>CM042144.1:72808937-72856337 GCA_023376005.1 Doryteuthis pealeii | reverse complement strand
ATAGTGTTGACGCCCATCCTCGTTTACTAACCAAGTACTCTTTCCTGTCTTTTTTTGTTTTTGACACATGCGTCTACCAGGTACAATCAGCTCTGCGTCTGAAAACTTTAAGAATACAGCACCGACTGCACCTCTGCAAAAGAGTAAGACCCACACCACCAATGGGGCCACCTTGCTGAACCGTGGTGGTGACCGTGATGCTTAGGAATGGAACCCTAGTGGTTTGAGCAAGTCATGACATTCAAACACTTTGACCTTGGTCCTTTCGTAGGCTAAGAACGGCTGGTCGCGGAGAAGGGCCCTCTGACCATGGCAGTTGGTCACGTCAAGCCCGTAGCCCTATATGATGTCCCCGAACCCATTGCTCTGATGACAAGTCCCCAGCCCTTTTTAATCATAGATGTGCTAGAAATGTGGTTGGCTGGTCCTGTATGCGTTAAACTCTATCTAGTGGGAAGTTCTATTCTGGAGTCTGGGGAATGTGGAAGTAACCTCTTTATCCCATTACTCCAGGTTCAACTCTGACACGAAAATAAAACTGTTAAACCCCGCTTAAAATAAATTAACCTGCTCTTGTGGAGGGATTGGTTAAATATATACATACATTCGTAGACTTCGATATAGCACCATACACATTAAAACATAAAGTGAATAAGTAAAGTCGTCGGGGTGGCCTAAAAGTCGTATCAAGCCAATCAGAGTGGGAGTCTATCCGCTTTTTCCCTAGGCGCTTAGACCAAGGGATTGCCTTTTGTTGTCCTGAGGTGGAGTGCCACAAACCTAACTATCAGCTCCTTACTTTTAAACCGCAACAGAATACTGTACTACTCATAACGCTGAGGTTGGTGAGGACCGGTATCGAATCTAAGAACCTGCAGTTTTCTTGCCGAACGCTCTGCCAACTGAAGCTAACCCAGGCCCCTACAACATAATTCGGTAGACTATCGATATATACATACATTTTATGAATATATACAATACATAATTCGTAGACATCGATTGTTGAAGATAGGCTGTGATAATTAGTAATTATTTGGGATTAATGGACTGAATATAGGTTAGTTCAAAGTTCCGTTGATGGCTCAGGATTACGAATAGAGGTTTCCTGATTTTATGAACAAGAAGTTCCAAGAAGTCCGAAAAGAGGTTCCGAGTGCTGAAAGAAAAGCTTCCCGGATCCGACAAGAAATACCCGAAGAGGCCGGAGGGCAACATCGGCAGAAACGTTGTACAGATCAACAATGAAAGATGAGGACAAATAGTCCGAATAATCCAAATAATACTGGAAAATAGGAATGTTAAGAAGATTATAAGAGAAGGAAAAGCAAAAACGAAAAAAAAGAACGATGATTGAATCAGAAGAAAAGTAAAACCAAAAAGGAAACATAGAATAGAAACTGAAAAAAAAAAAATGATACAAGATAGAAAAAAAAAACTAAGAGAGAAAAACAAGAAAGAAATATTAAAAAGGAACGGAGTCATGTAACTAAAGAATACATATAAAAAATGAGTGAAGAAATAATATTTATATTAAAACAATAAATATTTATTCTTGCTCTAATTTAGGAATTAATTTGAATTAGAAACAGAGCAACGCAATGACCGCCAATAGACAATTCAATTGCAACGTTCCAACTGCGATGGGTTGAGTCACAACCATCCGCATGCTTGCAGCAAGACTGGTCCGAATAATCCAAACAATACTATTCCAGTATTTTTCATTATTCATGCGCTAGTGTCATTTTCTAAGACTTTTGATATCGTGTTGACGAGACCCTCAATACTAACTAGTTATCTTTCTGTTTTTTTTGTTGTTTTTTGTTATTGTTTTGCCATCCCTCTCCCAGGTGCCAATCTTTAGTATTCCAGATCAGTTTTTTTATTTTGGTTTTTGTAACTAAGATTCTCAAAAAGTTCCTCTTCTTTGCCAATTTAAGAACAATGTGGAATCTTAACCAGGTATTTATTCTTTGATCCTGTTCAGGCTGAAGGCGATTTGTTTTCTAATATTTTTATTCACTTCTGAGGTTATAGTTCTTTGCCTGGCTGTTTTTAAATTTTTATCTCATCTCGCTCGACATTTGGTCGTATCTGCTTCCAAAGATACGCCAGGTAATTTTCTTCTCCGCCGCAGAGAAGCGTTCTTCTGATTTCCTAAATTGTGTAATTCCAATTGCCTTCTGTTGTTCGCTTTTTCCCCTTCTATGTCAAAAGTAATAGGACATTCATCAATGCCAACCATTGTTCGAATGTCCTTGAACTGAAAGATCCCTTACCTTTTGTATTAGCGTTTCAAAAAATTGTTATTGAGTTTTTAGTAGATCCTTTAGCTCACAAACACACACACACACACACGTCCGCACCCACCATCAAACAAACAGCCCTGTCGGTGCATCTGTAGAATAACACTACTTGCACTTCTTGTTGAGAAATTTTGGTGATATAGGCGTATGCTGGATGACCACTTCTACTTAATGACTCGGCGATAATCATGTGACACCTAATTGGCCAATCACTGGCAAGTCTCTGCTGCTGTTATATATATTTATACAGGAGCTGTTCTAGTCATACCTACATATATTGCTTTGACCTTCGTAGACGACGGACATATGATTATATCACTGACCTTTGACACTCGTAGACATACCTCAGGGACTTCACTTCCAAAGGATTCTATAGCTCCGGAACTTACTTACTTTAAGTCCTTTTAAACTGGCCAAGGATAAGACCCCTCCCCCCAAATACGGCCACGTGGTTTGGCCGTTGGTGGCGACCCGTGATGCTTAAGGGATGGAATCTGGTGGATGAGGCAGTCCATGCATGCCAACACTCCCACTTGACGCTTACTTTAGGCTGGTCCACGTAAGCCCCTAGTGCCTATATGGATTGACATGAGCTATTGACCTTATGGTTAGCACTAACACTTTTTATCATATGGGTGCAAGAAGGCGGTGGCTGAGGGTTTCATATCCTGACATTATGGTGAGGTTCAAGTTCTGGAGGTCGGGGAATGTTTCACGTCAACCATTGCTCTCGGGTCGCAACTCTGAACCCGGAAGTGGTAGTCCCATGTATGGGTTAAATAGAAAACATGAGTTTATAAAAATAAGTACCATTAAGATGAGTTTATTTCAAAACATAAGTCGCATTAAATGACCCACTAAGTTGATATGCTTAGGACAAAGCAAACCAAACAAACTACACACGCTTCAGCAAACACAGATACACAGACACAGACACAGACACAACACACACACACACATATATATATATATATATATATATTATATATAATATATATATATTATTTAGGCAGGTATTGTTAAAGACCTCGAAATATTCCTTCTTTAAATGATCCTTCAGTTTTTAGACGTTAGTTGTTCGTAGATCGGGACCCAAGATGGTGATGAAATGCAATTTGGTCGGATGTATTTTTTGTTGACGTTGCAGAATGGTTTTGTAAGCCCATGTCATACCACTTGCCGCCGATCTTGAAGAAGCGTGAACTCGTCGTCGTTGTAAATGCTCGACACCATTGCGGGCCATTTTTTGACATCCAAGTACGACTTGCCTCAATTTATTTCAGTTAAATTGCGATGGAATTTCAATCGTTTAATGCCTTTTGCGTCCCAAAAAAAAAAGAATAACTGCCGTGAAATGACACACTTGACGGTCAGCGTTTAATCGGGCCAACACAATCAGAAACAATTGTTCAATCCAAGACTTTACCACTAAGCAGTTAGGATTTGACACAAGGAAACAAGTATGGGAACGCAATGTGGTCGAACTCTGTTTTTTTCAGTCAGCAACGAGACTAACTAGCTAACCATTAAAGTTCAACGCTGATATATTATCAATGAAACTAAGAGGGTGAGTAAAAAATGATGCTCGTTTTTGTTTAGGACAGGTATAATTACGTAAACAGGAATTGTATCACACAAGAAAATGAAGCTGGTCTCTGTGGAATCAACATTCCCTAACTTCTCCACATAGTCCACCGTTTCTCCTCAATGTTACGTAGCAGCTTTCTTTCCTAAACTCTAAAAAATCGTGTAAGTAAGTAGTCCGTTGCGGGTAATATATGGTCACGTAGCGAGGTATGTAGTAGTCAGCTACTACCGGACTACAGAATTTAAAAACAACAGATACGTATATGTACAAAGAGAGGACCTTTTCTTTATTCGGTGTGGTGGGTTGGTGAAGGGCGAGAGCTTACAATGATTGCCCACAAGGGGTGTTTGCTGACGAAATACGTGAAGTATCTTTTTGGCTGCTGGCTGGCCCGTTCTGGTGTGTCGCTCGAATCTTCTCGCCTTTATATTGATAGATACGCCCTCCGCATTTATCTTTTGATCTGATAACTGACATTTGTTTATATATTTCTTTAATCTTCTCCCTGCTTCCTTGACCGGAAAGCTCTTCTCTTCCTGTTTTTTTTTTAAACTTTTTGTTCGCTTTTTAACCCGGGAAAAAAAGTCACTTTGTCAATTTTTTCGTTCTTTTCTTTGTTTAAATTTACCCAAATTCCTATTTTCGTTTGTACAATAATATACAACATCAATAGGCAACGTTTCAACTTCGGAATGAGAGCCATATATACCCTGCCCCGTAAAAATTCTTTTGAACTGTTCCTTGAGCCAATTCTTCACAACAAGATATCACTTCTTCGTCACTGGAATAACGTTTGCCTCTCAAAACCTCTTTCATTGGGCGAAGAGATGATAGTCTGAAGGCACTAATATTGTGAGTATGAAGGATTCGGAATCTGTAGTGAAGAAGTGGCTCAAAGAACAGTCACAGAATTTTACGGGACGGGAATACATGCTCTCAATTCAAAGGTGGACATTGCTAATTAAGATAAACGGTGACTATGGTTGGAGAAGTAGGGATGTGATCCACAGAGGACGCTCTTTTAATGTTGATACATGTTGTGTGTTGGTAATTGTGCCTGTCCTAAACAAAATGGCAATTACCATTTTTGGACAAAACCCTCGTAGTGCAAACGCTGAAATATTATCAATTAAAACTAAATAAATAAATTCCGGCCCCTGTCGGGCTGGGCGTTAGAATGACCGACTGCACCTCTGCCAGAGGGGTAAGACTCCCCCAATGGGGCCACCTGTTGGCCGTCGGTGGCGACCCGTGACTGCTTAAGGATAGAGCCCAGAATGGATGAGCAGTTCATGACATGCAATACTCCACTTTGACCACTATCTTGGCTAGACGGGCGGTCGAGAGGCCCCTTCCGATCAAACTCGGCTGTCACGCTCAAGCCTAAGCACCTATATGATTTTGCCCCAACCTAATTGCCCTTATGGCAGCCCAACCTTTTTTATCAAATATGGTGCTAGTAGGCCGTGGTGCGGGTCCTTACATGTTCTGGGGAATGACGTTTTAAAACCTCTAATCTGATGGTGAGATTCCAGTTTTGGATGTTTTGGGAATGTGGAGCACCCCTTTATCAAACCATTGATCCTTGATCCAACTCTGAACCCCGGAGTGGTAGTACCTGTTAGGGTCCCCATCTAATAGATTAAATAGAAAAAATGTATTTATAAAAAAAATTGTATTACCAATTGATTTAATTCAAAACTTTTATCCGCATTAAATGACCCACTGAGGATGATATGCCGTAAAAACCAAACCAAACCAAATAATAAATAGATTAGTTTTTTCATGCTTTGTATTTATTTTTATTTATTTTTAGTCATTTTTCCGTAAAAGACAAAAACATTTTTTTTTAGCAATTTCGTAAGTTTTCTATTAACCACCTTGTTCTTCAATCTTGAATTATTACTGTCTCATTTTTTTTTTAATTTCTTTTTTAATAAAAAACGGCTCCAATAATCCTTTCATTTTTCTTTCTTCTGCATTTCTCTTGAAATCGTTCTTTTCCTAAAGCGTTCCTCTTATTTATTTATGACTTTTTTTCAATACTGTTATTTTGTTTTGCGTTTTTCATGATGACTCTACACTGCAAGAAAGGCGTTTTTTTATTTTCTCTCTTTCCTTTTCGTTTTTTTTTCTTATTGGTGTTTAGAATAAACGGATGAACTTTAATCTGAACACCGGTTTTGCTCAAGCTAAAGCAAAATCTTTTTATGAGCACAATGTATTTTGCATATACGTGCATGAAACATTGCTGCCAATATACTACCCGAAAATACAGTCGCTATATCTATCTATCTATCTCTAGCTTCATAATTTTCCTATATCTATCTATCTATCTTCTAATCTAATCAGAATTGGTCCATAATCTATCTATCCTATCTATCATCTATCTATCTCTCAGGATTGTTCATATCTATCTATTCTATTTATATTCGTTAGTTTTCATATCTATCTATTCTATCTATCTACTCTATCTAACTCAAAACTTGTTCATTTCTCTCTCTCCCTCTATCAGTCCCTATTCATACTTACTATCAATATATCTCATTCTGTTTAATAATTCTATCCTATCTATTCTATCTCCTCTGATCTATTCGTTAACTTCATAACTATCTCTATCTATCTATCTATCTATCTATCTTATCTAACTCAAACTTGTTCATATCTACCTCTCTCTGTCAGTCCTATTCAATTACCTATCTATCAAATATCTCATTCTGTTAATATCTAATCTATCTATCTATCTATCTATCTATCTGAATAATCAAAAACAGCAGCATCCCATATCATTTACCACCTGACTAATTCAATATTTCCATTGGACTCTAAAACGTACACACCACTCACTACAACACATCTACACACACACACATATATATATATATATATTATATATATACATTTATATAAGTGTGTATCTATGTTATATAAAAGGAAGTTTGGTAATAGTGGTCGACGTATAAACCAAAACGGGAGGTCACTCAGATTCGAAATCTTGCATCCATCTTGATATTCTTCTAACTAAGAAACACGTTGAGATTGTGGTCGCCAAATTTGGTTATTGATTTTTTTTTTTTTTACTAAGTTAAGATTTGGTTTTATATAAATATATCTCTAATTGATTTCAATCTATATTAACAAATCACAACCATAGATGTCAGCGAAAGTATCGTAAGCTGGCTCCTGCTTTGATATCGAGGGATGTTAACTCTGACGTACGCGCGTGTATAGCACGCTTGAACCTGTGGAGGTCAATTAGGTTGTAAGCATAGGTCGGTGAACTGACAGCACGCATAATGACAAGAAAGAACACGAAAGAAATATCTCAACCTAGCAGTTGCTTTGAACTAACCCAGCTTACATATCAGATCTAAAGAGATTATAGATGCGTCTACAGAACATGTCAGAACACATTATACGACTACACTCTCTCACAACGTTACAAATACTCACAAAATCTCTCTATTTATGAGTCCAAAATATCGTTAAGAGATATTTATTATTGGTTTAGAAAGGAAATAAGAGTATTATAGTCTTCACTGCACTAAATATGTAATTGTGGTATCTGAGTATTTATTGAGTCGGGACACTAATCAATATATATGAGAGTTTGTACTAAGGTCTAAGAGAGACTCAGCCGTAAATAATCACGCAAGAGAGGGAGGTATTCTTTCTTTTTCCGCACGGCACTCCGTACTATGTCTTCCAAGAAAAGCCTGATAAGTAGTGTACAAAATCGTCAGATCGCTACATAGATACTGCTCTCAACACACCTGTAACACGTGTGTCTACTCTTACACTTTATAAAATGTCATGATGGTGGTCCTCGCACAAAAAAAATTGTAGAAAATTAAATGAGAGACCTATACTATGCACGAACATGGATTGTTTACCCAAGGGATATTAGTGTATGTAATAGACAAGCATACAAGTGGGAAGAGAGGCAGTGTGTTGAATTGTACATAGTAAACGCCCATGAAACACCGACAGGAGGAGATGATAGATAATGTTTTAACAAAAAATATTCTTCACATGTTTCAGTTATAAACTTTTGTTGTATTTTTATTATATCATCCTTTATCACTATATCACACTATAAGATTATAGACGAATCAGTATTATCTATATATAATATATATATTAAATGTATCATAAGAAATCATTGCATTATATATCTAAGATATAACTGACGCTATATGTATAATTTGGAGTAAGTATTATAAAGTGACTCTAATGTGATTATAAAATAACGATCAATATAAAGAACCCTTTATGTATCGTATATCTGAGAGTCGATATCACACGCAATATTCAAGAAGCGCTAATGAGGCTTGTTGTACTCAGGAAGCACCATCACTAGTCTGATGTCAGATATGGTATAAACTAAACAATAAGTATAGTATATCTCGTTTTAGATGATGAATAATTCTCACAAGACTCATAACGAAACTCAATAAAAGAGATTAACTGGAGTTCTAAAGACGCATGAAATACACAATGTCCTATTATTACGTTTATGAAATATTTGGAGTAACGTTACGCTCTAACACTCAGCGAGTCTTCACTTATAATTCTGTAATTCTAAATTACACCTCACTCTCTAGCACAAAACACGAGAGTATACGTATAGTATCTTAACACTGTAGTAAGTAATAAATGAACAAACTTTCTATGAAAAAATGAAGACTAGTTGAGTGTTTTTGTAGAGAATTTAAGTACTTTTGTTATATTTTCTATATATAATATAATTAGGATAAAAGACGTAAAATATTTTTTTTAGCGAGATATAATAAAGTCAACGTATATCACCACCCAGACTACGTAACTTATATTTCAATATTATTATATATATTGTTATTGTATAATACGAGAGAAGAAATAAATAAACTTGCACTCATATGAATATATAACATTGAAGAGATTTATATTATAAATATGATATCGTTACTGAATCAAGATAATTTCGAGCTCTTGAATAGTATCAATTATTATTTAGATATAGACTTTCTAATACGTTAAGAGTATATATCCATTGCTCATTGTACTCAACCATATAACCGCGACACTTGTGTATGAGTATAAAAAAAAAAGAGTAATTCTATTGAGATGTGCTGAGAGAATATCTACTAAATAAAATGCTTAAATTTCATAAACTATTAGACATATGGTTTTCATTGACAAACAATAGACACTCAGAATTTTCGGTTGTATTAACGAGTCATATAGAATAAAAATATTTTCACATTGTTCAGAAGAGTTACAAACTGGTATATTACATAAGGTTCTCCATAATATATAGTGATATTTTAAAAAGTCGAGAATATTATGAAGACCTTATGACATCTGAGAATGTACTCTTCTGTTTAATGAATATGTGTATCCCTAAAAATGTCAATGGATCGGGTACGCTCATATGCCTATACGTGTATAATATATGAGTAGAGAGAGAGATAGAGATGATATTATACGAGTGTAACAAGACCAGACACCTAAATTACTTCATATAATCAAACAATCAAAGGATAGGATAAGACTAAATAGTTAATTATAACTCACTATTATAGTACGGAAGTATTATCACTAGGTTTGATTACAGACTTATTTGTTTTAAAATTAGAGTATCTCACAGATCGCGCGATTTTTTTTAGAAACCAAAAAGTTATTGCCTTCTGTCTCTTGGTATAATACCATATCATATTGATGTGTTGTATGTATGGAATGCATACCTCTCACCAAAACGGTACTTATGTTGCTTAAGTTGTTTGAATATGTATGCATGCGCACACTCCACTAAATAGAGCTGCTGTTTACAAAAAAATGCACAAATATCAATTTTTTACCACTCTCACACAAGGAGATTATCCTGAATGCAAGTATTGATAAATATCCCTAGCTCGTCTTGTAATACAGAGCATTTCGTGGCAATCCGCATCAAGAAACACCAACTCCTTGCGTCATTGTTCACTATCGGATAAGTACTATGCCACCGATCTGTATGCGCACGTAGACGATATGATGATATGAGCTACTTTGTCTGGATGAGAGGAATCGACGAGAAATTATAATTTTCATAACAAGCGCTATACGAAACAGCATAGCTCTCGTGTCTGCAATAACTATTTTCATACATGCTTAATATTGAGCTATTTGACTTCGTGTGCACATTAAAAAAGCATTGTATATTAGGAGACAATGTGACTCTCACACTTAGAGAGAGTTCGGATGGTGAGTACTTGTTCCATGTGTATGGAGACTGTTCACATACTATATATTAATCATATGTATGTATTTATCAGTTAATTTCATAATCACCCTCACTTGCACCTGCAAGTGGCACGAGTATAGTCTAGTGGGTTATGAAAACGCTTGAACTGATAATTAAATAACTCACGGTCAAAGGTTTCTATTACACGTGAGCTTAAGAGGTATTTATCATGCTTAAGTCTAGCACGAGCCATTGAAGGGAGAATTTGTAGCATTATATATCTGACACCACGATGCCTCCAACGACAGAGTGTGTTATCCGTATAATAAGTATACTAATTATACTCATATACCTATAGACATGATCACATATATGTAAATAAGTATCGCATTCCTCATACACAGACGCAGACTGCCGATGTATTGTGTACCGAGGTCGTTTCAGACTCGCAGGCGCTTCGACAGTGTAAGTATGGCAATATGAAGATACTCCAGATATATCGTGACCTGTTGTGATTTTAGGGTCAGTCACACTCCACTACCTGAGAACACGTACGGTGAGTGTCGCTCAGATATCCAGTCATAGCCCTTTCTGGCTCTCTACTAGACTCAGCATTGTTGGTCTGTGACTGAAGTGTTTTATTTTATTTAAAAACTATATAAAAGTGGTTACGTATAGGTTTCTGTTTTATGTATTTTACGGTCACAACAGAGAAAAAATGGAATCTCATATTAATATGTTACAACGAGGGTAACACACATATGTCTGTCTTTTAAGCTTTGATGTTAATGATTTGTATGTCTAATGGTGTAAGAATATCTGAGCTCCAGTTCACGTATGAGAGTAATTTTCTTATCATAATATTTTTCAGTGAGAACAGTATTAAATAAAGATCATATCAACTAACAGAAATAATACATATCACTATCAAAATCACAAATACTAGTGAGTATAGCTTACCTATATAGATGTGAGCTACTACTATATAATAGAACATTTGATTAGTTATTATCATAAATGAGCACGCTATCCACGAGACGAATGACTAAAGAAGAGTATTACGCATTACATGCACTCACGCTCTTGCGAAGGAGTAGCTAAAGATCTAATGACATTTCTTAGTATGTAATTAGATAGTTATTTAGAATTCTCTATTATGCTTTATACTCTAATGGAACTGGAGAATTGCGGTATGTTGCTAATAGTATAATTCAAAGTGTTTCCTTATACTGTCATATATTATATTATGTATATACTCAATATTATTAATATCACCCATTGCATAAACCAATTTTGGAACCTATATATTTGTTGATTTTGCCAAATATATTTGATACGGAAGTTAAATTTTTTTTGGTTGTTGTGTAAACGGACTTATCTATTGTGTAGCTGTTTTATTTACACACCCACCCCACTCTTGATATTAGAAATCGACTGTTACCTCGTTTGATGTTTGGGTCATAAGTAATAGTTTAGTAACTCTAATACATAAGTTGCTAATAAAGATTAGAGTTTTTTTTCACCGTGGAGCGATTTATACAACGCTCGAATAATTATTATGGTATAATAATATATACATATTGATAAATATATTAATAGGTAGTCAATAGTATATATATTATATATATAATATATATATATGGAGAAAAGTAAGACAACACGGGGATGATATGGAAACTGGTGTTTTATTGTCAACGTGCAACCGTTCGGTCATTTAGACCTTCTCAGGACGTTGCATCGTCGACAACAACATCCAGTTTCCATACATCTCGTGTTTGTCTACTTTTCTCCACATATTGTCGGATTAACCTCCATCATATTTCCTCCATAATATATATAATATATATATATATATATATATGGGGGTGCACTATTACGTGTATAGTTGTTTAGACATGTGAATGTGTTTATATAGATTCAATGCAATCTTTTTTTCTCACAGAAAATGAATAGATTGCATGTTAATTTCATCTTTTTACAATCAAGCGTGAAACACTTTCGAAATGGACTTGTATTTGTATAAATGAAAGCTTCCACGTTGTCTATTCCATTATTTCTTCCTTCTCAATGCGTAAAAGTCGCCTATGAATGCATATGGAACGTGAACAAACATTTTGAATGCGCGTACAAATCGTGCGTGTTAAACGTTACACGGACAAACAGTTACGTAGAGGGCAAACGGTCTCATTCCCTCTTGTCTCTCACCCCCTCTCCCTCTCTATCTATGTATCTAATCTCTCTCGCCCACTCTCTGTCACCCCCTTTCTCTCTATCTATGTATCTAATCTCTCTCTCTCTCTCTCTCCTCTCTCTCTCTCTATCTATCTAATCTATCTCTATCTATCTATATATATATATAATATATATATTAATATATATTAATATTAGTGAAAGCTGAGTGAATCAATAATTGTTTTGCTAAAGCTTCTTCCTATTTTACTTTAATGACACAAAACTCATACTGAAATATTCTGGGGTTAGGATGAGTTATTTTGAAAAAAATTCCAATATTATTGGTTTTAATTAGTCGTAATTTGCAAATGAAGTCAAAAATTGACCCGTCTCTTACTTTATATTCTGCCTGTCAATTCCCCTCACTCTCGATATATATATCTTGATTACCTTCTCGTTTATAAATGTTAGTTTCCTGTTGTGTGTAATGAAGAGAGACAGATTGTGAGTAAGTGAGAAAGGACATTTAACTTCCCACTTTATTTGTAATGTTAAGATTCAGAGGCAGCGAAGCCCGTAGCTTAATAAATTCCCAAAGAAATCATATCTATTTCAATTAAAATTAAATTAGGTCAAACGTTGCCTTTCTTAGAAAGCTTACAAATGATTCTACTAATGGTTTAATATATATATATATATATATATATATATATTATATATATATATATATATATGGGAGGAATAACGGAATAAATTGTGATAGTATGGTAGAAAATAGTAAAACAAAGTAATTTCTAACAAAAGATGGATATATTCTTGATGGAAATTCAACGTTAATTACACTTCGTTTTTTTTTTTTATTGCATCACTCTGTGAGTAGTTTATGTGGACTGTGTCGTTAGCACGAAACATAAGTGAAAGAGAATGTTATAGGTAACCACAGAGATAGCCCGCAAAATTAAATATATCACATATCTATATGACACTAAATAACTTCAGTATCATGCATATCTTATGTAATCGAGAGCAGAGCCTTACAAACACTCACGTTAATGAGATCGCACATCTGCTCTGTTAATTTCAGTATACTTGATACGCATATATACTCCTAAAGAAAACTAGTTACACAGGGTAACCAGCGATCTTCGTGTATATGCTCTTATCTACTCGAGATATACTCTTACTATAACTTAGTTCGTAAATAGTAGAAACATTCATTCATTTTTTCGTAAGATATCCCAGTGTTGTACTTGAGATAAGAACAATTTACATGCGTCTTAATCTTTTATTGATTACAACTTAAAAAAAACGAACTACATGTAAATGGCCTAAGTATTTGGCTTCCGAAAACTTATTACTATTATTTTATATACCATTAGTATATAATGTAACTATTTCGAATCTATCTGAGAAGACAAAGAACTATCACAGAGAGTGTACCATAATTTATCTTATTAGGATCTACACTATCACTTTATTTTATTATGAGAGTAATCTACATATTTCAGAAGTAGATATTTTATCATATAACGCTGAGAGTCTCAATTAATCTCAGGTTGTTTGTATAAACAGAACGTATAGTTTTAGATTTATTATATATATATATTTAAAAAAATTATATTGTTAAATATCTAATTCCCCAACATCCTAATCCTAAATGCCTAAACGCCTAACCTACTCACTCTAAAATTCCAACCTCTGTCTCGGTAATAACAATATCTGGACTATTGGACTAGTGTGTAAATGAACAACAACATCTATCTTCTTTTGAGAATCTTTCGAGTAGAATAATGTGTGCATTACGGCTCACTCGGTATGTTCCAATTAACACTCCCACACTATATCGCGAATTATGATATATAAAAAGAAAATATACATCTCTCTCTACTGCTCTCACCATAACAAAAAAAATTTACCAACACCCACAGACTTTTGATTAACTCAACCAAATCTCTTCTTCACTGTGGCTAGTGGACATGTCACATAGTTACACCTCTTCTTACATTCAACGACTCGACAGCACGCATCTATAACATCTATCGCATACGAGCTGTGTTGATCATCATCTCTCATACACATCTATCTCTATTACTACATATATTGTACGAACCAAACTTCTTTTTGAGTTTATTTTTTGGATTAAAAAATGGCTTCTGTTTTTTGTTTTTAAATAAATCTATTTATCATTACTATCACGAGATACAACGAACTGCGCATCACACTCACATATGAAATCCAATAAGAAACACTCATGCAGTTTTGTTCTTTTTACTCCTGGTATCCATAGTGGCTATTGAGAAAAAATTACAAGAGTTCATGTGTTCCACACAATACGCATGCGTGTCGCTGGTTCGCTACCACCCCGAAATTCTCTGTAACGATCACGCGTAGGTTTATGTTTTTTATATCCCTTCTATGTCTATTGCAAAGACTAGTTTTCCTCGCATTTGCGTATGACTGCACTGGACTTGGTCAGTATCTCTAATTCTAAGAGCAGGAGCTTGGCTGTGAGACAAGAGATGATCTAGATATCAGCAGATTCAAGATTAGTGGAGATAATGTTTCTATGTTCCACAGAAGTGAGAATCTAAGAGTATCTACAATATTTGAGATCATATAGGTACAGTATTATAGTTTATTATCGACTTATTAGTACACGACATAACTCACTAATAGATAATGCAATATATACTCACTTATACGCTCACAAACAATATCTAGTCATACAAGGACTCACAGGTAAGCGTGAACACTATTTAGCCTCCGCAATTCCTACGATTTGGTTTATTTTAGTTACAAATGAACAATGACAGAACGAAATCAGATATATTAAAATATATCAAACAAGAGCAGGAAAACACCCAGAGCAACTACATTACGACCAAAATACACACACGCGTACGTCACAACACACACAGAACTATAGAGAGAGACGAGAAGCAGAGATGTACAACTATTAACAAACACACTACACCAAATATAACACACAAGAGACATACTACTATGCGACGAGCACACTATGCACACGAACTCTATTCGGACAACAGAAACTATCAGAGGCAATGTATTGACATATCCAAAACATTTCGGACCATAGTTCTAACCCCAAGGCGAATTGGGAAAGCACTATATCAATTTATTGAGCCGAGGGAAATTCAGTGTGCACGATCACAAGCTGCGAGTCAAACAAATTCAAGACATTTATTTTGATGGAATGGTCTAATTACTTCACATCAGGATAATAATGAACTAACAATTGCGACATCAGCTCGACCATGACTGAGATCTATCCCATTAAAGAGAATCTCATATGAGCTGGCTGAGAGATTATACTGAGCATATATAGAATAAGAGAACACACTAACATGATTTCCACATCACTCTAAAAGAAAAGCTTGTACCACAGGCCAACACATCACAACATAGATTGGTTTAGTACTATGATCTAGACTGGCTTCTATGAGATCATAAAAGTATGTACAGAATTTCTCAAACAAATAAATCACTATATATATATATATATATATTAATAATATATATATATATATATATATTAAATATTATATTATATATATATATGAATAGATTGTGGTACGAGCAAAATATTTGAAAATTTCGTTCCCCTGTTCTGAGGAAGGGTGTAGATAAGCCACGTATCGCGTGAACAATTAGTGTAGATGAGTTTTTATAACTACAATTTTAACATCTCTCCTTATATTACTCTTCCTCCGAAAAAGATATCTTTTTCGGTCAGCGTCTCTATCATGAGAAAGACCACTCACCGAAGTTCTCTGAGAGTGTACACACTCTACATGTTATAGTGACCTGTAGGAAATACACATATGATGTAAAAAGCTCCCACGCAACAGATGTAGCGTAGAGATATATGAAATAAAAACAAATCAACACATAACTCAGAGTATTATATACTCATTATTATTATTCACTATAATATATATTATACGACACTCTAAGCAGAGTTGTGAGAAACACGAGCAGAGTTCACTATCACACAATATTATTTGTTGGAGGGAAGTGGTTGTTTGGAGTTCGAATACAACAGTAATTGAAAGAGACTTGTTTTTTGGCTATATCAGAGTTATATATATATATATCACATATATATTATATATATAATTAATATATATATATATTCTTTTTTCTGTTTTAAACTCAACACGACCGACTATGCGCAGGGAAAAAAGCCAAGGTTTTTAAAATAAACAAAAAAATTTCAATCTCTGAGAAAAAAAATAATAGAAAAGACCAACAACATATCCGAGTAACTTATCCTAAAAATAAATGAATCAGTATCCGTATGTAGTGGCGCAAAAGAAAGAAGAAAAAAACCACCGAATGAAGTTTATGTAAGTTATATATGATAATAAAGTGCCTCAATACGCATAATTATAAGGACGCTACATGAGTCCGACACTGATCCTAGATAGGTTTCAAACACCACACACATCACGGCCATTTAAAACACACGAGCAATAAGTCATCATATACGACAGCTATACACTACACACTCAACTCCACATCTATAAATTAATACTATGAATGATGCTCGTTGTTGCGGGGAATAATCGCTGTATGTGTGATAGTTGTGGATCAAGCGTCTTGACTCTACCTTAAGATCATTATATGAATATAATTCAATAAAATATGATATATTATATATAAGTATAATGACCTTGGGCCATCTGCGTGTTACAACTATATACTACTATATTAAGAAATGAGGAGCTCATTCTTTTGAGTGACACGTATATATGGCCAACATGCCACATATGGGAGATGACTACTCATTCTACTAAAATAGTAATAAACATTAGCATTATATATTAGCTCAACTCACATGATACAACTAAACTTAAATCTCACAGGTGAGATATAGCTGAGTTATACTTATAATACTAGCATTAGATGAGGAATTTATCTATAATGATACTCATATAATATAAGTACACGTAGGATATACTATAAAAATATATAGATGATATGTATGATGAACTGTATGTGTGTGTGTGTGTGTCTAATATGTCCCAAAAGAGTGCTGAATAGAATCACTATAGAGAGTAGGGTTAGTGTGTGAGTGTGTCCGTGTCTATTCTGTTGCGTGTATGCCTCGACTCACTCTCGTTGACTATTTATTTTAGTATTTAATATCTCATAAAAATAAAATATGAGGATATATCTGTGGAGAGAGGTAGAATCGTCGATATAAGATATTTTGTGTGTGTCTGTCCGCTATAGATAGGTGTTCCGTTAGAAACACTGCGGAGATGTGAGTAGTGTGTGAGAGTTTTTCACGTTAGTAATCCATTTCTTTTGATTATTAAATCGTGTGACGTAACATTTTGGTCGTAGAGTCATGTTTTATAGAATAAAAAATGAACAGAGTAATGAGAAGAAAGGCAGAGATGATCACTATAAAGAACAGAACTAATCATAATGAGTAGGTACACAACATATAAACAAGTTGAGTATTAAAATAGGTACACAGTATAGAGATCGAAATTAAACAAAAAAGAAAACATCTATTATATTTTATTTTGTTTTGAATAATTGATACCAAAGTTTCATTCTAAGAAGATAACGCGCAACAATGTGAAATCGAACTCTTGTGTCACAAGAGAGTAAAAATATTCACATTCTTCATGGAAATGAGTTATGTATCAGTGTTAATTTGCAATAAGATGAAGCGCGATAGTGCAGGTACACACTTTCCATCACAAGAAGATATACAATTAGCGATGAATCAAACAAAAAATCAAATGAAATAGAATTACTTTTATCAATTTTTTTTTTTTTAATCGCCGAGAAATTGTCTAATGAAATAAACGGGCGAAATAATGTTATATTCGAGACGACACTAATATGAATGAATTAAAAGTGAATTTCTAAAGTTATAAAAAAAAATGTTAATAAATGATTAAAAGAAATCTTCGAGATAAGGGCAGAACTTGAAAAACGGTTGGGAAAATTAGGGGTGCCAAAAAACAAAAAAACAAAACAGAAACCCAAATTATTTATTTCCCCATTAACTAACTCTAAACTCGCAACCTTAACCCAACCACCTAAACCCCCTTAGTTAAAAATTTAAGTTTTATTAGCAAAATGAGTGGGTTTCTTTTTTTTTCTGGGTCACCCTGTATATAGGTGACCCAAGAAAAAACAGAGAATCCCTTAAACATCCTATGAATTCACTTTAAACTTTATGCCACAAATATATAAACAAAGCGTAACTCCTCAATAAAAACGCGAACTGAGCGAAAAAACACAAACGATTAAAGAAATGTCAAAACAGAACACCTGAGTTAAAAATTATAAAACAGAATGAGTTATATATACTCATTAGTTAGAGATTCTTAAGAGAAATTATACTCTTTACACTGGAGTTCCACTGCTAAATGAAAATTACCAGAGTATAAAGTAATATATAACACAAAGCAATTGGGGCGCGAGTAAGAGTATTCATATGAAGTTAGATTTATTCTGTAAGTGGACGAATTTTATCGAAGACTAAGAACTAGCGAAGTAATTCTCTAATCTCAAAATTAATCCCCACAATAAAAGCAGAGAGTATGTATAAAATAATGTGGATTGATATTATATTATATATAATAAAATATCACTAAATTAAAAATATATAACATAAACATAGCAAATAGACACAATTACAAAAGAACCAGAATCTCTTTTCTATCAATGAGCGTCCCACGTAAACCGTTCTGCTGAGAATAACCATCATGTATATTATATCTAAAGTTTATTCTTTAGCTTACGCATGTTAAGCAAACATAATCTATATGAAATCTATATGAGATTTATCTCGTTTATATATAACTTGCCATAGAATTCCGAAATGTATAAACAATAATTGACTAAAAATTATTTACTAGACATTGCCGTATTTTTATTATAGGATTTTTTCATATCGCTTTTGTTCCTTTAGTGAATATTAGACAATTAAGTCTAACCTATATGTGACCATTACTTAGCATCACCCTCAAGCATAACACTCCAGAGAAAAATCTCGAGTTGAGACGCAAAGCTTAGTTTTATATCTCATCCTAGCAGGAGTTGTATAAGTGTACTTTTCCTTCAAGAATTTTCTTTGAATTCTCAGTAGTTTGTATATACTTATACTCCGCACATAGACACTGGTTATAATATTGATAATAACAGCGAAAGATGAGCTTAAGAGAGCTACACAAGTCTGTCATCACTATTTTTCCTATATCAATTTTAGCCCATTTCGTAGTCGAAGATAAACGAGGGAGTAAGATAATAGTCAGATAATGAAATGTCGCAACAATACACATATTATCACCACTATAAAGAGTTAATAATCGTTATCTCTATGAAAATTTTGGAAGCTTCTATTACAAGCCTTGTATGCTCACTATGTGTAACTTACCTCTATCGTCTTATTCCTTTCTTCACCAAGATATTAATATTTTTCGTAATTAGCACTTAGATCTCAGTGAATCCCATTACATCTCCCTCTAACTAAATTAATATTTTAAAAACGACACCACAAGAAAAAATAAAGCATTGCGACTAACCGAGTAAAAACGAAAGAAATACCTGAAGAGGACGGAGGGCCACATTTCGGCCGAAAACGTTGTAACTAATCGACAATAGTAGAGTTACTGTGATTGTGGATTGTTATAATAGTCCGAACTATTACCATAAATGAATCTATATGACGCAAGCAAAGAAAAATATGTGTGTTGCCACATACAGTACTGCTTCACAGAAAAATAATTCAACTATACTAATATATATATCAGATGCTCACTACTAAAAATTATATAACGAAGTTATGGTATTGCAAAAACAAATCTTACGTTCGTGCTTCGTTTGTACACACGTAAAAAGCCTTCCACGTGAAGAGGCTGCCACGCACGTTTGAAAATAATAATAGTAAGCTGTTATTTGGACGCGAAGCAATCTCTTAAAATTCAGTTTTAAATTGCTTGATAAGGATCAGGAGAATCACCATGGTAAGGTATGTAAATTTTATTTGAATTGTTTTTTAATACACATAGCGCACTAAAGTATATAATCGATCAACATACTGAGATATGTATACGATATAAATATGGAGCACTGCATGAGACTCTATATGAGATATATAAACTCTAGCATTATAATATCAAAACGATAACAATTTAAAGATCCCGACGATTCATCAAATTAAATATTGAGCGTATATTATAAAACCAAAGTTAGTAAGATATATACCAAAAACTCAAGCTACACGTGACTTTGAGTTACGATTAATCTCTGTGTATAATTATCAACTGTGTAAATAATGAGAGCACAAAAATAAACCCTATCACCCGTGAGGACACAGATTGAATATGATTCAGAGCATTTAAAATCAGTATATCTATTGACTATTTCAAAATAATCGATATCATTATATAAGAGAAACACTTATATAGCGTAACTCTTTTTGAGATAATCTAACTCTTTCTCCTCATATTTTTTTCATACACATAATTTTTGATACATGACCACAATTTTTTTAATTTAATTTGGAATACCTTGTACAATAAAGCTTTTAAGCTTTCTAAACAACATGAACGCTGTTATGAGGCAGAGTAAGTTGAGACACTAAAATGCTATTCCACATATGCATTAATAAAAGTTGATAAATAACATATTTTCAATTTTAATGTGAAGATATAATTGTTTATTAAGGAATATTAATATTATGTAGTTATTCATTATGTGCAAAAAAGTTTTAATGTGTCCGAACAATATATTCCAAAATGATGGTACATTATGATATTTGTTCGTTATAGCATATATTCTTCTGATGAGAATACTATATATGAAACAATCAGCAGATGAGTCAGAGACTTTACTTCAGCTAGTATTAGGACATATTCTATCGACAACACAGCACATACACAACAGGTGTAGGAGGCAGAACAGCAGCTAATGCTATTGCAAATTGCTTAGTTTCGATAAAGAGATATGATATTAATGCTTATGTAAAAACTTAATTCGAATGAGAAAAAAAACCCCTCTAGGTATGAAACTCCTATATACATCAGTTAAGATAAAGTTGTGCGAATAAATCGCAACCGATTTGAAGATGTTATCATAGTACGAATTGTTTGTCTCTCTGTTCAAACACACATATCAATGGTGTACACACGCAACAACAATACATGTAAATAAACAATATGGTAGAGATGACCAGACACAGAACACATTCATAAATATTATATATTATATATATATATATAATATATGAATAAAAAGGCATTAAATAACCCAATGGGTATCGTGTGTTATGAAACTATTTTCCAACTCGTGGAAAGTATGCCCCAGGGAAGCTTCTTCAGACCAACTGATATCTTTTATTTAGACAGGCACATGGTCCACAGTTATTATGCGCGAGTTACTGATTAGACCTACGTATACATATATTTTTGGGCCATGATCGCAATATTCATCATAACTTAAAAAAGATATCAAGTGCATTTATATCATGCAGAAGCTGCGTATAGGTAGCTAGCATATCTACACAATGATATGAATAATTGTGAGTCCATAACCTATACGATTCCCATAGGAAATTTAAAGGCCTTATTTATACACAAATATACTTTGCTCACACTGTTTAGACAATATAATTTAAAACATTATCAAGTTATGAGAGGCTCTCAATCACACAAACCGGAAACCTGAACTCCTACAAACACACTAAACCTGGGTTTAAGAATTTAGACCAAGCCTAGAATCACCTTGTACAAGAAACATGGACCGTGCACACACACCAAAAAAATTATAATATATATAATATAATATATGCGTCTGAGATGGAGTGTTACTTTACCCGTAAGCAGATCCCCGTGCTAACAAACAGTTGGCGAGGACCTGGTATCGAACCAGGAAACCTTCCTGATTCTCCTAGTCGGACATTCTACGACTGAGCTAAACTGGCCTATATATTAAAGTAGTGTAACATGGAGCCAAAACTTGTACCTGACTGTTTCTCAAGCCAATGCGAATATTCAGACAGATATTTTTGGTCTGAAGATCGCATAGACGAGAAACTGTCAGTAACCATGTGTTGAGAATATTTTTAGTATGAATTTTACAAGATGAAATATGTTTATAAATGATGTGAAAAAATATTTCTCGTTGCAAAACCCTTAGCAACAGTAAATATGAAACTAACAGGAATGTTGATAAAGATAAATCACTTTATCATTCGTATAAAAAGAAAGCCTCAAGCTAAACACGTTATATTAAGGATTAATTTGTATTTTCTTTTAAGTTATTTCCCCTTTAACCAGTTTTTGGTAATTTGTATAACCTCGCACAATAAATGGCAATTAGCCAGTAATTTAAAAAAAAAGGAGGTCCGGAGGAATTTTTGGATATATATCAGTCATCCAGAGGCGACCACTGTAATTAGAATTCTTAAGTTAAATCGAACTTAACGCGACCTAAATTCCACTCCTATTCACGCTGCCCGAATAAACAAAATACCAAAAATCCATGGGAATTAACCGTATTTAAATGAAATTTTCAGTGCTAATATAATTAATGAATAAAAGAGCAATGCACCATTATTTTATTTAAATATACTTTTACATTTCTTCAGGTCAGTTAACTTTGGAACCACATATCTTTGAGGCGTACCCAACATATTCTCAAAGATGTGTGTTCAAAGTTAAACTGACCCATCGCGAAAAATGTAAAGTTTTAAAATAAAATAACCTGGTTGCATTATATCTTTTATACATTTATATCAACAAACTGAAAATTTTATTAAAATTCAGTTAATTCCCTGATTCTGGTATTTTTTTTTCTTTTCTGCGGTGACTATAACAATGGGTGGAGTTTTAGTCCATTAAGTTCGATTTACCGCATTTCTTTGCCTTTTTTATTTAAAAATTTTCCATTATATATATAATATATATATAATAATAATATATATATATATATAATATTAAACCTGTTAAACTGCTCCCGCTTCAAAAATTGAATCAAGTCTCGAATCCTGCTCGTGTGGAAGAGTTGTTATATTATATATATATATATATAAATATATATATATTATATATATAAAAGTAAAGTCGACGGGGGGCCTAAAAGCGGTATCACCATACAGCAAGGGAGTCTATCCCCTTTTCAAATTAGCGCTAGACCAGGAGAATTGTTTTTTAGCATCTGAGTGAAGCGCCAACACACCTACCATCAGCTCCTTTACCGCACAGATTCCTATGGCTACTCATACGCTGAGTTGGCGAGGACCGGTATCGAACTAGGAAACTGCTTATATATATATATATATATATATATATATATATTAATATATACTAAACTCCTCCACACGACAGGATTTCGAGACATGATCATTTTGAAGCGGAAGTTTAACAGGTTTTAATTGAGAAATTCTGTTCTCCTAGACTGGTTACCTAGCCAACGTTAACATCCCAGACTACTCTAACTATTTACCCCTAGCTGGAGGGAGAGTTGTTAGATGTAATACCTTTGCCCATGATATTAGCGCTAAATGTGTAATGCAAACAGCTTCGTCATGATTTGAACTCGTATCGATGAGTCCATATCCTGTAACACTAACCCTTACACACACACACGCCTCCTCCATATGAATAAAATCTTATTATAAACTGATCCTTCGATCTCTTCGTGCTTTGGTCTTCTGACAAAAACCTAATTAAAAATGGATCATTTTCTTATGAGAATGGGTGAAGTAAGATTAGCACCCTCCCCTAAAAAAAATCACAAAAAACAAAAAATATAACCAACAAGGTTGAACCTACCGTAAAATATTAACCAGCCAGCCAACCTTTGTTCAAGTTATTACAAATTCATCTTAATGTTAACAGAATCTATGTATAGGTTGACGTAATACCCTATTTTAAACTATTCCTAATTGTTACATTTTTCTCAATTGTTTAATGTCATTCATTCATTGGCATTTCAGTCTCGGAAGACTATAATGTAGTTTTTGTGCCCCTGATTTTACAGCACCTCTTGTGACTGTAAAGTCCAATGTTCGAAAAACATTCTCGACCTCAGATGTCGCATGTGAAGGCTGTCCCTGAAGATGTTGATATCCTGGAACTTTGTTGCCGCTGCTTTCTTCTGGACCTCTTGGCTTCTTGCTGTTGCGCCAGGATGGCTTCAGACATGAACAGTCCGCTACGAAGAGCCTGCCGCCACAGAGGGCGGTTCTGAGCCAACATTTCCCAGCTGAAGGGCGCAATGCCAAAACATTTACATTTTTCTGAATTTTTTAATGTATGTTCCTTTATATATGTCAATTAAATCTGAGTTGTTATGAGGCTCACCCATATTTTGCTACAGTTTTACATGAATGGCTGAATCACTATTTTCCTGCGAGATGATTGGGTAGACATAGTCCGCATGATTGGCCATGATTTAAGACATTGCTACTTTTTTTATTTGGGGTGGGTTGGAGGAGCAAGTCTACTATACGAAACCAACGTCTTTGGACGAATACGAGAATTTATTTCTACTATTCCACAAAAGTCCCAGGGAAGATCAGCTGATGTGATTCCCGAGCAGCTTGGAGGCAAATGCTGGTGCCTATATAGAATTTTGAATACTCCATGATATCTGTGTTCTTCTCATACTTGTAGTAAAAATAATAATTCAGAAATAAATTATAAGATTTAAAATAGAAGAAAGGAGATAATTTACATTTGCCCTGTATATTAGGGTAGATCTATTTTTCTGTTTTTTTAAATATCAAATTGGTCTATACTATGTGAAAGTTGGGTGTTAGTATAATACTGATACTAATACCAAAAATTAGATATTTTACTTACAACTATTGTTTGAGGAAATAGCATCAAAGATCGTCCTACTAAAAATCCTCGTTTTCGCAAAATCTAGCACTCGAAAAATGTGGTTAGAAAATGTACCGTTTTTTCTAAATATTTAAATCCGAAAATGTTATTTCATTTTAATCAAAATGAAACGAATTGGATATCATAAAAATAGAAAATCAAAATTAAAAATGTGCCCCCCCCATTACCGAAACCTCTGATATGCTGCATTTTATCTCATAATTAATCTGTAAACAGACGATCATTGATGCTATTTCTTAAAAACACGATACAAGTAAAGGATTTAATTTTTGATATCATTATCAGTGTACAACACACAACTTTCGCATAAGATGGACAATTGATTATTTTTTAAAAAGTGAAAAATCGACCTACCTTACTGTATATGTACGGGAAAGACGTTTCCCTATGGAGTAAGAATCAAAAGAATATTAATTTTGAAATATATTTGTCGGTGTGTGTTGGGGATATAAAAACGAACCAGTTCTTGAAGAAGCTTGTAAAATGGTTGAAAAAATATTCCATATTTTGTGACCCTCTTTATTTGAACATTCAGGATTTAAGGTTGAGACATATTAAACTTTTCTTTTTTTTCTTTTCTTCCCCTCTTTGTGTAAAATCCTGAAAGGTGCCATCATATTACCCTCACGTGCCTTAAGTTTTGGAATAAATACAAAACACCGACAAATGCTTTCAAGAATTATTACCAAAGAAATTTATTCAAAAATTCCATCCTTTTTAAATTTCAGAGAATTTTTCATTTTTCCGGGCCATTTTAATTTCACAATCCTTAACACTTTGCTATCTTTTCTTAGGTTTTTTAAATTTAATTTAATTTTTTATCGACGTTGTTCTTTCCGATTGATTTTACCTAAACTTTCTTTCTTTTCCATAGTATCTCTTCTGATTAGAGTTCTTTCTTCTTCGTCTCTTTTCTTTCTTACTTTCTTTCTTTCTTCCAGTAGTCTTTCCGTCTGTTCACTATTTTTCCCCTTTCTTTCTATCTTTCTTTTTCCTTTCATTCCATTTCATAGTTTTTTCTTTCTTTCTTTCCATAAAATACTATCTTCTGTTTCGCAATTCTTTCTTTCCTTCTTTCTTTTCGTTCTCAAGCAGGTCTCCATCTTCTGTTCGCAATTTTCAGTTCTTTCTTTCTTTCTTAATGTTTCTTATTCTTATTTATCTTTCTTTTCTTCTTGCTTTCTTTCTTTCTTTTTCCATTAGTCTCCTTTCTGTTGAGTTCTCTCTCTTTCTGTTTGTAATTCTCTTTTTTTTTTTTTTTTTTTCTTTCTCTTTCTTTCTTTCTTTCTTCTTTCTTTCTTTTCTTTCTCTCCATTAGTGTATCTTTTGTTTTTCAATTCTTTCTTCTTTCTTCTTTCTTTCGGTCCGCAGTAAGTTTTCCCCTCTCCTTTTCTTTTTTCCTTTCCGTTCGCATTTTTCTCAGTTCTTTCTTTTTTCCTTTTCTTTTTCCTCTTTCCTTTCTTTCTCCTTTCTTTTTTCTTTTTTTCTTCTTTTCTTTTCTTTCCCTTTCCTTTTCTTTCCATTAGTCTCTCTTCTGATTTGTAAAATTCTCCTTTTCTTTCTTTCTTTCTTTTCTGTTTTTTATTCATTCTTTTCTCTCATTCTACCTCTTTCTCCTTTTCCTTTCTTTCTTTTCTTTTCTTTTCTTTCTTTCTTTCTTTTTCTTTCTCTTTTTTTCTTTCCTTAGTCTCTTTCTTCTGTTTGCATTTCTGTTCTCTTTTCTCTTCTTTTTACCCCTTTCCTTTTCTTTCCTTTTCTTTCTTTCTTCTTTTTTCTTTTCTTTCCTCTTTTAAATTTACCTTTCTCCTTTTCCCTTTTCTTTTAAAAAATAACCCTTACTTTCTTCTCTCTTTCTTTCTTTCTTTCCTCTTTTTTTTTTTTTTGTTTCCCATTAGTCTTTCTCTCTGGTTTGCATTTTCAAAATTTCGTTTCCTTTCACCTTTCTGTTCTTTCTTTTCAACCTTTCTTTCCTCTTTTCTTTCTCTTTCAAAAACGCTTTATCTTTCTTTCTTTGCGTTTCTTTCTATTAGTCTCCTCATCTGTTTTGCACAATTTTCCTTCTCGACTCTCTTTCTTTCTTTTTTCTTTTTTCTTTTCTTCCTTTTTTCTTTTCCTTTCTCTTTCCTCTTTCTCCCTTTCCTTTTCTCTTTCCTTTTCTCTGCCCTCTCTTTTCTCTTCTTTTTTCCCTCTCTTCTTCCTCTCTCTTCACTTCTCTCCTTTCCTTCTCCTTCTTCTTTTCTCTTCTTCTTTTCTTCTCCTTCTTTTCTCCTTCCTCTTTCTTTCTTTTTTCCCTTTTCTTTTCCCCTTTTTCCTTTTTGGTCTCTTTTTCTTTGTCTCTCTTCTCTTTTTTTCTTCTTTCATTTTCCTTTTTCTCCGGCTTTTTCTTTCTTTCTTTACTTTCTTTTTCTTTCTTTCTCTTCTGTTTCTTTTCTTGCTTCTTTCTGTACCTTTTTCCTTTCTTTTTTTCCTTCTTTTTTCTTTCTTCAACCCTTCTTCCCATTTTCAAACAAACACTACTCATTTTCCCTTTCATATGACTGATTATAATTCTCTTCCTGTTCAATTTCCACACTTCAGTATTACACTCCTTTGTTTTCCCTGTTTAATATTTTTTCGAAACTATTCTTTCCCTAAATTCCTCCGGCATTTGCAACAATTTCCGCAACTTTCTCCTAAGCCTAACACTGGCGGAAAAAGTTTTTTTTTTAGCAAAAAACTGTAAATTTTAAAATCCGTCTTCCCCCTCATTTGCATATTTTTCCTCTTTTTCTTTTTCTTTTTTTCCCTCCTTTTTTTTTCTTTTTCTTTTTCCTCTTCCCCTTTTTCTTTTTCTTTTATATCGGCAAAACGCTTCGAGCCAGAGGAAAAAGGCTTGCGCGCACTAGAACATCCGGAAAATCAAAACTAAAACGTGAATAATGGCCGTTTGCAGTCTCCCTGACAAATACTTAGATATCGTCTTGTTTTTTCTTACTGTGGGCACCATCGCCCCGAAAATATTTGAACCCAAGTCAACGCGCCACAACAAAAAGATAGCGATCCGTGTATAATCCTTTAACGTGAAAAGTTCAATACTATGCCATTCTAAACACAAAACACATCATTGCTGTGTTGGTAGAGTTTTGTTATTAGGAAGCGATATAATTAAAAATGATGTATTCAGATTGTTGATAAATTATTTTTAGTTCGACATTTAGATTTTTGGTTCAGTGGTTAAAACATCGATTGTTTGAGTGAGGAGCCAAGTGGCAGGTGCTTACTTCGGTAATTTCGTTGTCAGAAAGTTTTTCAGGAGGAGATAACTTTCCATTTAATGCTAAAAAACAAAGCAACACACAAAACAAAAAAGGCATTAGTTGATGTAAAAAAAAATTCTATTGAAAACCATCACAACGGGAATACATAAAAACTAGGCACGACTGGGTTGGGAAGGTGATCCACTGGGAATTAATGCAAAAAAATTAAATTTTTGACCAATACAGATAAATGGTATATGCATAAACCAGAAATCGGTTCTTGTGACTAAAATGCATAAAAATTCTCTTGGACTTCGAAATAATGACAGATCACCATTATTCCCGCAAGAGACCAGGACCCAGTGTTGATAGAAAAACCCAAAAACTTGTCAACTGGTGGAATTTTTGCAGTTCCAGCAGACCACAAGGCGAAAGATGAAGGCAAACGAAAAGATAAACAATACCTGGACCTTGCCAGAGAATTGAAAAAGGTATGGATATGAAAGGTCAGTGATTTTCAATTGTAGTTAGCACTTGGAACGGTCCAAATACTTTAAGAATCTGGAAAATCAGAGGAAGAATTGAGACCATCCAGAATACTGCAATTGCTGCAATCTGCTAGCATAACTCAGAAAGAGTCCTGGAGAACCTGAGGAGACTTGTTTTCACTCAGCCTCAGTGAAATACCATCAGCTAACCGCTGGTGTGAAGAACTCTAATAAATAATTAATAACAATATAATGATGTTCCTAAATAATACGCTGAGGCCCGTTTTCATCTTGGAACATCCTATAGTAAAAAATAAGACCGTCTAAATCGTCCAAGATGAAAAGCAAAAATTGTAAATCCTGATTATCTATCTTGAGTTGCTTATTAACGCCGAATTCTTATTTCTGATGAGTGTCGTCACATCAGCTAAATAATGGACCATTTTCCATTTTTATTATGAAGACAGAAAGGAAAGAAAAAGGTCATGATGCACAGTAAAAAATGATATATTGAGAAAAGAGAAAAAGAAAAAGAAAGAGAGATTGGGAAAGATAGAGAGAGGAGGTGAGTGCATGGAATGGTAACGTTAATATGTCTCAATCGAAACTTAATTAAGATGATCAAGAAAGAAAAGAAAAAAAATGTGAGAGAATTTAATCAAGATTATTATACTTTTTACATATTGAACTATCTTAAGTACACATATCAAACGTTGTAACAAATTAAATTATCATAACTGTGTTATATCCACATGTCCTGCCTAGTATATACAGATGTTGATTAGAATTAATAGTGCAACATATAGATTTTGTCTAGTAGTTAAACATCGAATAAGAGATTGATTAGATGGAGGATCCCATTGCAGGATCTTACTCGGGTAATTTCTGTTGCCAGGTAAGGAGAATAACTCTCCATTTTAATGCTAAAAAAAAACAAAAAAAGCAACTACAGCAAGACAAAAGGGGCATTTAGTTGATGAAAGAAAAAAAAAATCTATTGAACCATATAATAATAATAAAAATAATTATTATACGATCACCCCATCCCTCCAGGAGAAACAGACCTAAGTGTGGATTAACAAAAAAAAAAAAAAAAAAAAAAAAAAAAAGAGGAGGGCGTGGTCAACTGGTGGACTTTGCGGTCCATCAGATCCAGGGTGAAAGTTGAAAATAACCGAAAAGATTGACAAATACCTGGACCTTGCAGGAATTGAAAAAGCTGGCGGAAATAAGGGGTGAAGTGATACCAATTGTAGTTGGTTCACTTGGAACGGTCCCAAAAATCCTGTAAAAAAGAGTGGAGGGACCTGGTAATAGAGGAGAATGTGACCATTCTTGAAATCGGCTAGATAACAGAAGAGTCCTGGAGACCTGAGTAGACTTATTTTTCACTCAGACTCCAAACGAAATACCATCAGCTAACGCTGATGAGAAAAAACTCAAAAGGAGTGAAAAATAATAATAATAATCGTCATTTAAATTATTAGACACAGCTTAAAGAGTTGTGACAATGAACATAGGAATCGGAGGCCTAGTGAGAATCTAATACACTAACGGTCTGTTAGCCTAAGCCTAACTATTAGATCCACAGACAGAAAATAACTCTTCTCTCTCTCACTCTCTTCCTCCCTCTATCCTCTCTCTCTAATCTCTCATCGTCTCTCTCTCTCTTATATAATATATATATATATAATATATATATATATATTGTGGGGGCCCTGTACTCGGTGGGTTTAGGTGGAAGAAAATCGGAGTGTTGTATCCCACAACTTCAACACAAATTAATACACATACAGAGATGTAGTCTCCGTAGAAAAACAAGAAGAAGAAAAAAAACAAGTAATATTTAACAATAACTCTATACCAAATAAAACAATTTTTGACAATAGAAAGTCAACCAATTTTTGGTTGTTTTGTGTGGGTGTTCGAAATTCGGGATGTCGAAATGTTTTTCGTGAAAGTCATTAAAGTTTTTATAGTTGATTTGGGGCAATTGTGTGTGTTTGCGAGGTTCGTTATGTTTGTAATTATGAATGAGACAAGACTTACATTCATAAGAGTGGTTTGCTGGGATTGCTGTGATGTCAAACAAAAAAAAGTAAGGAAGAATGTTTTGTTACAACGTACTGTCAAGTTGGAAAGAGAAAAAAAAGTGAGCGATGGATTGTTGTGACTTTTTTTGGGCGAAGTCTTTGTTTAAAAATCGTCTTCTCTCTACTTTCTGGAATGATTTCGGCGGTCCTTCCGATGATGTCTGTCTCATTTCTTTCTTCCGAAAACTCGGTTTTTTTATGATCTTAAAAATTTCATCAAATATAAGTTGAATTTTGTGCATTCCCTTGAAAATCAGTAGTTTTCTATTGACGTAGATATTCCATTTCTATGGAAATTTTCAAAATATCATTTCTCGTTTGTAAACAATCCCTTTAATCCTTAGATTATCTACATTAATAAACAATTGTCTCTATTTTCGCTAAAAATATTCCAAAACTATTTTTTCATTCTATCTCTTTATTTACATAATTCAAAACCCTAACTCATAACATACAATGTAAAACTATTTGTTTAAGAAAAAATTATATTGAATAAGGGTTATATATGAAGCGGGAAGTCACACCACCTGTGATAAATCATCCTAAACAATGTTTACATGTATAGGGATGACACAGGGAAAAATTTAAAACAAAGATACTATTCGCATGTAGAATCATTCCGAAAAAAAGAAAAGAAAGAAAGTGACATGTTTAGCAACAACTAAAATATGGGAGCTGAAAAGAAAAAATATCCCATATAAGATAGAGTGTATGATATTAGATCATCCCAAATGCTATAAGGAACGGCTTAAAGAAATTGTAATCTATGTGTGAAAGAAAAATGTAGGATACTGAAAAAATTTAATTTCGAATATAATATAATAAATGTCTGATAAAAAAGTCTGAGATTTTTAAGGCATGTCCACACAAGAAAAACATTCTTCTCTAAATGCATGGATAAAGCGAAACCCCCCAACATCCACCCTCAAAGAAAAATTTTAAAGATTTACCTTAACCATCCGAAAGTTTGAATATAAAAATAATAGACTTTTTTCAAATGTGATTTTGGATATATAATTCCATAAAAAGATGGATTTTCGATAAAATGAAAACTCCCAACACACCATCCACCCTGAAAAAATTAAATTGCGAAATTTTACACAGGACTTTACCATCAGAAAATTTGAAAATACATACGTCTTTTAACATATGAAGTTGATTACAATAAAATTCCAATTAAGAACGAAAAACTTTCATAAGGTTAAAGGGAGATAACTTTGTTGACGCTTTTTTTTAAAAAGATGCAAAAATTGTAAAATTGAAAAACAATAATCTAAAGCATAAAAAAGCGTCCACAATAATCAATCCGACGTAATTTGCGGTTCCAAAACATAACAGAGCAAGAAATGTCTTCACATAAACACCGGAATGAATTATTAGCAACCTGATGATAGCAAAATAGCTTGAAACCTGGTAGTTTGCCTATGGAAAACAATTATATTTTAAAAATTCAAACAATATATACTATATATATATATATATATATATATAATATATATATATATATATATATCACGGGCTCTACCCTACTACTTCTCAAATGAACTAAAAATTAAAATACCACAACCAAGTAAGGAACTACAACATAACAATATTGTCATAACTTAAGTCACTAGACTACCAAGTGTTACACCTTGCAGACATGCAGTCGGGTATTTTAAAGCCCCAGTCAACCCACCAATGTTTTTTCAAAATCAATCATGGCCATTTTATTAATTTAATTTTCTAGATATATAAATAAAATTAAATTTATATTATTTTACATCTTATCATAATTCGGAGTATGTCTGTAATCGGAACTACGTCACAGTTTACGTCACAATACCATCAATAGTTCATCAATGTTTATTTGAGAAAATCTGGGTTAGATTTGCCTCAAAACAGTTCATGTTCTTAGTGCTTTTAAAATCCTGCAATGTGCCTTATATATCACGAAGAAAGAACGTTTTCAATAATATATGGTGCGGTTAATTTGCATATTAGTTTTAACAAACCCCGCTTTTTAATAAATATTAATTGGTGTTATTGATCTCTAATATAATTGTCTATCAGATTAAAATCAACCATATGAATGATTTTTATATAGAAACCAATCAAAATATAATTAAAATAAAGGAAGGATGGTCGATATTAAATGGATTATATATATATATATATTATATTATATATATATATATATTATAAGTAAAGAAATACCAAAAGTCTTTTGTTATTTCTTACTCATATATTTTGCTCCCTGTGCACTCTAACATTAAGAGCACACATTGAGCTCTCAAACTGGGCAACTTGTTTTGTTTCAAATAAAAACAATGTGTCGTAAGGAAGATTTCTTTTCTGAACTTTTGGATTATATATATAATATATATATATATATATATATATATATATAATATATATAAATAATTTAATATACCAAGCCGTGTTGGTAGATCCTTGCGGAGAGAAAAAACCCAGCAGAAGTTTGATTGTAAAATATATCTACCAAACATCAACCAGGAGAAAAGAATTTTTGAAAAAAAAAGAAAGGACCAAGATATTCGTAGCAACAAAAAATAATCTATTGGTACAGTTTTGGCCAAAAGAAAAACAATTTATATGTATATATTGTATATAAGATATATATATATATTCATATAACCGCTAGGAGTAAGCTAATTATATAAAAGTGCTCGACTACCAAGTAGGAGCCCATAAACAAAGATAATCTAATGAGTCAGACGAGACCTAAACTAAATTAGTTTCGCATAAAGCCTCTTCAGGGGCAAAATATGACTCTAGAGTAAGATTTTCACCTGAAGAGCTTTATGCGAAACTAATAGTAGGTTCGTCTGACTCATTAGATTATCTTTGTTATATATATACATATAATATATTATATATATATATATATAATAAGAGAGAGAGAGAGAGAGAGACGAAAGAGACAGGGAATCCGTACACTATTATCGATGTTGATTGTCATCGATGATGACATAGAGGAATCGACGCATCGCACTCGCATCGATACGCTAAAAGGATAATACTATACACAAAATATAGTTTTGTAAACTAATTGTTTGATTATATTCCATACCGTATATAAGCTGCCGGATCTTGACTGCCACTCATTCAGTATTAATAATTGACCATCTAATTCTAACGAGCGGACTACAAAGCGAAATTTGACCGTCACAATCGTAACGCAACATTAACCATTATCATCGAAATACAACATCTCTCTTTGCATAATAATCCATATACACATAACATGCAGTCAACAACACGACCTCACATCAGACCCAACCTCTCACCTAATCACGTAGAGCCCCCTCCTCGACCCACGAATCACCTCACTATAATCAACCCTTACCACTGTACCTTTTGCGCATTGCGCTTGTGATTTGATGCAAAGTGCGACTCAGATGTCGTTGTCTTTTATATCCGAGACACATTACAAGCAACAAGCTGTCCATTGCAGCAGAGAAAACGATTGTTTTAAGGGAACAGCAGTGGAACCGGAAGTAAAAAAAAAAAAAAAGAATGAAAAGATAGAAAGAAAAAGAAGAAAATAGAAAAGAAAATAGAACGGTTGAATTTCAGATTGCTGAAAAAACTATTATCGTTTTTGTCCCGGGAAAAGAATGTACTATAATTTTCCCTGTCTCGGTTCCACTGATTCCTGATATTGATGTAGCACGATATAAGAGAGAGAGAGAGAGAGAGAGAGAGAGAGAGAGAGAGAGAGAGAGAGAGAGAGAGAGGGGGGGGAGAAAGAGTCCTGAGAGTGTAGAGTATCTATATTATAATATTATATATATATATATAGGCCTGTATGTGTATGAGAGTGGAGAGCTGGAGTGTGAGTTACTGTGTGTGTAAGAGAATGTGATAGAAGGAATATGTTTGTGTGTGTGTGTGTGTGTGTGTGTGAGAGAGAGAGAGAGAGAGAGAGAGAGAGAGAAAGAGAGAAAGAAGAGAGAGAGTTGGAGACACAGACAGTGTGAGTGTGTGTGTGTGTGTGTGTATGAGAGATACCCTATGTGGGTATGAGAGTTAGAGTTCTGTGCATGTGTGTGTGTGTGTGTGTGAGAGAGAGAGAAGAGAGAGGGGAGGGGTATATATATAGAGAGAGAGGGGGAGTGTGTGTATGTGTATGGAGTGAGAGAGTCCCGGTATGAGTATAAGTGTGGGAGGAGTGAGGGAGAGAGAGAGTGTGTGTGTGAGTGAGAGATTTGTATGTATGTATGAGAGAGGGAGAGAGAGAGAGAGAGAGAGGAGAGAGAGAGAGAGAGAGAGAGAGAAGAGAGTGTGTGTGTGTGTGTGTATGAGAGTGAGAGAGATTTTGGTTGATTTTACTGCATACCAATCCTTTTCGGATCAAGTCATTTTGATAAGCAATCCATGACATGCAACACTCCACTCTTGAGCTAGACGGGTGGCCAGAGAAGCCTCCTCCGATAAATCGGCTGTTCTTATCAAACCCCAGCACCTGTGATTGTTACAGCCCTATTGCTCTTATGACAAACCATCAGACCTCTTTTATCTTATATGCGCTAGAAGATGTTAGCTGGGGGTCTTAGTGTCCTGGGTATAACGTTAAACTGTATCTAGTAGTGAAGTCCTCAATTCTGGAGCTTCAGACAGTGTAGAGTACCCGTTCATCGCCATTATTCCCAGGTCAACTCAGACCCGGAGTGGTAGTATCTGTTAGGGTTCTATCTATGGATTAAACAGATAAAAATACTTTTACAAATTGAATTTGAAAGAAATTGAGTACCCATCAAGTCCACTCTGACCCGGAGTGGTAGTACTTGTTAGGGTCCAATCAATCGGGCAAATCGATAAAAAAGAGTTTTAAAAATGAGCTTAAGAAATAAATTGAATACCCAACAAGACAAATAAAAAAAAAAAAAAAAAATTGTCAGCGGAAATAATACAATGATTAACATGCCATAAAATCCAACCAACCAACACAACCAACCAACCAACCATCAACCTATAAAAAAAACAAGGCATTTAAATTTCAGATTACTATTCTCGTTTTTGTCCTTGGGGAAAGAATATACTCTAATCTCCTTGAACTCATTTCAACAGATTCCTGATATTGAACAGTAGAAGAGAGAGAGAGAGAGAGAGAGAGAGAGAGAGAGAGAGAGAGAAGAGAGAGAGAAGAGAGAGGGGGGATGGAAAGAGGCAGATATATATAGAGAGAGGGATACAGAGAGAAAGAGGAGATAGAGTGAGAGAGAGGTAATGGATGAGGCAGATAAAGAGAGGGGAGGTAGAAAGGCATGGGAGAGAGAGTGTGAGGGGGAGGGGAGATAGAAAGAGAGAAAGGGAGGGAAATAGGCAGATATATATTGAGAGAGAGTATAGAGAGAAAGAGAGAGATTGAGAGAGAAAGGTAGTGCAAGGGTCAGATATATATATAGAGAGGTAATGTAATAGGCAGATAAAGAGAGGGGAGGTGGGAAGGTTTAGATAGATATATAGATAAGATAGAGATAGAGAGAGAGAGAGAGAGAGGAGAGAAGGGGGGAAATAGGCAGATATATATAGAGAGGGCACCGAGAGAAAGAAGAGAGAGAGAGTGAGAGAGAGGTAGAGGAAGAGGCAGATATATATAAAGAGAGGTAATGGAAGAGGCAGATAGAGAGGAGGTGGAAAGGCAGAGAGAGAGAGAGAGAGAGAGAAGAGAAGAGAGAGAGAGAGAGAGAAAGAGAGAGAGAGAGAGAAGGAAAGAGAAAGAGAGAAAGGGGGAAATGAGGCAGATATATATACAGAGAAGGGTACAGAAAGATAGAGTGAGAGAGAGAGGTAGTGGAAGAGGCCGATATATATAGGAGAGAGTAATGGAAAAGGCCAGAGAGAGGAGGTGGAAGGCATAGGGAGAGAGAGAGAGGGTAAACAGAAAGAGAGAGAATGGTAGAGAGAGAGAGAGAGAGAGAGAGAGAGAGAGAAATCGCTAAAAGGGGTTGGAGTGGTAATAAAAGGTAATAAAAGTACTTCCCGATTATTCAGAATTTGAAAAAACTTTTATCCCCCCCCGCCAAAAAAACCAAAAAAAAAAACTCTCCTCGTCTTTCACTTCTTTGCTTAGGATGACATGCTGCGGGCACCTGTCAAAAGGTCACAGTGAAGGGTCATGAGGACTAATAAATTCGATATTCACCGAGTGCCCTACTCTAGAGAACAGATAACTGCCATCTTAAGAACATATTTCGCAGAGAGCCTACCAATATCGAAGTGTCAGAGAGTTAGCATTACAAATGCTCTACTTCTTTAGCCTTGTGTCAGACCAAACCAAATTTATTCAATATGTAACGGAATTATATATATATATTGAATATAATATATATATATATATATAATATATATATATATATATATATATAATATATATAATATTTAGTATATATAATATTTAGTATAAATATTTAATACATTATAATATAAATGAAGTCGTCGGGGTTGCCTAAAGTCGGTATATATATATATATATAATATATATATATATATATATATATATATATATATATATATATATATAATAAGCGTCGAAATACTGTGTCGGTGGATAACTAATATATTCTGCCAATGCCCGGTAGAGCTCTTTAGAAGGAACGTTAATTGAACTTTCACCGCTTAGCGTAAGGTATTAATCGCCTGTTGTTTACAGACTTGAGTTCTCTGGTGATTGTAAACATACATCTACGGAAGTATGTATCAGTTAACTGTTCGCCTCTTACTGGCAGTTTTTGCCGAAACGCCAAGGAGCCGAACTGATGAAAATTCAGTCGGGTTTTGCTCCCGGCTAGAAGTAGTTGTTATGTCTTGCCACACTAATGAGACGTAAACGTCGACTCCCCCTCTCTCTCTCTCTCTCTCTCTCTCTCTCTCTCTCTCTCTCTATATATATATATATATATATATATATATATATATATATATATATAAAATAAACAAGTTTGGTAGGTCGGTAGATTTTAATAAATGATGAAATAGATATCAAAAGATTTTTCGAATCAAAAGGTTATTTTTTAATATACCAGATAAACCCATGTTTCCGGCGCTAGTACCAATTTTCAAACAGATCTAATTGACGCACATTTAGGCTCGTAACATGAACTTCCATCCGAGTTGATCTCTGAGTAAAGGCAATAAAGGGGTACTCCACACTCCTCAGATCTCCAGAACTGGAGCCTTACTAGCAAATACCGTTCAGTGTCATAAACAGGACATCTCTTTTTGGGGAGGATATACCCCTTTTTTATTAGGAAACTCTCTATCCCTCCTTCTCATAACGTAATCCTTTCTTCTCCCACTGCACTGTCTTACAAAACTCCCTGTTTTAAAAATCTTATAATTTATTTCTGAATCATTATTTTTACAAAAAATGAATATGAGAAGAACAAACATAACATTTTATTAACAAATTCTATTTGGTCACCCGCCTTAGCCTCCAGCCTCTCAAGCCGCTCGGAAATTGCATCAACTGATCTTCCCAGGGACTCTTGAGGAATTGCATAAATACATTTTTTTTTTGGTTGTTTTGTTTTACGGCATATCAACCTCAGTGGGTCATTTAATGCCGATAAAGTTTTGAAATAAATCAATTCTTAATGGATAATACAATTTTTTTTTAATAAATACATTTTTCTATTTAACCCATAGATGGGACCCTAACAGGTACTACCACTCCGGGTCAGAGTGGACCAGGGAGCAATGGTGATGAAGGGGTGCTCCACATTCCCCAAAACTCCAAAACTGGAACCTCACCATCAGATAGAGTTTAACGTCATTCCTAGGACATGTAGACCCGCAGCCACCGCCTTCTAGCACCCATATGATAAAAAGGGGTTGGGGCTTGCCATAAGGGCAATAGGGTTGGGAAAATCATATAGGTTCTAGGGCTTGACGTGACCAGCCGATTGATCGGAGGGGGCCTCTCCGACCGCCCGTCTAGCCCAAGATAGGGCCAAAGTGGAGTAGTGCATGTCAGGAACTGCTCATTCACCTGGGCTCTATTCTTAAGCATCACGGGTCGCCACCGACGGCCAACAGGTGGCCCCATTGGGGGTGTCTTATCCCTCTGCAGAGATGCAGTCGGTACATTCTAACGCCCCAGCCGACAGGGCGGCATAAATAAATGATCGTATTCGTCTTTCAAGTTCTTCCAAAGTCATTGGTTTCATAGAGTAAACCTGCTCCTTCAACCAACCTAAAAGAAAAATGTCGCAGGGTATTAAGTCAGAGCTTCTGGCCGGCCATTCATGCTGACCATGTCTACCCATTCATCTCCCAGGAAAATGGCGATTGAGACATTCACGAATAACAATAGCAAAATGTGGAAGAGCACCATCTTGCATAAAAATCAAGTCCTCAATATTCTCCCAAGTATGGACAATTGGCCAGATTTAATCTTGCAGCATAGTAAGATAGTTTAAAATAGGGAGTTACTTTCCAATCACTCTGTAGAAAAATAGATACATGTTGAAAGTTTAAAATGATGTAAATATCATTACTATAAACAATAAAGGTTTCTGTGATTTCTAAATATTTTGGAGACCTTTGAGTTTAGTCTCGTATATTCTCTTCTTCTGTTTTGTCGCTAGAGAGTGTATATCTAATTCGGATAAAATACTACCAAGCAAGTAATTTGAAAAAAAAAAAAAAATAAGGCCATCCAGGATTTTACATTTCCTAAAAGAAGTGAGATAGTACTCAATAATATGAGTAATTGAACAATAGTCAAAATCTATACATTTGTTTTCTACCAAACTATTGCTATGTATCCAAAACTTAGTCGGCATTAAATGACCCCCCGAGGTTGATGTGTCGTAAAACAAAACAAACCAAACCAATCAGTTTTGTCCCCCTTTTTTATATTAATAGGCCCGTTTTAAAGCATATCTTGAATGTTTCATCTTATATGAAATTATACATTATAATAAGATTTTGATATTGTCATATTCCATAGAAATATGTGGCGTATGACTGATGGAAATTTAATGACTTTCAAATCGTTAGTTTTACTAGCAAATATATGCATCCTCCCGGTGCAAGTATTTACGTTTTAATGTAATAAAATATTATATCAAATTAGAAAGACTAATGAAACTAAATAAGAATGCAGATATAAAGAACTGAATCAGAGAAGGGTATAATCGAAAAATAGAATAACTGAAACTTACTCTTCAGGTAATGAAACTAAATAAGAATGCAGATAAAAAGATTTGAAAAAACAAAACAAAACAATTTAAACTACTCTTGCATCACTCTCGACTTTCATTGCTATATTTTCATAATTTAAGTATTTAGTTAAAATAGGAAGTAATTAGGAAGTAATGAATAAAATGACAGTTATTTCCTCTTGTTAATGGATTTCTTTAAGGATTATCCCCGAGATTTTTGCCCATATTCATTAAGATAAAACCAGACAATTAGAAATCACTAATACCAATCAAATATTTATTAAAATCAATTTTTTAAAGTCAATATGCTAATTATCCTTCTCGTTCACACTGTAAACCGTTATTTTTCTTCATTCCAACTCTCTCCCTCTCCCTCTCATCACTGAATCCTTCACTCTCAACGTCATGCCTTTCTTTACATTTTTTCTTCTTTTTTTTTCGTTAATGTCTGGATATGGGCCTTTAAATGTACAATATCTTTTTTAAGACCCAGTAAATCAAGCAGGGTGTACACGACCGGAAATACACGGTGATTGACCATATAATGGTGCATCGATGCATACCACAACTGCAGCAAAGTGAAATAGATGGGGAGAGGTAATGCATGTCTTATTCATCACGTACGTCGCTCGGATACCTATTTCCGGTTTTCAGCAGCGATGGATAGGGTACCCGTTTGTGCACACGTGACGGCAATCACACCGAATCAGCAACGACGCATGCAATTCCCGCGAACCCGCTTACATTCCTCCCCCGACCCCCGTTTATCCCACCGTTCAAGTATTGTGTGCACACATAATCTACAAGAAGGCAAATCCACGTAAAGGAGCAAACAGTTTAACACCGTTGCAGCAAACATGCCCTGGGTAATAAGATTGGATCAGTAATAAGATTGAATCATAAGGTCACAAGTTCAATTCCTGTCCACAGGTAGGTTATGGAGAAATTGTTTTACTTCAAGGACCCTCTTATTGTTAAAGTAGATTATGGTGTTCAGTTTGTCTAAGTCTGTCAAAGGTTTTAAACAATTTCCTCTCTACGATTTATCACGATCTATAGGTATTGACACACACACACACACAACATTATATATATATATATATATATATATATATATCTTATTATAATGGAGATTGTGTATTTTTCTGTCTGTAACCGAAACTATATTACTATACGGGTCACAATTAACATAGTTATTTACATCACATTTTCCATGATTTTATTTATATTTAAACCTCAATTATTAATAAAATTGATTCCCCTTTTTATTAGTGTTGTCCATATCTAAATACAAATAACATGCAATTGTATTTATATATACAAAAAATAGCGGTTTGCAGTGTGAATGGGAAGGCTAATTTGCATATTGATATTAAAAATGTGATTTTAATAAATATGTGCTTAGTATTATTGATTTCTAACTGTTTGGTTTTATTTTAATGAATATAAGCAAAAATCTCTTCAATGAATCTTAAATTAAATCCATTAACAAGAAAAAATAACTGTCATTTTATTCTTTATTTCTTAATTTAACTAAATAGTTAAGTAAGTAAAATTCAGCAATGAAAGACGGGAGTGATGGAAGAGTAAGTTTCATTTCTATTTTTCTATTATACCCCACTCTGTTACATATCTTTTTGTCTGCCTCTAATTTAATACGATTTTTCATTACATTAAAACTTAAATACTTGCACCCGGAGGGTGCATATATTTGCTAGTATATATAAAGAAGACAAGAAAGAAAAAATGAGTGAAAGAGTGTTAAATCAAGATTGTTATACTGTTTACATATTAAACCGGGTTTAGCTCAACAGCGCCAGTTTAGCTCAGTCGGTAGAGTGTTCGGCTGGGAACCTCAAGGTTCCTTGTTCGATACTGGCCCTCGCCAACGCGTAGGAGTAGCACAGGGATCTGTGCGATAAAGTGAGAAGCTGACGGTAGATGTTGCGCTCCGTCTCAGATGCTAAAAACAATCTCCTTAGTCTAGCGCTAGGAAAATGGGATAGACTCGCTCGCTATATGGCTGATACCGACTCTAGGCCTGCCCGACGACTTACGTATTAAACTATTTTTCAACAGCCCTTAAGTAAACATATCAAACGTTGTTATAATCAAATTATTATACTGCGCTATACCCACAGGTCCTGCTAGTATATATATATATATAATTTAATATACCAAACTTGTTGGTAAATCCTCGCGGTGAGAAAAAAAAACAGCAAATAGTTTGATTGTAAAAATATACCACCAAACATCAACCGGGAAGAAAATTTTTTTTGTAAAAAAGAAAAGACCAAGATAATCGTACCAACAAAAAATAATCTATTATTTCAATATTTTGGCCAAAAAAACAAAACAATTTATATGCATATATATATATAAGATATATATATTCATACAAACCCGCCAGGAGACTAAAGCTAATAAGTAAAAAGTGTTCAATACCTAAGTAGAGCAAATAATAAAGATAAATCTAATGAGTCAGACGAACCTACTAAAAGTTTCGCTTAATGCTCTTCAGGGCTAAGAGTCAGATCTTAGGCCTGAAGAGCATTAAGCTAAACTTTTAGTAGGTTCGTCTGACTCATTAGATTTATCTTTGTGTGTATATATATATATATATATATATATATATATATATATATTTGCTGTTACTGCTACTGCTGCTGCTGCTGCTGCTACTGCTGTTGTTGTTGTTGCTTCTGCTGCTGCTCCTGCTGCTGCTGATGATGATTTGTGATTTTCAAACAAAGAAAACAATTCAAGAATATTTGTTCCGAATTAAAAGTTGGTGATCTTGCCATTAGCAGATCTTAAAGGATTTTCTTATTTCCACTATTGAATGTATCCGCCGCACTGATATCCTTTTCTTCTGCTGTGTATCTAGCCAGGCAGCATTGACAATGCAGAGATAATTTTATGTTACAGAAGGTTATTTGGATATTTTCCTTGGTTCATGATCCAAGATGGCCCAGACATATTCAATAGGATTTATGTCAGGAGACCGACGCAACCACCAATGTCGCTCAATAGGTTTTTGAATATGCCATTCTCCAGTCCTTTTTACGCTGTGACATAAAGTTCCATCCTTCAGGTAAAAGGTCTTGTTTTTATTGAAAGAACTGTCAGTGAATATTGGAAAAAGGCCTCATCTGTAGAATGGATACGTATCTTTTTTTCTCTCTTTGTGAATTGATATTCTTGCACACTGTAGGAATCTTTGAACAACTAGTGCTGGAAATTGCATTACCAACAGTCTGCCAATGTTTGAGTGATGTTTCTTATAAGTTATTTCGTTCGTCGAGTTAGCATGATTAGTATTTACCCTTCAAGGAACCTCTAAGAATGATGGGGCTTACATGGTATTGCCTTGTCATTCCAAGTAACATGCGGAAGGTTATATTCTGTTACATGACATCACCAACAAGAAACAACCACTAACCTGGTTTGAAGAACTTAACGTGACCAACCAATTGATTCGAACGAGCCTCTCCGACCACCCGTCTGATATATATTGACCAACCCCCTACGCACGAGTAGGGTGTGACACAAGGTCAATTTCTTAAGCAGAGTTTAACAGGTTTGAATTCAGAGTTTTCCTTCTTATCTACCCAGGTTTGAATTCAGAGTTTTCCTTCTTATCTACCCAAGGTTAAAGAACACAGTCTGCCCTACTATTTTCCCATAGCTGGAGGGAGAGTAGTTGGATGCACACCGTTCCCAAGGGTAATAGCGCTATGGGAAATGTAAGCAGCCTTATCCAGGATTTGAACTCGGGTCGATGAGTCCATTTCCACCAAGCACTTCCAACTGTCCGTCTAACCTAAATAATAACCAAACTGATACCAGGGAGATTTTTTTACTGAGATGGATCGCCACACCTACCATCAGCTCCTAGATGGTTTACCTTACAGACACAAGCTTTGCTCTTCCTGCTCATAGTTGACGTGGTATTGGGCTAAATATTCTTCCATTAATAACTTGGTAAAATGAATTCGTTCTTTGAATATTTGAAGTGGTTTTAATGATAACGTTTGTCTGTATATTACGCGCATCGGGAAGGCATGATCTGCTATAGACAGATTCTCAGTCATATAGACAACTGATCCGACAATACTTCCAAGCCGTAATTGTGTCAGTTCTACTGGAAGGCTGCACCACTTGGACTCAAATGAAGCGCCTTGAAAAGAATCTGGATGGGAGCTGCACAAAAATGTCGCGGGCAATATTAAAGAAATCGTCGAAACAACACCCTACAAGAAAGCATTTGTACGGACACTTGCTCCCTATCACACAGACCACCCAAGTGATACAAACAAGACATACTGAGCACTGCTGGAGAAGCAAGGATGAATTCATGAGCGACGTTCTCTATGGAAACTAGCACATGGGCACGCCAGTGTGGGCTGGTCAGCAAAGATCTACATTGACCAGCTCAGCGCAGATGCTGGATGCTGTGCAGAGGACCTTCCGAAGACAATGAATGATAGAGATGGTTGGCGAGAAATTGTCATGAATATCCGTGCTACTAGCATGACATACTTTAATAATAAAGTAGCTGACTTCTGATTTAGGTCGGAAAATTAAAACGGAGAGTTTATTGGTCGTCCCCAATGATAGTTTAACTACAGTCTATGAATTAACATTTTGCGAATTGGGTTACGGTTTTAGGGGATTAAGGTTGTTTTTAATTACGTATTGCTTAAAAAATAAAAAAAAAAAAAATTAACCCAAATTACTATACATTTAATGTTGAAAAATATTTTTTTAAACTAAGTTTAATTGAAATTATACATTGCAATACTAACACAAACAACTGTCTCGATAATAGATTCACTAATTAATTTCAATGGTTAATTAAATGTATAGTAATTTGGGTTTTTTGTTCTTTAATTTTTAAGCAATACGTAATTAAGAACAACCTTAATCCCCTAAAACCGTAACCCAATTCCCAAAATGTTAATTCATAGACTGTAGTTAAACTGTCAATAGGGACCACCAAAAAACTTTCCGTTTTAATTTTCCGACCTAAATCAGAAGTCAGCCGGATTGTGATATTGTAAAAACGTATCTGGTACCTCTAAAGAGGCGGTTTCATTCCTGAAATGACGTATCCTGAAATGAGGTGTCCTGAAATGAAGTAACCAAGCGAGTACATGGTACTATTTATATTTTTGTAATTTAACCATTGAAGTTCTTTTTGACAATAAGAAAATAAATAGAATTATTCTAATGAATTATTATTCTAATAACACCACTACATTCTATTAGATTTCTATAGAACACTGTTAAATGAGCTGTATATCTTTATTAAGTTATAAAATGACTTGATCAGTTAAGTTTAAAGATAATAGAAAAATAACTTGATAACATGCATTAAAAAATTAAAATGATTTATTATGAATTATTGAATTTATTATCTAGATATATAAATCAATTATTTGTATTATATCTACATCTAAATAACAAATGTGATGGTTAATTGATAGGTACCAGGTACTTTTCACAATATTCCAATTTTTCATTAAGGGATCCCACCTCTTTTCGGCATTCATGTTCGGTAAGTAAACTTTGACCCCTCCCACTGAGTATGTATGTTTATCTGATTGTCAATGTGCATTTTCGGTTTCGTAAGATAGCAGACGAGATGAGATTTTAAGTTTAATGAAAGAGGGAAATCAGAAGCAAAATGGACGCTAAAGAAAAAAATGGCGGCAGATAAAGTCAGAATTAATTAAAAATGAAGGAAAAGAAAGGTAAAAGCAAGGGAAATTGAGCAACGACGTAGGAAAAAGACATAACGAATAAGTATGGTGCATTTAAGAAGAATACAATAGGATTCTTTAAACATCAAATGGCTATGGGGGGTCCACCAGAGTAAAATAGAAATCAGAAGGTTTCATAAAAAAAATTTTAGAACCACTGGTCTAGAAAAGTGGTTCTCAACCGGACAGTCTATGAATCCCCGGGGACCGTATAACATTTTTTTGGTCCAGGCAAGCCAAAAATATTTAATTAAATAAAAACCTAATAGGATTTTTAAAACATAAAATGGCTATGGGGGTCCACCAGAGTAAAATAGGAATCAGAAGAGTCCATATAAAAAAAGTGGTTCACAACCGGGGACCATATAGGCGGACACCCGGTAACCATATATCATTTTTTGGGTCCAGCCAAGCAATATATATATAATATATATATATATATATATATATATACGATTTTTTTTTAAAGCGAGTGTTATAAAATTCCAACTGCAGTTTCTTGCCGGAGCAATTCTTCAGGGAATAATCACCTCTTCCAGTCACCAACTCTTATTAATATTCCGGCTGTATCCATTCTCAAGTACGTGGGTATACCACCCTACGTAATTCCAGAACCTATCTGGCTCAGTCTATGATTATTTAAATGCCTACATTTGTTTGTTAACTCAGATTGCGAGTTTAATATCTTCCCTGGGTCTCTGCATTCTACTATTTTTAGTTTTTCATTTTAACACAGCATACAGGGGTTTTCGTACAGGCAAAAAATCCGTAATATATAATATATATATATATATATATATATTTTTTTTTTTTTTCTATTTATTTATTTATTTCATGAAAAATTTTTTTCATTCCTTCATTCATTCTTTTCTTTCTTTTATAAAAGGTTTTCCTTTTCATTTACAAATTGTTTTTCTTTCTTTTCCTTTCTCTCTTTCTTTTAAAAAACTTTTTTTTCCTCTTGGTATTTTTCTTCATTTTCCATCCGTCTATTTTATTAAATCTTTCATTCATTTGATCAAATCGTCTCTTTTCTTTTTCTTTCTTTTTTCTTTTCGGTGTTTCTTCATTTCTTCACAAACTTCTCATTCTTTATCATTTTTCTTTCATTTAAACACATCACCCAGACCTTTCATGTGCGCCAACAATATACTTCCCCTCGAATCCCCTCCGCCTCCCATACCCCCTCCCCTATTTCTCTTTGCCCTCCTCCATCTTCTCTTTCACTTTTCTCAAAGCCTCGCTGCCGCCTTTCTCTTTCTCACATGATAAATAGAAAGCACTTGCCGGCGACACTTCGTCTTCATCGTTCGCGGAGAATTTATGTCCTTTAAGGACAAAATTCGGGCATTTGTCCTCATGCCTGCCAGGAAAAAAGTGTTGATGGAAAGAAAACGAAAGGGGAAAGGGGAAGGGAAACCATTTGCTTGGGAAGAAGAAACTGCAAATACAAGTGCAAAGAGAGAGAGAGAGAGAGAGAG
>CM042144.1:72743937-72806437 GCA_023376005.1 Doryteuthis pealeii | reverse complement strand
AGAGAGAGAGAGAGAGAGAGAGAGTCCAAATATCGAATGAAAAGGAAGAAGGCGAGACAAAAAGAGATAAAACAAGGATTATAGTAATATTACACAGTTGTAGTTGTGTGTGAGATAGACATAGAGAAAGATATATGTGGTGTATATTAGATATAGAGAGACAGGAAGATAGATATAAACTAAGAGCGAGAGATAGAGAGAGTGAAGAACGGGAGGGGAAAAAGAATTAAAAGAATTACGTGAGGAAAGAGACGAAAGCGAATGAAAAAGCTAAACATCAGTGAGATTATAAAGAGAATGGGAATACAATAATAGAGCATAAAAGAGAGAGAGAGAGAGAGAGAGAGAGAGAGAGGGGGTAGATAGATAGAGAGAACAGAGAGAGAGAGAAAGAGAGAAAGAGAGAGGAGAGGGGGAGAGGGAGAGCGTGAAAAAAGTCAGAGGGAGAAAGAGATAGTAAAAAAAAATATTTGTAGAGCAAGAGAAATAAAATAATGAGAGAGAGAGAGAGAGAGAGAGAGAGAGAGAGAGAGGGAGAGAGAGAGAGAGAGAGAGAGAGATGTCTTTTAGAGTAATAGAATTAAATGAGAAAGAAATAGAATCAGAGAAAGGTCCGAAGAAAAGGAGAAAAAGAAGAAAGAAAGAGAGAGGAGAGAGAGAGAGGAGAGAGAGAGAGAGAGAGAGAGAGAGAGAGAGATGTACTTTTAGAGTAATAGAATTAAAAATGAGAAAGAAATAGAATCAGAAGAGAAGGTTCCGAAGAAAAGGAGAAAGAAGAAAGAAAGAAAGAGAGAGAAGAGAGAGAGAGAGAGAGAGAGAGGAGAGAAGAGGGGGGGGGAAGGGAGGGAGTCGTTGGGACAAAAGGGTTGGTTGTGGGAGGATAGGGGAGGTCTTTGACGGGGAAATTCTAGTTTATGGTCGCTTGCCAAACTTTGTCACTTTGGAAATGGTCGTAAACATCAGGCGTCGTCGGTCGTACATACTGCTCCTGCCGTCCTACAAACTGTCTCGCTTTCCTCTGCCTCTTTTGTGTTGATGACATTAGTTGGGCTTTTGGCAAAGTGGTCTCACACGAGAGACGGATGTGGAGGGGAACAACACAAAAGTAATAAAGAGAAGAAGAAGAAGAAGAAGAAGAAGAAGAAGAAGAAGAAGAGAAAGAAACAGAGAGAGTGTGAAAGCATTTTGTTTTGTTTTGTTTTGTTTTACCGCGTATCAACCTCAGTGGGTCATTTAATGCTGACTAAGTTTTGAAATAAATTCATTCTTGATGGGTACTCAATTTTTTTATAAACATGATTGTTTCTATTTAGCCCTAACAGGTGTTGTATATTCTCTTTCTTTACTTCTATTATTCTTCTGCTCATCTTGGTATCTTACGTTCTTTTTCTAGCGTCTGGACTTCGTCTTGGGGACTTCGTGTCTGGTCTTCAATTGGGGATTTCTCTTTATCAGAAGCTCTGTGTCATTGGTAGTTTTTAGATAAAAACACAAGACTTCGATTTACTTAGATCATATTTTATTCTGAAATCCCCACCAGACTACCTGCGCAGATTGAGTACGGCAGTGCGCATAACGCGACTTACCACCTTCGTGGTTGGGCTGATACTGAATTAAAACTCTCTCTAATCTAAACCGGAAGAGGGTCTTCTTCACCGATTCTCACGGTATCCACCGGAAGGAGGATCAGGACTGAGGTCAAGCCTTTTCATTCAATCCTTCAAGGCCGCCAGCTGCACTTATAGCAGCCATTTTGGTTTCTACACTACTGTACATAAGTATTAGGAATCTAATAATTATGTAACACAGGTAGTACCACTCCGGGTCAGAGTGGACCTGGGAGTAATGGTGATGAAGAGGTTCTCCACATTCCCCGGACCTCCAGAACTGGAATTACACTATCAGATAGAGTTTATGACCCATAGAAACCGCCTTCTAGCACATATATGAAAACTTGGACTTGCCTTAAGGGCAATAGGGTTGGGATAGTCATATATATGCTAGGACTTGATCGGAAGGGGCTTCTCCGACCACCCGTCTAGCATAAGCAAGGACCAAAGTGGAGTGTTACAAGTCACTCAGCCACAAGGATTCCTTCCTTAAGCATTACGGGTCACCACCCACGGCCAACAAGTGGCCCCATTAAGGGGTTCTTAGCCCTCGGCAGAGGTGCAGTCTGTGTGTTCTAAAGCCCCAACTGACAGTTGAAAGTTATACAAAAGTAATAAAGACAAATAAGAGAGAGAGAGAGAGAGAGAGAGAGAGAGAGAGAGAGAGAGAGAGAGAGAGAGAGAGAGAGAGAGAGGGATTGTGAGGATAAGACACAAAAGTAATACAGCAAAGAACAGAGAGAAAGAGAGAGATAGAGAGAGAGAGAGAGAGAGAGAGAGAGAGAGAGACGAGGAGAAGGGGAGAGAAATAGATAGATAAAATAAAGAATCCAGCATAAAAAGCAAAAGAAAAAAACAAACAAACATACAAACAAATAGGAAATATCGACAAAAAAAGAGACATATTTAAAAAAGTAATAATTAAATTATCATACTGTGGCATATCCGCAGTTATCGCTAATATATATATATATATATATATATATATATATATATATATATATATATATATAATATATATATATATACGAGGGTGTGTCAAAATGTAATGCCATTTACTTTATTTCATGTGAAGTTTTTTTTTTAAAGAGCCTAACGAAGCTCAGAGCCAGAATCCGACGAGTAAGACCCAACTGGCCAATCGACAATGTCCTCCTTCTGCATGACAATACTTGACTACACACAAGCATCAGGACAAGGGGAAAATCGCCTCATTCAGGTAGACAACTTTACCGCATTCTTCATACTCACCAGATTTAGCGCCTTCATTATTCCAGTGTTGAGGAAGTGAAATCTGTTGTGAAGAATTGTCTCAAAGAACAGTCAACAGAATTTTAACGGTCAGGGATACATGCTCTCATTCGAAAGTGGAACGTTGCTATTGAGGGAAACAGTGACTATGCGGATAAGTAGGGATGTGATTCACAGTGGACCAGCTTCATTTTGATGTATGATACATGTTCCTGTGTTAGTAATCATACCTGCCCTAAACAATATGGCATCACTTTTTGACTCTCCCTCGTGTGTGTTGTTACGACAGCCTGAGATGATAAGGGACGATCAAACACAGGGTCGCAAAGAAAAGATAAAAAAAAATAATACGACAGGTCCCAGGCCGATGAGTTCAATACAAAGGGGGGGTGGGTATCAAGTGTTTCACTTCCCCGCTCCAAAAGGTAGAGAATACGCCAAGAAAATATAGAAGCAAAACATTGGCAGCGCCAAAAGACCACAGACGCAGTATCATTTATATCAACAAGAAAACAAATGAAGTTTTATTAAAAGAATAAACATCAATGACTTTCGATCTTGTGAGTTAATTATGCGTCTATCCGCATTCAATATTTCTTTTTTTTTTCTACTCTTAAAAGTCTCTGTAAAATTACTAGCCACTTGGCAAAAGTTCAAACAGAAAATGACCTTAGTCAAAAGTTCATGTGAAAATAGTTATATTCCAAAGTTCGAAGTATTCCCGACGTCACAGATGCAAACAAAATATGTGAGAGTGAAATAATAATCAGAGAGGAACTTACATTTTCTTGATGAAATACCTTTGGAGAAATTCTGCTTTGTGCCTCAGATATACTTTAGTGCCCATGAGAAATTTTCTCTTTCTTTCTCTCTCTCTTTTTTTTTCTTTTCAATAATATGGCAGATCTCTTTAACAAAACAGGGGTCTTTTTAAAAGTCAGTTGATATCATAGCAGATCTTCGTTTACAACATCCTCACTCACTGAACTCTAGTTGTCTTGTGTCGAGAAAAATATTTCTTTTCCTCTTCTTCTTAAAATTGGCGGGAATTTATTCGAACGCTATCTGGGGAGAAGGGGTCACAGGGTGTGTTAAAAGTACATTATGGGTGGGGAGATTTCGGGTCAAAAGTTCATCGTCTGTCTTGGATATCGGTGCAGGTGAGAGGGGGGAAGGGGGGGACACGTTATTGTTCTTGGTTGATAGTAATAAAAATGTTAACTATTTATTCGTTATGAACTCGTCGCTAGTTCAATTTTTTTCCTTCTTTCATTCAACCGTCCGAACTTTAAATAAAGGTGGAATGCACTTTTACACATTCATGACATATATATATATATATATATATATATATATATATATATATCGTATTCAGCTGCTGCCACATTTAATGGAAGTCCTATATTCTGAATCTATCTTCCTGATGACGTCGTTACATGAGAGGCATTGGTTTCCCAATCTCTATGTGACGGAGTCTAAATCTGTTTTCCTGACTCATTTATGAAAATATTATTCTATACTTGAGCCAGCAGGTGTGATGACTATTTTTTACTTACGAAAATATTCCTTGAATTGTTGAGAGACAAACGAGATATTTGCACATGATGACAAATTATCTCTGTCTGTCTGTCTGTCTGTCGGTCTCTCTTTATATATATATATATATAGGGTGATCCAAGACATTTGTAAGCTACCTACAGCCGGGATAGAAACAAATTGTTTATATATATATATATATATATATATATATATATATATATATATAAACAATTTGTTTCTATCCCGGCTGTAGGTAGCTTACAAATGTCTTGGATCACCCTATATATATATATATAAGAGAGACGGACAGACAGACAGACAGAGACAATTTGTCATCATGTGCAAATATCTCGTTTGTTTCTCAACAATTCAAGGAATATTTTCGTAAGTAAAATATATATATATATATATATATATATATATATATATATATATATATATAACTGATAACTCTGAATTCAAAATTCCCTCCAGCTATGGGTTAAATAGTAGGGCAGACTGGGCCCTTCAGCCTTGGGTAGGTAACCAGTCTATGAGAGGGATAACTCTGAATTCAAAATTCCTGAGGTCGGTCGTTGATTGGGTTTGTGGCAACCCTTGATGCACCAATTATTTCCTATCGACTGTGCCAAAAAGTGTGGATTGTCCAACACAAGCCCTCACCACTATAAACAAATCACTGTGTGGGTGTTCATTGTGTGTGTGAACCTCCATGCGTTGAAAATCGACGAGAGAGTCCATAATAATATATATATATACAGGGTGATCCAAGATATTTGTAAACTACCTACAGCCATCAACTTCTTATTCTCCACAAATTCCACGACCATCATTAACCGTCAGGAGGAGAAAAACTTTGAGAGAAAAGAAGGCTGTAAAACGGCTACGTCCAAATCCAAAAAAGAAGAAATATTAAAAGTTAAATTCCAACGGGAGAATTCAGCTTAGGAATGGGATGATATAAGGGAATGACCGATCTTCCCCGTACCTCAGCAGTAGTGGTGGTGCTAGCAACTAGTTAAGTACACACAGATCACACTGTGTGGGACTCATGTACAGGACTTATGTGAAGGACTCTCCTCATCTCCCGTGATCGACCACTTGGTATAACTGGTCATTACGATATAACATATAGATAACAATATTTTTCCATACTATTTATTCATTTGAATTATATATGTATATTTTTGGGAGAATATGTGCTTAATTGAAGTCGTACCTAATTTTGAAAGTTAATTAATTAATAATTAATTAATTAGGCGGGAATACCTATTCAAATGTAAGGCTAAACAAATCGAGAACAATCAATCTCCGTATGTACATTTCGGCCTATTAGGCCTCATCAGTAATTAATTATTAATTAATTAACTTTCAAAATTAGGTACGACTTCAATTAAGCACATATTCTCCCAAAAAGTGTCGGCTAAAAAAGCCATATCAAAACACATCGTTTGTGTATTTACTTCTCATGTATATATATATATATATATATATATATATATATATATATATATATACAAGAAAAATTGTGACCCATGGGGTCGTCCATTGAGCTGTAGGTAGATAATTGAAATCAGGAAAAAGTGAGTTTGCAAAGAGAAATACATTTTTAAAATAAATACGGCCGGAGAAGTAAAAAAAAAATTAACATCATTTTGCTCAAATTTGTTAAAAGTCAAAAAACTGACCCGTCTCTTACTTCACATTTTGCCTGTCACTTTCCCTCTCTCTCTATATATATATATCTTGATTAACTAATCCTTGTGTATGTTAGTTTATTTCTGAGTGTAAAGACAGGGATTGGAGAGTGTAAGAGATTAAACTTCTGACTTTAATTGTATGTTATATATAAGCCAGTCCTTAGCTGGTGGCTGCTGATGGACATTAACATACAAATAAAGTATGAAGTTCAATCTCCCCCTCACACTCTCAAGTATTTTCTCTTTACATTCACAGAAAAAAACCTATATAGGAAGTAGTTAATCAAGATATATATAGAGAGGGGGAAAGTGTCAGGCAAAATATGGGGTAAGAGACGGGTCAGTTTTTGACTTATTTGCAAATTACGACTAATCAGAACCAATTGAAATGGATTTTTTCCAAACATAATTCAATTCTAGAACTAAGGAATATTTTGGCATGTATTTTGTGTCATTAAACTCAATAGAAAAAAAAGCCTTTAGGAAATAATCTTTGATACACTCACTCAGTATAATAATAATAATAATAATAATAATAATAATAATAAAATTAATACGTGGATTTTGCCGTCCCGGCCGACCACCGAGTGAAAGTGAAAGAAAGCGAAAAGTCAGACAAATACTTGGTCCTTGCCGGAGAACTGAGAAAACTGGAACGTGAAGGTGAAGGTCGTACCAATTGTAATTGATGATTTTGGTCCCCAAAGATCTGGAAAAGAATTTGGGTGAATTGGAAATCAGAGGAAGAATCAAGACCATCCAAAGTACAGCACTGATAAGACCGGCTAGAATACTCAGAAGAGTCCTGGAGACCTGAGAAGATTTGCTGTCACTTAGCCTCCATTGAAACACTGGCTACGGCTGGAGTGAAAACCTCAATAATAATAATAATAATAATAATAATAATAACTGAAGAAACTGTGGAACATGAAGTTGAAGGTCGTACCAATTGTAATTGGTGCTCTTGGAACGGTTCCCAAAGGCCTGGAAAAGAATTTGGGTGAATTGGAAATCAGAGGAAGAATCGAGACCAACCAAACTACAGTAGTATTAAGATCGGCTAGAATACCCAGAAGAGTCCTAGAGACCTGAGGATACTTGCTGTCACTCAGCCTCCAGTTATGAAAAAATCGATAATATATATATATACTACAAGGTTCCTAGTTCGATACCGGTCCCCGCCAACTCAGCGTATGAGTAGCACAGGGATCTGTGCGGTAAAGTAAGGAGCTGATGGTAGGTGTGGCGCTCCACCTCAGATGCTAAAACAATCTCCTTGGTCTAGCGCTATTGAAAAGGGGATGGACTCCCTCGCTGACTGTCTGATACCGACTTTAGGCCGCCCCGTCGACTTTACTTACTTTATATATATATATATATATATATAATATATATGGGTGAAGGGTTTTGTGTGTGGGGTGGGGGTGGGGGGCTAGGAGAATTGATTTTAGTTTATATTCCTTAGTAGTCAAAATACTTACCTTAGACACCTACCGACCTTAAACAAACATCATTACCGAGCTGAATTGATATCTCTAACGGTCAACGAATATCTCATCCGTGTAAAACGTGACAGGCCAGGTGACTTGTATGATGAGGTAGAGGGAGAGGGAGGGGGGAGGTAGACATCGTGTGTCACAAGGTATTTGGACAGCGTCCAGCGATAAGTTCTGGTAATAAACGTTGGCGACAAGGGAGGTGACAACATCAGGTGACAACAGACTACAGAGACAGATCAACTGTCATAGTTGATCAACACCAATTGGCAATGATGAAGGTATCCGTCACACTGTACACGTTGTGTATCTGTGAACGGCCCGATGCATAAATTTTAACGCAGACTACGTGATGTCTGTGCAAACTTAAAGGATGTTATACCCAAACAGTCCTGATATACAGGGCAATTGAAAAGTAACTCCCTATTTTAAACTATTTATAATTTTTTTATATGCAGTTACAATTTTCTCGATTCTTTAAAGTATGTTCTTTAATATACAGGGTGATTTAAAAGTAACACCCTATTTTAAACTATTTATAATTCTTTTATATGCAGTTAAATTTTTCTCAATTCTTTAATGTATGTCCCTTAATATACAGGCTGATTGAAAAGTAACCCTCTATTTTAAACTATTTATATATTTTTTAATATGCAGTTACATCTCTCTGAATGTTTGAGATGAGGCTTGAAGATTAGTATTATCTGCGTTATTCGGACTATGCTCCCGATCTTCATTGTTATTTGTACAACGTTTCGGCCGATATGCCCTCTCGCCTTCTTCAGGTATTTCTTGTCGGACTCGGGAATCTTCTCGGACTCGGCAACTTTCTCGGACTCGGGAACTTTCTTTTCGAACTCGGGAACTTTCTTGTCGTAATCGGGAGCCATCACGGAACTTTGAACCTAACCCTTTATTTAGCCCACGGGGGTATCCTGTTCTCATTCCGCTAACCATAGCTGGGGTAGGAGTTGTGTTAATTATTTTTCTAACTGCCTCTACTCAGGATTGAACTCGGGATCCAGAGATAACTGTCACTTAGAACTGTCTTAACCTAACTACCTTATCCACTAGTCCATGTCATAATTGGGCAAAACATCTTCGGCATAGAATGAACCAATGGGTCGTTATTTTGATTGATTGATTTTAATGGCATGTCAAACTATATCAGGTTATTTTATGCATATATATATATTTGCCTAACCCCTGAACGCGACGCAATGTCAGTTCTTATGCGGAGTTTAGCATGTTTTTAATTCAGAGATGTTCTCCTAGACCGGTTGCGATGTCAAGGTTAAAGAGCCCAGTCTGCTCTACTATTTACCCATAACTGAAGAGAGAATAGTTAGATTAGATGCATACCATTCCCAAGGGTATTAACACTATGTGAAATACAAACAGCATCATGCAGGAATTGAACTCGACGTGTCTGTTAATTTCCCTCAGCACTAACCATAACACCACGTGACAACTGAAACTGAAAATGTTAGCATATATGACATTTTATCCTTCTTTAAAGAAATATAGGTATACCCAAAAGTATGAATCAGATATGAAATACGTCCAACAAACTGTCTACGAAAATACACTTGTAATCAAGTGAAATTGATTACCAACTGTTGTCTCGCACTCAAATAATTTGCTTATAAAATATTTACTTACAAACTATTCCGATACAAATTATATAAACAAAAAGAAAGAGAAAATATTTGGCATTAAATAACCCACAGGTTTGGTATGCCATTAAACCAAACCCAACCAAACGAAACCAAAAACTTACGATTAAGTCACGTTGAAAGCACCGGTTCCTGCTAGATCACCGAAGCTGCGATGAGCCTGTTCAATACTTAGATTGGTGACCATTTAAGCAACAGCGGGTACTGTAAAAAAAAAAACAATATCAAAATTACTTTATTCGGCACCAATTTCCGCTAGATCACCGAAGTTAAGCAGCGATGAACCTGTTCAATACTTAATTGGGTGACCACTTAGGCAATGACATGACCTATAAGCTACTTGATTCTTTGTTTATGAAAATGACTTGATCCGACAATAAATGACCCGAAAAGTCACCTGTTTCCGCTAGATCACCGAAGTTAAGCAGCGATGAACCTGTTCAATACTTAATTGGGTGACCACTTAGGCAATGACATGACCTATAAGCTACTTGATTCTTTGTTTATGAAAATGACTTGATCCGACAATAAATGACCCGAAAGTCACCTGTTTCCGCTAGATCACCGAAGTTAAGCAGCGATGAACCTGTTCAATACTTAATTGGGTGACCACTTAGGCAATGACATGACCTATAAGCTACTTGATTCTTTGTTTATGAAAATGACTTGATCCGACAATAAATGACCCGAAAAGTCACCTGTTTCCGCTAGATCACCGAAGTTAAGCAGCGATGAACCTGTTCAATACTTAATTGGGTGACCACTTAGGCAATGACATGACCTATAAGCTACTTGATTCTTTGTTTATGAAAATGACTTGATCCGACAATAAATGACCCGAAAAGTCACCTGTTACCGCTAGATCACCGAAGTTAAGCAGCGATGAACCTGTTCAATACTTAATTGGGTGACCACTTAGGCAATGACATGACCTATAAGCTACTTGATTCTTTGTTTATGAAAATGACTTGATCCGACAATAAATGACCCGAAAAGTCACCTGTTTCCGCTAGATCACCGAAGTTAAGCAGCGATGAACCTGTTCAATACTTAATTGGGTGACCACTTAGGCAATGATATGACCTATAAGCTACTTGATTCTTTGTTTATGAAAATGACTTGATCCGACAATAAATGACCCGAAAAGTCACCTGTTTCCGCTAGATCACCGAAGTTAAGCAGCGATGAACCTGTTCAATACTTAATTGGGTGACCACTTAGGCAATGACATGACCTATAAGCTACTTGATTCTTTGTTTATGAAAATGACTTGATCCGACAATAAATGACCCGAAAAGTCACCTGTTTCCGCTAGATCACCGAAGTTAAGCAGCGATGAACCTGTTCAATACTTAATTGGGTGACCACTTAGGCAATGATATGACCTATAAGCTACTTGATTCTTTGTTTATGAAAATGACTTGATCCGACAATAAATGACCCGAAAAGTCACCTGTTTCCGCTAGATCACCGAAGTTAAGCAGCGATGAACCTGTTCAATACTTAATTGGGTGACCACTTAGGCAATGACATGACCTATAAGCTACTTGATTCTTTGTTTATGAAAATGACTTGATCCGACAATAAATGACCCGAAAAGTCACCTGTTTCCGCTAGATCACCGAAGTTAAGCAGCGATGAACCTGTTCAATACTTAATTGGGTGACCACTTAGGCAATGACATGACCTATAAGCTACTTGATTCTTTGTTTATGAAAATGACTTGATCCGACAATAAATGACCCGAAAAGTCACCTGTTTCCGCTAGATCACCGAAGTTAAGCAGCGATGAACCTGTTCAATACTTAATTGGGTGACCACTTAGGCAATGATATGACCTATAAGCTACTTGATTCTTTGTTTATGAAAATGACTTGATCCGACAATAAATGACCCGAAAAGTCACCTGTTTCCGCTAGATCCCCGAAGTTAAGCAGCGATGAACCTGTTCAATACTTAATTGGGTGACCACTTAGGCAATGATATGACCTATAAGCTACTTGATTCTTTGTTTATGAAAATGACTTGATCCGACAATAAATGACCCGAAAAGTCACCTGTTTCCGCTAGATCACCGAAGTTAAGCAGCGATGAACCTGTTCAATACTTAATTGGGTGACCACTTAGGCAATGATATGACCTATAAGCTACTTGATTCTTTGTTTATGAAAATGACTTGATCCGACAATAAATGACCCGAAAAGTCACCTGTTTCCGCTAGATCACCGAAGTTAAGCAGCGATGAACCTGTTCAATACTTAATTGGGTGACCACTTAGGCAATGACATGACCTATAAGCTACTTGATTCTTTGTTTATGAAAATGACTTGATCCGACAATAAATGACCCGAAAAGTCACCTGTTTCCGCTAGATCACCGAAGTTAAGCAGCGATGAACCTGTTCAATACTTAATTGGGTGACCACTTAGGCAATGATATGACCTATAAGCTACTTGATTCTTTGTTTATGAAAATGACTTGATCCGACAATAAATGACCCGAAAAAGTCACCTGTTTCCGCTAGATCACCGAAGTTAAGCAGCGATGAACCTGTTCAATACTTAATTGGGTGACCACTTAGGCAATGATATGACCTATAAGCTACTTGATTCTTTGTTTATGAAAATGACTTGATCCGACAATAAATGACCCGAAAAGTCACCTGTTTCCGCTAGATCACCGAAGTTAAGCAGCGATGAACCTGTTCAATACTTAATTGGGTGACCACTTAGGCAATGACATGACCTATAAGCTACTTGATTCTTTGTTTATGAAAATGACTTGATCCGACAATAAATGACCCGAAAAGTCACCTGTTTCCGCTAGATCACCGAAGTTAAGCAGCGATGAACCTGTTCAATACTTAATTGGGTGACCACTTAGGCAATGACATGACCTATAAGCTACTTGATTCTTTGTTTATGAAAATGACTTGATCCGACAATAAATGACCCGAAAAGTCACCTGTTTCCGCTAGATTACCGAAGTTAAGCAGCGATGAACCTGTTCAATACTTAATTGGGTGACCACTTAGGCAATGATATGACCTATAAGCTACTTGATTCTTTGTTTATGAAAATGACTTGATCCGACAATAAATGACCCGAAAAGTCACCTGTTTCCGCTAGATCACCGAAGTTAAGCAGCGATGAACCTGTTCAATACTTAATTGGGTGACCACTTAGGCAATGACATGACCTATAAGCTACTTGATTCTTTGTTTATGAAAATGACTTGATCCGATAATAAATGACCCGAAAAGTCACCTGTTTCCGCTAGATCACCGAAGTTAAGCAGCGATGAACCTGTTCAATACTTAATTGGGTGACCACTTAGGCAATGACATGACCTATAAGCTACTTGATTCTTTGTTTATGAAAATGACTTGATCCGACAATAAATGACCCGAAAAGTCACCTGTTTCCGCTAGATCACCGAAGTTAAGCAGCGATGAACCTGTTCAATACTTAATTGGGTGACCACTTAGGCAATGATATGACCTATAAGCTACTTGATTCTTTGTTTATGAAAATGACTTGATCCGACAATAAATGACCCGAAAAGTCACCTGTTTCCGCTAGATCACCGAAGTTAAGCAGCGATGAACCTGTTCAATACTTAATTGGGTGACCACTTAGGCAATGACATGACCTATAAGCTACTTGATTCTTTGTTTATGAAAATGACTTGATCCGACAATAAATGACCCGAAAAGTCACCTGTTTCCGCTAGATCACCGAAGTTAAGCAGCGATGAACCTGTTCAATACTTAATTGGGTGACCACTTAGGCAATGACATGACCTATAAGCTACTTGATTCTTTGTTTATGAAAATGACTTGATCCGACAATAAATGACCCGAAAAGTCACCTGTTTCCGCTAGATCACCGAAGTTAAGCAGCGATGAACCTGTTCAATACTTAATTGGGTGACCACTTAGGCAATGACATGACCTATAAGCTACTTGATTCTTTGTTTATGAAAATGACTTGATCCGACAATAAATGACCCGAAAAGTCACCTGTTTCCGCTAGATCACCGAAGTTAAGCAGCGATGAACCTGTTCAATACTTAATTGGGTGACCACTTAGGCAATGACATGACCTATAAGCTACTTGATTCTTTGTTTATGAAAAATGACTTGATCCGACAATAAATGACCCGAAAAGTCACCTGTTTCCGCTAGATCACCGAAGTTAAGCAGCGATGAACCTGTTCAATACTTAATTGGGTGACCACTTAGGCAATGACATGACCTATAAGCTACTTGATTCTTTGTTTATGAAAATGACTTGATCCGACAATAAATGACCCGAAAAGTCACCTGTTTCCGCTAGATCACCGAAGTTAAGCAGCGATGAACCTGTTCAATACTTAATTGGGTGACCACTTAGGCAATGACATGACCTATAAGCTACTTGATTCTTTGTTTATGAAAATGACTTGATCCGACAATAAATGACCCGAAAAGTCACCTGTTTCCGCTAGATCACCGAAGTTAAGCAGCGATGAACCTGTTCAATACTTAATTGGGTGACCACTTAGGCAATGACATGACCTATAAGCTACTTGATTCTTTGTTTATGAAAATGACTTGATCCGACAATAAATGACCCGAAAAGTCACCTGTTTCCGCTAGATCACCGAAGTTAAGCAGCGATGAACCTGTTCAATACTTAATTGGGTGACCACTTAGGCAATGACATGACCTATAAGCTACTTGATTCTTTGTTTATGAAAATGACTTGATCCGACAATAAATGACCCGAAAAGTCACCTGTTTCCGCTAGATCACCGAAGTTAAGCAGCGATGAACCTGTTCAATACTTAATTGGGTGACCACTTAGGCAATGACATGACCTATAAGCTACTTGATTCTTTGTTTATGAAAATGACTTGATCCGACAATAAATGACCCGAAAAGTCACCTGTTTCCGCTAGATTACCGAAGTTAAGCAGCGATGAACCTGTTCAATACTTAATTGGGTGACCACTTAGGCAATGATATGACCTATAAGCTACTTGATTCTTTGTTTATGAAAAATGACTTGATCCGACAATAAATGACCCGAAAAGTCACCTGTTTCCGCTAGATTACCGAAGTTAAGCAGCGATGAACCTGTTCAATACTTAATTGGGTGACCACTTAGGCAATGACATGACCTATAAGCTACTTGATTCTTTGTTTATGAAAATGACTTGATCCGACAATAAATGACCCGAAAAGTCACCTGTTTCCGCTAGATCACCGAAGTTAAGCAGCGATGAACCTGTTCAATACTTAATTGGGTGACCACTTAGGCAATGATATGACCTATAAGCTACTTGATTCTTTGTTTATGAAAATGACTTGATCCGACAATAAATGACCCGAAAAGTCACCTGTTTCCGCTAGATTACCGAAGTTAAGCAGCGATGAACCTGTTCAATACTTAATTGGGTGACCACTTAGGCAATGACATGACCTATAAGCTACTTGATTCTTTGTTTATGAAAATGACTTGATCCGACAATAAATGACCCGAAAAGTCACCTGTTTCCGCTAGATTACCGAAGTTAAGCAGCGATGAACCTGTTCAATACTTAATTGGGTGACCACTTAGGCAATGATATGACCTATAAGCTACTTGATTCTTTGTTTATGAAAATGACTTGATCCGACAATAAATGACCCGAAAAGTCACCTGTTTCCGCTAGATCACCGAAGTTAAGCAGCGATGAACCTGTTCAATACTTAATTGGGTGACCACTTAGGCAATGACATGACCTATAAGCTACTTGATTCTTTGTTTATGAAAATGACTTGATCCGACAATAAATGACCCGAAAAGTCACCTGTTTCCGCTAGATCACCGAAGTTAAGCAGCGATGAACCTGTTCAATACTTAATTGGGTGACCACTTAGGCAATGACATGACCTATAAGCTACTTGATTCTTTGTTTATGAAAATGACTTGATCCGACAATAAATGACCCGAAAAGTCACCTGTTTCCGCTAGATCACCGAAGTTAAGCAGCGATGAACCTGTTCAATACTTAATTGGTGACCACTTAGGCAATGACATGACCTATAAGCTACTTGATTCTTTGTTTATGAAAATGACTTGATCCGACAATAAATGACCCGAAAAGTCACCTGTTACCGCTAGATCACCGAAGTTAAGCAGCGATGAACCTGTTCAATACTTAATTGGGTGACCACTTAGGCAATGATATGACCTATAAGCTACTTGATTCTTTGTTTATGAAAATGACTTGATCCGACAATAAATGACCCGAAAAGTCACCTGTTTCCGCTAGATCACCGAAGTTAAGCAGCGATGAACCTGTTCAATACTTAATTGGGTGACCACTTAGGCAATGACATGACCTATAAGCTACTTGATTCTTTGTTTATGAAAATGACTTGATCCGACAATAAATGACCCGAAAAGTCACCTGTTTCCGCTAGATCACCGAAGTTAAGCAGCGATGAACCTGTTCAATACTTAATTGGGTGACCACTTAGGCAATGACATGACCTATAAGCTACTTGATTCTTTGTTTATGAAAATGACTTGATCCGACAATAAATGACCCGAAAAGTCACCTGTTACCGCTAGATCACCGAAGTTAAGCAGCGATGAACCTGTTCAATACTTAATTGGGTGACCACTTAGGCAATGATATGACCTATAAGCTACTTGATTCTTTGTTTATGAAAATGACTTGATCCGACAATAAATGACCCGAAAAGTCACCTGTTTCCGCTAGATCACCGAAGTTAAGCAGCGATGAACCTGTTCAATACTTAATTGGGTGACCACTTAGGCAATGACATGACCTATAAGCTACTTGATTCTTTGTTTATGAAAATGACTTGATCCGACAATAAATGACCCGAAAAGTCACCTGTTTCCGCTAGATCACCGAAGTTAAGCAGCGATGAACCTGTTCAATACTTAATTGGGTGACCACTTAGGCAATGACATGACCTATAAGCTACTTGATTCTTTGTTTATGAAAATGACTTGATCCGACAATAAATGACCCGAAAAGTCACCTGTTTCCGCTAGATCACCGAAGTTAAGCAGCGATGAACCTGTTCAATACTTAATTGGGTGACCACTTAGGCAATGACATGACCTATAAGCTACTTGATTCTTTGTTTATGAAAATGACTTGATCCGACAATAAATGACCCGAAAAGTCACCTGTTTCCGCTAGATCACCGAAGTTAAGCAGCGATGAACCTGTTCAATACTTAATTGGGTGACCACTTAGGCAATGACATGACCTATAAGCTACTTGATTCTTTGTTTATGAAAATGACTTGATCCGACAATAAATGACCCGAAAAGTCACCTGTTACCGCTAGATCACCGAAGTTAAGCAGCGATGAACCTGTTCAATACTTAATTGGGTGACCACTTAGGCAATGACATGACCTATAAGCTACTTGATTCTTTGTTTATGAAAATGACTTGATCCGACAATAAATGACCCGAAAAGTCACCTGTTTCCGCTAGATCACCGAAGTTAAGCAGCGATGAACCTGTTCAATACTTAATTGGGTGACCACTTAGGCAATGACATGACCTATAAGCTACTTGATTCTTTGTTTATGAAAATGACTTGATCCGACAATAAATGACCCGAAAAGTCACCTGTTACCGCTAGATCACCGAAGTTAAGCAGCGATGAGCCTGTTCAATACTTAGATTGGTGACCATTTTAGCAACAGCAGGTACTGTAAAAAAGAAAACAATATCAAAATGACTTTATTCGGCATTAAAATGACTAAAAGGGGTTGATATGCCGTAAAAGGAATCGTATACATGAAAGCAAAAACAATATCGTATCTTTTTATATTTTAAGATGCTAGCTACCACAAATGTTAACTTCGTAGTGAGTGGTAAGCGAAATGGAGGCTGAATAATTATTTCTTGTCAAAGCAAATAATACCTATGAATTAGTGATCGTAAAAATCATTATTGAATTTAAGTTATTTTTTTTATTAAACGATTTGAAAAATAGAAAAGATAAAAAAAGTAAATCTTTTTTGTTGTTGCGTTGATGACACAAAAGAAAAGGAACGGGTGTCTAATTGTCTCTTCAAGGTAAAACGTATTCATATGACGTAAAAGGATTTTTGAGTTGAAAAATCACAGAAGTAAAAGCGACCATCCTAAAATGTTGATTTTTCGAATCGTTTAAAAGAACTTTCATCACAATGAATTTAATTAGCAATGGGTGGATAAAACATTTAAGTAAAAATAATTATTTCAATTTTTTTTTATCACTTTTTATCTCGTTGTTGTTGTTGTTGTTGTTGTTGTTGTCTTCTTCTTCTTCTTCTTTTTCTTCTTCTCTTCACTTTCTTCTTCTTCTTCTTCTTCTTCTTCGTCCCAAATTCATATTTTTCTTTCTTATTTTTTCTTATACTTATTCTTATTTCATTCATTCATTCTTCTTTCTTCTTCTTTTTCTTTCTTCTTCTTCTTCTTCTTCTTCTCTCTTCTTCTTCTTCTTCTTCTATTCTCTTTTCTCATCTCTCTTCTTCTTCCTCTTCTATTCTGTTTCTTCTTCTTCTTCTTCTTCTTCTTCTTCTCTTCTTCTTCTTCTTCTTTCTTCCCAAATTCATTCATCTTTTTTAATATTTCTTTTTTTCATTTACTTTTTCATTTATGTTTACTCTTTTTCTTTTATTTGTCACCACATCAAAATACACCCTGTCCCATAATACTTGCTACATTTACTGTAATAAATCTATATGTAAAATATAAAAATATTCATGGACATAGATAGTGTAATTTAAAATCAAATTTATCTGGTATTATTTTGATTTTTCGCAAAATACATCTTTCTGATAAAAAACGGGAGAGTCGTCAGCGATGTCACTTTCCTGGGGTCATTGAAAATTTCTACTCTTTCAACATCGTGTTTTCTCTCCCAGAGGACCCAATCAAGGCTAGTCCTGTCGGCCGGGGCAGTAGAATACGTCGATTGCACCTCTGCAGAGGTGTAAGATGGTTGGTTGGTTGGTTGGTTGGATTTTACGGAATGTCAACCCTTGTTGGTTATTTTATGCTGAAGACGTTTTGATTTATTCATTCTTGATAGTTTTTAACTCATTCTTTAAACACATTTAAGCTCTTTTTTTCTATTTAACCCATGGATGGTACCCTAAAAGGCACTATCACTCACTCATGTATTTAGATGCATTACCTTTCAAAAACAGAACGCACGGTAAGCAACATCTGTATTATATACCCTTCTAACATTTCGGGTATATAAACAGAGAGAGAGAGAGAGAGAGAGAGAGAGAGAGAAGAGAGAGAGAGAGAGAGAGAGAGAGAGGGGGAGGGGGGTAATAGATTTCGTCTTACTTGTTTCTCGTGTCTAATTCTTCTTGTATCTTCCCAAAGGTAAAATTGCCTTTTAAAGGAAGATTTCAGACTGTGGTTGAGATTAAGGAGAATGTGATATGGCAACTGATGGCAATCCGAAAAAGAGTACTTTGCAAACTGTGTTGACATGTGGAGAACTGAGGGTGATAATGATTTTTAGGTCCCAGGGAGAGTGCTTTAAAGACAAACTAAAATGTCATCTCGAAAGAACGGCTTCTTTCGATGAGCAACTGGTCGCAACTAAATCAAACTAAAAACTTTTGTATCACGCTTCTAGTAGAGCGTTTTTCGAGCGGATTGCCAAAACAAGTCAATCATAATCATAACGGCTGTGGGTAATTTTCTACTCAACCCTCGTTATTTTGAATCTAACAAACTGTCCTTTTTGAGGGAAATAAAATTATACCATAGAATATAGACATGAACTTAATAATACCATACAACCTGATCTCCAATGGTGCTAACAGATTGTTAAAACCAATTACTAAAAAAGTATAAATAAAAATACACAACATATATTACTTCCTAACTGTTAGGCATGAAATAACCCCGGACGGGTTGATATGCCGTTAAAACAAAATCAATCGACCAACCAACCAACCAACCATCTAATTCAAAAATATCTAGCTACAGTACTTACATAATTCATAGGCTATCCATAAATTATGTAACATCTGGTCTGTTACATCAATTTCCTTAATTTATTCTTTCTTTGTCTCTGTTTATTTCTTTTATTCTTTCTTTCTTTCTTTCTTTCTTTCTTTCTTTCTCTCTCTCTTCTCTCTCTTCATTTGTTTTCTCTTCCTTAATTCTTTCTTTCGTCTATTCTGTCTTTTTCTTTCTTTCCTTCTTTCTTTCTCTCTCTCCCAAATCAATTCATTCATTTATGTTCTTATTTCTACACAACGTTTTCTTAATGAACGAAAAGAGAAAAAGCCCCCCACCCGCGAATTACCCTAAAGAAAAACTATGCAAATTCTTCCATTCTTTATTTAAATCAAAATAAACAATCACATTGCAAAACAAATTAGTGAAAAATAATCAGAACACAAACGAAAAGAAAACCCCATCTACAAATGTCTAGACATAAGGCAATCTTCTTTTAAAATTGCACAAACGCCAATCAATTATCCTAAAATTTACCGACTCCAATGAACCGGAAGTTTACGAAGAAAAGCGCATGCGTGATGCGCCTCCACACTCATATTCCTCCTATGCATGACGCAATATCAACAACTATAAAATCTCCTTAATTACAACATCTGACAATTTCAACAAACCTCTCTATTTAAAAGACGCTACTCTGTGTCTTATGAAAGAGGAAAAAGAGTTGAATTGATGGTAAGCCGTTTTGCAGCACTCACATTTTCGTCGCAGAAAAGAGAAAAGCGAGAGGGGGGAAAGTGGGTGAAGTCGTAGTATAAGATGTCGAATCGAAGACCCCTTGAAGTGTAAGATTGTCGAAGACCCCGGACGTGAACGAACGCAAGTAAGATAGGAAATGATTGAGTTTTTAGATTGAAACTGTATATTCAGTCCTCTAAAGAGACTAGAAAACAATCTCTAAAAAATATCTTTCGAAATAAAAAGATAATTAAGAAAGAGTGATTGATGGAATGAGGGAGAGAGAGAGAGGAGAGATAGAGCCAAGAGATAGATGAGAGAGGCGACGGGACGCGAGACTGAAGAGGAGAGAGAGAAAAACAGAGAAGGTGGGAGAGGAGAGTGAAAGGAAGGATAGAGGGGCGCGAGTGGCGCGCAGGTGAGGGGGAGGACCGCGAGGTGGTAGTATTAACGTAAAAGTTAAGAAAATTGTTTTAAAAAGAGATGTGAAAGAAATAAAAGAAACCAATATAAATAGGGAGAGAAGGAGAGAGAGAAGAGAGGGATTGACGAGAATGAGAGAGAGATGAACTTGATAGAGAAGAGGAGGAGAGACGAGCGGAAGGATGAGAGAGAAAAAAGATAATATATATATATTATATAATAATATAAATAGAGAGATGAGAAAGAGAGAGAAGGGGGTCGTAGTAATTTATAATAAACGTAAAGGTAAGAAATTGTTGTATTAAAAAAAGAAAGAAACAGTTTTGGGAAAAGAAATAAAAGAAACAATATAAATCGAAGAAGAAGAAGAGAGACAGAGAGAGAGATAGAGAGAGGAGGAGAGAGAGAGACGGAGAGAGGAAGAGGAGAAGGAAAGGAGGATGAGAGGAGAGTGGGGGAGAGAGAGGAGAGAGCCCGTGGCGTTTAATAATGCAAAGTTAAAAAGTTTGCTGTCCTTGTTAAAAAAGAGGAAGGTGAGAAAGATTTTAAAAGAAACCAATAGTAAATAGGAGAGAAGAGGAGAAGAGAGAAGAGTAGAGAGAGAGGAGATTAGGTATGAGTATTGTGGTGGGGAGGAAGAGGAGTTGTACTAAAGAGGTAAGTAGAAAGGGTTAATAGTGTAAAATAAAAAGAGCAGTAGTAAAAGAATAAAAGAAACCAATATAAATCGGAGAGAAGATAGAGAGAAAGATGAGAGAGAGATAGACGGAGGAGACGGAGGAGAGAGGAGGGAGGAGTATAACTAAGTATGAAATAGTGTAAAATAGTGAATGAAAGATAAAAATGAACCAATAAATCGGAGAGAGAGAGAGAGAGAGAGGAGAGAAGCAGAGAGAGAGGGAGAGAGAGAGAGCAGTGGGAGAGAGAGAGGGGAGAGGAGAGGAGCGTAATAATGCAAGTAAAGAAATTGTGTTAAAAAGAGAGTGAAAAGATAAAGAAACCAATTAAAAGAGGAGAGGAGCAGAGAGAGAGAGAGAGAGAGAGAAGAGGGGGAGAGGGAGAGGTCTTTGTACTGAAAGTAAGTAAGAAATAGTGTAAAAAGCAGAGTAAAAGATAAAAGAAACAATATAAATCGGAAGAGAGAGAGAGAGAGGGAGAGAGAGAGAGAGAGAGCGGGGGGAGAGAGAGGTTGTTACTAAGAGTAAGTAAGAAATAGTGTAAAAGAGAAGTAAAAAGATAAAAGAAACCAATATAAATCGAGAGAGGAGAGAGAGAGAGATGAGAGAGATGCGGGGGGAGAGAGAGAGGGGGCGAGAGGAGAGAGGTATGTACTAAAAGTAAGTAGAAATAGCTGTAAAAAGAGAGTAAAAGATAAAAGAAACCAATATAAATCGGAGAGAGAGAGGAGATGAGAGAGAGAGAGAGAGAGAGAGAGAGAGAGAGAGAGAGAGAGTAATAACCGCCCGTAACGTATTGAAATAGTTGTAAAATAGAGTGAAAGATAAAAATAAACCATATAATATAGGCAAGAAGAAGAGAGAGAGAGAGAGAGAGAGAGACGATGGAGAGAGAGGAGAGGAGGTAGTATTAAGAAGTAAGAAATTGTTGTAAAAAGAGATGAACGATTATAGAAAACTAATATAATAGCAGTAGAAGAGAGGAGAGTGAGAGAGGGGGAGAGATAGTAGAGAGAGAGAGAGAGAGAGTAGAAGAGAGAAGAGAAGAACGAGGAAGAGAGGAGAGAGCTATGAGAAAGACGAGAGAGAGAAGGAGAGAGAGAGCTAGAGAAGAGAGAAGAAGAAGGAGGAGAGAGAGAGAGAGAGAGCTGTCGTTTGGTATTAATTCAATTGCTGAGGGGAAAATGAATAGTAAGCATTTGAATCTAGGAGTTTAATCTAGTTAATGCTGGTATTTATTCTTCGTTCGTTCAGATGAAAAGCCTTTTTATTGCGCATCAATCCAAATACATTTATACGTGGGTGGTTGCAAAAATTACCCAATTGCCTCAGTATATTGTCGCAGTCGTTAGACTATATCTGCTGACCTTAGCACAATTGTGCAACGGAGGGGTGCTGCTTAGGAGATGCGTAGCAGTCCAACCAAATTAAATTGGATTTCTAAAAAAAATCCAGTCACGATATACCGTTGGGGAAAGGTAAGAACACCAGCAATGGGTTAAATATTACAACTACTCTTCTTCTACTAGGATGGCTTTGGTTGGTTGCAGTTTATGGCAGGTCAACCCTTGTTGTGTTATTTTATGCTGAAGAAATATTGTTTTATTCATCCTTGATGGGCATTAAGAATTGTTTTTTTAAACACTAATTTTTCTCTATTCAACCCATACATCATACCTATCTCATTCGATAGAGCGTTTGGCTAGAAACCAAAAGGTTCCAAGTTCGATACCGGCCCTCGCCAACTCAGCGTATGAGTAGCATAGTGATCTGTGCCGTAAAGTAAGGAGCTGATGGTAAATGTGGCGCTCCATCTCAGACGCGAAAATAATATCCTTGGTTTAGCGCTAGTGAAAAGGGGATAGACTCCCACGCTGATTGGATGATACCGACTTTAGGCCACCCCGACGACTTTTACTTATAATATATATATATATATATATAATATATTTTTATATATATGGGTGCTATATTTATGAGTAAACAGTGTTCAATATCATTGATAGAGCCTTTATATCTAAGTTAAGGTAGCGTGGATATGGAGTCAACGGCGTCTGTTTACTGAGAGCTTCTCGCATATTCGATCTTCAGACTGAATACCGCATGGACGAGAAACTTTCACTAACCAGGTGCCGTTGATTCCATGTCCACGCTACTTTAATTTATATATTCGTTTTAAAGGGAAAGTCGTGAACAACCAATCACATTTTTAGTCTTCACGTTCCCTTACACTGTCATGGGACAGCCCCTTAGAAAAAAATTAGGTAATTTATGAGGAAATACGTCCCGGTCTCCTGCCTCAAAAATTGCTACCCGGTGACTATTAGAATAACGACCCAGCTCAGTCTATTCAAAACTATCCATCTTCATATCTATCTATTTATCTATCTATCTATCTCAATTTGTTCATATTTATCTATATTACTTTAAATACTAAGATTTTCTTTTATTCATGTTTGTTTAATGTCTTGTTTTTAGTTTAAATAAACAAGATTACGACAAAAAAAGAAGCGACCCCCCCAAAAAAATACATTTACTTGTCGAAAATATCTATCTATCTATCTCCATTTGTTCATATCTATCTATATTATTTTGTTTGTTTATTATCTATCTATCTTCAGTCTATTCCAAATATATATCCCTCTCATATCTAAACAAGTATTACGACAAATTACGATAAAAAAAACAAGAATTACGACGAGGTGAGGTCGTTATTTTGATAGTCACCGCGTAGCAATTTATGAGGCAGGAGACCGGGACGCACTTCCTCATAAATTACCAAAAATTAAATTTTCTCTAGGGTGATGTGAGGCTTTTGTATATGTCTTTCATGATAGTTTCCGGTTCGTCCCAAATTCTATTGGCATTTCAGTCTCGGAAGACTATAATATAGTTTTTTTGTGCTCCTGAAGTTACAGCACTTCCTGTGACTGTGAAGTCCAATCTTTGAAAAACTTTCTCGACCACAGATGTCGCATGTGAAGGCTGTCCCTGAAGATGTTGATGTGCCGGTGCTTTGTTGACGCTGTTTTCTTCAGGGCCTTTTGGCTTCATGGTGTTGCACCAGGGTGGCTTCAGACATGAACAGTCCTCTACGGAGAGCCTGCCGCCACCGAGGGCGGTCCTGAGCTAAAATTTTCCAGCTGGAAGGAGCAATGCCAAAGCACCTGAGATCATTCTTGCAGACATCCTTGAAACGCAGCTAGGGGCAGCTTACCAGACGAAAGCTCTGCATAGAGAATAATAATTTAAAGAAAAAAAATAATATGTAGTGCCACATTGTGATTTTTTTCCCTTATGGAAATTGCATTAAAAAAAAAAACAACAGAAATCATTAATAACTTAAAAGGGTTAATTTTATGTCTTGATGACATTTTTGGATTCGACAGACCTAAAAGCTTCTATAAACCAATTTTTAGGAGATGGGTAGCTCTAGAACACATTTTATAGACAAAAAAAAAGATTACTAAATGTCGCCATTTTTCTGCCCCTCCCCCCAATTTTTTTCCAGTTTAAAATCGACATAACTCGGCGAATTTTTCAAATTGGCCTTGGTGATTTGACATGGAATTACCCAAACACACCTTTGTAACTTGTTGCTCATTCGATACAATTTATAATACACATATGAAAGACAATTGTATTAAGACTCAAACCTCTTTGTGATTATTTGTACTGTTTTGCTTGTTTCTTTAATGTTATATTTCACATAAAAATACCCCCAACCAACAGATTTGTGCGAGTTTTACATAAAGTTTTTTCCCCATCTATGGGTTAAATAAAAAATGTATCTATAAAAAAATGTATTATCCATTAAGAATTGATTTATTTCAAAACTTTATCGGCATTAAATGACCCACTGAGGTTGATATGCCATAAAACCAAACCAAACCAAACAAAATTTTACACCAGAGTTATTGTTATTACTACTATCTGCTTTTGTTATTGGTGATATTACGAACAGTCATGAAAAAAGTTTTATTTGAATTGTAAATTCTGATATTGGGGAAAAATCAACAATTACAATAAGCAAATACATTTCAACCTAATATCAGTGGGTTACGGTTTCATTGTCCTTATAGTCAACACCTGTTACGATTTTTGTGGCCATCCTTTAGGCTTCACGGAAGAGCGCTTGTCAAGTGGAGATGATTTTTATTAAGCAGAGCGCGATCCTTAGTGAAGAATCCTCTGTTTGTTCCTTGGTGCTCCTCAGTCTTGTAGGTCCTTCGTCTATGATTGCAAATGGACGACTCTCGGTATCAGCGACTGAGTAGTTAACCATTTGGGCTGTTGATTGGTTGAGGTTTAAACCACATGACCTAGCTTAATCTATAAATTTAAGTGGTGTATTGTAGCACACCTTATAAATGAAAATATTCCAACATCACTACTGATTTTACCCTTACTTCAACATCATCAATGCTTTAGTAATTTTATGCTATCAGTAACAGAAATAATAAAAAAGTACAATTTGGCACATATTGGGATAAAACACAAAACACTGCGGTCGACAGGCGTATTGAGTATCCTTCATGTTATTCGCTTTCAAAGCATCTAGGTGAGCTGAAATAGCCAAAGAGAGCAGGTAACTGGATCTAACGGCGCATACGCAAGTAACCCCTTAAAATTTTAGCGACCTCAACTTATTTTTTTAAACAATTATATCTCATAGTGGAGTAAGGGTTACCAAACTAAGTCTTTCAGATCACATTATAACTGCAATAGCGGGTTCGATACTCGCTAGATGCTGCGTATATAACACATAAACTGGTCTACTAATTTCAGAGGCTTACCATCCAGCGTTTAAAGGTCCTTGACTTTCAATAATAATATGATTATTTTCTTTGGAGTTTAATTACAAGATCTAAAAAAAATTATATTACATATACATTGTATATCTCATATTACAATATTTAGCTCATGTAACTCTGTTAAAACGCTTTTCTTGAATCTTATTGGTCATATTTGTATTCTAATCTGTTAAGTTTGAATAAAATATTCTTGTTACTAATTTAAGATAAGGTCAACAGTCCAAAAAATCCAAATCTTATGATAATGGAAATTGTATCTTTTTCTGTCTGTAACCGAAACTATATTACTACTTAATTCACAATTCCCTTAGTTATTTACGTCACATTCTCCACGTTTTCATTTTTATTTAAACCCCACTTATTAATAAAATTGTTTTCCATTTTTGATACTGTTGACCATATCTACATACTAATAACATTCAATTGTATTTATATATACAACAAAATAGCGGTTTACAATGTGAACGGGAAGGCCAATTTACATATTGATATTAAAAAATTGATTTTAATAAATATGCGCTTAGTATTACTATTGATTTCTAATTGTTTGGTCTTATCTTAATGAATATGAGCAAAATTTTCTCGTGTATAAATCTTAAAAGAAATCCATTTACATGAAGAAATAACTGTAATTTTATTCTTTACTTCATATTTTAACTAAATTATTGAATTAGGAAAATTAGCAATGAAAGACGGAACTGATGGAAGAGTAAGTTTCAGTTGTTCTATATTTCGATCATACCCCCTCTGTTTCAAAGCTTTTTATATGCATTCTCATCTAGTTTTCATTTGCCTTTCTAATTTAATATAATATATTATTACATTAAAACTTAAATACTTGCACACAGAGTGTGCGTGTATTTGCTAGTAATACCAATTATCAAGCCTTATCCCAAAAATTCAGACAAATAATTCTTAGATAAAATTCTCCTTATTTATTCCCCAAATGGGGCCATGAAGCTTAAGGACGGAATCCTCATGACATGCAACAACCCACTTTGGTCTTTCTTAAGCTTGATGAGCGGTTGGAGAGACCCCCTCCAATCGGCTAGTCACGTCAATTACTATCACCTATATCGTGGTTTCAATCCAATTGCCCTTATGGCTGACCCTCAACCCCTTATATCATATATGGCTTTAAAGCAGTGGCTGAGGGTTTTAGTGTCCTGGGTATGACGTTAAACTGCATCAAGGGGTGTGGTTCCAGTTGGGAGTTTTGGAGAGTGTGGAATATCCCTTTGTTGCCATTACTCCCAGGTCCACTCTGACTCGGAGTTGTAGTACCTGTTAGGGTCTCATCTATGGGTTAAATAGAAAAGAATGAGTATTAAAATGAGTTTTAAGGGAATTGAATAAAATAATGAATAAAACAAAATGTCGTCGGCATAAAATAACCCAAGGGTTGACATGCCGCATGTTGGATTATTTAGTGGATATGAGCCGCGCTGCAATACACCACTTAAATGTATAGACTAAGCGAGGTCACGTGGCTTAAACCTCTGCCAATCAACAGCCCGAATACAAAAATCGTGACACCGTAAAATACTACCAACTAACGAACCAACGTTATTTATTGAATACCCCTCGTATTTTCTCATTATCGATATGATCTTGCAATAAATTTCCGATCCCAAGTTTTGAGTTTTAACATGTAAGCCTTTACACTTTCATTCTATACCAGTTAAAATATGAAGATATGGTGATATTTAATGTGTATACATATTCATTTTGTCGTTAATTATAGTATTTTCGCAGTTTCCTCCGGATATACACACACATACATACATACACACAACTGCTCTTCATATATGTATGTATGTATGTATGTGTCTTGTGCAATCTGTAACAAAGTCTGTAAGTCAGCTTCTGGTCTTAAGAGACATATGGTGGTGCATAATCATATAATTTTATCATCTGATACCACGGGAAAGACGTCCTTCCTATGTCATATTTGCATCAAACTTTGTGGATCTGCAGCGGTTTTGGTGAATCATTTGAGGTTCTGGTGGTGGGGTTATAGGATTGTGAGGGGCGGCAGTGTTCTGTAAAGATTATGCTATTGCTATGTATGTATGTATGTATGTATGTATAGATAAATAGATAGATAGATAGATGACCGTCGTATTTACTCATTATGGATATGATCTTGCAATAATTTCCGAGCCCCAGTTTTAAATTTTAAGGAAATTACAAAAATCTTTACCATTTGTTTTTCTATTAAACAACATCCATGTTACGGAAATTGTATTACCTTCATTCTATATCTTCCATTTAAATTCGAGTCTTATTCAATCAGAATTGTTGTGTTTGGAGTTTGCGCAGCCGCAGTTGTCACGCCACGGCAAAAATGGCGGCGTTTGGTAGATGGCAGAACGAATCGATAGATGGCGCTGGTGAAATATCGAGTTAATTCATTTAGAATTGATTTGAGGTGATGTCTGAAATACTTGCAGAAACAACTCAGTGATTTGAGCAACCGAGTGAGAGTAACAATGTGTAACATTCAAACAAAATCCTTGAAGATTTTTGATTTTTTTTTAATTCAATGAAGTCAATGGGAAGAAGAAGAAGAAGAAGAAGAAGAAGAAGAAGAAGAAGAAGAAGAATGAGTAGATAGAAGAAGAAGAAGAAACAAGGAAAGAAAGAAAAGAAAAAAGTAAAGGAAGGGAGGAAGAAAGAAAGTAAGAAAGAAAGAATGAAAGAAAGAAAAAATGAATGAAAAAGAAAGATACAAGGAAAGAAAGAAAATAAAAAAGTAAAGGAAGGGAGGAAGAAAGTAAGAAAGAAAGAATGAAAGAAAAAATGAAAAGAAAGATACAAGGAAAGAAAGAAAAGAAAAATAAAGGAAGGGAGGAAGAAAGTAAGAAAGAAAAAATGAAAGAAGAATGAAAAAGAAAGATACAAGGAAAGAAAGAAAGAAAAAAAAAATTAAAGGAAGGGAGGAAGAAAGTAAGAAGAAAGATGAAAGAATGAATGAAAAGAAAGAAACAAGGAAGAAAGAAAGAAAAAAGTAAAGGAAGGGGAAGAAGAAAGTAAGAAAGAAAGAATGAAAGAAAGAATGAATGAAAAAGAAAGACACAAGGAAAGAAATAATAGAAAAAAGTAAAGGAAGAGAGAATGAAAGAAGTGGAAGGAGAAACAAATAAAGAAGAAGAGGAAGAAAGAAAGAAAAAGAATCAGGAGAAGGAAGACATTTTGGAAAGAAAAAAGTAGAGTAAATGACGAGAGAAAAAAAGAAAGGAAGGATGAATGAAAGAAGAAACAAATGAAGAAATGGAAGGAAAGAATGAAGAAAGACACAAAGAAGAAAAACACAAAGAAAGAAAGGAAGAAAAAGAAAGAGTAAAGGAAAGAAGGAAGAAAGAAATAAGGAATGAATGAAAAAAGAAACAAATAAAGAAATGGAAGGAATGAAAACAGAAGGAAGACACAAGGAAAGAAATGAAAGAGAAGAGTAAAGGAATTGAGGAAGAAAGAAAGAGAAAAGAAAGAAGACACAAGGGAAAATAGAAAGAAAGAAAAATACAAAGTAAAGGATGAAAGAAAGAAAGATGTCTATGTGTCAGTTTGCTGAATTTTATCAAAAGACCAGCAAGATTAACAAGAGATGTCCCGGTTAAAATAATATACAACAAATAATATTAATATATATTAATTTGATATTTCGGATTGCTGTCCTTATCTTATTTGTGGTATGGAAAAACACAACATTTCGGTCGCTGTATCCTCCGGCCTTCTTCAGGTGTACCCTTCTATCTGAGACTAGCAATACAAACTGTACTTGACCTTGAGTCGAATCCACCCTTAATAGCAATGTTAGATAAAATATACTTATGTTGAAATTTTTATTAATCATACATTTTTACTAGTATTTCTTTCAACTCACTTGATATATATATATATATATATATATTATATAATATATATATATATATGTGTGTGTCTGTGTATTTGTGTTTGTGTTTGTGAGTAAGTAAGGATAACGTAGACACAGGGTCAACTGTCACGATACTCCACCCTGTCGGTGGGGCGTTAGAATACATCAACTGCACTTCTTCATAGGGGTAAGACTCCCCCAATGGGGACACCTATTGGCTCTGGGTGGTGACCCATAATGCTTAAGGATGGAACCCAGGTGGCTGAGCAGTCCATGACATATTGCGGAATGGTAGTACCTGATACGGTTAAATAGATTGAAAAAATAGTGCCCGTGGGTTCATGAGTGCGTGCGTGTGTGCGATCTGCTAACAATTTTGAACTTTATTCAAAAATGATAATTTTACAAAAAAAAAAAAAAAAAAAATTAAAAGTAAGACCATCCTTGCGTACCAGCGTACTATCAAAAGCTTCATAGATCTTATTTTTTTATGTCAAAGGAGTCAATCTTTTTGATAAAGGGAGATAATTAGGACATCAAACTAAAATCAACACTCATCAATAATTGTAGAACCAGGGACTAACATAAGGTCAGCTTTTATTCTATAAATGACTGATATTGATTTTAGAATGCGTCTTTTAGTTGTACAATAAGTTATCCAATAAAAACTCAAAAGGACATTAGATGATTTGAAATAATTCCCGACTGACTTGGCTTTGTATATATATATATTATATATATATATATATATATATATATATATATATATATATTAAAATGTGATTTAATATATAATATATATATATAATATATATTATATATATATCGTCGTCGGGGCAGCCTAAAGTCGGTATCAGCCAGACAGTGAGGGAGTATATCCCCTTTTCACTAGCGCTAGACCAAGGAGATTATTTTAGCTTCTGAGGTGGAGCGCCACACCTACTATCAGCTCTTCATTTTACTGCACAGATCCCTGTGCTACTCATACGCTGAGTTGGCGAGGGCCGGTATCGAACTAGGAACCTTGTCAGAAACTATTAACCTAAGCTTTTCCCAACATATCATCAGTATAATTCAGAATTATCCTCATGATCCGTCAGGAGAAACCTAGGTAGGTAGTTTTTTACTCTATAGGCTTTATTATTATTATTATTATTATTATTATTATTATTATTATTATTTGGCTCTACTTAGTGTATTGAGCACTTTAACATATTCAACTTAGGCAACTCTTCCGGTGTTTTATTTTTCATTTGGCCATTACACTGATACGGGTTGATTATTTTCAAGTGTTACGAATGTTTGGGTCTTTTTTTTAATATTTTTTCTCCAGACACCAGTTTTTATTATATATAGATGCTAGGGCTTGATGTGACTTGCCGATTCATTTGAGAGTGTCTCTCCAACGGCCTGTCTAGCCTAAGTGTTGTATACCCTTTCATTTTACTTATATTATTCTTCTGCTCATCTTTGGTATCTTACGTTCATCTTCTAGCGTCTGGACTTCGTCTTGGTGGTCGGCCGCACTTAATTCATTTCTTCTTCTAGATCAGTCTTGTTGCCAAGACATTCATCGACCACAAAACCATATTATTTATGTAAGCTTTTATTTACTTAACTAAACATTTCATGTAACTAACACAACGCGCGTGTGCAGTGAGCTTAAGCTAAGGCAGAAAGACATTATCTGCCTGACGTCCAAGCTGAAAATGAGAGCCAACCAGGTCCCACGTGACTTCACGTATTTCACGGTCTTTCTGTAATATTCCATGGAAAGTCCCGCCCGTGATATCAAAAGGGTCCATCCCTTCAGAAATACAGGGAGTTGACAATAATCTATGCATAGATTATGTAACATAAGTTTAGTGTCATGGACTGCACAACCAGCATAATTCCGTCCTTAAGCATCACAGGTTGCCAACCACGGCCAACAGTTGGACCCCACTGGAGTTGGGTCTTACCCCTTTGCAAAGGTGCACTCGGTGTATTCTACATCTCCAGCCGATATACACAGTGATAAAATTTTTACAAGTCTCATATTTGAATCCCCTGAAAAGTATAAGATATCCAAGATTAAGGAAGGAACAGGAAAGTATCAACATAAATATAAATGTGTAGTGAGATTTTTCTAATGAATAAAATACCAAATACATGATGCACAAAATGACTATGAAATATTTCAATCCAAAATTATACTTAAAAGTCACTCATTTAATTTACTACATAAAATTACATTAACACAAGCTCATAACACCTTTTAACAAGAAACATTTATCTTTATATGATATTTAAAACAATAATTTTTTCAGTTATTGCATTCTACTTATAATGTGTGTTCAAAAAATATCAAGATTTAAGCTGTATTTACTAAGACAAAAATGAACATAATGAAACATTTTCTTCAAAATAGTCCCCTAGGTATTCAAAACTTATTCCAGGGATTTTTCCATTGGTCAAAGCACTCATGAAAATTATATTTCTTTTAATGTTCTCCACATCCTTAAATATTAGCTGTAAGGTGAATTTTCCAATTAGGAAGCAAGAAAAAGTAGTACAGACCTAAGTCTGGTGTGTATGGAGGGTGTTACAATTGTAGAAACCTGTATTTTAGTAAAAAGTAAAAAATGTTGATAAAAAACACTGAGAATTGGCACTGAGTTATCTAGACAAAATCTGGATGAGTGTAGCATAATGGAGCGCCCTACCCGGAACACCATATTTTTGGCCTTGTGCCAGACACAGAGAAACCTTAATGGGGTGTAGCATGATTCTCAGACCTTACGGGAGTGGACAAGCAAGAGGATAATGTAATTATAGCATATTTAGTTTTATGTTGTACTGCTCTCTAGAATTAGGGACCCGTCTGCGAAGGTGTAGTCGGTTTATTCTACAATCCCAATCGATATACACAGTAATAGAGGTTTAGCGACAAGTCTCATATTTGTAGCCTCTGGAAAGTCTAAGATATCCAAGATTAGGGAAAGAAACGTGAAAGTATCAACTCCATATTCAGCTGTTGTTTTCTTTAATTTTATGTTGTACTACTCTCCAGAATTAGGGATCTTTCTTGTGTGTCGTCGAAATAGAGGCAGCAGCAACAGCAGGATGAAGAACTTCACATTTCCCAAATGCTGCTCACAATTTCTATCTAATCGCGCGTGAAAAGCCCTTAATACAGAGAGCATTTGGAAAAAGCCACGAACATTCAAACATTTCTATTTTTAATTGAATGATTTCTGAATAAGGGAAATTGAATTGTTCTGGAATAATAATATCGGAGCCATTTTTTATGAAAAAAAAGAAAAACAAAAAGGTTTTGAATATAATTTCTGGCAGTTATAATGTTAAACTAATAATTTGTTTTGTGTATTTTTGTTATCGCGAATTTTGAAAGTATAAGAAGTATAAGAAAAATGGCGCGTGAATTGAACGGACAGAATCTTATTATAATGGAGATTGTGTGTTTGTCTGTAACCGAAACTATACAAGTCACAATTCCCTTAGTTAATTACGTCACGTTCTCCATGATTTTATTCTTATTTAAACGTCAAACATTAATAATTTTGTTTTACATTAATGATACTGTTGACCATAACCACATGATAATAACATGTAATTATATATATATATATATATATATATATATAATATATATACACACAACAAGTAGCGGTTTACAGTGTGAACGGAAACGCTAATTTGCATATTAATATTAAACATTTGATTCTAATAAATATGTGCTTAGTATTATTGATTTCTAAATGTTTGGTTTTATCTTTGTGAATATCAGCAAAAGTCTCGGGGATAAATCTTAAGAGAAATCCATTAACAAGAAGAAATAACTGTAATTTTATTCTTTACTTCCTATTTTAACTAAATAGTGATGGAAGAGGGATGGAAGAATCAATTTCAATTGTTCTATTTTTCAATTATACCCCAACCACTGTTTCAAATATTTTATCTACATTCTTATTTAGTTTCATTAGCCTTTCTAATTTAATAAGATATTTTATTACATTAAATCTTAAATACTTGCACCCGGAGGGTGCATCTATTTGCTAGTTTATAGAATAAACATAATATAATATATATAGTATAACAATGAATGATATAACGATTAATATAACAACAAATAACAAATAGATAATATAACAATATCTAGCATAAAACAATATATATATATATATATGTACACACACACACACACACACGCGTGCGCACACACACATATGTATATATATATATATATATATATATATATATATATATATATATATATAATACATAATCAATGGTAATATTATGGTTTTACACTCATAACTTGAAGTTTCATGGTAATGCAATCATCAGATGAGTCCAATGGTTGGGATCTTAAAAATCAGTCGTGAAATGGTTGAGATTTTAAAATCTCAACCATTTCACGACTGATTTTTAAGATCCCAACCATTGGACTCATCTGATGATTGCATTACCATGAAACTTCAAGTTATGAGTGTAAAACCATAATATTACCATTGATTATAAAACTGCTCTGCTTTATTAGCATTGAGCACCTTTTCATGCCAATACTTTTCTCATTTTTTCATTCTCTATTCATTATATAATATTTATACATATGTATGTTTTGTAAGGGATTTGAACTTGCTCTATCTTCCCTCTGTGTATAGAGTCAAATGCCTTGGAGAAATCTACAAATAGTAGCGTTGCCTCAAGCTTCTTTGCACGAACCCCTTCTATGATTTGACAAATAGTTAAGATCTTGGAGGTTGTGGATCGATTCTTGCGGAATCCGTTTTGGCTTTTCCTGAGTATTTTCTCTGTTTCAGGTTGGATGTGATTAAGAAAGAGAGCATTATATATCTTAACGTTGCTATTTAAAAAACAACAACACCCCCCCAAAAAAAAACTCTTCTCTCTCTCACCTACTTTTTTCTCTTTTTCTCGCTTTCTTTTCCTCCTATTTGTACTTTCATCTTTTCTTTTATCACTTTCCCTCTCTTCATTCTTATTGTTGCATAATTGCTTTCCCGTAAGGGTTATTGTTGATGTATTTAATATCAGATTCATAATTTTCGATCTATCTTTTACTTTTCGCAAGAAAGATAAAATGGTATCTATGTTAAGATTTTCAAACAAATCTTTCATATTATTGCGTTGAAATTTCTGGAAGGGGTACTCCGCATTCCCCTGTGCTCCAGAATTGGATCCTCATCATTAGGTTTAACGTCATGCTCAGGACACGAGAGAGAGAGAGAGAGAGAGAGAGAGAGAGAGAGAGAGAGAGAAGAGAGAGAGAGAGAGAGAGTGAGAGAAGTACGAGAGAGAGAGAGAGAGAGAGAGAGAGAGAGAGAGAGAGAGAGAGAGAGAGAGAGAGAGAGAGAAGAGAGAGAGAGAGAGAGAGAGAGAGAGAGAGAGAGAGAGAGAGAGAGAGAGAGAGAGAGAGAGAGAGAGAGAGAGAGAAGAGAGAGAGAGAGAGAGAGAGAGAGAGAGAGAGAGAGAGAGAGAGAGAGAGAGAGAGAGAGAGAGAGAGAGATTTTTTTTCAAAAGCGGAGAAAAAGACCCGAATCGGTGGTGGAGGGACAGAAAAAGAAGTGAAATATATACATTTTCGAAGAGATGGTCATACTGAATATTTTGAAAGAGTTCCTGAGAGAGAGAGAGAGACAGACAGACAGACAGACAGACCGACAGAATGAGCAAATGGTGGAAAACATGGGGTATGCAAGGGAGATAATTGCAGAAAATGGAAGAGAAAGCGAGATGTAGATTTTGAAAGTAATAGGAAATATACGAAGAGAGAAAAAATAGAAAATAAAATAAAAGCAAAAAGGAATGAGCTTTTGATTTATCCACTGTATTTTATTGATTTCATTCACTTGTTTATTTGTTTGTTTGTGTTTTTTTTGTTGTTGTTTGTTTATGGCTTTTCCGCTACCGGTCACGAGTCAGCCTGGTGATAACAAACTAAACAGTAATAATCAATAAACAAAATATTTTAAAAGAAAATACACTAAACCTTAGAAAGGAAACAAAACTGTAAAAAACATTTTTTTAATTCGTTACAAAAGTTAAAAAATATAGTGAAAGAAATAAAATGGAAGGAGGGAAAAAAGATAGGAATGGAAGATAGAGAAGAATTAGAAGAGATGGATAGATAGATAGGTAGTAGAGAGAGAGAGAAGAGAGAGAGAGAGAGAGAGAGAGAGAGAGAGAGAGAGAGAGAGGGGGGCGTGTGGAGCCTGCATGAAAATTGATGAAAGATGAGAGAGAGAAAGAGAGATGAAAGGAAAGGAAAGAAAAAAGAAAGGAAGGGTATATAGAGGCAAAAAAGGAAGAGATAGATAAGAAAATGAAATGGAAGGAGGGGAAAAGAAAGGAAAGGAAGAGAGAAAAGAAAATGGGAGAGAGAGAAGAAAATGATAGAGAGATAGAGAACGAGAGAGAGAGAGAGAGAGAGAGAGAGAGAGAAAGAGAAATGGAAAGAGAGAGAAAAAGAAAGAATGAGAAGGTAGAGAAAAATTAAGGTATAGATAGATAGATAGATAGATAGAGATAGAGAGAGAAGAAAAAGAGAAAGAGAAAGAGAGAGAGAGATGGGGGGAGAGATGGAAGGAGAGAAAAAAAGAAGGAAATGGGAAAAAAAATAGAAGAGATAGATAGATAGATAGATAGATAGATAGAAAAAGAAATGAAATGGAAAGAGAGAAAAAAGAAAGTGAAGATAACGAATACAAACACAATTTCTTTTAAAAAATCATAATTTATGGTGAGACAATATCATTACTATTGTTATAGTTTTAGTATCATCTTTTTTTTTATCAGTAAAATATTTTATATCATCCTAATTCCAGTGCCTACTCTATCTCCTCTCGGTGTTTCGTAATCACGTCCAAGTGTTTATCGATATAACTATAGATAAAACAACGTAATTGAAAAACCGATCAGCAGGTTACCAGAATGGCTCATAATACTAAATTAACAAACACAAAGCTGCCCTTAACCCTAAACTGTTTAATGCGATTGGGTAATTTAATGTGCTCAAATACGCGTTCTCTTTCTATTGTATTTTATCCAATATATTGCGCGTACGTTTGCGCATGCGTTCGCGCATGCGTTCGTAGCTCTGTGTGTGCTTTGATTGTTCCTAAATTTATTCGTATTAGTGTACTACACCCTCATGCAAATTAATTGAAACAAAAAAACAACAAAAAAAAAAAAAAACGAATAATTCCGTTACCTTATTCTAATAAAGATTCGGTGGCTTTCTGTCTGTAACCGAAACTACACCACTGTTTACATCAGAATACACACATGAATTATCTAAATTTATCAATTATAATTTAAGTTATAGTCAAAATCCTCAATACATAGAATAAACCTTAATGGTTAATTTGCATACTGGTTTTAACCAAATTGGGTTTGATAAATAATTACTTGGTGTTATTAATCGTTAATATTATTGTTTCTTTCTTTAAAGTATTAAAATCAATCCTATTAATGATTTTATAAAGAACCAGTAAAGATATAATTGAAATAAATGTAATTTTTTTATATGGGTTCTTATTTAATATCGTTAGTTTTACTAATTTAATATATTCCGTTACATTAAAACTACCAGTACTTCCACCCAGAGGGCGCATATTCTTGCTAGTTATTATAATATCCGTGAACTCTCTGTAAGGTTTGCCAGTGTGTTCATGCAGTGTTACACTTTTCGTAAGCTTCCTTGGAGTAACTCCAGCGCAGACAATGGCCTTATGACAGCTAATCAACTGTCAAAACAATAGCGTGATAAAAATCTGATGCAATCACGGATAAAGTAAGATCAAAGAAATTTCATCATATACCCCGATAATAAATTCATATTACTACACACCGTTGCAAATGACCTATTCTGAGAAATAAAAAAGAAATCGATTACACCCTATCACTCCAATAGGTCTAAAACTGAACTTATGGTGAAAGAAAGGAAACTAAAGCAGTTGTTTCGATTAATTTGCACAAAGTTGTAATTTATTCAAGCTGGTGTCCTCCTCTTTGGCATAACACTAAACTGCATTTGATAGTGAGGCTCCAGTTCAAGAGATCTATCAATGGAGTGCGTAGTATCCAATTATTGCCATTACACCCAGGTCCACTCTGGCCCGGAGTGGTACTATCTGTTAGGGTACCATTTATAGGTCAATTAGTTCTTTTTGACAATTATTATCAATATTGATAGGGCTGTGTGCATTAAAAAATATATATATATATATCTAATCTAGTCTGGTCTACAACCGGTGGAATATTGCAACATATATATATATATATATATATATATATATATATATATTTATATTATATATATATATATAATATGGGTTCTATATTTGTAAGTAGACAGTGCTCAATATCATTTGATAGAACATTTATATTCAAGTTAAGGTAGTGTGACTAAGATCACATAGGTGAGAAACTGTGACTAAGTAGGTGTTGAATCCATGTCCATCCATGCTACACACACACACACACACACACACACACACACACACACACACACACATATATATATATATATATATATATATATATATATATATATATATATATTGTTTCGATGTCGTTTATCGCAACAACAAAAATTATACACACACGCGCAACCACACACATAAAACACCTAAAAAAATGCACAATGTCTTTTTTCGATACACAAAAAGTTTAAATGTATATTGCTTGCATGCGTCCGCGCACGCGTTTGCGCATGCGTGTGCACATGCATTCGTAGCTCAGGATGTGCGTTGCAGCTTCCTAGATTTATTCGTACGATTGTCCTAATTTATTCAAACCCCTTGGTCACTATCACAGTCACAACGTTTTGGTCGTTGTAGCTTCCATTCTCCTTCAGTTTCTTGTCGCATTTAGTAACCAACTAGGAATTTCTGATCGAGCGCTTTGTTCAATCCATTGGGATAAGGTTGTTCGCATTCCCCTGTCCATGCCAGAGGATAATTCAATGATTATTATTAGTTAATTCGCCCTTGTGATGTTGCCTCTTCTGATAGAATTAGAGAAGATGAGAGATGCAGAAGATAGAGAGAAATAGAGAAGAAGATAGGGAAGGGGAGGGTGAAATTGAGAAGAGAGAGAATTAGGGACGGAAATACAGGGGAAGAACAAAAAGAGAGAGACAAAGAAGAAGTGGAGATTGAGAGAAATAGAGAAGAGATAGATAGATAGATAGATAGAGAGAGAGAGAGAGAGAGAGAGAGAGAGAGAGAGAGAGAGAGAGAGAGAGAGAAGAGAGAGAGAGAGAGAGAGAGAAGAGACAGACAGACAGACAGACAGACAGACAGAAAGAAGAAGAAGAAGAAGAAGAAGAAGAAATAAGAAAGAAGAAGAAGAAGAAATATGGAGGGAATAAAGATAAGGTGAGAGAGAGAGAGAGAGAGAGAGAGAGAGAGACAGACAGAGACAGACAGACAGACAGACAAGAAAGAGAAGAAAAAGAAGAAGAAGAAGAAGAATATGGACGGCAATACAAGAAAAAGTGAGAGAGAGAGAGAGAGAGAGAGAGAGAGAGACAGACAGACAGACAGACAGACAGACAGACAGACAGACAGAGACAGAGGAAGAAGAAGAAGAAGAAGAAGAAGAAGAAATATGGAGGGAAATAAAAGAAAAAGTGAGAGAGAGAGAGAGTGAAGAGGGGGAGGAGGAGGAGGAAGAAGAAGAAGAAGAAGAAGAAGAAGAAGAAGAAGAAGAAGAAGAAAGAGAGAAAGAGAGAACAATAGAATCAGAATGTATGACTTTCACTATTACACATAACCTGTTCCCAGTAAACAAAGTACATGTAACCTTCCCTTTTGACCCCGGAGGTCAATGTTCCGTACGATAATCAGATGTTGGAATTTGGAAGCCTACAGCCTGAACGCTTATGTTTCTTAATCAGTGTGAATAAATCAGTGTATAATAATGATAATTTCTCATCTGCGAAATTCAAACAGCCTTTAAGTGTATATAATAATTATTTGGTAAGCCGGATCAGGTGAAACTGTGTTGGTGGTTTTTAATAAACGGGCATGGACATATGCAGAGATTGTTATATATATATATATATATATAATATATATATATATATATATATATATATATATATATTTAGTCATCCACAGACACGTGTTTCGAATTATCAAGTCTCTTCAGTGTGGTTAGACATATTGTGAGCTACCTACAGCCGGGATAGAACTCCGATCGAATTTGGATTAGGGAAAAGGGAGTTAGCAAAGGGAATTATTTTTTTATAATATAAATACGGTCAGATAATTTTTAAACAAACATTAAAATCATTTCGTAAGATTTCTAAGAAAGGAAACGTTTTACCTAATTTAAGCTACGGGCTAGCTGCTTGTACAACTTGACATACAAATATATATGTCTAATAATATGTCTATAATAATAAATATGTCTAACCACACTGAAGAGACTTGATAAGTCGAAACACGTGTCTGTGGATGATATATATATATATATATATATATATATATATATATGTGTCAGCTACCTACAGCCCGGATAGAACTAATCCCAATTTTCTACCTATAGCTCAATGGGTGACCCAACTGGTTACGTTTTTTCTATATATATATATATATATATATATATATGATAAGTTGTAAACACGGTTTGTTTGGAATGGCTTTTTTGCCGACAATTTTTGGGAGAATAAGTGCTTAATTGGAGTCGTACCTCCCGCCTAATTCATTATTAATTAATTAATTTTCAAAATTAGGTACGACTCCAATTAAGCACTTATTCTCCCAAATATATATATATATATATATATATATATATATATAAGAAAAAATATTTCTTTCTTATTCTATCCCTTCTTCTTTCTTTCTTTCTTTCTTTCTTTCTTTCTTTCTCATCCAGCCCTCTTTTTTTCTTTCTTCCCTTTTCTTCTTATTCTATCGTTTCCTTTCTTTCCTTATTTTTCTTTCTCTTTTTCATTCTTTCTTTCATTCTTTCTTTCATTCTTTTGCATCTGGCATTTTCTTTCTTATTTTCGATCTTTCTTTTCTTCATCTAATGACGAAATATATCTACCATACTTACATGCACACTCTCTCTTTTCTTTCTTTTTTCTCATTCTCTCCTTTCCTTCTTTTCTTTCTTTCTTTCTTTCTTTCTTTTCTCACCATTCTTTTTTTCATCAGACGACCGTATTCATCTACCATACTTACATGCACCATCTATCTTTTCTCTCTTTCTTTCTCTCTTTTTCTTTCTTTCTTTCTTTTTCTTTCTTTCTTTCTTTCTTTTCTATCTATCTTTCTTTCTTTTTTTACTTTGTCCTTTCCTTTCTCTCTTTCTTTCTATCTTTATTTATTTATCTATGCCCCATTGCTTCTTTCTTTCTTTCTTTCTTTCTTTCTTTTTTCATTTATATCTCATTCCATCTTTTTCATTTTCTTTCTTTCTTTCTTTCTTTCTTTCTTTTTTCATTTATATCTCATTCCATCTTTTTCATTTTTTTCATTCTTTCTTTCTTTCTTTCTTTCTTTTCTTTCTTCTTTCTTTTTTCTTTTTTTCATTTATATCTCATTCCATCTTTTTTCATTTTCTTTCTTTCTTCGTTTATTTCTTTCTTTCTTACTTTCCTTCTTTCTTTTTTCATTTATATCTCATTCCATTTTTTCATTTTCTTTCTTTCTTTCTTTCTTTCTTTCTTTCTTTCTTTCTTTCTTTCTTTCTTTCACCCCTTGTGTATGTGGGTTTTTTTTAAAATTTTGTTTTATTACCTTATTACCATCATTTGTCCCCCAGCCACACCTCCCTCGTATATATATATTTTTAAAATTCTCTTTTAAAAGAATTTTCCTTTCTGCCTTCATTATTACAACTTTAAGGACTTTTACTTCTCCCTCTTCTTCTTCTTCTTCTTGGTGCTCCGGTTGGGGAGGGGAGAATATTTTCTTTTATATCACTCTCATAAATTCTCAGTTTATGATGTTCAGTCCTGAATTCTCTCCTGTGATATCAATAAAATTAATGCGCCACTCAGAAACATTTTACCCTGCTCCCATTCCTACTTTTTTTTATCTCTTTCTTTCTATCCGTTTTATTGCCGTAATCATGCCTTTCGAAAGAGCCAATGTCAAAATAAATAAATAAAAATAAATAAGTAAATGAATAAATAAATAAATCGATAAAAACTTAAGTTGAATAAAATAATGTGAAAAAAAAAATTACGGAGTTTTCTACTAACACTGAAACTCACATTGGCAAAAAAACAACAACGCTTTTTTCCCATAAAACATTCACAAATGCCTTACTGTAATAACTTACCGCTGGAGAATATATATATATATATATATATATATATATATATATAATATATATATATATATATATATAATTTCAGTCTTGACTTTTTTTTAAATGTAGGGAAATAGGGGTCATTATTAAAAATATTACTTTTTGAAGAAAAACAAAAACAAAAAACAAAACAATAAAATGTTTTTATCTATGTCCAGTTTAGAAGGTGCTCTAGGGTAACCAGCTTTACTTAACCGACTTCAAATCATGAACGAGACTGTTTCCATTTCACATCTCTTATTAAAATGGAGATTATGTAACTGTCTGCCTGTAACCGAAACTACCTCCCTACTGACTCCACGAACGATTATGAAATAGTCACTATTTAATCTTAATTAGCATCTTATTTATAAACAATGTCTGTATTAAAGTATAGCTGAGTTAAATCTGCCGAAAATCTTCCCGTATTATTAATGCATTTAAAATCATGAAATATGTGTTATATATATCAAAGAAATAAAGATTTACATAGTATATGGGGGGAATAATTTGCATAAGGATTTTAACAAAACTAGGTTTAATGAATCATCCTTTGCTATTATTGATTTCTAATACCATTACGTTATTCCCAAACGCATTAAAAGCAATCCTGTATATAATTCTATATAGAAGTCAATTATAATAACATTAAAATAAATGTAATATCTTTATATTCGTTCTTATTTAGTTTCTTTAGTTTTTCTAATTTAGTATAATATTTTATTACATTAAAACTGAAAAACTTGCGCCCGGGAGGCGCACATTTTTGCTAGTTAAGCTAATACTCTGGGATAAATATGAATCGAACTATTCTTAATAGTAGCGAAGCTTGGGCTCTTTAATTTTGGAATACATTTGTGCAACCCCCCCACCACCACCACCACTGCCACAAGTAGAAGTTGACAAAATGTCAATTCTCAAACGTATTAAAATCAATCCTATGAATTATTTTATATAGAAACCAATTAAAATATAATTACAATAAGTTTAATATTTTTATATGCGTTCTTATTTAATTTCGTTAGTCTTTCTAATTTAATATATTTCATTACATTAAAAGTGAAATATTTACGCCCGTACTTGTAAAATCTCCGTATCTGAAATATTGCAATTTCTAATATTCTTGCATAAAAAGAAATCCTACGATGTTTTTTTTACTGAACTCAATTAGAATAAACTAAAAGTAAATGTAATCTTTTTTTGTGTTCTTATTTAATTTCATTAATCTTTCTAATTCAATACAATATTTAATTATATCAAAACTTACATACTTGTGTCCAGAGGGCGCATATTCTTACGAGTATAGATAATAAATGTCACGCTTAAGTAATTGGTATCAGATACTTTTTTTTTACACTATCACAATTTTTCCTTAAGAGACTCGCCCTTTTCGACATACATGTCCGGTACCTAAACTTTGACCCCATCCTGTTTCCACAAATGAAACAAACGCATCCTCCTCTTCCTCCTCCTCCTCCTCCTCCTCCTCCTCCCATCATCATCATCATCATCATCATCATCATCATCATCATCAGTGGTTTTGTAACCTAGTTTTAACGTTTGACGTTACTCATGTATTGTGTCTTGGGTAAGAATAGCATCGTTGAGCGTATCCATCTCCAGTTCTACGACTGATTTTCTTCTCCTAGCCCTAAAGAACAAACAAAAGTCTAATTACATGACTCAGATAAATAGATTTTTGACTGGAATAATAAAAATAATCTTTTAAAACCTTGAGATTTTTTTTCAAATTATTTTTTATTATTACTGCCCCATTTTTTCAAAGAATATTTTTATTTCAACTTAACAGCTAAATTTGGACTGTAAATAATATGTTTTGTTTATCATATGAAGTCCCGCATGTCTTGTCCGTCTTACTCGGATGGTTTGGGTGATATGTGGCAGGTCATAAGCGACGTCCTCCTGTGGAAGCCAGCACATGGACACGCCAGTGTGGGCCGACTAGCAAAGACGTACATTGATCAGCTCTGCGCCGATACAGGATGCTGCATAGAGGACCTCCCGAGAATGATGAACGATAGGACGGATGGAGAGAGACTGTCATGGATATTCGTGCTAACAGCGCGATATGATGATGATGATGATGATCATATGAAGAAAATTTAATAATACAACATTGGACCAAAAATATTTGAGCCCAATATAAGTTATGTGAATGTAATCTGTTCTGCTGATTCATACATTAAGCAGTAAACACCAAAGATTCTACTGATGAATGAGATAGGCACTTAACATGGGTCTAAGGTATTTGTTTTGAAAAATACAACAGCTAAAGAGAAAACATTGTTTTGTCTTTTTGTAGAATGCTCGGTTGTCAAGTATCAGCTGTGCAAGTCAGTTAAAGAGACCCTCGCCGAGTAATGTTCATCGTCATAAAAATGGACACAGCGATCCGGTCATTGGACAAAGGTATAAATCCAAAGTACCTTCGGCCTGGTGTAAAATGTTATTTTAAAAAAAAAAAAAAACCCTGTCCTTTTATAGCTATCAAGATCAAGTGACAGCAAGTTTGCATCTACAAGTCTACATCTTTTCCTTCCCGATGTTCTGGCTGACCTTAACAATGGCATCGTCTTCCTCGGTGCTTCACTGGATCAGTAACTCCACCAATATCTTTGGCGAAGATCTTTGGGATTGTTCCCAGGATTTCAATAATTACGACTATGACATATTTTTCCGTTTTTGCAACTCTCACACATCATCTTCATATTTATCGATTTTTTTCTTCTTTCGCTGGGAGTGTTCCAAGCTAGCCAGTAATGATAGGGACAATTTTTAACTTTTATATTATAGAATTTTTCCCACTTGTCTCGGAAGATCTAGATATTTTTCTAGCCATTTATTTCTTTCAATTTGTATTTTGCAGTCTGGACAAAAGGCTCCATCCACTCACTGATAAATGTCTTTTTCGCAGTGTTTGACAATAAATCACTTTATATTAGTAAAACTAGCAACTATATTCACCCTCCGGGTGCTAGTAGTTACGTTTTAATGTAATTATATTAAATTAGAAAGACTAATAAAACTAAATAAGAATGCGGATATAAAGAACTGAATCAGAGAGGGGTATAATCGAAAAATAGAACAACTGAAACTTACTCTTCTATCACTCCCGTCTTTCCTAATTTAACTATTTATTTAAAATAGGAAGTAAATAACAAAATGAGAGTTATTTCTCCTGTTAATAGATTTCCTTTAAGATTTATTCACGGGATTTTTGTGCATATTCATTAAGATAAAATCAAAAAATTAGAAATCAATAATACTGAGCTCATATTATTAAAATAATTTTTTTAATGTCAATATGCAAATTAGCCTTCCCGTTCACATTGTAAACCGTAGTCTTGCAGATCCATTATTGTTGAACTGTGAGTTGGACCCTCGCAGGATGCCCCATTAAAATCTCTATGTAAAAAAAGACCTTGCATTGATCCAGATACTCTGAAAAGAAAAATTGGTATCTCGTATTAAAAATAGTAAATGCCAAAAAAAAATAAATTCCATGCTGTTATCATTTAAATTTAATTTTTTTAATCATTTTCACGAATATAAATCAAATCTTCATTATTTTTGTTCAAAAAGCAAGATCTGGTGATAGTGAATATGTATATATATATATATTTACTTTGTCATTGATTGTTTTATTTTCTTAGTTTCCTCCGGACATACATACACACAAACTGTCCTTTATATATGTATAGATAAGTATTTTTTGTTGTTCTGAAATCGTATTATAAGAACGTTTGACATATTCAGTAACGTTAATGGCACTCCTCGTGTTGTCACTTTTTTATTTTATTCTTACTTTTATCCTACATTTTCTTTACTCCTTTTTATTTAGTACTCCCTCAACTTCTCATCCCTTTTTGCCTTCTTCTCTGTATATAACTTTTTTGTTTCTTTCTCATTTCTTTTTTTTTTGTTCACTTTTACATTATCTTTTCCCGTTTTTTTTTCATTCTATCTTTCATGCATTTTCCCTTAACACTTGAAAATCACAGATGTACAATCCTTAAAGTGACTTTGTTTTATTATTCGCTGTGAATAATTTTCTCACCGACTTTATATGTCACTGGTATTAAGATCTTTTTTCAATTGTTACTAATAATGTAGACAGATTATCGATAACTATTTATACACCTCCATTCCCTCCGCTCAATTTGCTCCTAAATAATAATAATGATAATAATAATGATAATAATAATAACAAGAACAAGAACAAAAACAAGAAAAATAACAAGAGGAAGTAGGAGAAAAAGAAGTAGAGGTGGAAGGAGAAGTGGAAGAAGTTATTACCATTAAAACATTTTATCATTTATTTTGAAAATAAACTAATAATAATAATAATAATAATAATAATAATAATAATAATAATATAAGAAGAAGAAGAAGAAAGAAGAAGAAGATGATGATGATGATGATGATGATGATGATGATGATTATGAAGGAGAAGACGATGAAAGACGAAGAAGAAAAGGAAGAAAAAGACGAAGGACAAGGGATGAAGAAGATATTACCATTAAAAACATTTATTTTGAAAATAATAATAATAATAAATAATAATAATAATAATAATAGAAGAAGAAGAAGAAGAAGAAGAAGAAGAAGAAGAAGAAGAAGAAGAAGAAGAAGAAGAAGAAGTTAATAATACCCTATCATTCATTTTGAAAAGAAAAAAAATTAAAAGAAAAGACATTTTAGTTTTTTGCATTTAAAATAAAATGCTTTTTATATTTTTCAGGCGGGAAACATTGAATGGAAATTGTTAAAAAGGATTCAACATCAACTGATTTTATCTTGTTGCATTCATATATTTTTAATTAAAAAGGAATTTTCATTCTTTCTTTCTTTCTTTTTTGTCTTTCTTTCCAGTATTTTTTCTTCTGAGTGCAATTTTTTCTTTCTTCCTTCTTTCTTTCTTTCTTTCTTTCTTTCTTATTTTGCTCTTCTTTCTTTTCTTTCTTTCTTCCTTTAAAAAAGAAAGAGAGGAAGGTTAAAGAAAAAACACAGGGTTCAAGAAAAAAAGGAAAGAAAAAAAGAGAAAGGCAGAGATGTTAGAGGGTAAAAAAGAAAAGAAAGAAAAAAATGATTAAAAGGTTCAAGAAAAAAAGAAAAGGAAAGAAAATGAAAGACTGAGTGACAGTTTCAAGAAAGAAAAAAAAAAGCAAAAAGGAAAGAAAAAGAAAAAAGTGGTCAAGAGAAAAAAGAAATAAAGAAAAATAGATAGGAAGGTAAAAAGAAAAGGAAGAAAATAAAATAATAGTAAAAGAAAGAAAGAGGATAAGTATTCAAAACAAAAAAACGACAGAAACGTCCATAAAGAAGAAAAAGAAAAAGAAGAAGAAAAGAGAGGAAGGTTGAAAGAAAATTAAAAAGAAAGAAAGTGAGAGTCTCAAGAAGAAAAAAAGGAAAAGAAAAAGAAAGAAGGTTTAAAAGAAAAGAAAAGAAGAAAAAGGTTCAAGCAAAAGAAAAAGAAAAAGAAAAAAAGAAGAAAAAAGATCGCATTTCAGTTGTAGTGAAACAAAAATAAAAGAAAGGAAACGAGATATGATGTTTTTAATGTTTCCTGTCGATCACTTCCGGAAAGATGATGCATGATGGGATATCAATCAAGAGACGAAGGATTTGAAAAGGGTAGAGGCTTTTGAATAAATCGCATATACTTACACACAGACGTAAAGACATGTAGAGTTGCGTATATCAATATATGAATGAACATAAACTTATAATCACAGTTTTATGCATATTTACGCATATATTTACATGAACATAAGACTTTCCATACATTACCTAACAATATATATATATATAATATATATATTATATATATATATATATATAATAATGATAATAAAATAAATATATAGAGGTATTACATATCTATTTATTTGATGGCAATAGAACAGTCACAACCTTAGGTTTCATACATGCAAAAATCGCATGCATTCATCAGGTGACGTTGATACGAATACAAGGAAAATCGAAAAAATCGAAAAATTCAAAAGGTTTTTACGGGCATAAAATGTTTATGAGTGTACGACGTCTGAACAATACCGGAGTGTGAGCGTTTGTATTCGCATGCATATGTGTGCGTGGGTGTGTGTATATTGCTGGGTTGGACGGATGTTGACATGAGGGCTGTAGGAAAAATGGATACTGTCAACCTGATGAATGCATGCGATTTTTGCCTGTATGAAACCTAAGGTTGTGACTGTTCCATTGCCATCAAATAAATAGATATGTAATACCTTTATATATTTATTCTATTATGTTATACAATAGCTCTATTCTTCATATCGAACAGTCTCTTAATACTATAGCAATTTGGCGCACCATTCCAGTGAAAGCTGAAGCGGTGACTATCCCAGGCTATAGTTATATATATATATATATATATATATATATATATATATGTGTGTGTGTGTGTGTGTGTGTGTGTGTGTGTGTATGTGTGTTTTAGGGGAGCGTGGACATGGAGTCAACGGCGCTTGGTGACAGTTTCTCGCCTATGCGATTGTTCAAATCTGGAAACTGTCAGTAACTAAGTGCCGTTGACTCCATGTCCTTGCTACCCTAATTATTGATTTATTGCATTGAACACTGTTTAAATATAGCCCCATATTACCATATATATATATATATATATATATATATATATATATATATATTATATATATATATATATATATATAAAGATACTCTTCAGGGCTAAGATCTGACTCTTAAGTCGGATCTAGCCCTGAAGAGCATTAAGCGAAACTTTTAGTAGGTTTATCTGACACATTAGATTTATCTTTATTGTTTGCTCTACTTAGATATTGAGCACTTTTACTTATTAGCTTTAGTTTCCTGGCGGTTTTGTATATATATATATATATATAATATATATATATATATATATAAATTGTTTTTTCTTTTGGCCAAATATTGTACCAATAGATTATTGTTGGTTGGTACGATTATCTTGGTCTTTCTTTTTTCCAAAAAAATTTTTTCTCCCTGGTTGAAGTTTGGTAGTATATTTTACAATCAAACTATTTGCTGTTTTTTTCTCACCGCGAGGATTTACCAACAAGTTTGGTATATATATATATATATATATATATATATATATATGTTGGTAAAATATATATATATATATATATATATATATATACTTTCGTCGGTAATTTGATATTAGGATGATTCTAAACTGGTCCTTTCTTCCAACGGTAAATTCTTAGAGAGTTTTATTGACTGCTCACAGTCGATCAAAAACAACAAAGCGTCGACGATTCAGAACGTTGTTTGCAACGGTTTCAACGCAACAAAAATGTGTTTTTGCGTGCATATGTGACAATGGATGGAACATGGATCAACCACTTCACTCCAGAGTCAAATCGGCAGTCAGCTGAGTGGACAGCAGCAGGTAAAAAGCCGTCTGAAGCGACCAAAGACGCAAACATCAGTAGGCTTGTATTTTGGGATGTGCAAGGTATTTTGTTCATCGATTACCTTGAGAAAGGAAGAACCCTCAATAGCAAATATTATATAGCATTATTGGTACGTTTGAAGTAAAACGGCCACAAATGAAGAAGAAAATGTGTTTTTTCCCCAAAGCAATGCATCGTGTCACAAGTTGATCGCAACGATGGCAAAACTACATGAATTACGCTTTGAATTGCTTCCGCACCCATCCTATTCTCCAGATCTGCCACTAGCGAGTACTGGCTGTTTTCAGACCTCAAAAGAATGATCCAGGGAAAGAGATTTGGCTCCAACGAAGAAGTGATATCGGAAACTGAGGCGTATTTTGAGGCCAGATAAATCATTCTACAAAAAAGGCATCGAATTGTTAGAGAAGCGTTGGAATCAGTGTATCACCCTAGAAGGAACTGTTTACAGGAACTAACTGTATACTATTCACTAGATTACTATCACATGAAGCTGTATATGTAAGCATATATCTTGGTTGGTTGGTTGGTTGGTTGGTTGGTTGATTGGATTTTACGGCATGTCAGCCTCTGGGTTATTTCATGCCGAAGACATTTTTGTTTTATTCATTATAGTTGGGCATTTAATTTAAAAAAATAGATCCATTTTTAGAACTCATCTTTTCTATTTAATCCATATGTAGGACCCTAACAGATATTAACATTCCAAACAGAGTAAACCTGGGCGCAATGGTGATGCAGTGTATCACCATAGAAGGAGACTGTTGATGAATAAAGTCGAATTTAGCCTAAAAGTTATTGTTTTATTAGTTAGGCCCAGGACTTATTGAGCAATGTGTTATACTTACATATACTCCCTTACGCGCACACACATACAGACACTCTCTCTTTCTCTTTCACTCCCTGGTAATCGTAGACAAATACACACAACCTCCATACATACCTATTCCCAGTCGAACTTACCTTTGAAAAGATTTGAACATTAACTGTAATCTTTCATTTTACTCATCAATATTTTGCAAATGATGATGACGTGATCCATTCAGATGCGTCTAATTTTCTTTATTGATATTCGTCTCTGTCGCAAACGAATACAAAAGACGTTACAATCATATATTATAAAATGTCTTTGATAATATGTAAAAAAAAGGTCTACCGTAAAACGTACTTGCAAAAAAAAAATCCTGACGATTGTTAGGTTTATGAATCACAGTTTGAGATTTGAGTTTAAATGGTAAAAAAAAAGAAAAAGAAAATGAAAAAAAGGATCTACGTCAATTGACAAGATTTTTCTTTTTAATAAAAAAAGTGCAAGGAAAATAAAAATAGGTTGAGAATCCATAATAACTAAATGTCAATAACTCTTTGTGAAAATATTCGAAATGGTTCGCCAAAGAAGATCAGGATTTCTTTGTTCGTTTGGAAATTCATAAAGAACGTGTTTTCTATCAGTTAAAGTCTTCCATACTTGCCTCCTGATCCTGGTCACATGGAATATATTTTTTTGGTATTTCTTTAGAAAAACTAAGCTTCTATTCTTTATTTTCTTATTTTTAGAAGAACATTTTTATTATATATATATATATGCACAGAGAATGACATACCAGTAAAAAAAAATATTGGGTTAGTGTCAATATTTGGTTGATACAAGTATTAATCGGATAAGTCAGCGTTATAACAAATATAAAGTGCTAAATACGTCAGTAGAGCGAATTTAGTATTATTAGAGTGGATTTAGTATTATTTGTATTGGTATTCTTATTTATTTAGGATTATTTCTGTACACACTATAATACTATATATATATATATATATATATATATATATATATGTGTGTGTGTGTGTTGTGTGTGTGTGTGTATTTGTGTGTGTGTGTGTGTGTGTGTGTGTGTGTGTATAATGAACCGGTGTATCTAACGCGGAATTTTGAAAAAAGTTAAGAAAACAAAAAATAAAAAAACGGGAAAATTACACCAGTAAGACCGACTGTGAAATATTGAAGACAAAAATCAACAAAAATACAACTGATAAGACTATAATGTCGAAATGTATTTATTTTCTAATTGTATATATCCTTTTATTTATTTATTTATTTAATTATTTATAAACTCCGTATATATAAAAAAATATGTACATAAATCTTTATATGTAAGTTTGAGTTCTCAATTTTGGTTGGATCCTATCAAAGTAACAATTGATATCATTCACGTAATATATATATATATATATATATATAATATATATATATATATATATATGTATATGTGTGTGTGTGTGTGTGAGTGTGTGTGTGTGTGTGTGTGTGTTGAGGAAGTGATGATTAAGAGTGAAAAATAGGAAAGGCTAGGATAATATATTGATATTTGAAAAGTATACAGACGCTAGTGTTCCAATTGGTGATTTACAGTATCGAACATACATTTAAAATAAGTAAATATGGATTAGGCATGTTTTTCCAAGCTTCATCAGGATAAAAAAATATCGTCTGTTGATGTCAATTTCTGTTCACTCACCTTTCCTATTTCTTACCCTTAATCATCATTTCTTCAACATACTATCAGATTCGCTTCCATTTTTCTCGTCCCCTATGGGAGCTGCACAAGAATGCTACATGTGATCCTAAAAAAACGTGGAAACAACACTCATAAGAAAACAGCTGTATGACGATCTGCCCCATATCACCTAAACAATCTGAGTAAGACGGACAAGACGCACAGGACACTGATGGAGAAGCAAGGACGAACTCATAAGTGACGTCCTCCCGTGTAAGCTGGCACATGGGCACGCCAGTGTGGGCAGGCCAGCAAAGATGTACATTGACCAGCTATGTACGGATACTGGATGCTGCTATAAGAGGTCTACAGAGTGTTAACTCTGGTTCTTATAAAACATTGGGATACTTAAAGGATAAGTACCCAATGCGGAATACTTCAGTTAGGAAAACAACAAATGCGTTAGTTACATTTATATAACTTTATTATAACATATTAGTGGAATAAAGCTCCCCAGGCTATTTAATGTCACAAGTGTACAAACATACACAATAGTGTTAATAGACAAAGTGGTAACCACTTACTGTAAGTAGAGGCTGTAGTGTCTGGGGTGCACCGTAGGTGTCTGCTGGAGAGAGATGACAAGCACGTCCAGGCTTGTTCAGTGCATCGGAAGAAGAGCGTTCTCTCCTTGCGTTCCTGTGTCACGTGACCAAAATAGCGTCTCCTGACACGGAAGATTCACCAAAACCCTCAGACAAGAGAGACTGCCCTTACACTGCATAGTGGACCTCCCGAGAACAATGAGTGATAGAGACGGCTAGAGAGAGATTGTCATGATGATGATGATGATATGTATGCATGTATGGTTGAATGAATGAATCATTTGAAATCTTTTTTCTAAAACAAATACCGATCAGTAGTGCAAGATGAGACTTAAAATGAGTGGATGAAAACTTACCTCTCCGTAACAATCTCACTACTGTCAGTTTCATGTATGCATTTACCAACCCTCCTCAAAAACAGGGTGTAACACAGGATTAGTTTCTTAAGCGGAGTTTAACATGTTGTCCCATGACAGGTTCCTTACTGTCAGTTTCACGTATTTTTAAAAATATAATCCTCAGTTGAAATTAGTCCTGACGGCTAGAGTTGTAGAATACTCTGACTATAAATCTACAAAGAGGCAAGATCCTCCCAAGGGTGCACCTGTCTGTTGTGGGGGGCAATCCGTGATGCTTTAGGACAGAATCCCGGTGGCTAAGCAGTCCAACACTCCACTTTGGCCCTTACTTGTATTGACGGGCAGTAGGAGAGGCCCCCTTCAATCAATCGGCTGGTCCCGCCAAGCCCTCACAACTATATGATTGTCTTGACCATATTGGTCTTATGGCAAACCCCTAACCCTTTGTACCATATATGTACTGACAGCTAATACCCTTAGGAAAGGTATGAATCCTACTCTCCCTCCAGCTATGGGTAAATAGTAGGGCAGACTGGGCTCTTTAACCTTGATCAGGCAACCGGTCTAGGAGAAGGAAAACTCAGAATTCAGACCTGTTAAACTCCGCTTAAGAAATTTACCTTGTGTCACATCCTGCTCGTGCGGAGGGGTTGGTAAATGTATATATGTACTGGCAGGTGGTGGCTGAGGATCTTAGTGCCCTGGGTATGACGTTAAACTGCATCTAATGATGAAGTTCCGGTTCTGAAGCTTTGGAGAGTGTGGATTACCCCTTCATCGCTATTACTCCCAGGTCCACTCTGACCCAGAATATGTGTACCAGTTAGGGTCACATCAATGGGTTAAATAGAAATTATGAGTTTTAAATCTGTTTAAAAAATGAGTTTAAGAAGAAAAAAAATCAATAAAGATAATGTCTTTGGCATAAAATAACCCAATGATTGAAATGCCGTAAAACCAACCAACCAACCAACCAACCAACATATATGCACACATGTGATACATTCATGTGATAGTAATTTAGGTAATAGTATACAGTTAGTTCCTGAAAACAGTTCCATTTGATCCCTGTGTGAATTAGAACCTTGAAACAAGCCGTAAAATCCAACCAACCAACCATCCTTATCAAGTCAATGGTAAGCTTTGAAATCTTAATCCTATCTTTGAAGATTTCGACGGATGAGATGCTATCGAAATAAACTGAATTCCAGCCACAACCCTATCCTGATAGACAACCGAATTGAAATGTTAACATTTTGTCGGCAAATAACATACTTTCACTTGGGACCTGACATATATCAACATGATGATAGCATAACTGTGTAATTTCCATTGTTGCTGGCATTGATGGCGAGTAGAGACACGGAATACTTTGAGGAAATGACCTTAAGAACGACACCATTAAGGACACACTATTTGGCAGCCACCACGATGATACCTTGATACCCTGGTCTCGTTGGGAAAATGCGCAATTATTATTGGACCATATGAACATTATTATAAAATCAACAAAACAGTCCAGTATGAATAAGGAAATAATATTTTTTTCTTCGTAGATGTATACATAATTAAAGCTGTTATTTTATCATATATTGTTAGCGCAATATCATTTCAACTAAAAAAAACGATTTAGCTCAGTCGTAAGAGCATCTACCTAGAAAACACAAGGCTCTGGGTCCAATACCGACTCTCACCTGTTACTCCGGATTTGGGAATAAAGGCGATAAAACGGTATTCCACATTCCCCAGAGTTCCAGGATTGAAATTTCAGCATTAGATGCAGTTTTGTTTAACGGCATATCAACCTCTGTGGGTCATTTAATACCAGAGTTGCAGTCTAAAGTCATAGCCAGGGCACTATGATTCAGCCATCACATTCTAGCACATATATGATAAAATTGATTGGGGGTTTGCCATAAGGGTAATAGGTCGAGACAATCATATAGGTGCTAAGGCTTTGTGTGACCAGCCGATTGACCGCCCGTCTAGCCTAAGTAAGGGCCAAAGTGCAGTGTTGCATGTCATGCATGCTCAGCGTCTTCATGCATCACGTGTCGCCACCTAGGTGGCCCTACTGGAGGGTTTTACTCTTCCACAGAAGTGCTGTCGGTGTATTCTACACACCCTAGTGTCAAGGCGGTGACCAAATGGGTTATTATAAAATGCACCAGACTATGGCACAAAACTGAAAGTTAAGAAGCTTATACTTCATGACATTGGGCACCTCATGTGGTGTAATGGTCATAAGTTCGATTCTCATTGGACGCTCTATACTTCTGGCCTTGTGCCACATCTAAGCTAAGCTTAGTATATAACTATATTTTATGACCTTGAGCTTAATAAGATGGTTGATATGTTTTATGGCATATCAACATATGCCATAAAACTAACAAGCAACCATCTTATATATATATATATATATATTTATATATATATATATATATATATATATATATATTTACCAACCCCTCGACACGAGCAGGGTGCGACACAGGGTCAGTTTCTTAAGCAGAAGTTAACAGGGTTGAATTCAAAGTTTTCCTTCTTCTTATACAGATTGCCTTACCAAGGTTGAAGAGTCCAGTCTGTCCTAATATCTACCCATAGCTGGAGGGAGTATAGTTGGATACACGCCTTTCCCAAGTGTATTAGCGCTATAGGAAATGCAGGCAGTTTCGTTTAGGTTTTGAACTCGGGTCGACAAGTCCATTTCCTACGATTCTAACCATTATGCCACGCGCCTCCATGGTCATGAAATCTAGTTATTTACTAAACTTAGCTTAGATGTGGCACAAGGCCAGAAGTATGAGGCGCCCAATGAAAATCGGACTCATAACCATTACACCACGTGAGGTGCTCAATGGCTTGTAGAATTATTTAATGCCAAATTCTTATATATATATATATATATATATATTATATATATTATATATATTATATAACACACAATATGTATATACAATATAATATATATATATATATATATATATATGATTTGTGTAAGAATTAATTTTCATTAACTTCATGTATATGAATAAATAATGATTGGTTGGATTTTACGACATGCCAACCCTTGTTGGGTTATTTTTATTCCGAAGGCCTTTTATTTCATTCATTATTATTGGGTATTCAATTTTTCAAACTGTTTTTTAAACATATTTATAAAGTCATTTTTATTTATTTAACCTGTAGATGGGACCCTAATAGGTACTACCACTTCGGGTCAGAGTAGAACAGTATTTCCCAACGTGGGGCGTATGGCCAACATGAGGAGTAACTTGATTTTTAAAGGGGGAAGAATTGAGACCAATAAGGTCTGGGTCCAAATTTCTGTTTTTTATTTTTTATTATTTCCTGTATTTTATTTATTTAATTTTTTTACTTTTCACACATGGTTTGTTCTTTTGAATCTTGCTTAAACCAAGTTATTGGCGTTTTATGCGTCTTCACGTGAAACGATCGTCACTTTTTAAATTATAAGAATTATATATTACCACATGGAGGACATCAGGTTGTTTGGTTGGTTGATTGGATTTTACGGCATGTTAACCCTTGGGTTATTTCATGAAACGAAAACGTTTTTGTTTTATTCATTCTAGTTGGGTATTCAATCTAAAAGAAAACTGTTGGTTGGTTGGATTTTACGGGTTGTTTCGGGGCTCTACTGCACAAATAGAACTGTTTACAGGAACTAACTGTATACTATTCACTAGAATACTATCACATGAAGCTGTATATGTAAGCATATATCTTGGTAGGTTGGTTGGTTGGTTTGTTGGTTGATTTGATGTTACGGCATGTCAACCTCTGGGTTATTTCATGCCGAAGACATTTTTGTTTTATTCATTATAGTTTAGTATTCAATTAAAAAAATAGATACATGTTTAGAACTCATCTTTTCTATTTAATCCATTTGTAGTACCCTAACACATATTACAACTCCAAACAGAGTAAACTTGGGCGCAATGGTGATGCAGGTGTACTCCATACTTCCCAAAATTCCAGAACTGAAACTTCACCACTAGATGCAATTTAACGTCATGACCAGGACGCAGGGTAATAAGAGAGTATAACTGAAATTTTATTAATACCAACAATTTCTTAAATTCATTTTTACACACATTTTTAAAAACTCATTTTTTATCTATTTAACCTATATATGGGTCTCTAACAGGTATTGTCACTCCGGGTCAGAGCGGACCTAGGAATAAAGGCAAGTAAGAGATACTCCACATTCCCCAGAGATATTACCATTGACTCAGAGCGCCCCGGTAGTATCATACGATACCACCAAATTTTTGTTGGATCGTTGTCACTCTATGGGATTGCCATATCCAACCTGATGCAATCAGAGCCTTATCTTGAAATTTTTGTGTATTTCCTCTTATCTAATTAAAAAATCCAAGTTTAGTCTATTCCGTGTCTGGGTCGACCTGGGAGTAATGTTGATAAAGGCAAACTCCACACTCCCCAGAGCTCCAGAAATGGAACTTCACCATTAGATGCAGTTTAACGTCATACCCAGGACAATAAGACCCACATACACAGCCTTCTAGCACATACATGATAAAAAGGGTTTGGAACTTGCCATAAAGGCAATAGACTTGGGACAATCATAGAGGTGCTAGGGCTTGACGTGACCAGCCGATTGATCGTAAGGGGTCTCTCCAAACGCTTATCTAGCCTAAGTAAAGATAGGGTGGTGTTGAATGTCATGGAATGTTCAGCAACCAGGAATCCGTCCTTAAGCATCATGGGTATCCACCACGGACAACAGGTGGCCCCATTGGGGGTAACCTTTTAGGAATCTTGAATGTTTGTGTGTATTTCCTCTTATCTAATTAAGAAATCCAAGTTTAGTCTATTCCGTGTCTGGGTCAACCTGGGAGTAATGTTGATAAAGGGCGAACTCCACACTCCCCAGAGCTCCAGAAATGGAACTTCACCACTAGATGCAGTTTAACGTCATACCCAGGACGCACGGCAATAAGAGAGTATACCTGGAATTTTACTAATACAAACAAATGTCCGTTTTTGATTTAAGAGACTTCTGTCCTCAATACGCCTTGGGGGCTGCAATTTTCATCAATCAATCCTAAAGGCAGGTATTAACAGTTGTTGTACTTCATCTTAAGAAATTCAATTTTGTTTTTGGATGCACAAGACTTAGAATCCTTCAAAATCTCTTGATTTACGTTCCAAAATCAAAAGCAATGTATATCCCGAGGAGGTGACACGACAAGTATTCAGAATTCTCAAGGCAGTGCCGGCTACAGACCTAATACCATCTAAGCCGGGGCTCATCGCAACTCTATTCCAAGGGACCTAGAAATTTTATATATCAATCACGTTTCTTGGAATATAATATCATTTCTTTATCATTGCAAGTCTTGCTGTTGGCCATATTCAATTTTGGAAGGGTGTTTTTCCTCGGGGCACTCTGATTTTCACCTGTTTACCAAACGATTTTATTTATATTGAACCGGTTTCTCTAACTTAATGCATTAGGCAAGGAACTGCTTTAAACGAACTGAAAAAACTATTTTATTTCTGATATGACAACTAAATTGTCAAGAGGAATACAATAGTTTTTTTAATGCTAAGTATAGGACCATCTACTTCTACTTTTATGCCTGTATAACGCTGGGAATATATATATATATATATATATATATATATATATATATATATATTATATATATATATAACGCTATTATATATATATATTTTCCTGTAGTTAGGATTTTTCCCATGTGTGGTTTAACCAAGCTGATGCAGGGTAGACCATGAGGAAGAGCTCAATGTGCCTAATACCAGTGAATGAAAGAACAGAGCAAGCTATTCAGTAAATGAAGGAAAACACTTTAAACTTGCTTCATTACAATAAATTATTTCAGCCGTATTACTACGGCATCTTCAGGTAATCACTAGAATATGACAAGAACAGTCATGTTCTTGTGATTACCTGAAGATGCCGTAGTAATACGGTTGAAATAAATTATCGTAATGAAGCAAGTTTAGAGTGTTTTCCTTCATTTACTATATATATATATATTATATATATAATATATATATATATATTATATATAAAAAGTTAAACCTAATGAGTCAGATATACTACTAATATTTTTACTTAGTAGCTCATCAGGGCAATCATCTGACTCAGAGGTTTGCCCTGATGAGCTACTAAGCGAAAATATTAGTAGGTATATATGACTCATTAGGTTTAACTTTATTATTTGCTCTACTTAGTTATTGACCACATTTTAGCTTTAGATAATCCTAGCGGTTTATATAATATATATATATATATATAATATATATATATATTATATTATATATATATATTCTTCTTTTCGCCAAGTTATAGCATTAATCGATTATTTTCGGTTGGTACGACCCTCTTGGTCTTTTTTTAAAATTTTTACCCAGGTAAAGTTTGGTAAACTATTTGCCGGGTTTTTTTCTTGCCGCAAGTAAGTTTAGTATATATATATATATATAGTTGTAGAAACAGATTTTCTCTCAACCACGGTTTCGGTGCTTAAGATCCCCCTTTTCAGTAGAACTGCATAGGCAAAGCAGCTATATTTCATATATACGAGGGCGTGTCAAAAAGTAATGCAATTTTGTTTAGGACAGGTATTATTACCAACACAGGAACATGCATAATACATCAAAATGAAGCTGAGCCTCTGAGGATCACATCCCTACTTCTCCATATAGTCAACGTTTCTGTCAGTAGCAATGTTTCACCTTTGAATGGGCGCATGTATCCCTGTCCCGTAAAATTCTGTTGACTGTTCTTTGAGCGGCTTCTTCACAACAGATTTCGCTTCCTCGTCAGTGGAATAATGTTTGCCTCGCAAACCCTCTTTCATGGGACCGAATAAATGTTAGTCTGAAGGCGCTAAATCTGATGAGTATGGAGGAAGTTGTCCACCCGAATAAGGCGATTTTCTCTCTTGTCCTAATACTTATGCGTGGTCGAACATTGTCATGCAGAAGGAGGACATTGTCGATTTGCAGGTTGGGTCTTAATCGTCGGATTCTTGCCCTGAGCTTCATTAGCGTCTCAATGTAGGCCTTAGTTTTATATATAAAAAACAATTCACATGAAATAAAGAAAATGCATTACTTTTTGACTCGCTATCGTATTATATATATATATATATATATATATATATATATATATATTGAGAGATTATGTGCTTGATTAAAGTCATACCTAATTCGTTAATTAATTAATTAATTATAATTAAATGAATTAGGCATGCATATCGGTTTAAATGTAAAGCGTAAACAAATCGAGAAAAGTCGATCTCTGTATGTACATTTCAGCCTATTAGGCCTCATCAGCAGAGCTATAGACAGTGCAGTGCTTTGTGCGCGATTCGAACCCTACCTGTCAGGCTGACAGGCGGACATTCTAACCATTTCTCTAGCTGGCTTCCCCAGAATCATCTGTCCTATAAGTGTCCTACTGTCGGTATGAACCGAACAGCGGGAGAGAGACTAGTAGCACGGATATCCATGACGATTTCTCGCCTACCGTCCCTCATTCATTGTCCCCGGAAGGCTTCCGCGGAGTATGCAGTATCCGTACAGAGCTGGTCAATGTAGGTCTTTGTTGGACGACTCGCCCTGTCATATCGTGTCATATGTGCTCGTTTCCATAGTAAAACGTCGCATCCTTGCTTCTCCAGCAATGTCCAACATGTCTTGTCTGTCTTACTCAGATTATTTGTGTGATAAAGGGGCAGGTGGCCGTATAGCTGCTTCCTTGTATGGTATTGGTTCCACTATTTGTTCAAGATCACACGCAGCATTCTTGTGTAACTCCCATCTAGCGTATTTGCCAGGCGCCTCCCCAAGGTCCAATGGTGCAGCCATACAGTAACACTGATACCAACACGGCTTAGAAGAACTGTCACTTGAACTTGGTGAGATTTTATTTCTATATAACTGATAGGTGTTTATAGCAGACCATGACTTCCTTATGCGTGTACTAACATCGCTTTCTGTGGCTGAGATATTACTACCTTGGTACGTGAATTGTTCTGTCTGGCTGATACTGACTTTAGGCCACCCCGATGACTTATACACACACACACAAATATATATATATATATATATATATATATATATATATATATATATATACCAAGTTTCTTGGTACAAGGTGATTCTAGGCTGGTCCTATTCTCTAACAGTAGTTTGTTGTAGAGTTCAGATTCCGTATGAGAGCTCAATGTTTAATTTTTATAAACAGAGCAAATTTATTTGTGAATAAAAAGGCCTTAAATACCATGGGTATCGGGACCATAATGTGGAAATGGTCCATAATCACGATACCGATGGTATTTAAGGCTTTTTTATTCACAAATATATATTATATATATATATATATATATATATATATATATATATATATTATATATATATACTCTACCACCGATACTGAACGAGAGATATTTCTGTTTCAAACCTATGCAATTCTATATATTGGTTATGTGATATCAGACTCACGTTCATATTTGTAGGTATACATGTTCGTAGACGGTTGAATTTGTTAATACCAAAATTCATTGAATACGTTTTTAAAAACTTAATGATCAAGAATAAGAAGTACAACTGAGAACACCTGCACTAAAAATAAAGAAAGAAACGGGCGGCGCTCAAAAGTGAGCGAAGTTTTCATTATATTTTGAAAAAATATTTTTGTGATGATACATTTTTTATGTGAAAGGTAAAGATTCTTTGATTAAAATTGCAAACAGGAAAGCACTTTAGCTAGTTTTATGGATTTTCCCAAAATCATACAAACATATATATATTATATAATATATATATATATATTACATATATATATATAATACATATATATATATATATATATATATATATATATATATATATATATATATATATATATATATATATATATATATATATATATATATAATACATAATATATATATATAATATTTATATAATACATATATATATAAACATATATATAATACATATATATATGATATATATATAATATAAATATATATATATATATATATATATATATATAAAAGCACTTTTAGCTAGTTTTACGGATTTTCCAAAATTATACACACATATATATATATAATACATATATATATACATATATATAATATATGCATAATACATATATATAATACACATATATATATAATACATATATATATATGTGTGTGTGTGTATATGTGAGGTCTTATACGAAAGTGAGTAAAAAAGTAATGCGATTTTATTTAGGACAGGTATAATTACCAACACAGTAACATGTATCATACATCAAAATGAATTTGGCCCTCTGTGGATCACATACCTACTTCTCCACATAGTCACCGTTTCTTTAAATAAGTTCAACCTTCGAATGAAAGCATGTATCCCTGTCCCGTACAATTCTGTTGACTGTTCTT
>CM042144.1:72716437-72738937 GCA_023376005.1 Doryteuthis pealeii | reverse complement strand
TCTATCTATGGGTTAAATAGAAAAAATGAGAGTAGAGGATGACCTTGTCGATTGTTGATTCCCTGCAAGTAAGACCCTACACCATTGTATGACACTAAACTACATCTGATGGTGAGGCTCCAACTCCGGAGATCTGGAGAGTGTAGATACTCGTTTATTGCATTACTCTTAAAACCCGGGGTGGTAGTACCTGTTAGGGTCCGATCTACATGCCAAATAGATTTGATTGCAAATTATGTGTATTAGATAGAGATATTTAAGAATCTACACAATAAATGTAAACATATCGCCCACTACGTAGAACATCGTACAGAAGCTGTTTCAACTTTATTAAGTCTCATCAACGATGTATACTTACGATTTCCCTTAATCTCATCCCTCACGCCGGAGCATAAGCCTAAAAAATTTGCAATCTTCTCAACGTCCACTCTGCTGTGTATAGTAGTAGTAATAGTGGACGTATTTACCCTTGACAAGCTAATTTCGCATGTATCGTTTACTATGTATCGGTGGCCAAGTGGTAAAGTCTCTGACTCTGCGTGCTGAGTTCCCGGTTTCGATTTCTGTCGGAGAGAAATCTTAAGTATACATCGCTGATGAGACTAAATAAAGTTGAAACAGCTGCTGTACGATGTTATACGTAGTGGACGATGTTTGCTGAGTTCGCTTGTCATGATTATTTTCATTACTTATCGAATTTTATACGATATACGCATTGTAACTGCCTTCAAGCAAAAATATAAATAACAATATACTTTACTCAATAATGCTTCTAAAGCAAATTACCTTAATCTTTCTCTCCTTCTCTCTCTCTCTCTCTCTCTCTCTCTCTCTCTCTATATATATATATATATATATATATATATATATATATATGTAAACAGAGGTATATATATATATTCCGATAGTTAGGATCTTTCCGTGTGTGGTTTAACCAAGCTGATGTGGGTAGACCGTAAGGAGAGCTCAATGTGCCTAGTGCCAGTGAATGGAAGGACAGAGCAAGATATTCAATAAATGGTGGAAAAAACTTTAAACTTGCTTCATTACAATAAATTATTTCAACCGTATTACTACGGCATCTTCAGATAATAATAAGAACATGACTTTTACTGTAAGAGTCATGTTCTTGTGATTACCTGAAGATACGGTTGAAATAAATTATTGTAATGAAGCAAGTTTAAAGTTTTTCCTTCATTTATTGTATATATATATATATATATATATATATATATATATATATATATATATATATATAGGGTGAGCCCCAAAAAACAGGCCTGACTTTTCAAAAAAAAGTTTTTTGGGATCACCCTGTATGAATGCACAATGTACGAAATTCCCTAACCTCTTGGTATAAATTAACCCCAGACAGGTTGACATGTCATTAAAATCAATCAATCCAGTTGAAGAAACTTTGGTATACAGCTAGCTCAACATCGCGTATTTTGTAATAAATTCAAAGTAAGAGTGTTCCCAAAGATGCTAATCTCTGATAGAATCTCAAAGTAGGCCCTCCATGTCGGCTGGGGCAGTAGAATATACCGACTGCGCCTCTGCAAAGGGGCAAAATCCCCACTTGATGCCTAAGGACGTATTCCTGGTGGATTAGCAGTCCATGACTAACTGCAACACTGCACTCTGGTCCTTACTTAGGCTAGACGGCCGGTCGGAGAGACCCCCTCTGATCAATCAGTTTGTCATGTAAAGGCTTAATGATTGTCCCAACCCTATTTATCTTATATGACATTAAACTGCATGCAATGGCAAAGTTCCGGTTTTAGAGCCTTGGCATGTATGTAGTACCCCTTCCTCGCCATTACTCCCAGGTCCACTCTGACCTGGATTTGTTACTACCTGTTACGGTCCCATCTGTCAGTTAAACTGAAAAAAAGAATGTACAAAAAACATGATAAAAATTGAGTTAATATTTGAATACCCATCAAGAATGAATAAAAGAAAACATCTTCAGCATAGAATAATGGGTAGCCTAAGAATTGTGTAAGTACTATAGTTGGATATTTTTTAATCAGAGTTGGTTAGATTCATAATAACGGGGGTTGAGTGGGAAAATACCTTAACAGATATGGTTATGATTGACTTGTGGTAACATCTGCTTGAGCCCCGGAAAAAATGCGCCAAGAGTTAAGAGAACAAGTGTTGACATGTCGTAAAAACCGACCAGCCAACCATAAAGGTAGGCATATTTTCTACTTATTTTATAATGTATTTTGGCGAAAACATATTTATATTTACATAAAAAACGTGTTTTAGAAACAAATCCCGCTTAAAAATTATTCTACAGGTAGGATTTAAAACAAAGTCAAAAGTATGGAGCATCCAGCGAGGAGCGAACTGTTTTTTTTTTCAGCTGTGACTAGCTTGCTAACTATTACACCATCACGGGACGTCTTACAAATTCAAGGTTAATATAATATAGAATACACTCTCTCTATCTCCCTCCCTCTCTCTCTCTCTCTCTCCTTTCTCCCTTCTCCTCTCCCTCTGTCTCTTTTCACTCTACTTCCATCTCTTTCGTTCTCTAACTCTCTTTCAACTTGTCAGTCTATGCATTTACTTATATAGATTTTGGTTGAAACTACTCTTACCCCTGACAACAGTGTTTGGATCTAAAAATATCTGTCACGTTAAAAAGCATATAATATTGACATAACGTTAAAAAGCATATAATATTGACATAATTCCTTGGCTCATTCTCTCTCTCTCTCTCTCTCTCTCTCTCTCTCTCTCTCTCTATATATATATATATATATATATATATATATATTATATATATATATATTCAATAGATCAAAATGTGTTGAAAAACCTGGGAGTATATATATATATATATATATATATATATATATATATATATATATATATATATATATATACTTAAATCAGTTTTCTTTAATATATATAAGTCCAAGTCTGCAGTGTTCGTTCTAATATGTATAAGTCCATGTCTATAGTATTCCTCAGGTGTTAATCCAAAAGGTAGGATATATATATATATATATATATATATATATATATATATATATATATATATATATATAATCTGTTGGTGTTTAAGATTAATCTAAGCGTAATAAATCCTGAACACTGATGGACTGATGAGTACTTACACATAAACACAATAGTGTGACTCGGCCGGCAAAAAACAACAACAAAAAAACCAAACAAACAAACAAAAAAAACATTAATCAGCTATGCAGAGTTACTGTATACTGCACAGAAGACCTGACGGGAGTGATGGCCAGTAGAGATGCGTGGTGAGGAAGAATCATGGAGATCCGTACGGTTAGCATGACATGATGATGATGATGATGATGTGGTGAGGTACCTCAATGAAGAAAGAGAGAGGGGGAGAGAGTGTGTGTGAGTGAGTGGTGAAGTACCTCATTGAAGAGGAGAGAGAGAGAGAGAGAGAGAGAGAGAGAGAGAGAGAGAGAGAGAGAGAGTGTGTGTGTACTGTGTGGGTGGGTGGTGTGGAGCCTGCATGAAAATTGATGAAACTGAAGGTATAAATGGATAAAGAAATGAATTATTAAATACTGAATATTCACTGCACAATTGATGAATAACTAAACTGCGCAAGAGCGGAAGTAGTAAGAGGAAAGGAAAAAGACGACTTCCGTTATTACAAAGTGTAATATCAAAATTAGTATTAAATTGTTCCCTGGATAACGCGTAGGATATACAAACTGCACTAAATCAATTGCTGCACAATGAAAGAACAACATCATTGATAAAAGAAAAGAAAAGAAACAAATAAAATCAGTAAGAAGATATTTCTTAATAAAAAGAAATAATGCTAAATGAAACTGTAAGATTTCTGTAAAATTTCAATACAGGGAAATAAAAAAATAGAAGGATGTATGGCGGGGGATATCAGGTATAGTGTTGACAATTTTCAGGAAGCATAGAGGTTTTGAAGGGTGTAGTGTCTCGGCAGGTAACAACTGATACAGGTAGTTTGTTCCCTGGTTCAACAACTCTGAGTGGGAAAAGATTGTATGCATTATAAAAGACATTAATAATATAATGGAATCATACATTTTTTTAGATTGTACATTGTGTCGATGTTGGGGGAGAACTTTCGCCCCTACTGTCGAGTTAGGAGCATCAGCTCCAACCCTGTCGAGTCTGGAAGAGCGTAAGCTCCCCAGTCTCTAGTTTTTCAGCTAAAAGGGTCTTTTTATAATTATCTTTTGTCATTGTCTACGTGATCATTAAGTTAAATTTGATATTGGAATTTTCAAATATCAGCTGTTTTCCAATGACGTACATATCGGATGATTTTGTAACATTCCGATGGCGTACATATTTTCAAATGGAATTTAAACCATTGTTTCTATTGTTCCTAAAATATTTCCAAACTAATTTTCATTCGATTCTCTTTTGATTACATAATTCTAAACTCATCACATACAATTGTAAAACTAGTTGTTTAAGAAAACTTAATTATTTTAATTTGGTCAATTCCACATGCCGTAAAAATAGGGGCCAATCCCTATAAGATACGTACAGTAAATAAACTTTGAATTAAATGTCTCTAAAATGGCACTACTTTTTATGAAACCTAATAATTTCAGTTTGGGGGATTTAATTTGGTCAGTATGTTCAGTATGTGTACGATAGTTATTCACACTCACTTTATTCAAAGCGTCTGCTATACATGTGGAGTCGCCATTTGCAAGAAGTCCAAGGCGCATGCTCAGTGTTGAGCCTTTGCGGATATCAATTGATTTGCCAGTGACGTTTACGCACAGGTAAAGAGGAAGGATTTGGGAAAGAGCGAGTTCAATTACCCGGATCGGGGACAAAATTTTTCTTCATTTAATTAAAAAAAATATTATCCTCATGAAAGAAATTAATGAATTGTCCGAAAGAGTTTTCATTTGTAGACCAAGTACTTTCAGTTCTCCTCTGAACTAGTATCAAGACTGTTTCAAGAAAGTTATTATTTTTTATTATTTGTCTAAATCGTTGTTTTCTTTTTGTCACTAAGGTGGCGATAAATAGCACTAACAATTTATTTTGGTAGATTTAAATTATAAACCGCTAGCGTTATTTAACGTTACCTTAGCAACAAAAACAAAATAATTTAGACAAATAATAAGAAATACTAAAATACTTAAAAGCCCTGATAATGGTTTAGAAGAGAACTGAAGTACTTGGTCTATAAATGAAAACTATTTCGGACAATTCATTAATTCCTTTCGGGATAATAACATGTCAGAAAAATTTAAGGAAAAAGTAGAAACAAATCGGATTCGATTATCTTTAACAACATCTTTTTGAATAAAAAGATGCCACCCGAATATATATATATATATATATATATATATATATATATATATATATATATATATATATATATATAAATAAATATATAAAGGTTTTACATATCTATTTATTAGGTGACAAAGGAACATTCACGACCATATTGATTTCATGCGAGGCATTTGAAACATCTTCACCTGATGATTGCCTCGCATGAAACCAATATGGTCGTGAATGTTCCTTTGTCACCTAATAAATAGATATGTAAAACCTTTATATATTTATTTGATTATATCATATAACAGCTCTATTTATATTAAGCACTCTACCAATAATACTGCCTTTGGTACACCATTCCAACAAAAGCTGAAACAGTGACCATCCTACATATATATATATATATATATATATATATATATAGAGAGAGAGAGAGAGAGAGAGAGAGAGAGAGAGAGAGAGAGAGAGAGAGAGAGAGAGAGCTTTCGTAAGTTTAAACCGATGATCTTATAAATTACTACAATTTTACTCCGAAAATTCAGCGCGAAATAGTTTGTAGATATTTAAGTATATATATATATATATATATATATATATATATATATATATATATATATATATATATATATATATATGTGTGTGTGTGTGTGTGTGTGTGATTTCGTACAGATGATCACATGCAAAGTGTTGCAGATGTAGAAATTATCTTTCCGTCTACGTGACTACGTGTGTAATAGAAGATTTATAAGAATTAGCTTAATATGACACGAGGTTATATGGATTGTGAAATATCAATATAAAAGAATAAAAAAAACGGGACGTAACTATCCGGCTTGTGAATCAACATCCGAAATGCAACGTTCTATATGAACTCTGACTCTAATTAGAAATACTAAACCACATAAATGCAAATATCTACTTTAAAAAGAGGACACACAGACAGACACACAGACAGAGACACACACTTATATAGACACACACGCACGAACGTGCACACGTACACACACGTACATACATACACATATATTCATATATATGATGTTCCTGTGGACTCCACGTATGCTTCCATGTTTATAAATATATATATATATATATATATATATATATATATATATATATATATATATATGTATGTATGTATGTGTCTGTATTTTATATATATCTATATTATATACTTATGGGAACCTACTTTTGGGGTTGTTTAAAAGCATGGAAGAAATGAATGATATAAATTAAGTTCTGAGACATGATGTTAAATATTATATTTTTTCATGCTTCTAAATAACCCCAACATTGTTTTCCCATATATATATATATATATATATATATATATATATATATATATATGCTAAAACGTTATAGTCAGAATGTGTACCCAGGTTTCACCATGAGGATCGTCAGGATTATGCTGCGAGGAATTTATCAAATCGATTAAAATAAACGGAAGTAAACTAAATACATTTTGTTTACTTCCGTTTGATTTAATTAATATAATTAATCCGTCGCAGAGTAGTCATGACGATCCTCTATTTATAGACAGAAAACCTCTCTCTCCTCCCTCTCTCTCTCTCTCTCTATATATATATATATATATATATATATATATATATATATAAAACCGAAACGCTCGATAGGAGGTATAGATTTTTATTCATTCATAAATAAACTCCTCATTTGAATACTTGTCTTTTCGAATTTCACACACACACACACACACACACACACACACACACACACACACACACACACATATATATATATATATATATATATATATATTATACTGGAAAGAAAATCTGCTTTTTTTGTTGCGATATATAATTGGCTGCTATTTAATGATCAATTACAGTTGCAATTAAGGTAATAGTTACCTTCATTTTCGATCACATAAACCAAACGAGAAACCATTTTATTAATGCCCCAGGCTTAATATTCTCTGGGTTTCAATTAAAAAAGAAAAAAGAAAAAGAAAACGTCTATATATCTTCTTTAAGCTCATAGTAATTTCTGCCCAGATTTTTGTACAGAAAAAACGTAGTACAGAGGTATAAATGTGTTACATAATTGATCTATAGCCTATTAATTATGTACAGTAAGTGTAGCCTAGATTTAAAAATAACGGTTAGTGGAAAAATACTGGAATATGAGTGACACGATGTAACACTGAATTGACCTATCTCCCGGTTCACCAACGTGCGCCATGTGAAAATTATCTAGGAAATTAGTATTTGTCTGGGTGCTGAGAGGAACGGAACGAAATGGCTGGTTCAGTTTAATTAACCAAATTCTTGCGCGTGTGTAGTTCATCAGGGTCTTTGAAAAATAAAAGATGAGCTCGAAACGGAAAGAAGGTCTTGTGTTGTTAATTAAGAACAAATAACAACACACCATACAGATCAAATCCAAAATAAAAGAAGATCCAGCTAAGAAATCTAGACACGAGCCCAGCCCAGCCAGATAGACTGAACCAAGTGTACCGACAGAGAGAAGAGGATCGAACAACAGACTAATGCCTATCGGTGGGGGCTTTAGAATACACCGACTGCATCTCTGCAAAGGGGTAAGACCCCCCAATGGGATCACCTATTGGCCGTAGGTGACGACCCGTAATGCTTAAAGACGGATTCCAGGTGGCTGAGCAGACCAACACTCCACTTTGGTCCTTCCTTAGGCTAAACGGTCGGTCGGAGAGGCCTCCACCGACCAATCGGCTGGTCACGTCAAGCCCTTGTATTTAATGTTACATTTTTGCATTTTCATCTTGGACGATTTGGACGGTCTCCTTTTTAACCAAGTGTTCCAAGATGATAACGGGCGTACTTTCATGGAACACGAGTATTACTATATAGATTAAACTTACTGATAATTCCACTTCTTCTTTCAGCTAATGATAGTTAATTCAACATTTTTTCGTGTGGATGGCTTAGTATATATATATATATATATATATATATATATATATATATACCCTTTGGAAAGGTATGAATCCATATATTCTCCCTCCCGCTATGGGTTAAATAGTAGGGCAGACTGGGCTTTCAGCCTAGGGTAAGTAACCAGTCTAGGAGAGGAATAACTCTGAATTCAACATTCCTGAGGTCGGTCGTTGATTGGGTTTGTGGTTTGTGCCAATTCTTTCCTATCGACTGTGCCAAAAAGTGTGGATTGTCCAACACATGCCTTCACCACTATAAACAAATCACTGTGTGGACGTTCATTTGTATGAACACTCATACGTCGATCTTTAGAAGCATTGTCGATAATATTTTATATTTTTGCTTGAAGGCAACTACAATGCGAATATCGCATAAATTTGATAATTATAGAAGATAATAATAATGACAAGTGAATTTGCAGGATTCACTTGTCATTATTATTATCTCCTATAATTATCAAATTTATGCGATATTCGCATTGTAGTTGCCTTCAAGCAAAAATATAAATATTATCGACAATGCTTCTAAAATAAACAAACATCCAAAAAATCTTATTTCCTTCGCCGAGGAGCATAAGGCCCCGGATGTGTCTGTTATTATCCACTCAGCGACTCACTTGCCTCGTATGGCAGTACAGTATCAATGACAAGGTTAATTTCGCATGACTGTATCATGGCTGAAACAGTATAGTGTTTAACTATCCTGCTAGAGGTCACGGTTTCGATTCCTGTCGGAGGGGAGTCGTTAGTATATATCGCTGATGAGACTTAATAAAGTTGAAACAGTCTGTACGATATTCTACACACCGAGTGATTCTTTGCGGGATTCACTTGTCATTATTATTATCTTCTATAATTATCAAATTTATGCGATATTCGCATTGTAGTTGCCTTCAAGCAAAAATATAAAATATATATATATATATAATAGAACTTGATAATTTGCTTTTGAAGCATTGTTATGTAAAGTATATTATTATTAATATTTTTGAAGGCAATTACAATGCGTAGATCGATTTAAATTCGATAATTAGTGAAAATAATCATGACGAGCAAATTCGTTCTGTCGGAGGGAGATCGTAGATATACACAGCTGATGAGACTTAATAAAGTTGAAACAGCTGTACGGTGTTCCACGTCGCGTGCGTTATTTGCCGAGTTTACTTGACATGATTAATTTCAATAATTATCGAATTTTATACGATATACGCATTGTAATTGCCTTCAAAAATATGAATAATAATATCATATATATATATATATATATATATATATATATATATATATATATATATTTTCTATTGGACGTCCACTCTTACGCTAATAAAGACAAATTGTGGGACAATATTAACCTGAGTGCTTGGGAAAATCTAAGATCATATCGGAAAGAATGGCATAAGTTATGTTTCACTAGATTAAAGAGCTTTGAGGACAATAAACTGAAACATCGAGATCAGCTCCATCTAACTTTAAAACAAAATAATCTGACTCCCACCCTCGAACATTTCATCTGTCAGTGTGGCTTCATAGCTCGCAGCAAGGCTGGGCTGCAATCACGCTAGAGGAAACACAAAATCTCTTCTTGATAGCATGCACAATATAGGAGGAAACAAATCACTCACTGCTGACCTTCACCTATCATTCACCATGGGAGAGTTCATATATATATATATATATATATATATATATATATATATATATATATGTGTGTGTGTGGGTGAGTAAACAAACAAATGTGTTTATTTTTATATGGCTTTAAGCCGACAATTTTTAGAGGATATGTGCTTAATTGTAGTCATACCTAATTTTGAAAATTAATTAGTTAATAATTAATGAATTTAGGCGGGCATATATGTTCAAATGTAAGGCTAAACAAATCGAGAAAATGTCAATCCCTGAATGTACATTTCGACCTATTAGGTCTCATCAGCAAGGTTATAGACATGGGAAACTGCTCCGTGTGTGACTCAAAACCTCGACTGTCAAGATATATATATATATATATATATATATATATATATATATATACCATATATATATACATACAAGATATATATATATATATATATATATATATATATTATACCACCATATATATATATATATATATATATATATATATATATATATATATATATATATATACCAATAAATATGAGGACAACACTCAGAAAAATCTAAATAATACTATTAAGTTATGTTGTGTTTTTTATGAGTAGGTGATAATGATATTTCCATATAGCAAACAATACTCTCCCTTTGTTTTGATTAAAATACAAAGGCTAAAGCACTTCCGGTATGATTAAGAGTTGTTTTAACATATTACATAAACAATTATCGATTATATTGTACGAACGTTCGTTTTGTATAATGAATAGATTTTAAATTCCAATCAATAATAGAGTAACAACAGCAACAACAACAACAATAATAATAATATGCCCATAAACCCGGTCAGTGTTCAGTAGAAATGTGTCTACTAAACTGGAGTTCATTACTCAACATGGAACAGGTTAGCAAGACAGACTGATTACATGTCGATAATAATGAGTGTAACACACTTCCAATCATTCAGAAGCTAATCTATAATAAACAAATCGATAATTCAAAGTTAGAATGAAGAGCAGCGACAAACAGTATCGATCAGAAAGGAAAAATATACAAATCAATCAATAGTTTGATTTGATTTTATTAATGGAGGTGGTCGGATCTTACGGCATGTCAACCCCTGTTGAGTTATTTATTACCGAATACGTTTTGTTTTATTTATTCTGGATGCGTATTCAACATTTTGAATTCAAACTCAATTTTTAAACACTTTTTTAAAAGTCATTTTTCTTTTTAAACAATAGAGGAGTTGATTGGTTGGTTTTGTTGGTTGGTTGGTTGGTTGGTTTGAAAATTATTATTTTTTGTATTTGGAATAATAATACATAGAGTTCATGTGTGCATAGATAAACTCCTGGCCGAAACACGTGTCAGTAAAATAAAATCAGATCTATTTTATCCATTCAGCATTTTCTTTCCTTTATTTTTCTTTCAGCATACCGTCGGATTCCCTTCCATTTTCAACTTACACACACACACACACACACACGCGCGCGCGCGCGCACACACACACACACACACACACACACACACACACACACGCGCACACACACACACACACACACACACACATATATATATATATATATATATTAAGTATTCCAAAAATAAGATGAATTTATCCTATTTTATTTTTGGATCACTTCGTATTTCAAATTTCTTAATATCGTCGGATTTATATATATATATATAGTTACTTTGTATTAGGATGATTCTAAGTTGGACCTTTCTTCCTACAGCAGAGTGGTTTATGTCCAATTTGAGAGCTCTATGTTTAATATCAGAGCAATAATAAAAAGAAAGCTTAAAAATCGGTCATTTTGCGGTTATAGCTCTAATACACTGATCCCTGTGAGTAGAAATAGATCTGTAAGATGTAAACACTGATACCTGTGGGTAGAAATAGATATGTAACTACAAAATGACCAATTTAAGCCTTTTCTTTACCATATATATATATATATATATATATTATATATATATATATATATATATATATATGTATGTATACTGGACGAGTAATAAGTAAAACATCTGTGGGTGTATGTACATTAACTTATGATTTCAAAAATTCTCCACTAGTTCACCGTTACTGTCAACATCTTATTTGAATCTTCCCCTCATGATTTATTTTTTTATCTGTTCTGCTTTTCTATTAAATAGACGTATTAACATTTTTATATCACCTGTGAAAAATTCCAAGAATGTTTTGACTGAGACGGTCAACAGGTGTACATCATTTGGAATTATAAAGACTTTATCAGTGTTAAAAAAAGTGTTAACATTTTTTCATTCAAAAGTATTCTAAAGAAGTGTTAATGTTTGTAGTCAACAGTTTTAAATATATATATATATATATATATATATATATATATATATATATATATATATATAAAGAAATAAAATGATTATTCAACGGAGAAAAATAATAAAAAAAGGTGGATGCTATAATGACTACGTCGGTAAAAAGAAATAGAAACCGAATAAGTCGCAATAACATATAATAATACTGATGAATTTAATATTTTATTTTTTAAATAGATTTGATATTTTTATTTTTAGTGAGGAATTTAATATTTATAACATAGAATAATAGTGATGAATTTAAATAAAATAGAAATATTTTATATATTAATAAAAAATATGGTGAATAAAAGATATTATAATAAAAATTAAATATAATAATAATAATAAGTAATGATAATTAAATATAATAATGATAATCGGTCAATAAAAAATATTATAATATAAATAAAATAGAAACCGAATGAGTCGCAATAACAAATATTGAAATGTGTTGAAGATCCTTTTCGGTGAAACACGAGTAATTAACTATTATATATATAATATATATATATATATATATATATATATATAGTATTACAGTGTGTACAGAAATAACCTACTAGAGTTTCACTATAAGGATCTTCAGGGTTAATTCCCACTGAATTAATCAAGATATTGATTAATTCAGTGGGAATTAAACATGAAGATCCTTATGTTGAAACTCGAGTAGATTATTTCCGTATACACTGTAATACTAAATCCGCTCTACTAACGTATTGACCACTTTATATTTGTTATAACATATAACACACACACACACACACACACACACACATATATATATATATATATATATATATATATATATATATATATATATATATATGCGAAAATAGAAATTAGAAAATAGTATTCTAAAAATTATGAATTTATTCTTGATGTTGAAGTCTAAGTTTAAAGGTTTCGGTTTATAATATATATATATATATATATATATATATATATATATATATATATATATTATATATTGGAAGGGTTAAAATTGCTACTCAAAGTTTAACACTCTCTCACCATTACAAAAAGCTGAAGGCTCTCTGCTAATTACGCTTCTATGTGTATGATAATAAACGCACTCTCCTTTACTGAAGGTACGTATATTCGATCACGTGACATCAATACAGATTGCAAAGCAAAGCTCTACATGCCAGAATTGTTATATCAGATTCAAACTTTTATTCAACAGTCTCCATAAAACATTAACCTCTCGGTTAAAATTCTTGAACTCTTCTGTTCTCTCCCCATTTTTCTCCCTTTATTATTTAATACTGGAACTTGATCACCTTCTTCTTCTTCTTCTTCTTCTTCTTCTTCTTCTTCTTCTTCTTCTTGTAGATATATTTCTAGATCTTTTCTTCTTTTTCTTCATCTACTACTAACGCTGTCATCATCATCATCATCATCATCATCATCATCATCATCATCATCATCTTCTTCTCATTATTATTATTATTATTATTATTATTATTATTATTAGTAGTAGTAGTATAGTAATAGCAGTAGTATTAGTACTACTACTACTTTTCTTATTTTCCATTCTTCTTCTTCTTCTTCTTCTTCTTCTTCTTCTTCTTCTTCTTCTTCTTCTTCTTCTTCTTCTTCTTCTATATTTTATAGTTCCCAATCATTTTATATAAGTCACCACTCCATACGTATTTGTAATATCAATATTTTAAGAAACAATGTATTGATATAGCTTACAGTAATTTTATACATGTAAACACTTCATACTTAGCTACAATATCAATATTTGGCTGAACTTGCACAAAGGTGTCAAAAATAGGGTGACCCAGAAAAAAAGGAACCAAAATTATTTATTTATTTCCCCATTAAACTAACCTTAAACCCCAACCCAACCCCAACCCTAACCCTAACCCTAACCTAATCCTAAGCCTAACCCTAACCCCTAAGCCTAACCTTAAACACCCCTAGTTAAAATTAACAGTTTTATTACAAAATTTGTGGGTTCTGTTTTTTCTGGGTCACCGGTATACAGGGTGACTCAGAAAAAACAGAACCCAAATTATTTATTTATTTTCCCATTAAACTAACCCTAAACCCCAACCCAAACCCTAACCCCAACCCTAATCCTAACCTTAACCCTAACCCTAATCCTAACCCTAACCCTAAACCCTAACCCTAGACACCTATACTTAAAATTAACAGTTTTATTACAAAATTTGTGGGTTCTGTTTTTTCTGGGTCACCTTAATTTTGACACCTTTGTGCAAGTTCAGCCCAATATTTTACGTGCCAATGCATTAATAAAGTTCATAATCATTTTAAATAAGTAAACACTTAATAATACTTCATTTGAAATCTTTAGATATCATTTACACAGTGGCAGTGGCGAGATTTTTAACACGCTGATAACTGATAAGGTCAGTTATCATTTCATGATTTTAACAATTATTCTCCCTGAAAAGTATGTGGACATTACTGTTAATGGAAATCATGAAAATTGGTTACCCTCCATGTGGACTACTTGGATGTAGTGCTAACTTTGCGAACTGTGAATGAATATTAGATTCGCGTTTCTTTTTTTCTTTCTTTTTTTTTTTTTTTTGCTGACACATTTAACGGTGAAACGGAAACGCGTGCGTCACGCACTGGCTCGAAAGGCTGAATTTATTTGGGGAAAAAAAACATGGATTTTGCAAGTGTCCACGGATTTCACCCGACTAAGAATCTTGGAGCCATCATGAAGGGTCTTTTGAAAATGTCCCCATTGGATTTTCCCACGGAACAGCGGTATTCTCCAAAGCATTCATCGCGAGTGATTGACAAATCTCAGAAGGAAGTAAAAAGCAAGCGACGGCTCAGAATTTTTTTTCGCGTGTTTAGATTGGATTTAGTGAACACGTTTGTTGGAGAATTAAATAAAATGAAATTAAGTTGAATTGGTGTTACTTGCAAAAGCGTGAATATTATTATAATGAGACATTCTTTATCATACACGTGTAGCGTTACGGGCGTCCCCAAAAATGTTGGCGGGGACGAAGAGAGGGGGGCAAAAAGAAGAAAGGATACGTCAGAAATGTGGTCACAGAAAAACATCCCACTCACTTTGCCGATGTTAGAGCTTCTCTCAGTACCGGTATAAAAAAACAAAACAGGAAGTAAACACAAAAGAAATCCCAAAACATTTAAGAAATCACAGAAACGTTTTTTGTTCATATTCCATGATGTTTACATCTATATAGAATGGAGATTCGATTACTTTTTGTCTGCAGCCCAAATTGTGCCCCTGCTTACGTCATAGTCACTTCAGGAATTATAGAAGACTAAAAGCAGCTACCCAGCGTCACATGGGTAAAGGGGGGGGTGCAATAAAACCTAATGTATTGATTTAAGTTTTGAGATTTATAAATGCTGGACATTTTTAAAAAGCAAGAACTGGTGATATTTAATATATATTCTGATAAAAACTGAGTTCATGTCTTTCAAAAACAAAAACGACATCTCAACCATCGATGGCAAACTCCTAAACTCTGTAGAACAATTTAGATACTTAGGCAGTAACATCTCCTCCACAGAAAACGACGTTAATGCACGCATAGGAAAGGCATGGGCCGCTTTAAATAGATTATCTATCATATGGAGGTCCAATCTCACAGACAAGCTAAAGAGACAGTTCTTCCAGGCAGTTGTCGTGTCGGTGCTGCTGTATGGCTGCACCACCTGGACCCTAACTAAGCGACTTGAGAATAAACTCGATGGGAGCTGCACAAGAATGCTGCGGGTGATCATGAACAAGACGTGGAAACAGCACCCTACGAGAAAGCAGCTATACGGCCACCTACCACATATCACCCAAACCAACCGAGTAAGACGGACAAGACACGCGGGACACTGATGGAGAAGCAAGGACGAACTCATAAGCGACGTCCTCCTGTGGAAGCCAGCACAAACGTACGTTGATCAGCTCTGTGCGGATGCAGAATGCTGCATAGAGGACCTCCCGAGAATGATGAGCGATAGGGCGGATGGAGAGAGATTGTCATGGATATCCGCGCTGAAAGCGCGACATGATGATGAGATGATGATGATATTATATATATATATATATATATATATAATATATATATATATATATAATATACTGTCATTATTGTTTTTATTTTTGTAGTTTCATCCGTACATACATACTTACCAACTGCCCTTTATAAATGTATAGATTATCAATGAGTCTTTAATTTATAGTCAATGTTATTACTACATTAAAATAAAGGACACTATTGATTTATATATATACTCAGAACGGAAACGCAACATTTCCTAGTCTACTGTCTTTTTAAAAAGAACTTTTAATAAATAAATGTCCGGTAGAATTGATTTATATATAGTTTGTTTTAGTTTGATATATATTTATATTTATCTAACGTATAGAGTTTCATGAGAAAATTATTTACCCCCCCCCAAAAAAAACAAAAAAAAAACAAACAAAACAAAAAACAAAAACATATAAACTTATCTTTTTAAAATTTGAATATTTTCCTTCATAATCAGCATTTCGGTCGATGCATTTTTCTAACAGCATTTTTCTAACAGCTTTTTCATGTCCATGCCATAGCAGCTCACCGCCATGTCCTTAAGGGTGCGATGAACCTTGTCGTCGTTGAAAACTCCCTACACCTCTTGCGGATCTTTAGAAAACTAAACAGAGATATGAGCCTATAGTTACATTTAAGAATCAAGAAATAAGATTAAATTTGTGAGGGTTGTATTTTTTTGACAAAATGTTTGTACACCTCTGATTTAAAATGAAAAACGTTGATGTACTGACATTGCACACAGTCCTGCGAATCAGTCCAAAGTCTCTCAGTAGAACCTAAACAGAGACATAAGAGCCTATAGTTACATTTAAGGATTAAGAATAAAATGAATTTTTTTTGAGAGCCGTAAATTTTTGACAAATGTTGTACCCCTCTGATTTAAAACGAAAAAAAAAAAACCTTGATGCACTGACATTGCCCACAGTCCTGCGCTTCAGTCCCAAATCTCTCAGTAGAAACCTAAACAGAGACATAAGAGCCTATAGTTACATTTAAGAATTAAGAAATAAGATTAAATTTGTGAGGGCTGTAATTTTTAAACGAGCTGTTCGTGAGGCCAATCGTGGATCCTGGCAAGCAATGTTTTTTTTCTCTCGAGTTTCTGAATGAATTTTGTGTTCGGAATTTTAAATGCCCGGCAGCTAAAATTATATGTTTTGCCTCTGTGGAATGATACACTTCTTTCGAAATGTTAGGTATTTTATTTATTGTTTTCGTTTTGGGGAAATACACGTATTGATTGGGAAATATTGTGATTGTTTTTGCTTTTTTGGGGGGGGGGGGTCTTTTGTTTTTTTTTGTTTTTTTTTTGCTGGTAAGAAGCTTGTTTTTTTTTGCATTGACTGTTTATTATTTTAATTTTGATTTTACAAACACAAAACGCAATAAAAATTAAATTGGTAGAGGAAATGTAAAAGAAATGGAGTATACTACATAGTGCGTAAAGAGAGATGGGTACAAAAGCAATCAAAGAGGTAAGGAGAGGGGGAGAGGTACAGAGTGGGCAGAGAGAATAATAATAGATAGATAGCGAGAAAGGTAGAGAGAAGTAGAGGTAGAGAGGGATAATGGTAAAGAGAGGTAGAGAGAAAGATAGAGGGCAGAGGGAGGTAGATGGTACAAGAGAAAGGGAGAGAGAGAGGAGAGAGAGAGAGAAAGAGAGAGGGGAGAGAGATAAAAAGAGATGTAGAAAAACAGTAGGGAGTAGATAGGCGAATACATTGCTGGTGAGTGTAAAAGATATACCGATGGATATAGTGAAGGAAATAAACACAGAAAAAGTAAGTCTGGGAGAGAGAGAGAGAGAGAGAGAGAGAGAGAGAGAGAGAGAGAGAGAGAGAGATAGAGAGTTGAATGATGTCGAGAGGGACAGGGTTAAAGAGAGGTAGAGAGAACGGCAGAAAGAGAGAGAAGTAGAAGGTACAGGGAGAGAAAGAGAGAGAGAGAGAGAGAGAGAGAGAGAGAGAGAGAGAGAGAGAGAGAGAGAGAGAGAGAGAGAGAGAGTCTGTGTGGGAGAGAGAAAGGAGATAGAGGGAGAAAAGTATATGATAAAAACATATTAACAGACTGCTGGGATATTATTTATAAGAGATATACCGATGTATATAGCGAAAAAGAAACAAAGAGAGAGAGAGAGAGAGAGAGAGAGAGAGAGAGAGAAGACATGCAGACAGACAGACAGAGACAAAGATATTGTTAATAAATAAGATGTTAATTAAGATTAAATAATGATTATCTAATTAATAACCACTGAGAATATAATGTAAATAACTAGGGGAACTGTGATGTTCGTGGTGACGTAGTTTCGGTTACAGACAGACGGAAACACAATCTCCATTATAATAAGATTAGATTAGAATATTTAATCCCGTACAACTGTGTACAAACAAATGATTATTACATAAGAATAGTAACTATAAACTAAATAAATGTTTATACATTATTAATATTAGACTAGCAGGACCTGTGGATATACCACAGTATGATGATTTAATTATTACAACGTTTGATATATTTACGTAAGAGCTATTGCAAAATAGTTCAATATGAAAAAGTATAATAATCTTGATTTAATTCTCTTACTTTTTTTCTTTCCTTCTTTTCATAATTTTGTTATATTCGATTGAAACAGATTAGCGTTATCACCCCTCCCTCTATCTTCTTGCCATTTTCTTTCTTTCTTATTATATTTTTTCTGTATAGAACGTCCCTTTTCTTTCCTTTCTTTCTTCATAAGAGAAACAGAATAGTCCATTATTTAGCCGAGGTGACGACGCTAATAAATAATAAGAATTCGGTGAATAAGCGATACTATATAATCAGGATTTACATAATTGCATTTCATCTTGGACGATTTTGACGGTCTCATTTTTAACCAGATGGCGTTGCAAGATGATAACGGCCGGACGATTAAGGAACAAGAGTATCAATATATACATAGCATTACTTAAATAAGAAGTTGATAAATCACTAAACAAATAACCTATTTCTCTCTCTCTCTCTTTCTCTCTTTCTCTCTCCTCTTACAGTCTCTTTCTATCTCTACTTTTATACTATTTCTCTCTCTTCCATTCGTCCCCCTTCTCTCTCTCTCTCTCCTCTTACAGTCTATTTCTCTCTACATTTATACTATCTCTCTCTCTTCCATTCTTTCCCCCCTCTCTCTCCTCTTACAGTCTATTTCTATCTCTACTTTTATACTATCTGTCTCTTCTATTATTCCCCCCTCTCACTCTTTTCTCTCTCTCTCTTACAGTCTCTATCTCTACTTTTATACTATCTGTCTCTTCTATTATTCCCCCTCTCACTCTTTCTCTCTCTCCTCTTACAGTCTATTTCTATCTCTACTTTTATACTATCCTTCTCTTCCATTCTTCACCCTCTCTCTCTTCCATTCTTCCTCCCTCTCACTCTCTCTCCTCTTACAGTCTATTTCTATCTCTACTTTTATACTATCTCTCTCTTCCATTCCTTCCCTCCCCCTCTCTCTCTCCTCTTACAGTCTATTTCTATCTCTACTTTTATACTATCTCTCTCTTCCATTCTCCCCCTCTCTCTCTCTCTCTTCCATATTATTTCTCTCTCATCTTCTCTACTATAATCAAACATTTAGAAATGATTTGTACTATTTGGATTATTCGTACTATTGTCCTCATGTTTATTGTTACATTACACAACTTTTCAGCCGATGTGCCCCCCGGCCTTCTTCAGATATTTCTAGCCCGAATAATCCAAATAATCCAAATTATCAAGCCTCATCTCAAACATTCAGAGAAGTAGTATTTAGAAATAAATCAAATTTTGGTATTAAGTAACCCATATGCAGTTGATGTTCCGTTAAATAAAGCACACCAAACCAAAATAGATTTCAATCTTTTTATCACATTTTCATTTGTTCTTTCATCTGTCCATTCCCCTTACACAAAAAAGATAAACACAATCATTGTCTTTCTGACAAATTAATTCAACTTACTGTCTTGCCTTCAATCTCAGAAGTACTCAACCATACACATAACTGATTCACATATAGACACAAACACCCACAAACACAGACATAAAGACACATACACACACACGGAGACACACACTGGAAAACACACACAAACACACACCACACAACACATAAACACACCACACACAGACGACGTATACACATACATACACACAACACACAAGACGAACGTACACACATACATACACACACACGCCAATATATATCAATAGATCTCAGAAGTCAACATAAACACGGAAACTGATTCACACATAGACACAACACGCCACAAACGCACCCATAAAGACACACACACACACACACATCACACACACACACACAGGCCAAATACACACACACAACACACACACACAAATGCAAACACACATACACACTACCACACACACACGCGCCAATATATATCAATAGATCTCGGAAGTACTCAAACCATACACGGAACTGATTAACATTAGACACAAACATCCAGGCCAACGCACACATAAAGACACACACATCCCACTCGCACAGAGAGAGAGAGAGAGAGGAGAGAGAGAGAGAGAGAGAGAGAGAGAGGAGAGGGGAAGGGAGACAGAGACAGAGACACACATACACACCAATATATGTCAATAGATATCAGACGTATTCAAACATTCACGGAAACTGATTTCCACATAGACGCACCCCCCACACACAGACAACAGACAGACACACACACACACACACACACACACACACACACACACACACACACACACACACACACACACACACCAATATATATCAATAGATAGAAAGTGTTATGATAAAAGGGAGCATTTATTTTTACAACGAGAATTTATTTTTCAACACAATCACCTTGTTTTTTTAGTGCACTTAACCTAAAACTTCTCCATTCATTGAAGAACATTACACAATGAAGATTTTACATTAAATTTCAACTAATTACTCTAGAATGCTACGGACACATTGATCTACCATTTTGAACACACACACATACATATCCACACACGCGCGTGCACACCCATCCACACCCATACACCAACACACACGTATACACACACATACACAAATACAGGTATTCCCCCTCCCAAATCAACGTACTCCTTATTTTTTTCTTTCTCTTCTTTTTATTTTTTTTCGGGCTCTTTTGAAACTACCATTTAAAAAAAAAAATTCTTTTTTCGTTCTATATTTTCCCAGACATTTATTTAATCATCTTCTTTCAGCTCCCTCCCCCCCCTCGCTCGATCATCCTCACTTTTTTTTTCTATCAGAATTTCCATCTTTCACTCTTTCAATTCTCTTTCACATTCTTTCTTCCCCTCTATCTCGTTGGCATATTTTATACCTTTCATACAGATTACACACACACACACACACACACACACACACACACACACACACATATACATACATATATATATATATATATATATGTCTGTGTGTATGTATGTATATTCATTGCATACATACATATATATATATAAATACTTATAAATACATATACCTATACATATGCATATATATATATACATATTTAGACATACATATATATACATACATATATACATACATATATATATACATGCATATACATATATATTATATATATAGAGAGAGAGAGAGAGAAAGAGTATGTGTGGTGGTGTGTGTGTGTGTGTGTGAGAGAGAGAGAGAGAGAGAGAAAGCGAGAGAGAGTGAGAGAGAGGATGATAGATAAAAGACGAAAATATATATATAATATATATATATATATATATATATATAGAGATAGATAGGAGAGAGAAGAGAGAGAGAGAGAGAGAGAGAGAGATAGAGATAGATATGTAGGTAGGTAATAGGTAGGTAAATAGAGAGAGAGAGGAAGAGAGAAAGTGTGAGAGAGGGGGCGAGGGTGAGAGAGATAAAAACGATCTGAAAGAGAGAGAATTTGGAAAGTAAAGAGATAAGATCGATAGAGAGAGGGAGAGAGTGAGAGAGAAAGAAAGAAAGAAAGAAAGAGAGAGGGTGATTAATAGAGAGTGGAGTATGAAATAGATATAGAAGGCGCCAGAGAGAGAAAGAGAGAGAGGGGGAGGGAGAGGGAAGAGAGAAAGGAGAGATTAACAGAGAGAGTATGATAGATATAGAAAAGGCTAGGAAGAGAAAAAAATGTTCTGGTAGAGATATAGAATGTGGAGAGAGTAGGGATAATGACGAGAGAGAGAGAGAGAGAGAGAGAGAGAGAGAGAGAGAGAGAGAGAGAGAGAGAGAGAGAGAGAGAGAGAAAGCTGTTATGG
>CM042144.1:72678937-72711437 GCA_023376005.1 Doryteuthis pealeii | reverse complement strand
TCCTTAGTAAACAATTATAGCTTCAAGTAACTATTCTCAAACGTAAGTTTGGCGCAGTTATATGGTCACCCTATCCTCTGGGGCTGCGGAATACACCGACTGCACCTCTGAGGAGGGGTAAGACCCCGAATGAGGATATCTGTTGGCCGTATTTTGGATACATTCAACCCATAGATGTCAATTTCAAAGGCGTTTTTGTCATTGTTGGTTGGTTGTTTTGTTTTACGGCATATCAACCCTTTTCGGGTCATTTAATGCCGAATCAAGTCATTTTGATATTCGATTTACTTACACTACCTGCTGTTGCTTAAATAATCACCAGTCTATGGATTGAACAGTCTCATCGCTGCTTAACTTCAGTGATCTAGCGTGAACCGATATTTTCAACGTGACTTGACCGTAAGCAATTTCTGTGAAGAATAGAATGTTGTAAACTATGATTTGCTAAAACGTATTCACCAAAAAAAAAAATGTCGACTTATTTAGCCTGCTGCTATTTATAAGGAGGAGTTTTTCTGCATACGAATACACATAGAACAGGTAGCTCTTTCATCAAATGTTTCCCAGGCCACCCTTTTTTTTGGGGGGGATGTCTGAACTCTCTTCATGTGATATAGGCAGTACATACCAGGCCCCGTCGATAGGGCGTTAATGAGGAAAAATATTGTTGTAACCTAACAAAGGTTACTAAATAAGAAATAATCAAACTGAGGGTGGAAATGAAATGGAATCTTTTTAACATTAACAAAATACAATACTCGCCAGCGGCGTGAAGAAGGTAAACTAATGCTAGTGATATAAGACTATTGTCAGCATAATACCCCCGTATTTATGAGGATTGGGACATACCCATTGATGTTTATAGGTAGGATATATAACAAATATCGGCTAAACTAGCAAATTGGTCGGAAAATTAAAACGGAAACTTTTTTGGTGGTCCCCTATAACAGTTTAACTACAGTGTATGAATGAACTTTTTGCGAATTGAGTCACGGTATAGGGTTTTGGAGATGAAGGTTGTTTTTAATTACGTATTGCTTAAAAAAAATTAAAAAACAAACAAATTACTATACATTTAATGTTGAAAAATATTTTTTTCAAACCAAATTTAATTGAAATTATACATTGCAATACTAACACAAACAACTGAGACAAATGTGTCTACCGTTGGGTTCAATAATTAATTTCAAAGGTTAATTAAATGTATTATTATTTTTTTAAGCAATACGTAATTAAAAACAACCTTAATCCCCAAACCCCTAAACCGTAACCCAATTCGCACAAAGTTCATTCATACACTGTAGTTAAACTTTCATGGGGGACCACCAAAAAAATTCCGTTATAATTTTCCGACCAGTTTGCAAGTTTAGCCCAAATATATATCGAGAAAATGTGCGTATGAAATGTATCTATTGAAGAAACGTTCATTTTAAACTTAATTTTAAGTAGATAGCAGTGGTGGCAGATAAGACTTTCAAGTACAGTTCCAGGTATTTCTTTTTTGTTTTGTTTTTTAAGTGATATTCTGTTCAAGGTTCCATAAGGGGAAACTGGATAGAAAAATTGTGTAACGGCAATGTTCCAAGTTAGAAAGATCTGGTTGGCTAGAAAATTACCGTTTGAATTCTTCGCGTTTACCGGTTTTCGGACACAGATCTCTTTTACTGATAGAAAACACATAATTATTTGAGCTAGGAGACAGGACTAGTCCTAGCTATTTATTACGTTTTCTGCACACTGGTATTTAGAACTAACTTCCTTCTTTATAATAAAATGGATTTTTCTCCATCCTATTCTTTAAAGCGCTTGGTAACATTCTTTTACAATGTAGTTATCCTTCTTTTAAGCCAACGTTTAGTTGCCATATATATATATATATATATATATATATTATAATAATATATATATATATGTGTGTGTGTGTGTGTGTGTGTGTGTGTGTGAGCTCACGCAAACAATGTACGTAAGCATCAAACGCGTCCTACAAAAGCCGTCACACGTATACCAGTGTTCTTTTAATAGATGTTCGCCGCACTTCGTATCGATGGAGTCTCAAGTCTTGGGATGTCGGAAGCGACTGTTAAAAGCCGCTATTCAAAGAATCTTAAAGCGAACAGTTTTTCGTTAATGTAGATAGTCGTCATTTAAAACGATTTCCACATCATCAATGCTTGCACACGTTTACATGTGTACACGAACGAATGCACACCAACCAATAAACACACCTATACACACACACACACACACACATACACACATACACACACACATAAGTGCATAGAAATGAAGATGTACACAGGCGTACCTGTTAAAATCAATATAGGTTCGCAATTATGCAATGCTTTCATCTTCTTCTTCTTCTTCTTCTTCTTCTTCTTCTTCTTCTTCTTCTTCTTCTTCTTCTTCACAGATTCTTCTTCTTCTTCTTCTTCTTCTTCTTCTTCTTCTTCTTCTTCTTCTTCTTCTTCTTCTTCTTCTTCTTCTTCTTCTTCTTCTTCTTCTTCTTCTTCTTCTTCTTCTTCTTCTTCTTCTTCTTCTTCACAGCTTCTTTCTTTTTTACAGCTTCTTCTTCTTCTTCTTCTTCTTCTTCTTCTTCTTCTTCTTCTTCTTCTTCTTCTTCTTCTTCACTCTTTTTTAAGTTTTTTTGTGTTCTTTCTTTACGCTCTAATACGACGGCTTACTCGCATTTAACTTTAAGCTTTTGTGCAAACACGATTGTCTTTGAGTAGACTCCCTTGAGCGTACAGTTACGCGTACCACTAATCACACAGACACCTCATCCCAAAACCATTAAGAACTAATACCAATTCATGTTCCCTAAAAAAATAAAAATAAAAAATAAAACTGCATTCAATTTTGTGCATATACATATAAACATCGTTAGAGACGTGTGGTGTAATGGCTATCTTCGTGGAAAATGGACTCGGCAACACAGGTTCAAATACTGTTAGCATTTTACATAGAGCTAATAGTCTTAAGAATGGTATGCATCCGACTATTATCCCTCCAGCTGTGAATGAATTGTAGGGTGGATTTGGCGCTTTAATCTTAGGCAACCAGTCGAGAAGAAGGAAAACTCTGAATTCAGACCTGTTAAACTCCGACTATATATATATATATATATATATATATATATATATATATAAAGTTTTTTATGAGTCCAAAGGTAGAACATTAGATATTTTATTATCATTTTACATTTGCAAATGTAAAATTATAATAAATCTAAAAAAAACATAATCCATTTTGCGGACCTTCTTTTTTATAATATATATATATATATATATATATATATATATATATATATATAGTGCATGAAAACCTAAAGCGTCAACTTCGAAAGGGTTACACCTGTCATATTGGAGAGAACATGGAGGGTTGGAAATGTCTGACATGTGGTCGAGTTTTGCTTTCTAAGGCTGGATATATCAATCATAGGAAGTCTCACCTGGGTCAATCCATGCAGATTCCAGGTGCAAACAATGTGTCTCGTGCTATCTGTGGCAAGGTGTGTAAGTCGGCTTCTGGTCTTAAGAGACATTTGGTGGTGCGTAAGCATCAAATTTTATCAGCTGATTTATCTGAATCATCTCATTCAACGGGAAGGAAGTCTTTTCAATGTCATATTGGCATCAAACTTTGTGGATCTGCAGCAGGTATATATATATATATATATATATATATATATATATATATATATATATGGTGATTGCCGCTTCTTGACAGAATAAGGCCATTTCTACAAGTAGTTCAGTTGTGAGCAGTTGTGAGCACGCAGATGGCCCACGGATCCAGATTGTTTTATGTACCCTGTCACACATATGAAACCCTCGACATACAGCCATATATATATATATATATATATATATATATATATATATATATATATATGCATATATAAGTGCCTATTAATATACATGTATATACATATATATAATGAATACATACATACATGCACAAACACAAACACACACACACACACACACACACACAAACACACATACACGCACATATTCATTAACTTGTAATATCAAGATATCTTTAATGAGTGCCTTTAAGCAACTAGTTTGTCTTCTCCTCATAGTCGTATAATGGTAAGTGTGGTAAAAAATGGACAAACACAACTCGTGTTCAAATCCTGGATGAGGCTGCATTTCACATAACGTTAATTATCTTGGGAAAGATATGCATCCAACTCTCTCTCTCTCTCTCTCTCTCTCTCTCTCTCTCTCTCTCTCTCTCTCTCCAGTTATGGACAGAAAAACTCTAAATTCAAACTGCTTAAACTCCGCTTAAGATATTGACCATGTGTCACATCCTACTTTTGGCGGAGGGGATGGTAAATACATACTCTTTCGTGTCAAGTTAAACTAGTTGAGTTATTTTATGACGAAGACATTTTGTTTCATTGATTTTTGATGGGTATAGAAAATTCTTTCTTTTAAAACTCAATTTCTCCTTTAAACACATTTTTAAAACTCATTTTTTGCTATTTAACCCTTAACTGGAGCCTAACAAGTATTACAATTCCGGATCAGGGTGGACCTGGGAGTAATGGCAAAACGGTTACTCCCTAGAGCACCAGAACTGGAACTTCAACATTAGATGTAGATTAACGTCATTACACAGGATAATATAACCCTCAGACACCGCCTTCCAGCACATGTATAATAAAAAATGGTTGGGGCTTTGCCATAAGGGTAATGGAGTTGGACAATTCTATAGTTGCTAGGGCTTGAGGTGACCTGCCGATTGATTAGTGGTGGCCTTTCCGATCGCCCGGGAACCTTCTCGGACTCGGGAACCTTCTTTCGAACTCGGGAACTTTCTTGTCGTAATCGGGAGCCATTGAACCTAACCCTTTATTTAGTCCACGGGGGTATCCTTTCTCATTCCGCTAACCATAGCTGGGTAGGAGTTGTGTTAATTATTTTTCTAACTGCCTCTACTCAGGATTGAACTCGAGATGACGGTCACTTAGAACTGTCTTAACCTAACTACCTTATCCACTAGGCCATGTGTCCAATTGGTTCAAAGTTCCGTGATGGCTCCTGATTACGACAAGAAAGTTCCCGAGTTCGAAAAGATGATTCCCGAGTCCGAGAAGAAATACCTGAAGAAGGCCGGAGGGCAGAATCGGCCGAAACGTTGTACAAATAACAATGAAGATGGGGACAATAGTCCGAATAACGCAGATAATACTATAACCCGTCGGTCGCTCCCGAGCTGAAGGGCTCACAGAATCTCCGAAATTGGCCGTCAAGATCGGATTTTCTGCATCAACCAAGGATTGCAGGGTCTCTATATTTGCGGGAAGTCTAGCCGAATGCCCCACGTTGTGCTAAGATCTCAAACGACTAGAAATCTGCTATAGAACTGATCTCCGAGGTTTAATGGCGGCCGATTGGTCACATACAAAAAGAATAACGACTATTTTTCTTCTTCAAAAATCAACAACATTTATATTCAAAATACAGGAATACAAATAATTACTTCTCAAGGTTTGTGGAGTGATGTGCCCGTAACTAAATACTTCTGGTCTTCTGCAAAGTATTGTGCAAAACAGTTCGTAAGTTGACTAAGTTTTCTAAATGGTCTTAGCTGAAGTCAGTTACTCTCGGCTCTCAGTATTGCGTTAATCTTGTCAGCTAGCCCGGTTCTCAAGCACGCCCGGCTTCATTCTCAGCTACCGTTCTCAAGCACACCCGGCTTCATTCTCAGCTACCGTTCTCAAGCACACCCGGCTTCATTCTGATCTCTCGTCAAGATCGTCTCAGTTTAAATAATATTTCAATCGGAAATTCTTATTTCCGGTCAGCGTGGAAATATTAGGAATTTTCTTTACTTCCGATTTTCAACAAGAGTTTTATCTCCTTTCTGACCCAAACGATCGGAAGATTTTAACTTCCGATTTTTTCTTTCTTTCTTTTTCTATTTTCCAAACCTGAATCAGGTCACAATACTAAAACGTCTTTTGGCATAAAATAATCCTCAAGGATTTACATGTAAAACCCATCCAACAAACCAACCAAAATTTTCCTCATCTCCAGGAGCTCTATATGGAACACTGAGCAGTCTTGTTCTTGATTATTCCTCCTTTGTAACCAATAATACGTGGGTGATGTCTTTTCAATATGGCACGCTTCCTTCGATTTTCTCTTTTCGATTTAAAGCCTATATTGGTCATAAAAACACAAACGTAGATATCAACTCTCAGATCGAAACAGTTTGAAATGAATATATTCTTATTTGACCAATCGTAATATTATAGGTTTTACTTATTGAATTATGTGTGAAACCAAATTATTATCCTACCATTTTTGTGACTAATGAATTCAAATCTAAAACTAACCCTTCCTCTGTATATTTCTATGTGTATTTATGAAATGAGACTTGAGACCATTTTAGCTCAATCGTTAGAGCGCTCGCCTAGGAATCACAAGGTTCCCAGGTCGATACCAGCCCTCGCCAACTCAGCGTATGAGTAGCGCAGGGGTCAGTGTGGTAAAGTGAGGAGCTGATGGTAGGTGTGGCACTCCACCTCAGACGCTAAAAGAATCTCCTTGGTCTAGTGCTAGTTAAAAGGGGATAGACTCCCTTGTTGTTTGGCTGATACTGACATTAAACCGTCCCACCGACTTTACTTTTACTTTACTTATGACATGAAACTTAATATGAATAATTATGATATTTCGGACTGTTGTTCTCGTCAGTATTGTGTATAAACACAACGCTCTGGTCAGTGCCACCTCGGGATCTGTTTTGGGGTTTTGGAGCGATCGGTAACGATTAAGCTCCGAAACTGCGTTTGAATTCACGGTTAATCATCTGAAGGTGACTTATCTTAAAGTAATTAAAATAAAATACATGAAAAGACAGCTAAAACAGAGCCCGAGGTAACAGTGTCATGAACGTTGTGTTTATACACAAGAAAGATGAGGACAACAGTCCGACATATAAAAAAATATTCATTCCTTTGTTTATTTGTAAAATCTCCGATGTTAATGGAACCTAACTAGGTACATAATTAGTGACTTATATTCAAAAAATACGGGCAAGTCAGACTTTAATAAGGGAAAAGGAAGCAATATTTGCAAAGGTTAAGCCAAATGTCAGGCAGAATTTTCTGTTGATAGCAAAGAAACGAGAAGATAGCACCAATGTCGTGAATTCAGCCATCGTTATTAAAGGCGATTATTTGATGATATGAATAAACGTTTATGTGATTATGTTGAGATTTGGAAGACAGCGGAAAGAAAGAAAGGAATAAAAAGAGCAAAGGGAAGATAACGAAAGAGATGCTGACAAAGAAAAGAAAAGAAAGGAAAAGAAAGGAAATAGGTGAATAAAAAAGGAAAGGAGGGGGGGGAGAAAGAGTAAGAAAGAAGAAAATTGAGAAGGGAAGGAATGAAAAAGAGGGTAACATTAGAAAAAGAAGATATTTATTTATCAGGTACGATTTATCAGGTAATAATAATAATAATAATAATAATAATAATAAGACGAAAACGAATAATAATAATAATAATAATAATAATGAAGAAGAAGAAGAAGAAGAAGAAGAAGAAGAAGAAGAAAGAATAATAATAATAATAATAATAATAATAATAATAATAATAATGGGAAACCTCAAGAGAGAATTTGAATCACTAATAATTGCTGCACAAAATAATGTCATGATAACAAATTATATCAAAGCAAACATTGAGAAGACGCAACAAAACAGTAAATGTAGATTGTGCGGTGACAGAGACGAGACTGTAAACCATGTATTAAGTGAATGTAGCAAACTAGCATAACGGAATACAAAGCTAGGCACGACTGGGTTGGGAAGGTGATCCACTGGGAATTATGCTCAAAATTAAACTTTGACCATACAAAAAAATATGTTCTTGAAAATAAACGCATAAAATTCTCTGGGACTTCGGAATAAAGACGGATCACCTTATCCCAACTAGGAGACCAGACCTAGTGTTGATTAACAAAAAAGAAAGAACATGTCAACTAGTGGATTTTGCAGTTCCAGCAGATCACAGGGTGAAGATGAAGGCAAACGAAAAGATGGACAAATACCTGGACCTTGCCAGAGAATTGAAAAAGCTATAGAATATGAAAGTCAAAATGATACGAATTGTAGTTGGTGCACTCGGAACGGTACTAAAAAACTTGGAAAAAAGACTGGACAACCTGGAAATCAGAGGAAGAATTGCGACAATCCAGACTACTGCATTGCTGCAATCTGATAGAATACTCAGAAGAGTCCTGGAAACCTGAGGAAATTTGTTGTCACTCAGACTCCAGTGAAATACCATCAGCTAACGCTAATGTGAAAAAGGAGTGAAAATAATAATATTCAATTTTCAACAACAACTGAATAGCATATGCTCAAGCCTGAAGCTGTTCTGAAGAATCAGATACATAAAAATTCTCTGAGACTTCGAGGTACAGACGGATCCCCTAATCCCGTACATTACTGAGAAAACTGTGTAACATCAAGGTGAAGGTCGTACCAATTATAATTGGTGCCCTTGGAACGGTCCCCAAAGGGCTGGAAAAGAATTTGGGCGAATTGGAAATCAGAGGAGGAATCGAGAACATCCAAACTACAGCACTGTTAGAATCAGCTAGAATACCCAGATTTGTCCTGGAGACCTGAGGAGACTTGCTGTCACTCAGTCTCCACTGAACCACTGGCTATGGGAGGTGTGAAAAACTAATAATAAGGACGAGAAAATTAATGACCATGCACAAGGCTCTCCACCCTAGAAATGATAGAGATAGATTGTATGTGTCAAGAAAGGAAGGGGGAAGAGGTCTTGCCAACATAGAGGAATGCGTAGAAACCACAATCCAACAACTTGAAGATTACACAAGGAAAAGCAAAGACAAACTACTTATGGCGGCCAACAATAGTAGAAACGGCAGATGGACAAACAGAAAAACGACAAAGACTAGAAAACAAAAATGGGAAGAAAAACAATTATACGGACGCTTCAAACGACAAATAGAAGAGGTTGCACATGAAAAGACTTGGACATAGTTAAGAAAGGGAAACCTCAAAAGAGAAACAGAATCACTTATAATTGCTGCACAAAATAATGCCATAAGGACAAACTACATCAAAGCGAAAATTGATAAGACCCAACAAAATAGTAAGTGTAGACTTTGCGGTAATAGAGATGAGACTGTTAACCATATACTCTGCGAATTTAGCAAACTAGCACAACGAGAATACAAAACTAGACACGACTGGGTTGGGAAGGTGATCCACTGGGAATTATGCAAAAAATTAAATTTTGACCACCAACAAAATGGTATATGCATAAACCAGAATCTGTTCATGAGAACGAAACGCACAAAATTCTCTGGGATCACCTTATCCCAGCAAGAAGGCCAGACCTAGTGTTGATAAACAAAAAAGAAAGAACTTGTCAACTGGTGGATTTTGCAGTGCCAGCAGATCACAGGGTGAAATTAAAGGAAAATGAAAAAATAGACAAATATCTGGACCTTGCCAGAGAACTGAAAAAGTTATGGAATATGAAAGTGAAAGTGATACCAATTGTGGTTGGTGCACTTGGAACAGTCCCAAAGGGATTGGAAAAGGGTTTGGAAAGTTTGAATATCAGAGGAAGGATTGAAACCATTCAGAACACTGCACTGCTGCAATCTGCCAGAATACTCAGAAGAGTCCTGGAGACCTGAGGAGACTTGCTGTCACTCAGACTCCAGTGAAAGACCATCAGCTAACACTAATGTGAAAACTCAAAAGGAGTAAATAATAATGATAATAATAAAGTGCAAAGAAAGATTGATTACAGCAGCCAATAACAGATTTTGGTTGGTTGTAGTTGAATTTTACGGCGTATCAACCCTTGTTGGGTTATTTTATGCCGATGACATTTTGATTTATTCATTCTTGATAGGTACTCAATTTTTAAACACTTTTTAAACTCATTTTTTAATCTATTTAACCCATACATTAGACCCTAACACGTACTACCAACCCGGGCCAAATTGGACCTGGAAGTAATGGTGATGAAGGATGCTGCACATTGTCCAGCGCTCTAGAACTGAAACTTCACCATTAGATAGAGCTCAATGTCATACACAGGATCATAAAACCCTCAACCACCGCCTTCTAGCACCCATCTGGTAGAAAGGATTGGGGTCAGCCATAAGGGCAATGTGACAATCATATAGGTGCTACGGCTTGACGTGACAAGCCGATTGTTCGGAGTGGGGCTCTCCGACCGTCCATCTAGTCCAAGTAAAGGCCAAAGTGGAGTGTTGCATGTCATGGATTGCTCAGTCACCAGGGTTCCGTCCTTAAGCATCAGGGGTCGGCATCCGCGGCCAACGGGTGAACCAATTGGGGATTTCTTACCCCTTTGCAAAGGTACAATTCTAAAGCCCCAGAAGACAGGGCTGAATACGAGTGCAAAAAAAAAAATGACTTCATTATTTGAATGAGATCTTCAAAAGTTCTTCGACGCCTTGCTTGAACGACAACCTATTCAAGATGATTTCCCAGGTTGGGTTATTGCTATGCTAGGATACACAATGGACATGTGAAGAAGGCCGGAGGATATAGCAGCCGAAAGGTTGTGTTTTTACATACCACAATGCAGATGTGGACAACAGTCCAAAACATCAAAAGGACAAACCAGAGATATGTGATTATATCCATTTTGACATCCGTAGTATGAACTGAGATAACATTGTCGTCTCATCAGCACTTGTTACCTCATACCTATCAAAATAAACCTTGTTTTGAGATAACTTTTTCCTACTTAGATTTCTGTCTGTATTAAACATCTTACAGAGTTTAAATATAAAACTTCTCACGTTTCATTTGGGAAGATTATTATACTTTTTACAAATTGGACTATTTCGTAATTGCTCATAATTAAACATATCAAACGTTGTAATAATTAGATTATCATACTGTGGTATATCCACATGTCCTGCTAGAACATATTAAGATAAATCCTGTTTTGAGATTAAATGCTTTCCCTACGTAAATTTCTGTCTTGAACTGCTTTAACGGCTTAAATATAAAAACTGCCTTTTCATTGTATCTTAATCCGACAGAACAATTCGTTATTACATTTCATTAGGGAAATCAACAAAATCAGCAATTTTAAAATTAATCAATGTTCTGTTAATCTCTTTGTTTTGGGAAAGAATTTCTTTAGGGTTGTTTTTTAAAAAATAAATATAAACTTTCAATTTCAACAAACAATGAATAATTGGCATAATTGATGTCATTATCGAAGAAAAAAGTTGAAGTGTTAATTTAGTAAGAAAAATTCTAGAATCCATAATCGTAAATCAAAACAAATATTTTCATAGTGGCGTTGGGGACTTACCAAGCTGCAGGATATATATATATATATGTAATATTGTAAAAATTGAGAAAAAAAGTTTCATTAACGAATGATGTTTAAACTTGTGTTTTTTACAATTATTACAGTATTACATATTGTCGTATTTACTTTCACTTTTCTTCATATATATATATATATATATATATATATATATATATATATATATATATATATAAGTAAAGAAATAACAAAAGACTTAGAGATTTAGCATTATAGTCTATTTCAGGGAGCTTAGACAAATGGCTCCCAGAAATAGACTATAATTCTAAATCTCTAAGTCTTTTGTTATTTCTTTACTATATATTTCCTCTGTGACTCTAACATTGAGAGCACACATTGAGCTCTCAAACTGCGACTTGGTTTTGTTAAATAAAACTCTTGTGTCGTAAGGAAGATTTCTTCTCTTTTGGATATATATATATATATATATATATATATATATATATATATACTAAACCCAAACACACGAGCAGGAAGCGACACAAGGTCAATTTCTTAAGCGGGGTTTAACAGGTTTGAATTCAGAGTTTTCCTTCTCCTTGGCAGGTTACAAGTCTGTGTTGAAATTTTAATTCAGTAAGGCAATTTTCAGAATAGATTATTAAAAAAAAAAGAAATTATTACGATGGAGTAAATTCAATTTTTTTTCCTTCTTTTATTCACTATATTGCTCAGTCCGTTCACACTCAGTTACGAGTAACGTCGAGTTCTCACTACGGTTAACCTGTAATATTACAGTGGAATGATCCTCAACAACAAATATATATATACTAGAAAAAACGTGACCCGTAGGATCACCAATTGAGACCTGGGTAGATGATTGAGATTTGGGAAAAGTGAGTTTGCAAAGCGAATTAAATTTTAAAAACATAAATGTGGTTGGAAAATTTTGAAAAACTCATTAAAATCATTTTGTAAGATTTCTGAGGAAGGGAACGTTTGACCTAATTGCTTCCAAAACTTAACATACACTTAACATTTCACACTTTCTAAATCACTCTCTTTACGTTCATAGAGAAACATATATAGAGAGGAGGTAATCAAGATATATATACAGAGTGGGGGGCTTAGAGGCAGAATGTGAAGTAAGAGACGGATCAGTATTTGACTTAATTGCAAATTACGACTAATTAAAACCAATTAAAATGGAAGTTTTTCAAAGATAACTCACTCCTAGAACTAAGGAATAATTTAGTATAATTTCGTGTCATTAAACTAAGCAGTAAAAAGCCTTTAGTCGGCAAACATTGATTTGCTCAGTTTTAGTATAATAATAATAATAATAATAATATATCTCTATATATACATATCTCTCTCTCTCTCTCTCTCTCTCTCTCTCTCTCTTATATATATATATATATATATATATATATACGTTGATACAATATATACATTGATACAAAATAGGGAGAATGGTAATTCAGTTGAATAGGTCGCTAAATAAACAGATAGAGATGAGGAACATTAGCTTGATGGTTGTATAATACAAAGGATTGATAAATCTTGGAGGAAGAATAAGGGAAGGGGGAAATACAAACAAACAAACGGAAGAACATTGGTTATTTTGCTCAGGGATTGCTTGTTATAGATGTCGACTGACATGCAGATTGATTGAGTGATTTAGCAGACAGAAAAAGGGGACAGATAATAGGTACGCACACACACATACTTACACACACTCCTACACTCACATACACTGACACATACGCACAAAAGAAATTATCCATTGTTTTTTTTATGGAAGTGTTTTACACGAAACATCCCATCAAAGAAAGACAATAGAAATGTCGTCTTCTCTCGTTAGAGAGAACCCCCCCCCAAAAAAAAACAAAAAAAAAAACAAAAAAACATGACGCATAAATTGATACACACCAATTAAATAATTGGTTGCTTGCTTAGCTGGTAGGATTTTATGGCGTGTAAACCTTTGGGCTATTGTCTATTTATTATTTGACTATTGTCAGAAAAGTTCCAGGACTGGTTATTCTCTTCAAAGTACCCCCCCCCCTGGAGTCTAATACACTTTCCATCTTTCTCAGCCACGTTTGCATGCATTCCTGGATATTACGGGATTTTCTGTAGCTCTGACTTCACGGCCTTTTTATATCGTGCACATCCTCAAAACGAGTTCCCTTGATGACCCCCTTGAGCTTGGGGAAGAGGAAAAAATAACAGTCGGGTGAGTAGGGGGGTTTTATGCTTTACATTCTCAAGGCAGATTCTGGTTTATGCATATACCATTTTGTTGTATGTTCAAAATTTAATTTTTTGCATAATTCCCAGTGGATCACCTTCCAAACCCAGTCGTGTATTCCCGTTGTGCTAGTTTGCTACATTCGCTTAATACATTTATCATCTCTAGGGTGTAGAGCCTTGTGCATCGTCATTACTTTTCTAGTCCTTTGGTTGATCTGTCTGAGTTCTTCTTTTTTCCATTGTAAGAATGGCCCAGAGTATCTTATAACGGGAACGGCCCATGTATTTGATAAGATTTCTGCTGTTGAGCTTAGTTTCTAAGAGCTTTCTTGTTCTTGTTCTTGTTCTTGTTCTTGTTCTTCTTCTTCTATTATTATTATTATTATTATTATTATTATTATTATTATTATTTTCAAAATAAATGTTTTTAATGGTAATATCTTCTTCATCCCTTGTCCTTCGTCTTTTTCTTCCTTTTCTTCTTCATCTTTCATCGTCTTCTTCTTCTTCTTCTTCTTCTTCTTCTTCTTCTTCTTCTCTTCTTCTTTTCTTCTTCTTATTATTATTATTATTATTATTATTATTAACTAGGTTCCCAATTACGTACTAATTTTATGAACGTTTTTCCGTTCCTTTCGTATTGCAAGCATCATCATAAAATCTTTTCGAGTGTGGAGAATGACTTTGGGAAGTTCAGATAGAGAATGAAGAAAAAGGAAAAAAAGAAAGAAAAGAGGAGAATATTGCACCAAGTTTAAATTTCTTTGTCATCTTTTTTTCCCGCAAATCCTTGTACGTCAGAAGCAGGTTGATCGTAAGATAAGTAGTAAGAAATAATTTTAGATGGCATTTTTTTTCAATGTTGTTTGATTTATATGCGATTATTGTTGCCGTCATTTGTAACTTTGGGATTATTATACGTTTAGATCGGCACTTTAGATCTCTTTTGATCTTTCACTTTTTATATCCTCTTTGCTCGCTCCCTAAAAAGTTTCTATATTACACACCCACACGAAGATCGAATTTACATAACCAGGCTGTTCCCCTCTCTTCGTCGCCGCTCCCCATTTCTTCCTTCTATTAGTTTATATTTATTTCCTATTTATTGTCTCTTTGATTTCTTTTTCTTTCTTTCTTTCTTTCTTTCTTTCTTCCCATGACTTCTTTTCTTATTTCTTTCTTTCTTTCTCTCTTTCGTTCTTTTCTTTCTTTCTTTCTTTCTTTCTTTCTTTCGTCTCACGCAATCCTCATGATTCTGTTTTTTCTTTCGTTTCAGACTTTCTTTTTTCTTTCTTTCGTTTTTCTCGTTCTTTCGTTCTCCTTCCTTTCTTTTTCCTTCTGCTTTTCTTTCTTGTGCTTTATTCATGCTTTCTTTCTTTTTCTTCCTTTGTTTCTTTTAATGATTTATTTATTTATTCTTTTCCTCTTTTTCTTTGTCTCTTTCTTTATTTCTTTCTTCTCATGATCCCTTTCTTTCTTTTTTTCTTTACGTACTTTTATTCTTCTTTCTTTTTTCATTTTCTTTCTTTTGTTATGTTTTCTTTCTTTTCTTAATTCTTTGTACTCATATTTTCTTTATTTTTCGTTCTCTCATTCATTTTTCTTTCTTTCTTTCTTTCTTTCTTTCTTTCTTTCTTTCTTTCTTTCTTATCCTTTCTTCTTTAACGATGAACAAAAGTAAAACAAAGAAAAATGGTGAAGTTTCAATTTTGAAACCCTGGGAAATATGAAGTACCCCTTCATCACCATTACTCTCAGGTCTACTCTTACCCGGAGTGGTAGTACCTGTTAGGGTTACATCTATGGATTGAATAAAAAAAGGAGTTTTAAGAAAATGTGTTTAAAAAATTGTACCCATCTAAATTGAATAAAACATGTTTTTGGCATAAAATAACCTAACAAGAGTTGAAATGCCGTAAAATCCAACCGACCAACCATCCTGATATTGAGATTTAAATTGATAGTTGATAGAGCATCCGACTAGGAACCACAAGGTTCCTGGTTCAATACCGACCCTTGCCAACTCATTGTATGAGTAGCACAGGGATCTGTGCGGTAAAGTAAGGATCTGATGGTAGGTGTGGCGCTCTGCCTCAGGTGCCAAAACAATCTCCTTTATCTAGCACTAGTGAAAAGAGGATAGACTGCTTTGCTGTCTGGCTGATACCGACTTTAGTCCACCCTGACGATTTTTTTTACATATTTTATTTATTTATTTATTTGTCCATCCTATTTCAAAGCGGTGTTTTAAGGATCGTTTGGTTTGATGTTTAATCCATTTGAGGTGTTTTGAGACGGTTAATCCAATTATCTTCGCGCGTTTCCACACACACAACACACACAAGTACACAGACAGACAGACAGACACACACACACACACATACACACACACACACACACACACACACATATATATATATATATATATATATATATATATATATAAGGAGGCGCATGGTGTACTGGTTAGTTTCGTAGGAAATGGAGACGACAAGACGAGTTCAAATCCTGGACGAGGCTGCTTGCATGTCACATAGCTGTTTGCATGTCAGTTGAGAAATGTATGAATCCAACTATTCTCCGTCCAGATAGGGGTAAATAGTAAGGCACACTGGGCTCTTTAATCTTAGTTAGGCAACCAGTCTAGGAAAAGGAAAACTCTGAATTAAAACCTGTTATACACTGCTGAAGAAATTGACCTTGTGTCACATCCTACTCGTGTGGTGGGGCTAGTAAATATATAAATAGATAAAAATTGAGTTTACAAAAATGTGTATAAAAATTAAGTTTAAGAAATTGACCTTGTGTCGCATCCTACTCGCATATATATATATATATGTGTGTGTGTGTGTGTGTTTATGTATATACATATATATATAAGTGTGTGTGTGTGTGTGTGTGCGTGTGTTCTGTGTGTGTACTTATTAACGCGGTTATGTGTTAACAATTTTCATTTGAAAAAATTGAAACATCACGCCCAATAATTCACTTAGGTGTGTAATTAAAAGCTAATTCCAAATGATTTCGTTTAAGATGAAATAACATTTCTATTCTATTCTGTTTTTTATATTAAAGGGCCCAGGGCTTATGTTCACATTTTTGACAACTGTGACAAATTGAACCACAAAAAGATTTTTTTTTTCAAAATCAATCGAAAATGAAAGGAACTTTTTTGTTCTAAGGAAATCACAACAATCGCGAAAACACCTCGATTTTAATGAATTGAACGAAGTAAATTTCAAAGAATTAATAGAATTACACTTCGAGGAGTGACAATAATTTGCTTAATTTGAAAGATCAAAGAGACGACAGAGTTACAGATGATCACTTAAAGAAACATACGCTTTTGTGAAATAAATCACCGAAAAGAAATTCAATGATATATTTTTGGAGACACTGTTATATATAATATATATATATATATATATATATATAGAGAGAGAGAGAGAGAGAGAGAGAAAACTACAGACACGTGTTTCGAGGTATCACCTCTCATCAGTGCAGTTTTACCATTTTTAGCAGCTACCTCTGGCCGGGTTCGAGACCCGAACGAACTTAGGCTCGCCAAACCTCTTACCCATACGGCCACAATCAGCTGCCAAGTATAGCAGGCTATTTAATCGCTACATTTCTAAGCGGAAATGAATTCACCAAGAGGTCTCAAACTTTGTAAACAAAGTGAGATTTAGCTTAACGCCGAATACGGTGAATTTGCAATTAAATCCCTCCTAAATAAAGTGCTCAACTGAAATTAGGAGCGTATAATAGAGTAAACTACAGACACGTGTTTCGAGGTATCACCTCTCATCAGTGCATTATATATATATATATATATATATATATATATACCAGTCATCCAAAGACACGTGTTTCGACGTTTAAGTCTCAGCGGTGCGGCTTACTTTTATAACAGCTACCTCTAGCTGGGAGCGAAACCTGACATAATTTTCGTTTGTCAAGCTTCTCATCCTTACGTCTGACGGGAACTGTCAGTCAGGCGCGAACAATTAATTGATAAATACTTAGAGGATGTATGTTTTTACAATCACCAGATAACTCAAGTCAGTAAACAACAGGCGTGTAAATGGCTTACGCTAAATAGTGAAAGTTCAACTAATGTCTTCCCTACAGTGCTCTATCAGGAAATTGTGAGCATATATATATATATATATATATATATATATATATATATATATATATATATATATATATTGTGTGTGTGATTCTCACAAGCTTGTAATTTGTACTCCAGTTCCACAGGGGTTAGACAATTGCCATTCCCTTCTCGTTGGGGCTTCGCGCTCAACGCCGGCTACTTGTCACTGTAAGTGATTTATACAGCATGGACTATTCTTAGTCTCATGTCTGTACCTTGATATTATGTGTACTTTTATTATCTTGTCTGTATTTTGTATGTTTATGTACACTTCTATGGTTTATGTATCTTGTTTATTCCTGTGCTGTATTATATAAAATGTTTTGTCTCTCAACCTGTGTCGGAGTTGTATGTTCAATTATGACTTTGAACCTTACAAGTGTTGATGCCGACGTGATGAACACGTTTTTTTTAAATAGGCTTCGGAATTTGAGTTCAATAGCTGTAACCTCGCAAAGTAATTCACATCTCTAGTTAAGCAGCGATGAGCCTGTCCAATATTGAATTGAGTGACCACTTAAGCAATAGCAGGTAGTGTAAGCAACCTCTAAAATGATGGATCATTTCGGTATTATAACCAAATTGTAATTTGATCCCTCATAGATTCATAAGGAGTAATGCTGTTCAACATATTACCTTCCAGTCAACTTGACAGCACCGGTTTGCGTTAGGTCACCGAAGCTAAGCAGCGAGGAGCCTTTTCAATAGTTAATTCAGTGACTACTTAAGCAACACCAGGTACTGTAATAACCCTGGGTCTTTTATTTATCAAAATGACCGGTTGATATGCTGTAAAAAAAATAACCAACAAGCCAACCAACCAAGTCATCCTGGATTCGAAGTCAGTGTCACCGAGTCCATTTGATACGATGAAAAATGTTGTTGAGAAAATTTCGTGTGCTGGTAAATTGTAATCCTGTGACAAAGCTTAGAAAATGTATTAGCTATTTCTTATATGCTTATATCTATTAAAATAGAGAATCGGTCTCTGTTTGTCTGTAACTAAAACTGCGTCACTACTTAAGTCACAATTACCAAAATCGTCAATACATAGAATAAAGAAGAATTGACAATAATTCCAATAAATAAAAGCTGTTCCTTTTAATTCAAAATTTGACTCCATTACATTGTAATAAATAAAGTATATATCATTTGTTAAATAGATAAACTATATTAACTATGACATTAATTAAAACATTTTATTACTCAAATGGAAAAAAAAATTGCGGACTTTGTAATCAATTTAAAAAATTAATTTTTATTCTCGCATTTTTTTTTCAGCAACAATAAATTAACTAAAAGTTTATAAAATAATGAATACTTCCGATTTTGTGTAACATTTATATGTAAAATATTCAAAATGGTTATTTGATTAATAATTAATAGATGCACGCAGCATTTTATTTGAGGGGTACAGAACTAAGTTCCATTTCAAATTGTTTTTTTTTTTTTTTTTTTTTACTCCTTTAATAAATTTGATTATTTTACTCGCTTATGATAAAAAAAAACTCTCTGACATTGAATTTCTAACTCCACCCCACTCAGGCAATAACTTTCAAAAAAATTTTTTTACACCGCCCGAAGGTTTTTTTTCTTGTTAGTATACATAATTTCGAAAATCTGTCAGTTTTCATTCCAATGGTAAGATATTTATTTTATTTATGTTACCGTAAGAAGCAAAAAAGGCCCACAGGAATGGGATATTTATTAAAGAAAGAGTTAAATATTCAGATATTTAGAAGAAAACAATTTACAATACAATATAAAACTTAAAAAATAGAATTTGGTCTGCGCTTGCGCTCACCATGATTATCATAATTTTGTAATTTTTGTTTTACTTTTTCTGTTTTTGCCTTAAATAATAGAATAAATTGACATTGATATATTATATCACATCTCGTATTTAGACTCCCATGTATAATATACGTATCTAACTATCTATCTATCCATCTATTTATCCATCTATCTAAGTCTAACTATCTATCACTACCTAGCTAGCTATGTAACTTTCTTCATCATTATCTATCTATCTATCTATCTATCTATCTATCTATACTGGGTGATTGTAACGTAAATCCCTTGCCTATTTTAAAAATATTATAACTTATTACTGATTCATTGTTTTTACAAACAATGAATATGAGAAGAAATCACATAACATTGAGTTTATTTTAATTTATATAGGGGCACCAGTATTTGTCTCCGGACTCTCAAAGACATTTATTTGCACACAGTTATATAGTAAAAACACAGTTTCTTAGTAAAAAAATATAGATTCAAGTAATTATTCGTAATACAAATAATTGGCATACAGTAATATCTATCTAACACGAATAGTTTTCAAACCAAATTTTATGTTTGTTTGTATGAATTTGTATAAATATATACAAATAGAGAATATCCACGTTGCTCTGTGAAATTGTTGTTGATATATTTTCTATAATTGTATCGAGGATTTGACTGGTGCGTGAAACTAATCTTTGACATTACTGACTGAATTTTTCAAGGTCTCCGATTGTTCAAGATTACAAGAAATCCCGATTAACGATTGTTGCGATTTAGGCGCTTTCTTAAGGATCGATTACTCAGATAGTTTATAATCGATATCGACAAATATTAAGAATGATAAGAAGTTCGTCTACGTATATACACATTTCTACACACACACACACACACAAACAAACACACACACACAAACAAACACACACAGAGACAGACACAGACAGACAGACACCCCCCAAAAACACACACACACACACACCACACACACACACATATATATATATATATATATAATATATATATATATATATATATATATATATATATATATAATAAGAACTGAACGCTAAAAGCTTTTGTAATAAATAAAATCTTTATACCAATAAAATAGGATAAAAACCCTCGACTCATAGTTCCAGCTGGCCGATCCGAAGATGAACTGGCATTCACACACACACACACACACACACCACACACACACACACACACACACACACAAATATATATATATATATATATATATATATATATTTATATATTTATACTCATTCTTAAAAGATCGATTAATCATTAAATAACCGATATTGATAAATGTAAATAATAGCAAAGAGCAAGTTTGTGCATAAGCGTATTTCTGAATATATATATATATATATATATATATATATATATATATATATATATATCGTTTAAATATATATATTTATGTGTATATATATATATGTATATAAGGATATTATATATTACTATATCAATATATTTATCCTATGGAATAATATATATATATATATATATATATATATATATATATATATATATACTGAGGGAAATATAAATAGATTAAAAAAAAAACTTTAAATTTTTTTCGGCTTTAAGCCTCGTCAGATTTGACAACAAAATGAATAGACAAGAAGGAATGAAAGAGAATGTGTGTAAATGAGTAGAAAATGGGGAGGAGGGGGTGGGTTGACATATATCATTAATATTATCAAATATATTGCATTTTATTCTTTAGAAAACGTTTGAGTGTCAGTTTTGTCTTCGATACAGATGGATATTTGAAAATGTAAAGTTTATATATATATATATATATATATATATATATATATATATATGTGTGTGTGTGTGTGTGTGTGTGTGTGTGTGTGTGTATATGTGTGTGTGAATATTTTTACAAATAGCAGGAAGGAGAAAAGTTGGATTAATACATTTCCGAATGATATTAGCACACTGTGAAATTTAAATAGCCTAGTTCTGAATTTGAACTCGTGTCACTCTGTCCATTTACAATGACAATAATCATTAAATCACGAATGCCTCCTCTATTTCGTAACATAGCACCAAATACGGCTTAAAACATTTAACCCACTATCAGATGCGGTCACACACATTACAAGGGAAATTTCCTTCTGCATTCTGTGGTGCATAACGACCAAGACGTCGTTGTGCTGTCGGAGGCCAGGTCTTCTAGACTTGATAGTCTAATGACGCATTTCTTCAAAGTGCTTTATATGGTCCTTGAACCACCCTCGGGGGCCTCCTGTTCATCGAGTGCCTTCTGTAAGTTGACCATAAAGTACTTTACGGGGGAGTCTGTCTACATGCATTCGGATGGTGTGACCCAGCCATCGCAGTTGGCGTTGCGATAGGATGTTTGTATAAACCGTAAATGAATTGCAAACTGAGAGTCTCGCAGCTGAATATGACAGTTTCAGTTTGAAATGTTCATGTCATAGAATTCAAACGAATAAAAAATAACACAACATAATTTGACTTTCCTTTATTCGTCACTGTTTGTTTAAGAAGTAGATTGGAAATATTTGTATCTCTACACAAAAATGAATAAAGCCAATGGTCATATACGTATTCTTTCTCACTTCAGACGGTAGATTCTTCTACGTTCATAATAAAATCAGTTTCTATTTTATTTCCGAATATAACCAAACTTCATCAAGTACTACTACAGTTGTTTGTGTAACGGTAGTGAATATATATATATATATATATATATATATATATATATATATATATATATATATATATATGAATTTAACATTTACCACAAATGCTTTGAAACTTTACATCTTTTTTCAATTATGCTGTGGACTTGTAAATTACTTTATAAATAGCTGGAATATTTCATGAACAATTTTGATACTCATAATACACTTTTATATAATTTTACATCAAACTCTTTTGAGTTTTATTATGAACTATAATGCTTCTGATTTTTACAAATAGAATTTATTTTATTTTTAACACAGAACACGCATTTTTTTAAAATTCCAGCATTGAATAATAGCGTTTTGTTTGTACCGTTTCTTCTAACGGTTATTTATCCTGTCTTTCTCATATTTTGCTCTTGATGGACCGATCTATTAAAACGATCGAAACAGATTTCTGGCAGCAATTATAAACATCATTTGTTTTTTCAAAAATGTTAAATTCATACTTACATTTATTTTCATATATATATATATATATATATATATATATATATATATATATATATATATATACAAAGACACACAAGCAATGGTACGCTCACCCGATGGTGACACAGATTTCTTCGACATCGGAACTGGAGTCCTACAAGGAGATACACTAGCACCATATATATTTATCCTATGCTTAGACTATGCACTTCGAACATCATTAGATACCATAAAAGAAGAAGGCTTCACACTAAAAAAAGGCAAGAAGCAGGCGATATCCCGCACAGAAAGTCACAGATGCAGACTACGCTGATGACCTTGCACTCCTTGCAGATACACCACCACATGCCGAGTCACTACTGCATAGCCTAGAGAAGGCAGCAAATAATATTGGCCTTCATGTAAACTCCGATAAAACAGAGTACATATGTTTCAAAAGGAAAGGAGACATAACCACACTCAACGGTAAGCCCCTTAAGCCAGTAGAACAATTCACATACCTAGGTAGTAATATCTTATCCACAGAAAGCGATGTAAATACACGAATAGGAAAAGCGTGGTCGGCCACAAACAAATTATCAATAATATGGAAATCCGATCTCGCTGACAAGCTAAAGCGACATTTCTTCCAGGCGGTGGTTGTATCAGTGTTGCTGTACGGATGCACCACTTGGACCCTAACGAGGCGCCTTGAGAATAAGCTGGACGGGAGCTGCACAAGAATGCTGCGTGCAGTCCTGAATCGTGGAAGCAGCACCCCACGAGGAAACAGCTATATGGCCACCTGCCCCCCATCTCACAAACCATACAAGTGAGACGGACAAGACATGCCGGGCACTGCTGGAGAAGCAAGGATTAGCTCATAAGTGACGTTCTTCTGTGGAAGCCAACACACGGACATGCTAGTGTGGGCTGTCCATCAAGGACCTACATTGACCAACTAAGCAAAGATGCAGGTTGCTGCGCAGAGGACCTCCCTGGGAAAATGAATGATAGGAAAGGTTGGCGAGAGATTGTCATGGATATCCGTGCTAATAGCGCGACATGATGATGATGATGATGATATATATATATATATATATATATATATATATATATATATATATATCCCTCGGCACGAGCAGGATATGGCAGAAGATGAATTTCTTGAGCGGTGTTTGAATTCAAAATTTTCCTTATCCTAGACTGGTTACCTAGCCAAGGTTAAAGTGCCCAGCCTGCCCTCTTATTTACGTATAACTAGAAGAAGACTAGTTGGATCTATACCTTTTCCAATGATATTAGCGCTAAGGGGAATTCAAATAGCTTCGTCCAGAATTTGAGCTCGGGTGACGAGTCCATTTCCTACGACTCTAATATTGTTATATATATATTTACCAACCACTCCACACGATCAGGATGCGACACAAGGTCAATTTCTTAAGCGAAGTTTAACAGGTTTGAATTCAGAGTTTTCCTTTTCCTAGACCGGTTGCCTAACCAAGGTTAAAAAGCCCAGTCTGTCCTATTATTTACCCATAGCTGGATGGAAAGTAGGATTCATATCTTTCTCAAGGGTATTAGCGCTAAGTGAAATGCAATTACCACGTCCAGGATTTGAACTCGGGGCGATGAGTCAATTTCCCATGACTTTAACCATTACACCACGTGCTTCCTAAATATAATATTGTTATATAGCCCATTACTTCATTTCACCATCTTAACACAATGTACTTATCCGCTCCCATGCTGTATCGCCACTTCTCTATAAGGGTCTGGCCTAATTCTCCGTTCTGGTCTGTTCTATTGGCAACTCTTCGTCTGTTTTCGTTTTTGCTTTTAGTAACAAACACAAAGATTTGATATTTTCATGATCATCATCATGTCGCGCAAGCAGCACGGATATCCATGACAATCTCTCGCCAATCTTCCCTATCACTCATTGCCCCTGGAAGGTCCTCTGCGCAGCATCCAGAATCATCACATAGTTGGTCAATGTAGGTCCTTAAATACAAAAATATAAGTATATGTGAATCATCATCATCATCATCATCATCATCATGTCACGCAATTAGCACGGATATCCATGACAATCTCGCGCCAACCTTCTCTATCATTCATTGTGCCAGAGAGGTCCTCTGCACAGCAACCAGTATCCTTTCATAGTTGATCAATGTAGGTCCTTGGTGGCCGGTCCACACTAGCATGTCCATGCGTTGGCCTCCATAGGAGAACGTCGCTTATGAGTTCGTCTCCGCTTCTCCGGCAGTGTTGTTCAGGACTACAGGCAGCATTCTTGAGCAGGTCCCATCGAGCTTATTCTCAAGGCGCTTTGTTAGGGTCCAGGTGGTGCAGCCATACAGTAGTACTGATATAACCACAGCCTGAAAGAATTATCGCTTTAGCTTGTCAGTGAGATCGGATTTCCATATGACTGATAATTTGTTTGTGGCCGCCCATTCCTTTCCTATACGTGTATTAACATTGCTTTCTGTGGATGAGATATTACTACCTAGGTATGTGAACTGTTCCACTGGCCACTGATATTTTCAGACGTCTTTAATCCAGCCCAAGTTAACCATAAACACCCCGATGAAATAACCATCATAGAGAAACGTCTACCTCGCTGAACACCTAAACTAGAACAACCAGAATTCCAAGTTCACCTCTCGCTTCCAGAAACCAGACTGACCAATCAGATGACAACCATAAGTTCTGTGAATAGTCAAAGCCCAGTGAATTCAGAATTACTTACCAATACAATGAATAAATATTTCAGCATTTCTTTATCCAAGTATTCATATGAGCTTCATATTAATCCTAATATCTTGTTTGCTTTATTTACTTTTATTTCTATGTGTTTGGAAAATTTTAATTCAATTTAATAACTTTTACCACTTTTTTTTTAGTTGTGAATTTCAAACCAAGAAATGTGACTTTGACTAATGAAAGTCCCAAATTACGAGTTTTCCAAGTTATAAGTGTTACAGTGATAAATTGTGAATATACCTGTAGCTAGAAATATTTGAATTAAGGTCTATTTGATTTAACATCAAGGGGTCCTATGGAAAGTTACTCAACGATTATGGATGGTTAGTGATCTTTTCCTTGAAAGGTGCGCAATCAAAGTCTACACACTGTAGCAGTCTATGTTTCACTGTAAATCTCTCTTGGCTTGTAGATGAACAGTAGTGGTACTATTAAACCCATAGCTGCGGGAATGCGAACGTTCGTACTTTATACTCTAGCATAGTGCAACAATATTTCTAAATATCAAATGCTGTTTATTTTAAACCAATCGTTGTCCAATTAATATTTCATTGCAAATATATTATGCAGTGGTTTTTCTCGCGTTCATATCTTACGACATAATGAAGTTAATTGAAAAACAAATAAACTGGTGGGAATCAGCCGAACCATTTTGTAAGAATCTGTTCTTGGAATTTCCCTTTTATTCATGGGTAATTTCTTAAAAACGGTTACACTCTAAAGTTAAATAATATTGTCATTTTTATTTATGCGGGATTTCTTTAAAAAACCATCTAAATTTATAGAATATGGGACATTAGTCTTTTAGTCGTTTTGTTGCGTGTTCATTGGTTTATTTTCTTTTAAACCGCATTATATGTGGTTCTTCCTTCTGTAGTTCATCGAGATAAAACGGAATTTAGGACGGAAAAAGAAAAGGCAAAGGTATTTTTAAGTGTCAGACTTTATTTCTAGGTTCATAGTTATTTATTAGAGAGGAGAACTTCTCCTGAGCCAGTCAATAATGCTTGTTCCCAGTAAAAATCTGCGTTGGAAATGGCCGATTTTTTTTGCGTCAGGAAGGAGCCTTTTGCACTGTGCATGCCCAGAGGTTTCTTCCTGTTTGGTGCCTCCACGAAGATTGTTATTTTTCAAAATTCAATTTAATTTAATTTAATTTTGATTTTATTTTATTCTCCTCAAGAATATTGTCATATTATTTTATGGGTGATTTTTTGTTTTGTCAACAAATAAATGTTTTCTCAAAAAACAATACGTTTTTTGGGGGGCAACGAAGTATTACTTATTTGTGTAAGCAGCGATGTTATATAAGTTCTAATGGTGGCCAACCATTGCAAAATTGATAAATCACTCAAACTTTTGTTTGTCACACTAAACACTCAAGGGATGATGACATTTTGTGTTGTTGAAAGAAAGCAGTTAACTGATCCAAGTCAGCGTTCTAGAATATTAAAACTTTATTACTGTACTGGCTCCTTTAAGTCGCCGAGAAATAACAGGGAAAACACCTGGGACAATCCCTCCGAAGAATAGGGTGATTAAAAAACAACTCTCAACGGTGGATTACTTTGACTCAGTGGCGAAGTTATCGAAGAACACGACATGAAAGTATTTCTGTCGACAGCGTCGCGTCATTTAGGTGAAGTAGTACTCCACCCATGTTCTCTTGCTGTCAACCCTCCACCCCTCCCATCAGAACCATGAAGCTAGTTTAACCTTTGAAAACAAGTGCGTTGTCTGGATAGAGGAAAACTGAACAAGAAAGTATTTAAACGATGAAGGTAAGTATGATTTGATTAGATGTAGTGGTAAGTAATAGATCTTATGACGTAAAAAATATGGTTGGTTAGTTAGATTTTTATAGCAAGTCCGCACTTGGGTTATTCTATACCAAAGATGTTTTTTTGTTTTATTCAGGTAATTTTAATTTCATTAGATTTAGTGGGAAACAGTATATGATATGTCAAAAATTTTGGTTGTTTGGATTTTACGGCATGTAAACCCTTGGCTTATTTTATCCCAAAGACATTTTTGTTTAGTTCATTCATGTTGGATGTTCCTTTTTAACTCATTATTTCTTAAAACGCATTTCTAAAAACTCATGCTTTTATCTTTTCCACCTAGAGATGGGAGTCTAATAGGTACTACCACCCGTCTCAGAGTAGACCTAGACTTTTTTCCCTGCACCACCCGTGGCATCTAGTGTGCTTCGGCTACTGGATCAGGGTAAAGTACAAATAATAACGTCGATCCCAGAGGGACATCCCTCCAGGTAATACCTGCCCCTTTGGGTTTATTGCCCAGCGCCTGAGGCGCCCCTCTTGAGGGATCGACGCAATTTTTGTTCTTTCCCACTTATCAGCTTCGGCTTGTGGGTGGGCCCACGTTAAAACGAGGCCTTGTGCCCAGTCCATACAAGTGGGGTACGTGACAAATACACTCAGAGTAGACCTCGGACTAATGACAATAATGAATACTCAACACCCCCCCCAATGCTTCAGAATCGGAACCTCACCACCAGATGCAGTTTAGTATCATACCCAAGACACTAAGACCCTCAGTGATCGCCTTTTAGCACATATAGGATAAAAGATTATGTTTGCCATAAGAGCAATACGGTCGGGACAATCCTATTGGTGCTAGGGATTCACATGACCAGCCAATTGATCGGAGGGTTCTTCAGTGACTATCAGTCTTGTCCAAGTAAGTGTCAAAGTGGAGTGTTGCATGTCATGGAGAGCTCAGCCACCAGGATTCCGTCCTCAAATATCACGGGTCATCGCCTGTGGCTAACAGGAAGCCCCATTGGGGGGGGTCTTACACATTTGCAGAGGTACAGTCGGCGTATTTTACAGCCCCAGCCAATAAGGTGTATGGCAAATGAGGTAATTGATTGTTTCCAAAATGAGTTAAAATCCTTTACATTTGAAGGTAGTAGCGTACTTACAATGCAATGCACTGAAGAATAATCAAAGTTCCAATTACCGTCGAATTGGGAAGACACGGCAACAAACGGTTTTAACTCAATACAAATCCGAATAGTCGCAAAGTCTACTGCAGAATGACAGGGTATTTATAAAACTACATAGTATCATTCAAATCAAGCAGCCAATCAGAACTCAAGGAATGGAATCACCCAAATCACCCAAATTTATGAATGGATCATTCGTGATTTCTATATATACCAACTGTCTTGGACACTGCTTAAGTAGTACTTAGTTAGCTACTGTTATTCAAACCAACAGTAGATTAACTGACCTCAATATACGCAATTTCTATACACAATCTGCCTAGATTATGGTTATTTGGATTTTACGGTATGTCAACCCTTGTTGGGTTATTTTAGGCCGAAGACATTTTGTTTTATTCATTCTTAATTGGCAATGAAAATTATTTTCTTGAAACTGAATTCTTTAAAACACATTCTTTAAAACTCATTTTTTCTATGAAAGTAATAGCAATGAAGGGTTACTCCACACTCCCCAGAGCTACAGAATTGGAATTTCACCATTAGATGCAGTTTAACATTATACCCAGGACACAATCACAATTTATCTATCTAAAGTAAATCTATCAATCTATCTATCTATCTGTCTGTCTGTCTGTCTGTTTGTCTATTTACAGCAAAAGAGAATACGTTGCACGTAGAATATTTTATGAACACAAGATGCCTTCACATAGACATGTAGCAACACTTTCCTAACATAATTAGCTAAAGCAGCAACTACATAGAAATGAGAAGCAAATGCTCTCTTTTATTTTGTATGTTTTAACTCTTTACCTGCAGGATTAAGACTCCATTTTGAAGTGGTGAAGAGCGTATACACTCCCAAAAGAGTCGCCCTTCATGCATATTTTCTCTAAAATGCCATAAACCATTGGTATTCGTTTTTTTTTTATTTAATTGATTTTTTATTCTATATTTATTTTCCCATTGGAGATTTAATTCATGGTATTTCCCCTTAACACTTGTTTTTTTTGTGAGTGATTACATTCCTCGGTGCAAGATGAAAAACGCCTTATGCTTTCTGTAATATTCTTTCATTTTTATCAATTTGGCGATTCTTAATATCTATCTATCTATCTATCTGTTTGTCTGTCTGTCTGTTCATATATATCAATCTGTCAACATCTATCGCTCTCTTTCTCTTTCTCCCCCCCTCCCTCTCTCTCTCTCTCTCTCTCTCTCTATATATATATATATATATATATATATATATGTACACACACGGACACACACACACACACGCATATATATATATATATATATATATATATATATATATATTATGTGCATGTCAGTATAGTTGTATGTACAAGTGTGTGTTTGTTTTGGTTTTATTCCTATCTATCAATCTATCTATCTATCTAGTAGCATCTCCCATTATTTCCCTTTCTCTTTCTCTATGTCTGTCTGTCTGTCTGTCTGTCTGTCTCTCTCTATATATATATATATAAAAGAAAGAAAGAGAGATAGACAATATATATGGTCTCTTTTGCAATCTTTCTCTCTCTCTCTCTCTCTCTCTCTCTCTCTAATATATATATATATATATATATATATATATATATATATATATATCCGTCTGTATGTCTGTATGTATGTCTATCTATCTATCTATCTATCTATCTATCTATCTATCTGTCTATTTATCTATCTGTCTGTCTATCTGTCTGTTCATATCTATCATATGTCAACGTCTATCACACTCTCTCTCTCTCTCTCTCTCTCTCTCTCTCTCTCTATATATATATATATATATATATATATTATATATATATTAATAAGTCATCCACAGACACGTGTTTCGGCATATCATGTCTCTTCAGTGTGGCTAGACACAACTGTGTGTGTGTGTATACATACGGACACACACACACACACACACACACACATATATATATATGTATTATGTGCATGTCAGTATAGTTGTATGTACAAGTGTGTGTTTGTTTTGGTTTTATTCCTATCTATCAATCTATCTATCTATCTAGTAGCATCTCTCACTATTTCACTTTCTCTTTCTCTCTGTATGCCCCTCTCTCTCTCTCTCTCTCTCTCTATATATATATATATATATATATATATATAATATATATATATACGTCTGTATATCTGTATGTCTATCTATTCCCTATATGTATTGTATGTGCATGTCAGTGTAGTTACATATGCAAGTGTGTTTATGTTTGATTCTCTCTCTCTCTTTCTCCTCTCTCTCTCTCCTACTATATATATATAATATATATAATATATATATATATATATATATATATATATTTCGTACGTTTTTGCTCGTGGATACACTTGTGTATGTTTCTTCTATGATTTATGTTTTGTAATTTTCCTTTTGTTTTAACATTTCTACATTCAAAATGTTTCATCATTGTTGTGAGAATAAAAGATGCAAAAATAATTTAATAAAATATGTACATAAGCATGCGTATTATACAAAAAAAACCTTGCCAGATTATTGACGTATAAGACGCTCTTGAGTTAAACAAGAATGTCTAAGACTGTTACACAGATCCTGATAAGCCATCATTATATTTACTAAGTTAAGTAATTAAATCACCAGCTATATATATATATATATATATATATATATATATATATATATATACTAACTCTTCCGCAAGGTCAATTTCTTAAGTGGAGTTTAACAGGTTTGAATTCAAAGTTTTCCTTCTCCTAGATTGGTTAACTAGCCATGGTTAAAGAGTCCAATCTCCCCTACTATTTACCCATAGCTAGAGGGAGAGTAGTTGGATGCATACCTTTCCCAAGGGTATTAGCGCGTATATGAATTAGAAAAACAAAGTGTTCCAAACAGCAACAAAAATGATGTCTAGGTTGAAACCTTTCGGTTTTTCTTAAACCTTCCTCAGGATAATATTATTGAAAAGCAAAAGGATTTTTTGTTCAAACGGTGATGGATATTTTTAAAAGATTTGGGTTGGATATGTGTATGGAGAAAAAAAGGCTTATAACTGATTGATCAGCGTTCATTTTAAAAGTTCATGACGTGATTGATACACGCGAAGTCGAAAGTCAAGGCGTAATTGGTACACGAGAAGGTTTTGAAAATAGGTGACGTATTTCTTACAGACAGCATTGTCTAAAAGACAAGAAAAGTCTTAATTGTCCGAAATTTTGAGAAAAGTAGTAGGAATAAGAAAAAGAATACAAACGAATAAGAACAAAAAAGTTCAAACGTGACTAGGTTAGGTGCAAATCCTATAAATATACAATGTAAAATATATTTATATTATTAAGTAATTCATGGGTTAAATCGAACTTACCGGGCCTAAATTCCACCATCGTATGTCACCCAGCCATAAGAAAAAATATTAAAAAATCAGGAAATTAACCGAATTTAATGAAATGTTCAGTGTTGATATATTAATGAATAAAAGATAAAATGCACAAGTTATTTTTATTAAAAACCTTTACATATTTTCAGGTCAGTAAATCTTGAACGACGTATCTTTGAGGCGTAACACAGATTCTCCAAGATACATGGTTTAAAGTTAACTGACATGGAAAAAGGTAAAACATTTTTTAATAAAATAAATGGTGCATTATATATTTTATTCATTAATATATCAACAATAAACATTTCATTAAATTCGGTTAATTTCCTCATTTATTTTTGGTGGGGGGTATTTTTTTCTTTCGGCAGGGTGACATACAATGGTGGAATTTAGGTCCGTTAAGTTTGATCTAAATAATTTATGGTTATATTATTTAATAGAGCGATGTTAAGAGGAATAAAACTTGCTACAATAAGGATAAGTAAGACGATAGGATTGGAATAAAGGATAAATATATTACAAAATGAACAAAAAATCAACAGAAAATCAACAAATAGTGTTGTATGGACAGGTGAATGAAAATACTTTATAAAGATAAGTAAAAATTTAAAAAAATAAAAAAAAACTCAGTATAGGTGTTTTAGTAAGCTCAGTCACAAGAAGATAAAGTTTAGTAGGTAAAGAAAATATATACGAAAGAATTTGAAATAAAATAAAATAAAACAGAATAAAATAGACTAAAATGACATATAAAATTG
>CM042144.1:72561437-72676437 GCA_023376005.1 Doryteuthis pealeii | reverse complement strand
TCTAAAGTGAGATTGAATATCACAATATATATAATATATATATATATATATATATATATATATATATATATATATTCAGACAGAGAGAGAATATGTATGTATGTACATATATTTATGCACATACACACACACATATATACACATATAAATGAATAGATAATCTATAATATGCATATATATATATATTATATATATATATATATATATATATATACAGACAAACAGATAGATAGATAGATTTATATATATATATATATATATATATATATATATATAAATCTATCTATCTATTTGTCTGTCTGTCTGTCTGTCTGTATATATATATATATATATATATATATATATATATATATATATATATATAACAGACAGACAGACAAACAGACAAATAGATAGATGGATATATATATATATATATATATATATATATATATATATATGTATAAAGAGATATGTATTCTGATAGACACTTTATTCTTCCATAAATTGATACTGTGCAATCTTCAAAAATATAATTTCACATTACGCATCTATCTATCTATCTATCTATCTATGTCTGTCTATCTATTGAAAGAGAGATTGGTTGCCATAATAATGTTCTAAACACAAACAAAAGAACTACTTGGAGATTTCAAACCGCGGAGCGGATATACTTTTTTTACGACTACGATTGACTAACCTTTTTATTCTATTTTATTATACTCGCTCGTATAGATAAACAAAAATATTGAATCATAAACACGAGTGTTTCATTGGATGAATTCAAGGGAGAGTAATTATCTGTTGACCTTTGTCGCACACACACATACACACACACACACACACACACACACACACACACACACATACATATATATATATATAAATATATATATATAATGTGTGTGTATATATATATATATATATATATATATATATATATATATATATATATATGAAAATAATTTTTGCTGTTTTTGAAGCTTGAAAGACAGGAGTAAAATAGATAAAGATCTGAGTTGAATATTATGTTCTAAATTCCATTTATTAACCGATATTTCGAGGAGCTACGTTCCTTCAAAGGTTTGTGTCAGACTAATAATTTGATACTAATAAATATATATGTATAATTAATCAATATTGGACAAATATTTACAACTTATTGTTGCCTGGCATTCTTTCCCAAAATAGTGCTCAATATTAAAGAGAGAGCTAGTTGTATACAAGATACAAACATATTTAGCGTTTCTCAATCATTAGGCCGTTCACATGTCCTTATTTTGATGACTATCCAACTTTCTAACCAACCACCCATCCTACCACCCATCCAAACAAACAAACAACCAACCAACCAACCAACCAACCATCTATCCAACCACCAACCAACTGACAACCCAACCACCCAACCATCAATCCATCTAACCACTTAACCACCAACCCACCCAACCAATCAACCATCTATCCAACCACCCAATCAACTGACAACCCAACCACCCACTATCAATCCATCTAACCACTTAACCACCAACCAACCACCCAACCAATCAACCATTCAACTAACCATCAATCATCCACCCAGCCAACTAACCAACCATCCAACCATCCAACCAACCAACCAACCAACCAACCATCCAACCATCCAACCATCTATCCAACACCTAACCATCATCCATCTAACCACTTAACCACCAACCAACCACCCAACCAATCAACCATTCAACTAAACATCAAACACACACCCAGCCAACCAGCCAACTAACCAACCATCCAACCATCCAACCATCTATCCAACCACCCAACCAACTGAGAACCCAACCACCCAACCATCAATCCATCTAACCACTTAACCACCAACCAACCACCCAACCAATCAACCATTCAACTAACCATCAAGCACACACGCAGCCAACCAGCCAACTAACCAACCATCCAACCATCTAACCACCTAACCACCAACTATTCATCCAACCAACCACCCAGACCCACACCCAACTAACCAACTCTCAAATTACCGAACCATCTGACCATCCAACCACCCAACCAACTATCTAACAACCAACCAATCATTCAACCAACCATTGAATAACCCAACCACCCAATTAACCAACCATCAAATCATCTAACCACCCAAAAACAACCACACAGATACACAACAAAAAACAACCAATCAACCAACCAACCACCCAACTATCAAACCATAAAACCATCCCAACACATAATCAACCAGCAAACCATCTAACCAATAAACAAACCATCCAGCCAAAGAAGGAATGATGAAAAGTACCAAGCCTGACCAACGACCGAAAATGTCTGTGATTTTGTTATTTTATGACTCGATATGGAATACATCCTATTTTCTTTTGTTAAGTGCCGATTTGCAATATCCGCGAGATTATATTTTAATTACATTCAGATTATATACTAAACTATGCAAGTAAGAAGAACAAGACATACTGGAAACTGCTGGATAAGCAAGGACGCACTCATAAGTGACGTTCTCCTGTGGACACACCAACACATGAACACACCAATGTAGGTCGACCAGCATAATTATATATCAGTCAGCTTTGTGCGGATTCTGGATACCGTGCGGAGTACCGACCAAGGTCGATGACCGATAGAGACGGTTGGTGGTGTGGGAGAGAGAGAGAGAGAGAGAGAGAGAGAGAGAGAGAGAGAGAGAGAGAGAGTCGTGGGTATGTTGTCAGCGTGACCCGATCATTTTTGTCTAAATCCTGGTTTTCCATTCTAAAGATTTAGGCTCCATCACAGTTATAGTCTACGATATATATATATATATATATATATACATATATATATATATATATATATATATATCTTAGACAGGTATATATATTAGACAGGTTTGAATTCAGAGTTTTCTTCTCCTAGAGTGGTTGCCTAGTCACTTTTAAGGAACCTAGACTGCCCTGCTATTTCTTCATTTCTCATGGATGGCGGATTATTGGATAAATACTTTTCCAAGGGGCATTAGAGCAATGTGAAATGCAATCAGTCTTGTCCAGATTTGAACTCGTGACACCGAGTCCATCTCTTACAAAGATAGCAATTACACTACGCGCCTCCTTCTACATACAAACTCAAAGACAGACATACATACATAATCTTTCTTTTATATATAGATAAAATACAACAGGTAACTGATTATCAACCATTTTTTGTTTTGTTTTGGGATCTGTCATATTTATATGAGAATACTCGTGTTCCTTAATTGTATATCCGTTATCATATTGCAACACCCTTTGTTTAAAAATCAGATCGTCCTGATGAAATGCAAAAATGTAAATCCTGATTATCCGGTGTTGCTTATCCGCTGGATTCTTATTTCTCATGAGTGTCGTCACCTCAGCTAAATAACGGACCATTCCGTTTTATATTATAAAGAAAGAAATGGGAGAAAATAGGGCATGCTACACAGAAAAATATATTAAGAAAGAAAGAAAGACAAAGACTAGAGAAAATACAGAAATGAGGTGAGCGCGCGGAAGTGATAACGCTAATCTATTTCCAATTGAACATCATAAAAAGATGAAATGAAGGAAAGAAAGAAAAAAGAGTGAGAGAGAGAGAGAGAGAGAGAGAAGAGAGAGAGAGAGAGGGGGGAGGGAGAGAGAGAGAGAGAATGTGTGCGTGTATGTGTATGTGTGCGCGCGCGTGTGTGTGTGTGTGTGCGTGAGAGAGAGAGAGAGAGAGAGTGAGAGAGAGAGAGAGAGAGAGAGAGAGAGAGAGAGAGTGAGAGAGTTAAATCAAGAGTATTGTACATTTTACATATTGAACTATAGCTCTTGAATAAACACATCAAACTTGGTAATGATTAAATCATCTTAGTGTGGCATATCTACAGGTCCTGCTAGTATGTATATGATACTCTTTTTCATATAATATCCTCAATATTATATTAATGTTATCTAGGTTAGTGGAACGGTATATTCAATTAACGTATGCTTTTAGTCATCTGCTTTTCATTTTCTTTACTCATAAGCTAAATAAGTTCGAGATTCTTTTTGCGTCTATCAGATTTTTTTTCAAATTCTCGTTAATTAAAAACAACTTTTTACTGTCTACAGAGATGCGAAATAAAGTCACGCGAAAAGAGGTGACGTTCCATGTAAATACAAGAAAAAAAAAAAGTAGAATTCTGTTTGTCGTATTTGCTGTGTCGGAATAATATAATTACCAAAAATTGATCACTGTATCATTTGACCTATAGTAAAAACTAGCAGAACCTGTAGATATATCACAATGTGATAATCTAATTATTACAACCTTTGATATGTTTACTTAAGAGCTATTGCGATAATAATAATTCAATTTGTAAAAAGTATGATTAAAAAATGTATAATAATCGTGACTTAACTCTCACTTTTTTTTTTTCTTTCTTCCTTTTTTTTCATTTTTTTTATAATGTTCGATTGAAACAGATTAGCGTTTCCCTTCCGCATGCTCACTCCTCTTTATATCTTTCCCCCTTTTCTTTCTTTATTCATTTATTTCTTATTATATTTTTCTGTGTAGCATATCCTTTTTCTTCCCCTTAAAATGGAATGGTCTATTATTTAGCTAAGGTGACGACACTCATTAGAAATAAGAATTCGGCGGATAAACAACACAAGATAATCAGGATTTACAATTTTGCAGTTTATCTTGGACGATTTGGACGGTCTTGTTTTTAACCAGAGGGTTTTGCAAGATGGTATCGGTCGTACAAATAAGGAACGCGTGTATAAGTATATAGATAGGTTGTAACAGGCATATGCATCCTTATCTTATATGTCGTTTTCTATTATGATGATATTTTTTTATATGGACCTTGTTGGGACGTCTAACGTCTATTTGGCTATGACGTCTCTTCTATCTCTGCAATCTCTGTATATTGGAGTAGCTGAATTCTCTCTGTTTTTCTTTCGGTCGGAAACCACTTCGGATATTCATCTCGGGTCTTTTCTTCTTGGTATCCGTTTGTAGTTTTTGATAACGAACACAAAACTTGATGCTGCTTTTCTAGAGCTCTTTATTTTTCAGTCCCAAGTCAAATGGCCTAAGAGGCCAGATCACCATTTTACGTCTGTTTTATCCAAGCACCTAGCCCAGACTCTCAACTTTCTCACAATCTTTTCCTCTTCGTCCTTGAGGTTCTGGCTCGGCCAATCAGAAGCCAAAGTCAGTGACTTCCACGTATCACCCACACATTTAACTAATTCTCCTCGCCCCCTCTCTCTCTCTCTTTCTGTCCCTACACACACACATAGGCACCACACGCTAAAGCAATAATGAATAGTTATGTAGCCTTAACTTTTTGATTACCGGGTTATACTTACCGTATTTGACGGCATATAAGACGCACGGGCATATAAGACGAACCCCTATTTCAGCAGGTCTGATTCAGGAAAAAAGTTTTTATGTATTTAAGCATATCTTGTTGAAAACAGTCTAGCTGTGCATTACACAAGCAGAAACGTATCTGTATAAAAACAATTTGGCAGTACAGGTAAGCAATAAGTATACACAAGACATCTCGATAGCAAGAAATGATAATTAAAAAATTATTAATAATAATAAAAAAACTTTACCTACGATGTATAAGACACAGGGCAATTTTTTTAGCCAACATTTTGGAAAAAAAAGTTCGTCTATATGCCGTCAAATACAGTACATCGTAGAGACGTACCTTATTCGGTCGCCTTCCCTGTTGAGGAATTAGATCATCTCTCCCCCCAAAAAGGTGTCCTGGGTATGGGTCAGATCAGTTTGAAAATTATTTGTATTAGATAAGAGCGATCACCGATTGGAAATGTTGTGAGAGAGAGAGAGAGAGAGAGAGAGAGAGAGAGAGAGAGAGAGAGAGAGAGAGAGAGAGAGAGAGAGTCATCGGTGAGCAACCTGATGATAATTGACTGCATCTTGGTTTCTAACTCTTTTTAACCTGTCGCCTGGGGCTTTAAAATACACCGACAGTACCTCTGTAAAGGGTAAGCCCCTCACCCCAAAGGGCCACGTGTTGGCCATGCAAGTGATTAGTGATTCGTAAGGACGGATTCTGGTGGATGAGCGATCTGTGACTTTCATCACTCCACTTTGGTCTTTACTTAGACTAGACGGGAGTGTGTGTGTGTGTCGGAGATGTCCCCTCCGATCAATCGGTTGGTCACGTCAAACCTAGTACCCATATGACTGTCCTAACCCTATTGCTAATATGGAAAAATCCCAACACTGTTTATTATATATATGTACAAGGCTGTGGCTGAGGGTCTTAGTGTCCTGGTCTGACGTTAAACTGCATCTAGTAGTGAAGTTCCAACTCTGGAGCTCTGGGGAGTGTGGAGTACCCTTTCATCGCCATTACGCCCACGTCCAGCCTAACCCGGAGTGGTATTACGTATTAGAGTCCCATGTATGGTTTAAATAGATTGAAATGAATTATAAATAAAGTTGTTTAAAAAAGAGTTGAAAAAAAAATTGCATACCCAACAAAAATGTAAAAAACAAAATAATCATCGGCATAAAATAAGCCAATGATTTGACATGCCCTTAAACCAACAACCAACCAACCAACCAACCTACTTACACCATACTGTCGTACTTTATTCTGTTGCTCTCCGTCGGTTGGGTCTTAGATACACTGACTGTCCTCTGCAGAGGAGTGTGATCCCCTGCCCAAAAAGGGTGTGTCCTTTGTATGGGTCAATTAAATCTGTTTGAAAATTATTTGTATTGTATGTAGGAAAGGTGACCCATAGGAACAGTTGGGGCGAATGCACGCGAAAGAGCGAAAGAGAGAGAGAGAGAAATATAGATAATTTTTTAAAGAGAGAGAGAGGAGAGAGAGAGAGAGAGAGAGAGAGAGAGAGAGAGAGAGAGAGAGAGTCATGGCATCCGTGCTGTCACGTGACCTGATGATGATTGCCTTAAATCGTGGTTTCCAACCCTTTATTTATTTATTTATTTATTAAAATAATTTATCTCGATTAGTGGAGTTACGAATCAAATCTATGTGAGGAGAGGTTGGTTGGTTGGCTGGCTGGTTGGTTGGATTTTATGGCATGTCAACCCTTGTTTGGTTACTTTATGCAGAATAAATTTTGTTTGATTCATTCTTGTTGGGTATACAAACTTTTTCCAAACTCAATTTTTTAAATAAATTCCTAATCCTCATTTAAAGAAATATCTATTTAACCCATAAATGGAACCCTAACAGGTACTACGACATTGAGTCAGCATGAACATGGGAGTAATGGTAATGAAGAGATACTCAACACGCTGGATCCTTACCATTAGATAGAGTTAAGCGTCATACCTAAGACACTTCTTTTTTTGGCATGGTACGGTGTCTTAGCCCTATATAGTTAACCTATGCTAAGCCCCGCCGACCGGGTGAACACAAATTAGAATAACTATTATAATGTTAATATACATCAATTACACGCCGGTCATTATCACATCGCCATTATCACTCCAGCCTCTTCGTCACTACCATTATACTATCCACTTGCCACCATTATTAATTATCAATTATCAATTATCAATTAATATGATTATATCTCCAGGAGAATCACGCTCAATCCACTGCCAAAGAAGTAGTTTATTCACTACCCCCGACCGCTATCGTAGCACTACAGACCCACCATCTCATACCACTCCGTCTATAATTCTATCAACATACCATTATCATTTAAAAGCCATTAAAAACACATCACCTTCGCAGCACCATCGAAACCTCTAACAGCATCATCATCACCATTCGCTTGTACAGCATGCCACGTTGAACAATGACCAAAAACAAACCGCTACTCACATTCATCAAAGAATATCATTTCCCTTCCCCTCAGAGGCCACCAGCACCATCAACAATTATACTATCATTATATTCAAACTAATTATTACCATTAGGGTAACTATTGTACAGCTACTGCCTGCCTTTATTATTATCTCCAATACCATACCAACCAACACTACCATTACGGAACGGCGAAGAATCCTGGCCTCTTTTGTTCATCCAATCAGCATCATGAACGTCATCCTCACCCTCCCTACCTCGACGGTGCGCCACCCATTTTTTCTTTCTTTTTGTTTATTCTCTTGTTCTTTCTTCAGCTGTGTTCATCGTTCTACCATCTTCTATCATGTCATCAGGCGTGTAAATTTAAATTAACTTTTGCCTACCTTTGACTTCCCTCTATGTGGTGTTGCCTGTAGACTGATGTTTTTTTTTTGTTGTTTTGTTTCTGTTTCTTCGTTTTTGTTTTTATTATTTGTAACTCCGATTTTTGCATTTCTGTAGTTCTTATTATTTCTTATTATGGTCACGTACGGCGTGCCGGTAGAGAATGCGATCACTAATTACCAACTGGATTGACTGTAATGACAATAATGTTCACTATCGGCGCTAGTTAGCATAATTACTGGCCTTTGTCTTGCAAGACACACATACGAACAAAAAGGAAGAAAAAAACATGATATGAAGGCAAACTACACAAGTATATTTACGAACGAATACACATTCACAATATATATATATATATATATATATATATATATATGTATTCACAAACACACACATCCACACACACTACACATATATAGACATATATATATATATATATATATATATATATACATTGTGTATGTCCGTTCATACTTGTGTACACATATATATATTGTGTGTGTATGTGTGTGTTTGTATATATATATATGTATATATATGTATGTGTATATATACGAACACACAAATACACACACACACACAAACACACACACACATATATATATTGTATGTATGTTCGTTCATACATGTACTTGTGTACATTTATATATATATGTGTGTGTGTGTGTGTATATATGTGTGTGTTTGTATATACACATATGCATATATACATTTACTATATATATATATATATATACAAACACACATATTTATATATATTTATTGTGTATGTTTTTTCATACATGTACTTGTGTACATATATATATGTGTGTGTTATATATATATATATATATATATATATATATATTATATATATATAAAGTATATAGATAGATAGATAGATATATTTATATATATATATATATATATATATATATATATATATATATAATATATATAATAAAGTAAATGGATAGATAGATAGATAGATAGATAGATAGACAGACAGACAGACAGACAGACAGACAGAAAGAGAGAGGGGGAATATCGCAGAATTGGGGTTAAAATGACACAATAATTTATCAACCATTGCTTTCTTACAAATAAATAAATTCACCCACAGATGCTCATACTCACGGAGCGATATACACATATGCATATAGCTATGCAGGCACTAGCTGATGTAATCGTCTACGCAGGGTAAAAGTTCAAGGAAGTCATGCCGAGACAAACAACCTCATAACTTTATTTTTTGTAATAATTGTCTATTTTACGATCTTCGCTATCAATGAAACATTTACCAGACATTGTGACACGCAGTTATTGTTATCAAAGAAAATTGAACGGTACAATAGAAAAATACATTTATTAGATATATTCTTATGTCATACCATGAAGTTTATATTGTTCTCGGTAAAAAAAGTTCAAGCAAGTGTTTTAGATAATTATATACAACAGCAGGACCTATGGATATGTCATAATAATTTAATTATTACAACGTTTGATATGTTTACTTAAGAGATATTACAAAATTGTTCAATATGTAAAAAGTATAATAATTTTGATTCAACTCTCTCTCTCCCTCTCTCTTTATCTCTCTCTCTCACACACACCCTCACACTTTTTTTTTTGCTTTCATTTCTTCTTTTCATTATGTTCGATTGAAACAGATCATCGTTATCGCTTCCGCGCGCCTACCCCTCTCTCTATTTTCTCCTACTCTCACTTTCTTTCTTTCTTTCTTTTTTTCTTTCTATTATATTTTTTCTGTGTAGGATGTCCTTTTTCTTACTTTCTTTCTTTATGATAAAAAACGGAATGGTCCATTATTGAGCTGAGGTGACGGCACTCATAAGAAATAAGAATTCGGCGGATAAACAACATCAGATAATCAGGATACATCTTGGAATGACATTTCTAAAGATGATAACGGTCTTACAATTAAGGAACACGTGTATTAACATAGAGATTGTTAAAGCCATTGTTGTTGTCGTTAATCTAAAGTCTAACGTAAAAAGTCGTCGGGTGGCTAGTGTCAGTATCAGCCAATCAGCGAGGGAGTCTATCCCCTTTTCACTAGTGCAAGACCAAGAAGATTGTTTTTGTGTGTGAGGTGGAGCGCCGCACCTACCATCAGCTCCTTACTTTACCGCACAGATTCATGTGCTACTCAATGGCTGAGTTGGCGAGGCTGGTATCGAATTAGGAACCTTGTGGTTTCTAGACGAACGCTACCGACTGAGCTAAGTCTGATGTAATCAGTGGTAATTCTAAGCAGGTATGTCGTAAGCCTTCAATAGAAAGATTGCAGTGAGTCTGTAGTATGCCATGTCGACTGGGGCTTTATAATACACAGACTTCACCCCTGCAGAGGGTTAAGACTTTCTCTCTCAATGCGGCCACCTGTTGGCCATGGGTAGCGACACGTTATGCTTAAAGATGGAATTCTGGTGTCTGAGCAGTCCGTAACATGCAACACTTCACTTTGGTCCTTACTTAGGATTGACGGTCGGTCGGAGAGACCCCCCTCTGATCAATCGGCTAGACACGTCAAGCCCTAGCACCTATATGATTGTCCCAAACCCTTTTATCATATATTTGCCAGAAGGCGGTGGCTAAGGGTCTTTATGTCCTGGGTATGACATTAAATTCTATCTGATGGTGAGGTTCCAGTTCTAGAGAACTGGGGAATGTTGAGCACCCCTTCATCACCATAGCTCCCAGGTTCACTATGCCCTGGGTGGTAGTACCTGTTAGGGTCCCATCTCTGGGTTAGATAGAAAAATGTGTTTAAAACAAATTGAGTACCAATCAAGAATGAATAAAACAAAAACGTCGTCGGCATAAAATGAACCCAATGGGTTGAAATGCCGTAAAACCCAACAAATCAAACAACAACCTTATACAGACATTGTATGATGTTAGATATTTTTGAGCTTGTTTATTTATTGGCCAGTCGTTGCTGCTGATGATTATAAATAGAAGCAGAGATTCTGTGTGTGTCTGATACCAAAAACTTAACACCCCCATCTATTTTGTTCTAATATGGAATCATCCTGCGTATAAAATAAGGTGGCGGTAGATGTATTAAAATCAGACGTTCACAGAATTGCACCTTTTATTTATAGACAGCAGCAGCCACGACAGCCTGTCTAGCCTAAGTAAGCACCAAAGAGAAGTGTTGTATATAATGGACTGTACAACCACCAGGATTCCGCCCTTAAGAATCATTGGTCACCATACACAGCCAACAAGTGTCCCCATTGGGGAGATTTTACCCCTCTGCAGACATGCAGTCGGTGTATTCTACTGTCCTAGTCGACATGGCGGTCACTGGACCAAGTGCGTCGAAAAAGGAGACTATAGAAAAATGATGTACGAAGCGCGTGGTGTAATGGTAAAGGCATGGGAAAATGGACTCGTCGCCCCGAGTTCAAATCCTGGTCGTGGTAATTGCATTTCATTTAGCGCTAATATCCGTGGGAAAGGTATGAATCCTACTCTCCCTCCAGCTATGGGTAAATAGTAGGGCAGACTGGGCTCTTTAACCTTGGTTAGGCAACCGGTCTAGGAGAAGGAAAACTCTGAATTCAAACCTGCTGAACTCTGCTTAAGAAATTGACCTTGTGTCGCATCCTGTTCCTGTGGAGGGGTTGGTAATATATATATATATATATATATATATATATATATATATATATATAAAAATGATGTACTTGTTCATTATCTTGTATTTGTATAAATACATTGAAAAAAATATCGAGTGGGGATAACCTTTTTACTCCTCGTATTTTTGGCATAAGCTGTATTTTTCGGAAATCCTCTGTGGAGTTCCATTTCTTGCCACTGAATAATCTTTGACTCAACCGATCTTGTATTTAATTGTATCTCATGCTTCAGACTTGAGGTCATCTATGGGGACATGAATAGGACCCTGTTTTGTAGTCACATACGAGATGTATTTTACATCTACTAACCACCAAATGTATCTTTGGTATCGTAGAGACGAAATATAATTCTGATAGTGACGTCAACACGTTACAGTACTTGTTAACTCCCTTGCATTTGTGTAAATATATTGAAAAAATATTGAGTGGGGATAACTTTTTACTCCTCCGAGAATTTTTGGCGTAAGCTGTATTTTTCGGAAATTCTCTGTGGAGTTTCATTTCTTGCCACTGAATGACCTTTGACCCTACCGATCTTGTATTTAATTGTATCTCATGCTTTATATTTTCCTTCCTCGAACCCAAAACGAATGGTTCATATAATGCAGTCGTCCTGCTCATTATTAATAAGATCAAAGTTGATATTTCGTTGATCGCTCGTTATACAGACATGTATTTCAAAGAGACAGCTTTCTTTGCATACATAAACTGGTAATGTTTGCTTTATGGTACAACGCTTTGAAATCGTATAAATGCTTCCAAGATTTTCAAGCCAGTTCATATATCTTTCTTTGTGGTTAATCAAACAAACGCGTTGAATAGCATCGGATCCATCTGATTTAAGGTATCCATGGGTATATGAATAGGACCCTATTTTGTAAACACATAGAAGCTGTATTTTTCCCATCTACTAGCTACCCTGGTGTTAATTAATTCATGAAAAATTCAATGAATTGTGTACGTACCTGTAGTAGGCTATTTTTAATCAAGAGTTTGTTAGATTATATATACTAGTACAAAATAAAAAACGCCCCCGGGCGATGTAAAAATAGATTTTTGAAACATATTGCCTGAGGGTGGTGTAAAAAATTCAATGTCAGCGAGTTTGTACCCTAAGTAAGTAAAATCATCAAATTCATTAAAGGATTAAAAAATAAAACAATTTGAAATGTAAACTTTAAATATGTATTAAAATAAAACAAACTATATATAGATATATAATACCAATCATGTATTTATTAAAACTTGTTTTAAAAATCAATGAGGACTATCTAATGTTCAAATTTTGAGTGTATTTATTCTATGTTATGACCAATTTGGGTAATGTGACGTAAGCAGTGACGTAATTTTTGTTACAGACAAAAACCGGAAGCGAATCTCCATTATTAATAGATAGATATCTTCCCTTGTGTCTAATCAACCAAATGCGTTGAATGATATCAGATCCAGGTGATTTAAGGTAGACAGTAGTTTCAGACGATGTCATCCATGGGAACATGAACAGGAACCTGTTTTGTAGACACATACGAACTGTATTTTCACATCTACTAGACACTCTGCATTGTGAATCTTAGTAACAGGTTTATTTGTTTGTTTGTTTGTTTTTATGGCATTTCAAGCAGGACTCCCTCATCAAATTTACAACTGGTTTGGATTTAGAGTTTTCCTTCTCCTAGATTGGTTACCGTACCAAAGGTTGAATAGTGTTGTATACCCATGTTAACATACGTATACCCATGGCTGTATACATTTAAATCTTCTATACTCATCTTTTCTTGAGTAGCGTATATCTTGTCTTATAGTTCGGGCTAGTATCTATCTGTCTAACAGTCGATTCTCTTCTATCTGGATGGTCTGTCTGCTTAATTTGTATCTGACTGTCCTCTTCTTAAGATTCTGGTTGCGATGTTCTGTGTTGTTAGTTTGTTCTTAGTCAACAACTCAAGATATTTCTTTGGTGAATTCACATGTATTTTACTTGAGTCTTATTTCTCCTTATGGGGTCCGAACCACTCAACCGCGGAGTGAGAATCTAGATCCCAACGAGTGGTGATATTGCATCCTCATTCTGTGGTCGCGACCTAGAAACTAACTATCTAATTAAACTCTCTCCCACGCTTGCACAGCAAACAGGAAAAGAGGTCACACAAAAGGTTAAGAGACGTTTATCAAAATATTTGCAACCGTTGTTAACGGTTTGAATTTAAATAAATTCTCAATTATGCAACAATAGCAACGGTTTGGTTTGGTTGTGTTACGGCATATCAACCCTTTTCGGGTCATTTATTGCCGAAAAAATTCATTTTGATAAAAGTTTCTATGTTTTAAGTTCTTAATATCTTCAAGTTGGTATAAATAATTTTCATTAACTTCATTTGCTTTGGTTTGTATAATAACCCTATGTGTTATTTGATGCCAAAAGCTGTTAAAGTGTGAGATATAAGTTGGTGCTCAATATTCCTTTAGGGAGGAAGCTTTTTTATATAAACATTTTTTTTCTTTACTGCCATAAGCTGAAAAAATAATTTTATATTTTACAAATTAAGTAACTTGATTTAGAGAAAGAAAGTCTGGTTAGTCTCTTAATGGCAGAGCTCCTTCAATCTAACTCCTAATCCATTATGCTACATGTAGGACTGTTCGGGACCCGCTCTAGACTCGACCTGGACTCGTCATTCGAATTTCTTTCTACTGCTTAATCTCATAAAAACATTTTCTTTATTTTGTCCTCTATTCCACTTTCCCCTGAAAACAAGTTCCTTTTTATTCATTTATGTCTATCCAAGTTTAATTCCCTCTAAAACCCTTCCATACAACCCATCACATTATATGACTGCCTCTGGTGTTAAGCTACTTTGGGTACGATTGATACTAAACCGTCTTTCAGTCCAGATTGCGCGATGTATTCAGTGTATTTCTCTAACTTTAACACTTTAACAGCTTCTCTATCTATCTATCTATATATCCCCCCCTCTCTCTCTCTCTCTCTCTCTATATATAATATATAATATATATATATATATATGTATATATATATATATATATATATATATATGTGTGTGTGTGTGTGTGTGTGTGTGTGTAAGAATAATGCAATATTCCATAATTCTACATAGTGTTCTATCGTGTATGTGGGTTAATATTTTGGCACATTTAAAGTCAAAGGAATGGTTATGGTCAAAAATGTGTTTAGCTAAGGCTTTGTTTAGAAAACCACGTTTAATGTGGTATTTGTGTTCCGATAGACGTTTAGATAAGGATCTGGAAGTCTCACCTACAGATTTTTTGTTACAATTTGAACAATCAATTGTGTAGACTCCAGCTTCAGAATGAGTGTGTTTATGATTATTTTTATTCTGTAAAATGTTTTTGACTGTTTTTGCGGAGTGAGTGACTGTTTTAATGCCTATCTCTTTTAGGTTTCTATTTATTTTATCAGTGATAGGGTTATTAGGGAGTATGATGTACCTATGTGTGTGCGTGTGTGTGTGTATGCATGTGTGTGTGTGTGGAGAGTCCATTATAGAAAATATATAACGAGACTTGGGCACTTTTATAGAGTCACCAGCTGAGATAAATTTATAGTAACCAAATATCGGTCTGTTAATTTTTTCTTTTTAATTGCAAATATATATATATATATATATATATATATATATATGATCTCTTTGCTGATCGTAAAATATATAAACAAATGTATGTATTTATTAGTTTAAACACCACCCTTAACAGCAGCTGTCAAATGGCCGAGTCGGGTTTAGCTCCTTATCAGAGGTAGTTGCTGTGTCTAGGCCCACTGAACTGAAGTGACATGTCGAAACACGGTGTCAGTAGCTGACATATATATATATATATATATATATATATATATATATATATATAAACAGATGAGAATGAACGATATAAAAGCTGATTTAGGTTTTAGTTTTATATTGCTCTGCTGGTCAGACTTTCAGCACTTTTGATTTTCAGTAGAAATAAAAAATGTATCTCTGTTTTCTTCTTTCCAATCTTTATATTTACCTATTTTTGATTTTATACAATAAATTTTATACAGGGAATTTATGAGAAGAATCAACCAATGAAACTTGCTTCCTTTTTTATTACTATATCTTTTTATATTCATGTATTCAGTGTTCTATACTCGGAAATAACCATTTTGGAAAACTGGGAGAACTGCCTTCGAAATTAGTGTAAGGTTGGAGGGAGGTTCACTGAGTAATTAGATACATTGGGAGCAATGCTATTCATTAAGGTGTTAATATTGTCCGTCTGGAATTGCAGAGTAATACATATTCGCGATGCAACCATAAATATCTATACTCCATTTTTATATCCTAGAAAAATAGGGCAAAGAAAGGAGAGAAATATGAAGAAGTCCAATAAGCTCCTTCGGGGGCCAAGAACAATTAGTTCAAGAATTCTGATGAAGCATTCCCTAAGCAACACCTTTTAATTGCACTAGATAGTCAATGATACGCTAATGTCTGAAATAAAAACTGCGCACACAAAATATATTTTTAGCAAATTAAAAAAAAAGACCAGGGAAACTAAATACTTTAGATATAACTTTAACAATATTGGGGTCTGCATGCTAGGAGAAATAGTTGCATATTTTTTTACCAGTATGAGAAGTCAGTTACAAATTATAGCCAGGATTTATTTCTTGAAGGTAAATTATCATGATTTATTTCTTACTTGAAGGTAAATTATTACTTATACTTATTTCTTACTTTTGAAGGTAAATTATTACTTATACTTATAACTTAAATTTATTACTTATTTATTATTATTACTTATACTTATTTATTACTTACATTATTATGATTTATTTCTTACTTGAAGGTAAATTATCATGATTTATTTCTTACTTGAAGGTAAATTACTTATACTTATTTCTTACTTTTGAAGGTAAATTATTACTTATACTTATAACTTAAATTTATTACTTATTTATTATTATTTATTACTTATACTTATTACTTAAATTTATTACTTACATTATTATGATTTATTTCTTACTTGAAGGTAAATTATCATGATTTATTTCTTACTTGAAGGTAAATTATTACTTATACTTATTTCTTACTTTTGAAGGTAAATTATTACTTATACTTATTACTTAAATTTATTACTTATTTATTATTATTTATTACTTATACTTATTACTTAAATTTATTACTTACATTATTATGATTTATTTCTTACTTGAAGGTAAATTATCATGATTTATTTCTTACTTGAAGGTAAATTACTTATACTTATTTCTTACTTTTGAAGGTAAATTATTACTTATACTTATTACTTAAATTTATTACTTATTTATTATTATTTATTACTTATACTTATTACTTAAATTTATTACTTACATTATTATGATTTATTTCTTACTTGAAGGTAAATTATCATGATTTATTTCTTACTTGAAGGTAAATTATTACTTATACTTATTTCTTACTTTTGAAGGTAAATTATTACTTATACTTATTACTTAAATTATTACTTATTTATATTATTTATACTTTACTTATTACTTAAATTTATTACTTACTTACTTGAAGGTAAATTATCATGATTTATTTCTTACTTGAAGGTAAATTATTACTTATACTTATTTCTTACTTTTGAAGGTAAATTATTACTTATACTTATACTTATTTATTATTATTTATTACTTATACTTATTACTTAAATTTATTACTTACATTATTATGATTTATTTCTTACTTGAAGGTAAATGATCAAACTTGAAACTCATTCAATTCCTATAGAACAGGGTAATCCAAAAAGTTAACTCACGCATGGATGTCAAATATCTTCAAATGGTGAAGGGAGTTTACAATGACCGCGATGTTCCCAACGAATCATCCAGGAATCTTTTTAATTACCAGTATAGATACATACCAACCCCTCCACACGAGCAGGTTGTGATACAAGATCAATTTCTTAAGCGGAGTTTAAGAGGTTTTAAATCAGTTTTCCCTATCCTAGACTGGTTACTTAGCCATGGTTAAAGAGCTCAGTCTGCCCTGCTATTTTCTCATAGATGGAGGGATAATTGGATGTGTTGCATAGCGCGTCGTCACTGTACTAAATTGCAATAGTTTTATCTTCGTTGTAAGGGATGACAATAACACCAAAGTTATCCTCCAGAAGTTTATTGAAATAAATTCAAGCTTCTTAACTTCGAGAGAGAGGGTCAGTTTAATTAATATATTCAGTCTTTAGACTTTCGGTCCTTCGATTAAATTTCTGGGCGACAAGCTTTTTCAGTTGGTAAATATTAACGCTAGCTTTTCCGACACCAACTACACGAGGTCCCGCTCGGCCGACTACTGCCCCGATCACCTCAATCTCTCTCCGCGTGACTGCCTCCGGGACTAACTGACCTGACCTGTCTGAAACCCTCGGTTCTTTTATATTCATAGCTACTCCCACGTATTTTTATCTCTTGATCTGATAACGGGCAGGTGTTAAACTTCTTTGTTTAATAAAACCGGGAATTCATATTTCCCTTTGTACAATATATAACAGATGCATACCTTTCCTAAGGGTATTAACGCAATGTGAAATGCAAACAGCTTCGTCCAGGAATTGAATTCGGATCAACGAGTCCATTTCCTACGACTCTAACCATTAGACCATGCGCTTCCTTTAATTACCGATATAGTATTTTTTGTCGATTGTTATTTACAGTTTATTTGTATCGATCGGTATTTGTTCGAATCAATCACTCAATGTTATACCTTTCATAAATCTATTATAGCTGATTCGCAATTGAAAGACAGTATCATTATAATGATTAAACGTAGTAAAAAAGTAAAGCCAATGAAGAAGCATATTATCACTAACATCCAGAAACCAACAGAAGTAGAGAGACATTTTTTCACTATACCCGAAATTTAGGTCGTTCCTTGTCACTCTGACGGTAACTATCTGACTGTCCGTTTTAAGAAAAATCCAAATTATCTTGTCTGACTGTCTCTCGCATCTACCACGGGAGTGCTCGTAATTGGCCTTTTTTTCTTTCTCTGGCACACGGCTGGGCACGATGATCACTGGTCGTGGTAGTCGGGTCAAAATTGACTCTTGTCTTTACATGGAGAGTTTGTGCGAAGTGAAAAGCTAATAGGATCGTCCAGGAATTATCGTATGATTATACGATAATTGTTACGCTAAGAACTCCTTCAAAATGTAACTTTTATTCGTGTGAAAAAAATTGATAAGTAAACATTTCGACTTATATAAAAAAAGGTCAAAATATTATATTCAATCAATATCGTTTGGAGATTTTTGGTATTTTGTTGGTTTGTTGTTTGCTTGGATTAAGCGGAGTTTAACAGGTTTGAATTCAGTGCTTTCCTTCTCCTAGACTAGTTACCTAGCCAAGGTTAAAGAGCCCAGTCTGTCCTATTATTTACCTATAGATGGAGGGAGAGTAGTTGGATTCATACCTTTCCCAGTGTATTATTGTGAAATGCAAACAGCTTCGTTCTGAATTTGAACTAGGTTCGCCGAGTCCATTTCCCACGACTCAAACCATTACATCACGCACCTCTAACTTTAAAAAAATCTATTCATCCCATAGATGGAACCCTAACACTCCGGGATAGAGCGAACCTTGTAGCAATGTCAATGAAGTGATACTCCACAATCCTCAAAGCTTTTAATTGGAACTTCATCATTAGATGCAGTTTAACGTCATACCCAGGACTTTCGGTCACTTTTGTTTGGCGTTTTCCGACCTCAGTGAATAATGTGGAAAGTTTTCAAAGTTTTTGATTAGCCCCGCTGTGCTCAACAATTGTTCTCAAGAGTAAATTTATTGCGTGGGAGGAAAAGCCACAGACTTAATTCGTTATTAAGACTTCAGAGAGGAATTCTTAAAGCAAGGAATGTTTGGAATGGAAATCAGTTGTCAGTTCTATTGACCAAAGTCTTCAGCTGACAGCAGTTCAACACCTTAGAAACTTGGCAGTATTAATGGCAAATTGCTTCACGTGCTCTCGTTCCGTTCCATCTGATTTTCCCTCACAGAAAAACATTATAATACTAGCATGACCTGTGGATGTACCACAGTATGATAAATCATTGATTAAATATTGATGCAAAAAGCTCAAATCTTTAAATAAGGATTTGATATGATGATATGTTCTTGCACTAGCAGTACCCGTAGATATACCATAGTATGATAATTTAATTATTACAACAATTGGTATGTTTAATTAAGAGCTATTAATAAGAGTTCAATATGTAATAAAATAATAATGATCTTGATTTAACTGTCTCTATTTTCTTTTTTCCCTTCTTTTTATGTTTCAATATGTTCGACTTAAACAGATTAGCGTTATTGCTTCAACGCGCTTACCCCTCTCTCTATCGTTTCCCTACTCTCTTTCTTTCTAGCCTTTTTATTATTTTTCTATGTAGTATGTCCTTTTACTTCCCTTTCTTTCTTTCTAATAAAAACGGAATGATCCATTTTTAGATGAGGTGACGACGCTCTTAAGAAATAGAAATTCGGTGGTAAAGCATGTCCAGATAATCCGAGTTGAGGGCATTGTAGGATGATAACGATTGTACAATTAAGGAACACGAGTATTAGTATATAGATATCCAGGTCATGGACCTTGATATCCTTTGAGTATGCAATTGATATTTGGGATTAAACAACTGCATTTCAAATCAAAGGAAATTATTTTGCTCAGCTATAAAACCCATCACACACACACACACACACACACACATATGTGTATATATATATATATATATATATATATATATATATATATGTATGTATAAAGTGGAGAGTAAGGAAAGAATATAAAGTAGAGAGTAAGGAAAGAATATAAAGTGAGAGTAAGGAAATAATTCTAAGTGGGGAGTAAGGAAAGAATATAAAGTGAGAAAGTAAAGAAAGAATATAAAGGGAGGGTTAGGAAAGAATATGAAATGGAGAGTAAGGAAAGAATATAAAGTGGAGAGTAAGGAAAGAATATAAAGTGGGAGTAAGGGAAGAATAAGCGGAGTGTAAGGGAAGAACAGGAAGCAGAAAGACTATAAAATGGAGAGTAAGGAAATGATTCAATGCGGAGAGTAACGGATGATGGCATGGGAAGGCAGAAGACAAATATATAATCTGAAAAAGAACCAAAAATATGTATTTATTTTCTTTGAGCAAGAATTGCAGAAATCCCAAAGGTTGTAGATGTTAAAATATATATGGATATTTTGAGCAAATAACAATAGTGTTCATCCGTCTGAACTTTTGAGATGAGGATTGATATAGACAACGGAATGAGAACAATCACCCCAATGGATTAAATAGAGGGTTCGGTTCGAAGTTCTCTGAAGGCTCCCGCGTTCAACAAGAAGACTCCTGAGTTCAAAAAGAAGTTTCCCGTGTTCGACAAGAAAACTCCAAAGAACGCCAGAGGTCATATCAACCTAAACGTCATGTATATTACAATAAAGATGAGGACAACAGCGCCCAAAAACTAAATAATACAAATGATTAAGTCTAAGCTCAAAATTCCAGGCAAATAAAAAAAGAAACAACCATGCAAGAATATAAACAGAAACGTACAATGAAGGCGATTCCCTGATCTTTAGGCACAAAATAACCCTAGACAAGTTGGCATGCCGTTAAAATCAATCACTCAACTCAATAGATAAATAAAAACTTCTCATGAATTCATTGTTATAACGGACATATCGCAATTAACTCTGTCGAGTGCAAATATTAACATGATCTTCATCGCCGCGCTATTCTCCTTCCCCTTCTTCTCTTCTTCTTCATCATCATCATCATCAATAGCCTCATCTTTGATCTGATCACCATGACAACGACCTCCGACCTTTCCCTATTTTTCTCTCTCTACTCCACCCATCCCTCTCACTGCTTGTTATCGTAACTAATATTTTAACGGTATTATCCCTAGCGATCATCCTGACCGTATCTCTCAGTAACCGCAACCGCTACCACAACCACCACCACCACCCCAACAACATCATGGCCATCATCACTACCAACAACAACAAGCCTGTAATCTCTATTATTAATCGAAACTCACCCTACCAGTACGCTACCCCCACCCCGACCCTCCTCCTTTGACCCTCCCCGACCCCTTAGTCCCCAGCGTTGTTGCTGCCTAATATTCCTGACTCGACTTTTGTTGACAGTTCCCCATATTTTATCATTTCTCGTTTTGCAAATCGAATATAATTGCGTAGCAGTCTTCCGGGCCAGATCGATAGATTAAGCGACTAGCATCTGCAAAATGGTTTACCAATGTCAGCGGGTTCAATACCGCCTTTTTACTCCGAACAATTCCAGAAAGTTGGTCCGTGATAGCAATTCATTTGTATTACAGTAATTCTTGATAACCAGCTTAAGCAAGTCTTTTCATTTTGCCGGTGGGTTTTTATTATAGTCATTTTCATTATTCCTGTATTCAGTTAACCCAATGAGCTTTCAAGTACATCAACGTTTACCTACTTTACCGTCTCTCAGTTTCTTTACAGGATTCAGGCAAATCAATATACAGGGTCGGGCAGAAGTAAAAGGGCAGCCAATAAGAGAAAACGTGTAATTTTACCGTTTAATTATCTTCACTGAGAAATTATAAAGTTCATGGTCAGCTCGGATGCAGACCCACGCTAATATAATCAAGTAGCAAATCGAATAGAACATAACGTTTTTCTTTGAATTTGAGCATTTAATCGCTGTTGTCCTAACAAATGACTCGCGATGATGAGCCACTTTTGCTATGTTGTGATACTATACAGTATCAAAAATAAATAGTTATGCTCCTAATAATTTAGTCCCATCTATGGGTTAAACAGAAAAATGTTTTTATTAAAAAAAAATTGTATTATGAATTGATTTATTTCAAAACTTTATCGGCATTAAATGACCCACTGAGGTTGATATGTCGTAAAACAAACCAAACCAACCAAACCAAACCTAATAATTTAATTAAAAGTTAATTTTCGTAAAAATCTATTTTTATCGAAGAGGTTATGTTTCATTTATTCTTGTTGGGTACACAATTTGTTTCAAGCTTAATTTATTTTTAAACATTTTTAAAACTCATTTTCGATCTATTTAACCTATAGATGGGACCCTGACAGGTACTACCACTCCGATTCAGAGTGGACCTGGGAGTAATGGTAATGGTGGCCACTTATGTAACAGCAGGTACTATGAGCAACACAAGTCCTTTGTTTATAAAAATGACTTGATACGACACTGAAGAATTAAAAAAGGGTCAATATGCCATATTCACACACTCTTTCTCCCTCTCTCTCTCACACACACAAACACGCGTTTACGCACAACACACACACACACACACACACACACATACGCTGTCTCTTTCTCTCTCTCTCTCTCTCTTCTATCTCTCTCTCTATCTCTGTCTTTATGTCTCTGTCTGTCTGTCTATCTTTGTCACACACCTTCTCTCTCATTTTTTAATATTCAGTTCTATGTCTCCCATCTCTTGCCTTCCGTTCTTCCTTCCATCTCTCTCATTCTCTCTCTCTCTCTCTCTCTCACACACACACACACACTCTCTCTCTCTCTCTCGCTCTTACACTCGTAACTGGTTCCCGTTATATCCCCGAAGTTAAGCAGCGACGAACCTATTCAATACTTAAGGTTATCACTTAAACAATAACAGGTACTGTAAGCAATTCGAGTCATTTGTTATAAAAAATGACTTGATTCAGCATTAAATCACCCAAAAGGGTTGATACACCGTAAAACCAAACCAAACCATCAACACATCTATGGCCATTTCATGCCTAGATAGGGGTGGGTGGGGTAAACATTTAGGTATCGAACATATATGCCGAAAGGGTGGGGTCCCTTAAGGAAAAATTGTGATATTGTAAAAAGAACCTGGTACTTCTAAAGCGGAGGCGGGGGCATACCTAAAATGAGTTAACCAAGTGAGTTCTCAGTATTATATATTTCTTAATTTAACCATTGTAGTTCTTTTATGCATTAATAAAATGAATAAAATTATTCTAATTAATTATTATTTTGATAATTTCATTGCCCTCAATTAGTATTCCATATACAATATTTCTGTATCTATTAACAATAGAGATTAGATTTCTATTTGTCTGTACCCGAATCTACGTCACTGCTTACGTCATATTACCCAAATTCGTCATAACATAGAATAAATACATTCAAAATTTGGGCATGCAACATTAGACAGTCCTCATTGTTTTTTAAAACAAGTTTTAATAAATACATGACTGGTATTATATATCTATATATAGTTTGTTTTATTTTAATACATATTTAAAGTTTACATTTCAAATTGTTTTATTTTTTAACCCTTTAATGAATTTGATGATTTTACTTACTTAGGGTACAGACTCGCTGACATTGAATTTTTTACTCCCACCCTTCAGGCAATATGTTTCATATCTATTTTTACATCGCCCGAAGGGTGTTTTTTATTTTGCTAGTATATCTAAAGTTATCAGAACTAAGTTTCCATTTTAAATTATTCTATTTTTTACTCTTTTAATAAATTTGATGATTTTGTTTATGGCATTGTTTTTTTAACTCGCACCAACTCAGGCAATATCTTTCAAAAATCAATTTTCACACCGCCCGGATGGTGTTTATCTATTGATTTATTTATTGCTAGTCTAAATAATAATTGTTATGCTATTACTTATCAAAAGGTATTACGTACAATATTACCATTTTCCTTTTCGGTGTACATGTTCGGTACCTAAACGTTGACCCCCTCCTTGGCCTAAAGGTTAGTAAATTGATGCAGTCTCTGACATTACAAGCTTTTATTTACAATTTTCGTAGTTGTTTCTTAAGAGTATTTTTGCACAATTTCCTATTGAATACGAAAAATTTTTTCTCACAGTTAAATTGTATCTAAAATACTGCACAAGGATGCTGCGTGCAGACCTGAACAAATCTTGGAAGCAGCACCCCACAAAAAGGAGCTGTATGGCCACCTATCTTCTATCACAAAAACTATCAAATATGAGGAACAACACATGCTCGACTTTCTCCCATGAACACCCCACTGTAAGCCAACCAGCAAAAACCTACATCAATCAGCTCCGTACGGATTCTTGTTTCCGTGTGGAAGACCTACCAGAGGCGTTACCGATAGGGACGGTTGGAGAGAGAGAATTATGGGAAACTGTGCTGTCAGAGGACATGATGATGATCTATATATTTCAGTCTGTTTGTATCTGTCTATCTATTACTATATCATATATATATATATATATATATATATATATATATATATATATATATATATATATATTAATGTGGAGGCTGGAAGGAGAAGAATTGATGAGAAAGGTGTTATAGGCATTTTAAAATGTCTATACTGCATTGGAAATTAATTTTGTTTCAGGATGGTTTGTATTGTTTTATGAATAAAGCTTCTAGTATTTGTAGTTTTTGTTTATTTTTTTCCTTTGTGCAGAATGTATGTATTTTCCGTTAGAATATTTCGGTAATTAGAATGGGGGCATGAATGTAATTTCAAGTGTTGTGAAATGGAGATATTATCTGTTAAATGGAGGGTTATATATATATATATATATATATATATATATATATATATATATATATTTGTGTGTGTGTATGTGTGTGTGTGTGTGTTTCCCTTCTTTATTTCTTTATTAATCTCTGAGTCATAAATAATCTATATTAGTATGTTCATATCTATCGATATATCTCAATCTGTTCATATCTATCACTCTACCTTTCTATCACTATCTCATATATATATATATATATATATATATAATATATATATATATATATATATATATCTGTGTGTGTGTGAGTGAATGAGTGAATATATATATATGTATGTGTATGTGTATTTCCCTTTATTTCTTGGTTAATTTCTTTGTCATAAATGTTCTTAGTATATTCATATCTATCTATCTATCTATCTATCTATCTATTTGTTCTAGTCTGTCCATGTCTGTCTATCTATCTATAAATGTCTGTTCATATCTATCTATTTATTTTTCTTGCCTGTTCACGTCTATCTATCTATCTATCTATCTCAGTCTGTTCATATCTATCTATCTATCTATCTATCTATCTATCTATTTGTTCTAGTCTGTACATGTGTGTCTGTCTATCTATAAATATCTGTTCATATCTATCTATCAATTTTTTCTTGCCTGTTCACGTCTATCTATCTATCTATCTATCTATCTATTTCAGTTTGTTCGTGTCTATCTATATTCAAATCTATATCTATCTATCTATCTATCTATCTATCTATTCCAGTTTGTTCATATCTATCTATTCCAGTTTCCTCGTGTCTATCTATTTCAGTCTGTCCATATCAATCAATCAATCTATCTATCTATCTATCTATCTATCTATCTATCTATCTATCTATCTCAGTCTGTTCATATCTATCTATCTATCTATTTATCTATCTATCTATGTTATTCTACTTTACTTGGTATTTTAGAAATTCGAGTCCTATAAGTATTAAGAACAATTTGATTCCAGTTTGAATACACGTATTAACTATAAAAGTCAATTAAGAATTTAGTATTCACTAAGAAATACAGTTAAGTCTTTGATTTCGCTTGTAAACAAAACTGAACTGGCCGAGTGACCAACTATCACCTCTAGGACAATGGCGCGCTTTCCTTCACATTCCGCCTAATTTGTGTTACTCAACTTGCTTGGTATAAATTGTGACCTTTGATTCTTGACCCTTCCTCTTCTTCAAGTTCTGAGTCACGGATTGCTTTCGTATTTTCATCTGACCGTCGCTTCTGGGAGATTAGGAATGCAGTAGGCAAATTGACCCCTGAGCGAGGTTAGCACAAAGTTTCCCCCTCCCATGTCTTGCTGTTGGCGATCTAGACAATATGCCAAAGGGTAAGGGCCATATACTCTAGGGCATAAGCAATGATGTTTAAGTTTCGAGTATACAAGAAATGAATAATGATAATGATCATAATAAGGAAAGGCGGAAGAGGGAAGAGGACTCGTTAGAATTAAGGAGAGCGTCGATTCTGCGATTAACGGTATTGAAGAATATAAAGCGGAGAGTAAGGAAGTAATATTAAGTGGAGAGTAAAGAAATAAGATGAGCCAGAGAGTAAAGAAAACATTTGAAGTAGAGAATAAGGAAAGAATATAAACTGGGGAGTAAGGAAAGAATATAAAGCGGCAAGTAAGGAAAGAATATAAAGCAGAAAGTAAGAAAATAATATAAATCCGAGAGTAAGAAAAGAATATAAAGCGGTGAGTAAAGAAAGAATATAAAGCAGAGAGTAAGGAAAGAATATGAAGTTGGGAGTAAGGAAAGAATATGAAGTGGGGAGTAAGGAAAGAATATAAAGTGGAGAGTAAGGAAAGAATATAAAGCAGAAAGTAAGGAAAGGATATAAAGTGAAGAATAAGGAAATAATTATAAGCGGCGAGTAAGGAAGGATTATGAGGCAGAGAATAAGGAAAGAATATAAAGTGGAGAGTAAAGAAATAATAGAAGCCAGAGAGCAAAGAAAGAATTTGAAGTAGAAAGTAAGGAAAGAATATGAAGTAGAGAGTAAGGAAAGAATATGAAGTGGGGGAGTAAGGAAAGAATATGAAGTGGAGAGTAAGGAAAGAATATGAAGTGGAGAGTAAGCAAAGAACAAAAAGCGGAGAGTAAGTAAAGCGGAGAGTAAGCAAAGAACATAAAGCGGAGAGTAAGGAAAGAATATGAAGTGGAGAGTAAGGAAAGAATATAAAGTGGAGAGTAAGCAAAGAACATAAAGCGGAGAGTAAGGAAGCATATAAATGTGGAGAGTAAGGAAATAATATAAAGCAGAAAGTAAGGAAAGAATATAATGTGGAGAGTAAGGAAAGTATATAAAGTGGAGAGTAAGGAAAGAATATAAAGTGGAGAGTAAGGAAATAATATAAAGTGGAGAGTAAGGAAATAATTTTAAGCTGAGAGTAAGGAAAGCATATCAAGTGGAGAGTAAAGAAATAATATGAGCCAGCGAGTAAAGAAAGCATTTGAAGTAGAGAATAAGGAAAGCTAAACTGGTCCCTTCTATTCAAAAAGAGTCCTATTCTTATTGTAATCGGAGTCCTTCTGTTCAATTATAAAGAACTAACTATCAGTTTTTGTATTTTACTTACGGAAGGATTGCTGTAAGAGGCGCTGCGAGTTGTTTAAAGTAGAAAAAGAGTTACATGTCTAAACCTAAGTGTATACAAAATATGTATCTGTTAAAGCACCTTTTTTAATTTCCCAAATTCGGTTAATTATTGAATTTGAATTTTATAATATCTTTTAATAATTTGAATAATGTCTGAAGCCACCCTGGCGCAAAACCATGAAGCCATGTGGCCCAGAAGAAATATGATAACTCCACGCGAATCATTTTCCGCCAATTTATTCGGTCTCTGGTTGCGTCTTGCCAACTGCATATGGGGATGTTAAAATCCTTCAGGTCTCTCTTCATGTTGTCTTTGTACGTGAGCTTTGGTCTACCAATTCCAAATGATCCCTCTCTCAGTTGAGAGTACAGAATCTACTTTAGTAGGCTGTCATCTCCAAGTCTGTTTAAATGTTTATTTAATAATCATGTCAAAATAATTTGAGATATTTTGTTAATAAGTGTAAAGATGATATTTTTTTAAATATAAAATTCTTAAAGTCTTTAAGAAAGACACTTTGACCTTGATGTCATTGAAGAACTCTTTCATTATATTTATGCTATATCATCTTTATTATAGGAAGGTGAAATCAACACATTTGATCATGAAATCCATCCCTGTGTATGGGACCTGACAGGTTACATATACAGCATACAGGCACCATGACAGCTCCTCAGGTTTATTTAAATGTTTATTGTGTTCATACAAGTCACAATAAAGATGACAACAGTCTGAAATATAAAAAATATTCAGATTTTTATTGTTTTGTTGTCATGCACTAATCTCCACCCCACCCCCTCAATCATTTTGTTAATGTGACTTCTTTAATGAAGCTGCATTGAATGGATTTAACGTTTTAAAGATAATTCTATGGAGAATTAGATTTTGTTTACATTTTTATATTACGTTTTGTCTATTTTTTGTTCGTACTTATTTCTTATTTTTAAAGTAAAAAAAAAGGCAAAATATTGAGCTTCTAGGCCTTTTTTTTTACTTTATTTGTTTTCGTAGCTTAATCTTCTAACGATGTGGTTAATAAAAAAGAAAAAAAATGAGGTTAATTAAATTATTTTTAGAGGTTTAAAATTGACATCCGTTGATTAAACTCTTCCTCTCACTGCAGGGGACTGGGATTTTGTTAATTAATGTTAAAATACGGAACAAATGAATTTTACTGATTAGATGAAAAAATATTTCATCTAAATAATACTTTTTTAGTGTTGGATTTAATTGGACGGTATATTTTCTACAAAAGCCCGCAAGAGATCCGATATAAAAAAGCATTACATGGGATAAACTTTTTCCGAGAATTTATTAACAAAAAGAAAATACAAAAAAAAACATATATTATTACGCTTTTGATCATCCATTTAGAAGTAAAAGCGAATTTGAATCATAACGATGTTAAAAAAAGTGTATGTTTTTCTGGTAAATGTTTATCTAACCATATTTCAAAATGGTTGGGACAAATTTCAAAATAGGACGATGTTTTCTTAGATAAAATTATTTATTTTTTGAATTATTTGGTGGAATTTTATAGACAACATCTTTTTTTAATTTTAACTTTTTTTTAATAAATATTTTTCTATGAAATTTAATCCCTGTTGCAGTAATTTGAATTGCCGTGGGTCCTAGTCCTTCCACCGGGTCGTTTCTCCTTCCTTACGGGCACGTCCCTACTTTTATTTCAGTATCAAATCTACAGGGAGGAGGATAGGGAGCTCTTAAAGTAGTTTTTTTTACTAACGAGAAAAGACTACCTTTGGATTGATTTCAGAGTTTTTCTTCTCCTTGAACCGTTGCCTTGCCAAGACAATACCCTTGGGAAAGGTACGAAACCAACTATTCTCCCTCCAGCTTTGGGTAAATAGTTGGACAGACTGGGGTCTTTAATCCCAGTCTGCCCAATTATTTACCCAAAGCTGGGGGGAAAATAGTTGGTTTCGTACCTTTCCCAGGGGTATTAGTACCTTGCGAAATCCAAACAGCCACGTTTAGGATTTGAACTCGTCTTGCCGTGTCCATTTCCCACGACAGTAAGCATTACACCACACCCCTCCGCACTTTGTTGTACATGTCCAACTCACAGCGATAACCTACGTTCGCGCCAAAGTGACCACACTATTTATTGTACAAAAATATACAAATGTGGCACAAGACTGTAAAAGTGGAGGGAGGAGTGCTGGTCATCAATATCCTATCTTTAACCTAACGAGATTCATCTACTGATCCAAACATACATTAAAATAACCCTTTCACCACAACATCACTTTTATTCTGAAAAACTTACACACAACATTCACCAAAAAACCAGACTGCACCTCTTGTAAGACTCCGGCAATGGAGCCACTCGTTGTCCATGAGTGGTGACCCGAGATACTTAAGGATGGAACCCAGGTGGCTGAGAATCCATGACATGCAACACTCCATTGTGGTCCTTACTTAGGCTAGACGGGCTGTCGGAAATGTCCCATTCAATCACTCGGCTGGTCACATCAAGCCCTAGCACTTATATGATTGTCCCAACCCTATTGCTCTCATGGCAAGCCCCGACCCTTTTATCATATATGTGCTAGAAGGCGGTAGCTCAGTGTCTGAGTATGACGTTAAATTCTATCTGATGGTGAAGTTCTTATTCTGGAGCTCTGAGGAATGTGGAGTAACCCTTCATCACGATTACTCTCACGTCCACTCTGACCCGGAGTGGTAATACCTATTTAGGTTACATCCATGCGTTAAATAGAAAAATAATAAGTTTTCAAAAATGTGTTTAAAAATGAGTTTTAAAAAATTCAGTAACCATGAAGAATAAATAAAACAAACTTCGACATAAAAGGACCCAATGGGTTGACATGCCGTAAACCCCAACCAACCAACCAACCAACCAACCAACCAACCAAAACATAGCAGTTTCTCAATGAAGGTCTAAATCCATCCCATATTTACATATTGTGAGAGAGGATGATTGTTTTTATTTACAATTAAAAAGACATCCCCAAGGAAATGTAATGAAAAAAAAACACATGATAATTTCCAACCGCCGAAAAAATCAAAATGAACTCCTTATATATATTTACCCACCCCCGCACGAGCAGGATGTGACACAAGGTCAATTTCTTAAGCGGAGTGTGACAGATTTGAATTCAGAGTCTTCCTTCTCCTAGACTGGTTATCTAGCAATGATTAAATAGCCCAGTCTGCCCTACTATTTGTCCATAGCTGAAGGGAGAGTAGTTGGATTTATACCTTTCCCAACGGTATTTGCGACATATGAAATGTGAACAGCTTCGCCCAGGATTTGAACTCGGCTCGACGAGTCCATATCCTACAACACGCGCCTCCACATGAACTCCTTATATCCAGTTTCTCTGATGACATAATTTGCATAGTCTAAGCAAGTGGGGTCAAAATTTAGGTATCGGACATGTATACAGAAAAGGATTATTCCTTTAATAAAATATTGTGATATTAGGAAAAGTACCTGGTACCTATTAATTAAGTATAACATTTATCATTTAGATATAGATATAATATAAATAATTCATTTATATATCTATTAATAATGAAGATTCGGTATCTGTTCGTCTGTAACCGGTGGTAGTACCTGTTGGGGTCCCATGCATGGGTTAAATAGATTTTTTTTAAAGTATTAAAATGTATTTAAAAGATTTAGTTAAAAAATGAATTCCCAAAAGAAGGAATAAGACAAAATGTCTTCGGTATAAAATAACCCAACAAGGGTAGACATGCCGTAAAAACCAATTAAGCAACCAATCTAGCATCAGTTCCTACGATTGCGCATGTTACGAGAATTGTTCTGAAAAATGGCTACGTCCTGGTTAGAGAATTAATGTATATTGTCTGTTTTGGTGTTAAGATTCTGTGTACAATTATTGTATGTGAATAGATACACGCATGAGGCTAAAAATATTTTCTCTATATCTATCTATGGTCATATCTTATTCAGTCCGCGCACATCTATCTATCTATCTATCTATCTATCTATCTATCTATCTGTCCGTATAGCTGTTCACTATGTATGTATGTATGATGTAAACCCGCCCAACAGGGTGGGAGTCCAGTGGCTTCGGCCTGGATCTTTACAAGTTAATAGCATCGATCCCAGGTGGCTATCCCCCCAGCAATACCTTCCCCCTTGATTTAAAGGGGCAGGGCTGGGTTTATTGCACAGTGCCTGAGGCGCCCCCTTGAGGGGGAATGCCTACGGGATCGATGCAATTTTTCACCCGCCACCCATGAGCTTCGGTTTGTGGGTGGTCCCATGTTAATAGGGCCTTGTGCCCAACCCATACAAGTGGGGTATGAGGTAAATACAACGTATGTATGTATGTTTATATCTATGGTCATATCTAAGTGTGTGCAGGTCTGTCTGTCTCTGTCTCTGTCTCTGTATCTGTCTGTCTGTCTGTCTGTCTGTCTGTCTGTCTCTCTCTCTCTCTATATATATATATATAGATGGATGGATAGATTAATTGATTGACTAGACGGGCTGGCGGAAAGGCCCCCCGATGTAATAGATGGACTGATTGATAGATAGATATCTGTTCATATTGTCGTATGTCTGTATATATGTATGAATATATCTACCGTCATATCTAATTGTGTCCTATCTATCTATCTATCTATCTATCTACCTATTGCTAGTTAGCCAGCTAGCTATCTGCTAGCGATCAGTCTATTCATATTGATGTATGTATGCTTATATAGATGGTCATATCTAATTAAGTGCGTGCGCATCATTCTATCAAAATTCGCATGTCAGTAGAATTGCTCTGAAAAATGGTTGGTTAGAGAATCGGAGTGTATTGTCTGTTTTTGGTGTTAAGCTTCTGAATACAATTGTATGCAGATAGAGGCACATGCATAATGCTAAACTGTTTTTGACTTCGTCCGTGTGCATACGAGTATGTAAGTGCTCGTGAGTGCGTGTGCAACGCGTGTGAAGGTGTCGACGCGTAGGTATCTGTAGTAAATTAAAGCAGCCTCATTTTACAAATTACGTATTCATTGGAAGACACTTTTATTACAGCAAGAATGACGAAAAATTCCCATAACGATTGCAGTGTTAATTATCATCCCTTTTCCATTGAATTAAAAAAAGACTTTCAGATTATTCGAGAAAACAATTTATTTTTCTCTCTCCAGCAATCAATCTTTGTATGTTTGCGTCTGTCTGTGCGCTTTCTATCTATCTATCTATCTATCTATCTATCTATCTATCTATTCCAGTTTGTTCATATCTATCTATCTATCTATCTATCTATCTATCTATCTATCTATCCCAGTTTGTTCTTATCTATCTATCTATTTATCTATCTATCTATTTATTTATTTATCTTCGTATATTCGTATCTATCTATCTATTCCAGTTTGTTCATATCTATCTATCTATGAAATTTAACATTTTGAAAAAACATATTCCAGTTTGTTCATATCTATCTATCTATCTATCTATCTATCTATTCCAGTTTGTATCTATCTATCTATCTATCTATCTATCTATCTATCTATTCCAGTTTGTTCATATCTATCTATCTATCTATCTATTCCAGTTTGTTCATATCTATCTATCTATCTATCTATCTATCTATTCCAGTTTGTTCATGTCTATTTATTTTAGTCTGTCCATATCTATCTCTCTTAATATGTTCAAATCTATCTATCTATTTATCTATCTATCTATCAATTATTTCAGTTTGTTCGTGTCTATCTATATTCAAATCTATATCTATCTATCTATCTATCTATCTATCTATCTATTCCAGTTTGTTCATATCTATCTATTCCAGTTTTCTCGTGTCTATCTATTTCAGTCTGTCCATATCAATCATCAATCTATCTATCTATCTTTCTATCTATCTATCTATCTATCTATCTTAATATGTTCAAATCTATTATCTATTTATCAATTTATCTATCTATCTATTCCAGTGTGTTCATGTCTATCTATTTCAGCCTGTTCATATGTATGTATCTATGTATCTATCTATCTATCTATCCCCTCCGCAGGATCAGAATGCGATACAATGTCAATTTCTTAACCAGAGTTTAACAGGCTTGAATTTTCCTTCTCCTAGACTGATTGCCTAAACATGGTTAAAGAGCCCAGTCTGCCCTACTATTTACCTATAGCTAGAGGTAAAATAGTTGGATATTGACCTTTCCCAAGTGTATTAGCGCTATTTGAAATGCCAACAGCCTTCTCTGGGATTTGAACTCGGGTTGACGGGTCCATTTCTTACGACGCTAACCAATCAACCACGCACCTTATTCAGTTAATAAATATACGTGAAGGAAGCTGAGTCAAACTTTCGTTTCTATTTTCTGGTATTTCGTTGTGTTTTTGATCAATGTATTTAATTTAGACACAACGTTATAGCAGTATTGACCAATGTCTTTCTGAGAATTGACAAAAGAGGCAATCAACATGTCTTCCTAGTAGCTAGATGTCAATTAAATTGAGATACGAGAATAAAACTGAGTGTAATGACAATGAAGGTGTACTCCACACTCCTCAGATCTCTAGAACGGGAGTCTCACCATCATATACGGAGGCGCGTGGCATAATCGTAGGAAATGGACTCGTCGACCCGAGTTCAAATCCTAGACGAAACTCTTTGCATTTTACGTCGCGCTAATACCCTTGGGAAAGGTATGAATCCAACTATACTCCCTCCAGCTATGGGTAAATTGTATGACAGACTGGGCTCTTTAACCCTGATAAGGCAACCTGTCTAGGAGAAGGAAAACTCTGAATTCAAACCTTTTAAACTCCGCTTAAGAAATTGACCTTGTGTCGCATCCTGCTCGTGCGGAGGGGTTGGTGAACTGTATATATATATATATATATATATATATATATATATATATATATACAGTTTAGTGGACAGCTCTTTTTGGGTGGGTTCATACCCTTATGCAAGGGATACAATCGTCCGTACCGAAAGGCCAATCTTATGCATGAAATGAGAATTATGTTAGTAAGTCAAAAATATTCACTCTGCAGGTAGAATTTGATACACATTCATAAGTATAGGACACTCAGTAAAGATCGAACTCACTTTTCAATAGTAACAGAATTGCGAGACTATCTAGCTAACCATTACACCAAGACCGAGTGATGTCCTGGGTGTGTCGTTTAACTGCATCTAATGGTAAAGTTCTAGTTCAGGAGCTCTGAGAAATATGGAGTACCCCTTCATCACCATCGCTCCCAGGTCTACTCTGACCCGGATTGGCAGAACCTCTTATGGTCCCATCTATGGGTTAAACAGAAAGAATTAGTCATAAAAATGTGTTTAAAAATTGAGTACTCATCAAGAATGAATCAAACAAAACCTCTTCGTTATAGAATAATCCAACAAGGGTTGGCATGCCATAAAATCCAACCAACCAACCAACCAACCAACCAACCAACCAAGACGTTAGTAAACAGATATATGTAATGGAAGCTGAGTCAAACTTTTATCTCTATTTGCTGGTATATGGTTAGGTCTTTCATCAAGATATTTAATTGAAATACAATAATGGAGCTTGGAGTAATGGTAATAACGGGGGACCCCACACTCCCCAGATCTTCAGAACAGGAGCCTCACCATCTGATGCAGTTTAGATAGCTCTTTTTGGGTAGTGGTCGTGGTGGGGGGTCATACCCTGCTACAGCCGTACCGAAACGGGAATTTTATATATGAAAGGAGAATTATGTTAGTAAATAAAATAATTAAAAAAGAATTTAGCAAGAATATGCGCCCTGCCGGTGTAAGTATTTAAGTTTTAATGTAATGAATATATTAGATTAGAAAGGCTAACGAAATAAAATAAGAAGGCATACAAAAAGATTTCACTTATTTTAATTATACTCTAATTGGTTTCTATATAAATTCATTCATAGGATTGATTTCAATTATTCTAATTATACTCTAATTTGTTTCTAAATAAATCCATTCATAGGATTGATTTCACTTATTCTAATTATACTCTAATTGGTTTCTATATAATCCATTCATAGGATTGATTTCATATTTAATTATATCCATTTCATTAGGATTGATTTCACTTATTTTAATTATATTCTAATTGGTTTCTATATAAATTCATTCATAGGATTGATTTCACGTATTCTAATCATACTCTAATTGGTTTCTATATAAATTTATTCATAGGATTGATTTTACTTATTCTAATTATATTCTAATTGGTTTCTATATAAATCTATTCATAGGATTGATTTCACTTATTTTAATTATATTCTAATTGGTTTCTATATAAATTCATTCATAGGATTGATTTCACGTATTCTAATCATACTCTAATTGGTTTCTATATAGATTTATTCATAGGATTGATTTTACTTATTCTAATTATATTCTAATTGGTTTCTATATAAATTATTCATAGATTGATTTCACTTATTTTAATTATATTCTAATTGGTTTCTATATAAATTCATTCATAGGATTGATTTCACGTATTCTAATCATACTCTAATTGGTTTCTATATAGATTTATTCATAGGATTGATTTTACTTATTCTAATTATATTCTAATTGGTTTCTATATAAATCTATTCATAGGATTGATTTCACTTATTTTAATTATATTCTAATTGGTTTCTATATAAATTCATTCATAGGATTGATTTCACGTATTCTAATCATACTCTAATTGGTTTCTATATAGATTTATTCATAGGATTGATTTTACTTATTCTAATTATATTCTAATTGGTTTCTATATAAATCTATTCATAGATTGATTTCACTTATTTTAATTATATTCTAATTGGTTTCTATATAAATTCATTCATAGGATTGATTTCACGTATTCTAATCATACTCTAATTGGTTTCTATATAGATTTATTCATAGGATTGATTTTACTTATTCTAATTATATTCTAATTGGTTTCTATATAAATCTATTCATAGGATTGATTTTACTTATTTTAATTATATTCTAATTGGTTTCTATATAAATCATTCATAGGATTGATTTCTTATTTCAATTATATTCTAATTGTTTTCTATATAAATCCATTCATAGGATTGATTTCACTTATTCTAATTATACTCTAATTGGTTTCTATATAAATCCATTCATAGGATCATTTCACTTATTTTAATTATACTCTAATTGGTTTCAATATAAATCCATTCATAGGATTGATTTCACTTATTCTAATTATATTCTAATTGGATTCTATATAAATCCATTCATAGGATTGATTTCAATTATTTTAATTATATTCTAATTGGTTTCTATATAAATTCATTCATAGGATTGATTTTACTTATTCTAATTATATTCTAATTGGTTTCTATATAAATCCATTCATAGGATTGTTTTTACTTATTTTAATTATATTCTAATTGGTTTCTATATAAATTCATTCATAGGATTGTTTTTACTTATTTTAATTATATTCTAATTGGTTTCTATATAAATTCATTCATAGGATTGATTTTACTTATTCTAATTATATTCTAATTGGTTTCTATATAAATTCATTCATAGGATTGATTTTGATATGTTGGAGAATAAAAGACGGAACGCCTAAACGTTAGTAAATAAATATACGTGATGGAAACTGAGAGAAACTTTCGTTTCTATTTGCTGGTATTTCGTTGTATCTTTGATCAAGATATCTAATTGAGACACAATGTAATGGCACTATTGAACAATGTTTTTCTGAGAATTGACAAAAGCGGCAATCGACATTTCTTCCAAGTAGCTAGCCGTGTACGCGGAAATGTGTCTTTTTCATCATCGAATTGTGTGTGGATCCACTGGGGAGATGGATTTGCAAAAGAAAGGTTTAGCTGAAACACAATAGCGAACGCGTAATCGAGAACCGGGGGAAGCCCCAGCAAGCAGGATTCTCATGTTAGGGGGTAAACGAGTCGGGTGGGGGTAAGTAAAGGTGAGATGTGGAAGCGCGCGTGCCACTTATTGAGGGGGGGGGGCGAATACAACGACGGAGGTTCTGGTAAGAATAATTGGGAAATAATGGGAAGAAACAGGACGGAAGGCAAGTCATTATCTGAAGAAGAAAATTCCTTTCTAGCTTTTGGGAAATAATGTGGGAGCATTTCTGTTTTAAGTGATTTGAAGTAATCAATTATCTATCTATCTATCTATCTATCTATCTATATATATATATATATATATATATATATATATATATATATATATATATATATATATCCATCTATTTGTCTATATGTTTGTCTATCTAACTTTGTGTATGTCTATCTATCTATCGGTTCATATTGTTGTATGAATGTATGTATCCATCTATGGTCATATCAAATTAAATACGTGCGCATCAATCTATCTATCAATCTATCAATATGTATGTCTATCTATCTATCAGTTCTATTGTTGTATGTATGTATGTATGTATGTATGTATGTATACATCCATGGTCCTATCCCATTAAGTGCATGCACATCTATCTATTTATCTATCTGCTCATATTGTATTATCTATATATCAATCTATTCATTTATCTGTATATTAATATGTTCATATTGACGTATGTATGTTTATATATATGTTATTTATCTATTTGTCTATGGTCATATCGAATGAGGCCACTGCATGTCTATCTATCTCTCTATCTATCTATCTATCTATCTATCTATCTACCTATCTATATATCAATAGCTAGTTAGCTAGCTAGCTTTCAGTCTGTTCATATATACACACACACACACACACACACACACACATATATATATATATATATATATATATGTGTGTGTGTGTGTGTGTGTGTGTGTATGTGTGTGTGCGTGTATGTGTGTGTGTGTTTGCGCGTGTGTGTTCATATCTAATTACACGCGTGCATTTCCATCTGTCTGTTAATAACAATCTATGTCTATTCGTCAATTTGGATATGTGCCTATCTTTCTTTCTTTCTTTCTTTCTTTCGTTCTTTCCCCCCTCCCTCTCTCTCTCTCTCTCTCTCTCTTCGTATCTCTCTGTCTATTCTTCTCTGTTTCTCTCTGTCTCTCTGTCTTTGTGCTTCGGTCTCTATCTCTCTCTGTGATCATTTCTAATTCCTTATTTGCATCTGTCTATCTTCGTCTATTTGTCTGTTAATCTATCAATTCATAATTGTTAATATTCAATCCAGTCGGTGCATCTCTCTATCCCTTTCTCTCCACTCCCCTCTCTCTACTCTTCTCTCTCTCTCTCTTTCTCCCCCTCTCTCTATATATATATATGTATGTATGTATGTATGTATATATATATATATATATATATATATATATATATATAAATGCACACACATATATATATTCTGTTCGTATCTAATTCAGTCTATGCAGATCTCTCCCCCCTCTCTCTCTATATATATATATATATATATATATGTATATATGTATATATATATATATGTGTGTGTGTGTGTGTAATATATATATATATATATATATATATATATATATATATATGTAATGGTAGTCAAATATGGGGATATTGATCACGATGCGCACATAATAAGATTGAAAGGGTAATATGCATAATGAGAGAAATGTGCATATCAAATAGTTACATTGAAAGCTTTATAACCAAGTAGAAGAATGGTATCTGGATGGTATATTCCAATAAGCACATTGGGATTAAATTTCTCATGAAAGAAACAGCGAACTCTCTCTGATAAGATATGGACAAATACATAGGGCCCCAGAGATAATGGGAGAAAGCAAGGCACAAATAGATTTATAGTCTCATTGTTACATTTAGCTGTTATGTTGCGGTGCCAATTAAGAGGAATAAGCTGTAATAGTCATATGCATACTTATATTGTACTAGCAGGACCTGTGGATATACCAGGGTATGATAATTTAATTATTACAACGTTTGCTATGTTTGAGCTATTGTAAAAATAGTTCAATATCTAAAAAATGATAATATTCTGGATTCGGTACACGCCTATCTATCTATCTATCTATCTATCTATCTATGTGTATGTCTATCTATCTATCTATCTATCTATCTATCTATGTGTATGTCTGTATGTCTATGTGTATGTCTGTATGTCTATCTATCTATCTATGTGTATGTCTGTATGTCTATCAGTTCATATTGTTGCATGTTTGCATGTATGTATGTATCAATTTATGGTTATATCAAATTATCATCATCAATCTATTTATCATTCGCTGACCCCATCTTTCTATCTGTCCTATACAATTTCTTTCTTTTTTTTCTTTCTTATATTTTTATGCTTAGCACGTCATTTTTCTTCCCTATCTTTCGATATAATAAAAACGGAATGGTCCTTTATTTAGCTGCGGTGACGACACTCAAGAAATAAAAATTCGGCAGACAAACAAGACCAGATAATCAGGAACTACATTTTTGCATTTCATCTTGGACAGACTCAGTTTTAAATCAGAGCGTGTTGCAAGATAATAACGGTTGTACAATTTATGAATACGAGCATTAATTCATAGATTGTATACGCCTTTTCTATTTTGATGATATCTTCTTCTCTGGATCTGTTTCGTCGTCTAACATATATCTGGGTATATTGTCTCTTCTATTCTGCAATCTATGTATATTGGATCTGGGCTATTGAGTAGCTGGATTATCTCGTGTTCTTCTTTTGGTCTTGAACCACCTGGGATATTCATCTCGGGTCTTTTCTTCTTGTCTCAGTTGGTAGTTTTTAATACCACACACAAAATTTAATGTTGTTTTTTAGAGCTCTTTATTTTTCACTCCCAAGTTAAATGGCCTCGGAGGATAGATCGCCATCTTAAGTCTGTCCTGTCCAAAAGCCTAGCCCAGAATCTCAATGTTCCCACTATCACTTCCTCTTCACACGCATGGCTCTGGCTATGTAGCATACATATTAAACCTATGTTTCTAAGCAAGTATTCTGTTGGGTTTTTATTTGGGGTTTTATTGGATCAGACAGTTTCTGGTGATAAAATATATATATTATAAAAATCCATAATGAAGAAAAGCTGGGTTTGATCTCAGACAGATTTCACTTGACACAAACCAATGGTTTTCAACCTTTTTAAAAAACCCCGGACCTCTTTTCTTATTATTCTTAATTTTTGTGTGGATACCCATAGTCATTGAAAAAGCTTCTTATATCTTCCACTAATAAAAAAGTAAAGGAAAATTAAAGAAATAGTAAATGATTATGCTTTATTTTGAAGGAAAACTAATTTATTGCAAATAATAATATTAAAACATTAAATTATGTAGAGCTTTTATGTATTCTAGTAAATAATTGTTAATAAACCATTCTAAGATACATGTAAATGACTATGTAAGAAAAATGCACCTGAGAAAAAATCTTCACTTCACTTATTTTCATGCAAATTTTAAGTGTCGATTTTATTATCTTTTCTGATAGACTTCGATGCGCAGATTGCATTGATACAAAAAGAAAGTACTCAATTCGAAAAACTGGCGGAGATATGAGCCTTAAAACCCTCCTGACAGTACCTCAAAATCACTTGTTTTTGTGAACATTTTAGGTGTCGAATTTATGGGTTTTTCTGATAGATTTCGATGCGTAGATTAAAATGATACCGAATAAATTGTCGAGTGTTGATTGGCTGTTCGTATCATGACCATTCCCCAAATCATAGCGCCTTTTCTAGAATCGTTTTATTACGCAATAAAAAGGATCAAAATCCTATCAAGTATTTACTCTTTTCGACAATTGATTCCCCCTACCATTATTTTATTTCTATTAGTGAATTTCTAAGGTAACTTCGACTTCGATAACGTCTATGCATGGGTTTATTTTTATATCATCATCATCATCATCATCATCATCATCATCATCAAGTCAGGCTGACAGCACGGATTCCCTTGACCCTCCTCTCTCTCTCTCTCTCTCTTTCTCTTTCTCTCTCTCTATTTCTCTCTCCTTTCTCTCTCTAGACGCCCGTCTCTATTGGTCATCGCTCACGTGTCTGTTAGCTGACATTTTAAAGAAATGAACGCTGATAAGAATTTAAAAAGAAATAAACAAAATTGTTGAGAAGAGAAAATCATACTTATACAGACCTGATATGTAATTCTTGTCCATCAGGAAATCAGACTTGATGAAGTAAAGATAGCCAAAATAAATTAATTTCTTATAAATCAAGATTTTCATATATATATATATATATATATATATATATATATATATATATATATATATATATATATATATATATATATATATATATATATATATATATATATATATATATATATATATATATATATATATATATATATATATATATATATATATATATATATATATATATATATATATATATATATATATATTATGAAGGCGCGTGGTGTAATGGTTACAATTGTAGGAAATGTACTCGTCGAGCCGAGTTCAATTCCTGGACGAAGCTGTTTGCATTTCACATGGCGCTAATACCCTTAGGAAAGGTATGAATCCAATTCTCCTCCCAGCTCTAGGTTAATTGCAGGGTAGACTGGGCTCTTTAACCATGGCAAGGTTACCAGTCTAGCAGGAGGAAAGTTCTGAATTCAAACCTATTAAACACCGCTCAAGAAACTGACCTTATGTCGCATCCTACTCGTGCAAAGAGGTTGATAAATATATATATACTTATCTGGATCTCTCTCTCTCTCTCTCTCTCTCTCTCTATATATATATATATATATATATATATATATATATATATATATATATATATTAGTTCCAATTGTGCGAACGCAATGCAATGACAATTAAAATATGCAAAAACATATATATATATATATATTAGTACAATGTGGAAATGAATCCGACAATAAATAGAAATTTAAAACAACGTGTTCCAAAGATGTATTAATCTGTTTTTTTTTCCAATTTATATATATATATATATATATATATATATATATATATATATATATGACTTAAACTAGCGTGGACATTGTGTCAAAACCTGGTTATTGACAGTTTCTCGCCTATGCGATCTATGGTCTGAGGATCAGTAACCAGTAACTGTCAGTAAAAAGTTGTTGACTTCATCTCCACGCTACATTAACTCAAATATAAATGCTCTGTCAATGATATTGACTTGCTTAAAAATATAGCACCCATATTATCTACAATATATATATATATATATATATATATATATATATATATATATAGTAAAGTAAAAGTAAAGTCGACGGGGTGGCTTAATGTCGGTATCCGTCAGAAAGCGAGGGAGTCTATCCCCTTTTCAGCAGCGATAAAAAGAAGATTATTTTAGCATCTGAGGTGGGGCGCCTCACCTACCATCAGCTCCTCATTTTACCGCACAGACCCCTGTGCTCCTCATACACTGAGTTGGCGAGACGCCGGTATCTAACCAGGAACCTTGTGATTCTTTGCCAAACGATCTAGCGACTGAGCTAAACCCGCCTATATATATATATATATATATATATATATATATTATATATATATATATATATAAATAAAATAAAATAAACATATAAAGGTTTTACATATCTATTTATTAGGTGACAAAGGAACATTCACGACCATATTGGTTTCATGCGTTGCAATCATCAGGTGAAGATGTTTCAAATGCAAGGAAAATCGAAAAAATTTAGCTCTATTTTATATTGAGCACTCTACCAATAATACTGTCTTTGGTACGCCATTCCAGCAAAAGCTGAAACAGTGACCATCTCACACTATATATATATATATATATATATATATGTGTGTGTGTGTGTGTGTGTGTGTATTTGCGTTAATCCATCTACAATGGTCACTTTTATCTGAAATTTTGTGTTCTTCTTTGAGAAGATAAAGATTCTGATTAATTTTTCACTGGATTATCTTAGTAAAAAAAGAAAGAAAAAAAGGATTACTTCGTTTTGGCGATAATTTTGACAAAGAACTCAGATCCTCCTTTTAAATACTTTGTAACTAAGAATAATAGCCAACCTAACACGAGCGGATAATTGCCTCGATGCTGATAGCCTTTTATTTTTTATTTTTTTGGTCGTACAAAAAAGTCAACAAAGAAGAACATCACCCTCACCCCCACCCCACCAACAATGCAATGCATCGCTATTTGTTCCTGTGCGGAATTGGACCGAAAGTGTCAACAAAGCAGGCTGGCCGCTTATGTGTTCGACAAAATAAAAGAGTGTGTCCGAGCCGAGCCGAAGTTGAGAGATAACAGTGTCGGACAAAGAAAGAGATCTCGACGCTGACATTAAGTCATGACCGCATTAGATTTTACGTCAACGCCAACACCTTTTTTCCCCGCCAGATTCCCAGTAAATCAGACAATGCCCCGACTCGACTCAACTGTTGTCAATTATCTAGATTATAACGACATTAAAGGTTGTCTGTAACATTTTATCTTGGTCTTAGGTTTTTGGTGATTACTCTCCGCCGACAGACAGATTATTAATGCATAAATCTATACACCCGGATAATAACGCAGACGAACACACAGGTATACGCAAATACAGTGGTAGCCTAATGCCAATCTAGACAATGTTTAATATCTATAACCAAAAGTAATCCCAAAAGTAAGGTCTAGGAAACGCTGGGGATTGAGATTGGTTGGTTGGTTGTGCTTTACTACATGTGAACCCATGCTGGGTTATTTTATGCCGAAAACGTTTTTGTTTTATTAATTCTTGATGGGTACTCATTTTTGTAAACAATAATTTTGTAGAATAATCATATTAAGTCAAATTACCGTCGAATTGGGAAGACAATACAGCAAGCAGTCGTAACCCAATACGATTCTGGTATGCTGTAAAGACCACTGCAAAGTGGCATGATTTATGGAGCCTCAGAGGATCATACAAACCAAGCAGCCAATCAGGACTCAGGGAATGGAATCACCCAAATGCATGAGTGGACTGTTCTGAATTCCATAAGTACCAGTTGTCTTGACACTGGTTTAGTTGTGCTTGGCCAGTCACATTGTTTAAACCAATTTTTGACTGACTGACTGACTTCAATAATGTTTAAACTCATTTTTTAATTTAACCCATTGATGGGACACTAACAGGTATAACCACTACGGGTCAGTGTGGACCTGGGGGTAATGGGGGTGACGGGGTGCTCCACATTTCCCAGAGCTCCAGAACAGAGAATAATGACAATGAAAGTGTCCTCCTCACTCCCCACAGCTCCAGTATTGGAACTTCACCACTAGATTCAGTTTAATGCCATATCCAGGATACTAAGACCCTCAGCCACCACCTTCCAGCAGATATATGATAAAAAGTGTTTTGGTTGCCATAAAGCAATAGGGTTGGGACAATCATATAGGTGCTAAGGCTTGACTTGTCCAGCCGATTGATCAGAGGATGCCGCTCCAATCAACTTAACTAAGGGTTAAAGGGGAGTGTTGCAAGTCATGTATAGCTCGCCCACCATGATTCTTTCAATGGTCGCTACTCACGGCCAACAGTTGTCCCTAATGGGTGCTGATCTTACTCCTCTGCAGGGTAGTGTCGGCGTATTCTACTGACCCACTCGACAGGACGTAGATTAGAATATAGATATTCATTTCTATACCAATGACATTAGTGTATGAGTAAAGGTAAAGAAGATTCGACTTGAGTTTGAACTCGGGCTTTCTATTAATTTTGCCGTGTCGATAGAGGTAACGTCAAGGCACCGAGACAGACATTACACAGACATACATAGACTCACACAGACCACACCTACACAAGACACAGACACACACACACACACACACATATATATAACGCACTAGTTACACACACATACACACATACATACACACACACATGTATATATATATATGTGTGTGTGTGTGTGTGTGTGTGTATACACTTATAACTATGTAAACCACAAAAACACCTTCTAAACGAAGAAAACTCGCACCAAACAAACACCACTAGGAACAATCTCTCTGAGGACGACCGGCAAAATAGTTGAAAGCTCTTGGGTAAAAAATATGAGAATTTTCTTTACCATCAAGATTCTAATCTACAAAAAACGAGTAGAAGACCTGAACATCTAAGCCTGAAGATTATAAAAGGGATTTATATATATATATATATATATATATATATATATATATATATATATATATAACGATAGAAGGGTTGGAGTAAAATCCGACAGTATGAGGTAAGGTAAAAGGGAAAGTAACATCTTATTCAATGAACACACGTGTGATCGGCTGCAATTAATCGGTACCTCGATTACTTCAGTGGATTTAACCCTGAAGATCCTTATGGTGATACTCGAGTAGGTTTCTATTGTATCGATTTCTTTAATAAATTTGCTCTACTTTGTATTGAGCACTTTGTATTTGTTATATCTCTGACTTAACCCCTGGATTTTGTGCACCTCCAACGATCGTGCCCATATTCACCGGTAAGCCACCTTTTATATTATATATATATATATATATATATATATATATATTAGGAATATATATATATATATTAGGGAAAAAGAATATATATATATATATATATATATATATATATATATATATATATATATATTTATATATTTGTATATATATTTGGAAATATTTTTGGTTGTTATAGAAAAGTACAAAATTAGAATCAGAAGAAGAATGATGAATATTCAGATCTTTATCTTTTTTATTTACCAATCTCAAATTATCAAATATTGGTAAAGTAAAAAGATTAAGAACACAATTCATTTCCTTTCTGATCTTAATTTTTTATGCTTCTAACGTAACAAAATTAAATTTCCCTAATATATAGTAAATATATATCTTGTTGTCTGGGTTATAAAAAGATAGAAATAATGTTTTTCAAAGCATAAATAAATGGTAAATGTAGGTGTTAAATAAACTAATATCTAAGAAATACAGTTAACTCAGCCGTTTTCTTCGAATTAATAATGTAAATGATAATTGTTGTTTGCAGATTTAGGAAGTACAGTCACTTGATGTAAACATTTTGAGGTTAATGGATTTTATTGAAAGATGGTTTGTATGTAAAAATTATATAGAAAATTACATATATATATATATATATATATATATATAATATATACTTATCATATATGTATATATACATATATATACATATATATATATATATATATATATATATATATATATATATATATATATATATATATATATATATATATATATATATATATATATATATATATAGTTGAATGAAGTGACAAAAAAGTTTTAGCTTTTATTCATTTATTTGGGAACGATATTACTACCAATGGTTTCCTGCTAAAAGCATTCATCAGGTAAACGAAATGTTTTTTTTAAAAAATGACAGAAATGGTGTAAATGTGTGCGTTCTGTTAACTGTATTTACGTGATGTGGAATGTTCTTTTTGTTTTTACGAGTGCATATTTTTGTTTGTGCGTATGTGTATGATGTCATTCGCGTGCGCGTGGAAATGCGTGAAGGCTGTGATGATATGATTGTGATGATATGATTATATACATATATATATAGGTAAATATTTTCATGTATATATATATATATAAACCTATACTATGGATATTTGAACATATAAGTATTTATATTAGAAGACACGTGACATCGCACTTCTAATAGCACTGATATATTTCTGTCCTAGACTTTATTTCTGCGAGGAACAATGTTTTTATTGTTTTCCTCAGTTAATCATTTACCATGTCTCGAGTCAAGCTCAAATATTTACCAAGCGTCTGACTTTGCTGTTCAAAATTAATGGACATAAGCCTCGCAAAGCCCTCGCGGCAACATCCGAGACGACGACGACAATCAGTATCTGTCCGTCATACATTCCCCCTGCATGTTTTTAATGTGCTTACGAACCACAGTTACAATCAGCAACTAACCAGAGCACACAGAATAAGAAGAACCAACATATATATATATATATATATATATGTGTGTGTGTGTGTGTGTGTGTGTGTGGTGTGTGTATGTGCATATGTATTAGTTCCAATTCTACGAATAGATGTAATTCAATGACAATTCAAAAGACGCAAAACCATATATACGTCTCTCTCTCTCTCTCTCTCTCTCTCTCTCTCTCTCTCTCTCTCTCTCTCTCTCTCTTCTGTGTGTGTGTGTGATTCTGCGTCTTTTAAATTTTCCTTCGGTCACATGTATTCAGAGTTGGAATTATAACGTATGCACAACTTTATATGTATCAGGTATAACATATACATACACAATGTTAGTGAATGCAGATTTGAATATGATTTATAATCTTTCTCTCTGTGTTCCCCCTCTCTCTCTCTTCTCTCTCTCTCTCTCTCTCTATCTATATATATATATATATATATATATATATATATTAGACAAAACCGTGACCCGTTAGGTAACCAATTCAGCTCTGGGTGGATAATTGAGATTAGGGAAAACGCCGGACGAAACCTTAAAATAATTTTGTAAGGTTTCTGGGAAAGGGTATGTTTCACCTCATTTAATCTATGGGTTGCTGGTTGTGAAATTTAACATAGAAATTCATTTTAAATTCTCCCGCTCTCTCTCTCTCTCTCTCTCTCTCTCTCTCTCTCTCTCTCTCTCTCTCTCTCTACACTCCAGAGAAATTAACATTATGTAACGAGGAGGTAGTCAAGAGATACATAGAGGGAAAGAAAGGGATAGACAAAGACTAAAGTAAGAGATTGGTCGGTTTTTGACTTAATTGCAAATTATGACGAATTAGAACCAATTAAAACATAATTGTTTTCAAACATAATTAAATCCTAAAAGTACGGAATAATTTAGTATAATTTTTGTGTCATTAAATTAAACAGTAAAAAAGCCTTGATTAGCTCAGTTTTAGTATAATAATTGATAGCAATAGTATAATCTTTACAGATCACTGCCCCCCCACACACAATCCTACAACCCCACCACCAGAAACTTTCTTCTCATGAGCCCTCAAATGACTCATCAATCCCAATGTTGATCTACAAAGTTTGATGCAAACATGACATAGGAAGGACGTGCTTCCCATTAGATTCGATGGATCAGATGATAAGATTTGAGGCTTATGCCCCACCATATTTCTCTTGAGACCAGAAGCGAACTTAAAGACTTTGTTACAGATTGCACAAGATACATTGTTTGTTCATGGATTTCCAATGATTGACATATCCAGCCTTAGAAACCAGAATCTGATCACATGTTTGATATTTCCAACAGTCCACGTTGTCCCCAAAATGAGAGGTATATCTCTTTCAAAGTTGACGTTTGAGGTTTCCATGCTCAATTATTTCACGCATTGCATTGTTGTTGTTGGTGGTGGTGGTGGGTGTGGGGGTGATGTTCTTTTTTGTTGACCTTTTTTGTACGACCAAAAATAAAAGGCTATCACCGTCGAGGCAATTATCCGTCTGTGTTAGGTTGGCTATTATTCTTAGTTACAATGTATTTAAAAGGAGGATCTGACTTCTTTGTACAAAATCATCGCCAAAACGAAGGAATCTTTTTTTTTCTTCTTTTTTTACTAAAGTTAATACAGTGAAAAATTAATCAGAATCTTTATCTTCTCAAAGAAGAACACAAGATTTCAGAAAAGTGACCATTGTAGATGGATTAACGCAAATGTACACACACACACACACACACACACACACACACACATATATATATATATATATATATATATATATATATATATATATATATAAAATAATAAAATTCGAAGGCAATACAATGCGTAAAAAATAAAGACAAAAGATGTTTATATGTCTAATCGATTTCAAAGCAAAGCTTCATCATCAGAGTGTATTTCAGAAATGACGTGCTTATGTTTTTTTTATTTGTGTGGTTATAATTTCTCTTCATATTTCCTTTCCTCTCCTTTTTTTCCTCTCTTCTTCTTCTCCTCCTTTATGAATGGGCGAATAACTGTAATTTCTTATTCTATAAGAAATTAGTTATTCACCATTCATAAAGGAGGAGAAGAGAAAGAGAGGAAAAAAAGGAGAGGAAAAGGAAATATGAAGAGAAATTATAACCACACAATAAAAACATAAGCACATTTCTGAAAAAAACTCTGATGATAAAGCTTTGCTTTGAAATCGATTAGACACATCTTTTTGTCTTTATTTTTTACGCATTGTATTGCCTTCGAATTTTATTATTTTATAACATACTTAACAATGCTTCAAGCAAATTACCATATATATATATATATATATATATATATATATATGGGAGAAATATGAGGAGGTTAATCCGACAATATGTGGAGAAAAGTAGACAAACACGGGATGTTATGGAAACTGGATGTTTATTGTCAGAAAAGTAGACAAACACGGGATGTTATGGAAACTGTGTTGTCTACTTTTCTGACAATAAACATCCAGTTTCCATAACATCCCGTGTTTGTCTACTTTTCTGACAATAAACATCCAGTTTCCATAACATCCCGTGTTTGTCTACTTTTCTGACAATAAACATCCAGTTTCCATAACATCCGTGTTTGTCTACTTTTCTCCATATATATATATATATATATATATATATATATATATATATATATAAAGTCATCAACAGACACCGTGTTTCAACGTTTCACGTCTCATCAGTGTGGCTAGACACAACAAATAACTCCGACCAGAAGCGAACCCCGACTGACTTTACGTCTGTCCGATCCGTTGACCTCTAGGCCCTTGGCAGCTGCCGTTTAAGGAGCGGTGTTTTAACTGTTTTAAATACATACATCTGTGTATATACTTTACGATCACCAGAGAGATCAAATCTGTAAACAGATGATCATTGCGTTATGCTGGCGGTGAAAGTTTATTAAAGTCACTCCTAAAGAGATCTACCGGGTTACGGGAGATACAGAGATACGGATTCACACACATAGATACACATGAAGATTCTTTCAAGTCCGCAGGAGAGCTCAAGGTATGATAATTTATTTCATACAGTGCAATATCTACACTTTATTATCTAATAGTAATAGCCAAATGACCGTTTGTTGACTCTTTCACTTTCCCTCGTCGATTCGAGTTCAATTCCTAGACGAAGCTGTTGGCATTTCACATTGCGCTGATACCCTTGGGAAAGGTATGAATCCATATATTCTCCCTCCAGCTATGGGTTAAATAGTAGGGCAGACTGGGCTCTTCAGCCTTGGGTAGATACCCATCTAGGAGAGGGATAACTCTGAATTCAAAATTCCTGAGGTCGGTCGTTGATTGGGTTTGTGGCAACCCTTGATGCACCAATTCTTTCCTATCGACTGTGCTAAAAAGTGTGGATGGTCCAACACAAGCCTTCACCACTATAAACAAATCCCTGTGTGGATGTTCATTGTGTGTATGAACCCTCATACGTCGAAAGTCGACGGGAGAGTCCATTTATATATATGTATATATATATATATATATATATATATATATATTCCAACCCCTCCAGATGTGACATGAGGTAAATTTCTTAAGCGGGATTAAACAGGTTTGAATTCAGAGATTTCCTTCTATAGTGGTTGTCTAACCATTGTTAAAGAACCCAGTCTCTCCAACTATTTACCTATAGATCGAGGGAAAGTAGTCGGATTTATACCATTCCAAAGAATGCAATGTAAAATGCTAACAGCCTCGTCCATGATTTAAAATCGGGTCAACGAATCCATTTCCTACGACGAACCATTACACCACGCACCTCCAGTTATAAATACTATATGTACATATAAGTGATCTACCAATTTTTGGACCTCTCCATATTCATGTACATGTGATATTGTATCTTCCCTCGTTTATTTAATCTTTTTATGCATAAATACATTGTTGTAAACTGCTATCAAAAGCTGAATTACAATTGTTTGACATTATACTATGGAAACTCATTCTAACCTTAAATGTTTCGTGTCTCATACATTCGTAGATAGGCAAATGCAATTTCATACTGTGATTGTATTGTAAGTATGAAATGTGTTCAATCTAATGTGAATAAAGTAACTACGTCAGCAGAGGTTTATCATCATGAATAGAAATTTAGAGAAACATAATTAGAGCCAACATATTGAAGAATATAAAGAGAATAATAAAAAAGAGAATGTAAAAAAGAAAGAAGGTAAAAGAAGAAAAGAATGTAAAAAAAGAAAGTATAAAAAAGAAAAGAGAATGTAGAAATAAAGAAAGTATAAAAAAGAGAATGTAAAAAAGAAAGAAATTAAAAAAGAAAAAAAGAGAATGTAAAAAGAAGTAAGTATAAAAAGAAAAAGAGAATTGAAAAAGAAGAAAGTATAAAAAAGAAAAAGAAAAGAAAGTATAAAAAAGAAAAGAGAATTGAAAAGAAAGAAAGTATAAAAAGAAAAGAGAAAAAGAAAGAAAGTATGAAAAAAGAAAAGAGAATGTAAAAAGAAAGAAAGTATAAAAAGAAAAGAGAATTGAAAAGAAAGAAGTATAAAAAAAGAAAAAAGAGAATGTAAAAAGAAAGAAAGAAAGAAAGTATAAAAAAGAAAAAGAGAATGAAGAAAGTATAAAAAAGAAAAGAGAAAAAAGAAAGAAAGTAAAAAGAAAAAGAGAATTGAAAAGAAGAAGTATAAAAAAGAAAAGAAAAAGAAAGAAAGTATAAAAAAGAAAAAGAAAAAAAGAAAGTATAAAAAAAGAAAGAAAGTATAAAAAAAAAAAAAAGAGATGTAAAAAAGAAAGAAAGTATAAAGAAAAAGAGAATTGAAAAAGAAAGAAAGTATAAAAAAAAAGAAAAAAGAGAATAAAAAGAAAGAAAGTATAAAAAGAAAAAGAGAATTGAAAAAGAAAGAAAATAAAAAAGGAAAAAGAAAGAAAGTATAAAAAAAAGAAAAAAAGAGAATGTAAAAAGAAAGAAAGTATAAAAAAGAAAAAGAGAATTGAAAAGAAAGAAAGTATAAAAAAAAAAAAGAGAATGAAAGAAAGAAAGTATAAAAAAAGAAAAAGAGAATGTAAAAAAGAAGAAAGTATAAAAAGAAAAAGAGAATTGAAAAAGAAAGAAAGTATAAAAAAGAAAAAAAGAGAATGTAAAAAAGAAAGAAAGTATAAAAAGAAAAAGAGAATTGAAAAAGAAAGAAAGTATTAAAAAAGAAAAAGAGAATGTAAAAAAGTATAAAAAAGAAAAGAGAGAAAGAAAGTATAAAAAAGAAAAAGAGAATGTACAAAAGAGAGAAAGTATAAAAAAAAGAAAAAGAAAGCTAACACTATAATTGTAGAATATCAGAAGTGTCATGACTGGGAGTTGAGAGGGTTTATAATTTTACAAAGGTTGTTTAATGCTAACACCTTCCTTGTAGAAGAACAGTAGTGATACTTTTTAATCCATAGCTGGGAGATGAGAGGGTTCATACCTTTCCCAATGGTATTTGTCCGAAAGTGAACGTAATGGCGCAAATGGAGTTTGAACTCGCTTACTTCGTTATTGCAGTCCATATAAACCTTTTGTGAGTTATTTAACGCTAATGCCATCCTTGTAGAAGAACAGAGGTGTAACTTTTTAATCCATAGCTGGGAGATGAGAGGGTTCATACCTTTCCCAATGGTATTCGTCCGGAAGTGAACGTAATTGCCCAAATGGAGTTTGAAGTTGCTTACTGACGAAACTTCAGAAGAGAGAAACAGATTTTTACCTTGTTTTAGATAATGCATTATATTAGCTAGAGTATCCAAAGCTCATCGACTCCATTTTCTATTTTTTCGTGCCTCGAATTTCCGTTTTTGTTTTGTTCCTTCTCATCCTCATTAGATGACAGAAATTCAAAGTTGTCCGGGTGTTTGAGGATGGAGGAAATATTTCAATTTCCCCCTTGAGCTTTTTATTTTGACTGGTGAACTAGTTTGTCTCTCGTTAATCAATGAGGGGGGGGGTTACCCTTACTAATTATCATTTTATTTTATCATGTATGTTTTATTTTATTCATTGAATTTCGTCAGGGATTTCTTTTTTATTTGTAAATAAAATTTAATCCTCCACCCTCCATCATAATTATGTAAAGATGCGATGAGGTTAGACCTTCATGGAGAGACTGGTACGTTTTGGTGACTGTAGTGCGCAAGTTTTTCAGAATAAAAATATTTTTGGTAGTTTTAGAAAAATACAAAATTAAAATCAGAAGAAGAATGATGAATATTCAGATCTTCATCTTTTTTATTTACCAATCTCAAATCATCAAATATTGGTAAAGTAAAAAGATTAAGAACACAATATTCATCATTTCCTTTCTGATCTTAATTTTTTATGCTTCTAAAGCAACCAAATAAAATTTCCCTAATATATTGTAAATATATATCTTGTTGTCTGGGTTATAAAAAGATAGAAATAATGTTTTTCAAAGCATAAATGAATAGTAAATGTAGGTGTTAAATAAACTAATATCTAAGAAATACAGTTAACTCAGCCGTTTTCTTCGAATTAATAATGTAAATGATAATTGTTGTTAGCAGATTAAGGAAGTACATTCACTTGATGTAAACATTTTAATGGATTTTATTGAAAGATGGTTTGTATGTGAAAATTATATATAAAATTATATATATATATATATATATATATATATATATATATATATATATATAATTTTATATATAATTTTCACATATATTAGATATTATGTTGCAAGGATTATAATAATGTATTTTGGGTCAGTGAACGTATTTTGGGTCAGTGAACGCATCTAGTTAAGTTAAATATAAGAGAGTGGTGACCAACCTTCACAGCCTTTATGCCACATTTGATGAATTATACTTCAACAAATAATGAAACAACGAGATCTCACGGGACTTGTTAATTCAACCTAGCAATTGATAATTACTCTATTCACTTTGTATCATTGTTTAATTAACCCTTTTCCCTATTCTTAATACTCATTGTGTTTCTTCCTATTATTTCTCTGTTAACACTTTGATGTATAATACTTAAATAAATAATGAAACAACGAGATCTCATAGGACTTGTTAATTCAACTTATCAATTGCAAATTACTCTATTCACTTTGTATACTTGCTTAGTAAACATTTTCCCTTGTCTTCAATACTCGTTGTGTTTCTTACTCTTATTTTAATGTTAACACTGATTCTCGAGTTACAAATATTAGATATACCGATTCAACTTCATGACTATCCAGATAGTAAAACTACTAAATACCAATAAAACTGGACAATCTGTGGATATCATATTTCATACAAAGCAACACAAATCCATATTCTGTATCTCGTCTGTTTCTCTTCATAGCTATTTATGCAGGTAAGTTTTCACATTATATTTACTTACTTGGGAATAAATATACGATTAAAATATCGTAGATTCACACGCAAAACTCTCGGTACACAATAATTACACATTATACTTTTCAGTAGCAAAATTTTGAAGCGGCAGTTTTGAATAATTTGATTCACTTTGAAAAATAAAACGACCATTTCTATTCGTAAAGTATATAATTATATAATAAATTCAATAATTTCATCGGCGACGTTTCTAATCGCCAACTTTTATGGTTCTTCGTAAAGTCAAATAAAATAAGCGTTTTGTCATAAATGGCGTCATTATGAAACGTTATGATAAGAACGAAATTGGCATTTAAACATCAAGCCACTTTGATGTTATGAGACACAATGCGTTTATCATAAACATTTCTACTATAGACAATTAGATCTATCATAAGCAATTTATTGTTTGTTTTGAATAACCATAGGATACAGTTAATACGCTTAGATTGTCATCTAATTTACCAGCAAATAATCATCGTGCTCTCATCATCATCGGGAATACAATAAGTACGATCGTATCCTAAAGATAAATAAAAAATAAGTAAAGTCGTCGGGGTCGCCTAAAGGCGGTTTCATGTTTTCCTATCTAAGACTAATTATTTGCATACAATTTCCTGATTTTAAGTAATTATTTCTATTTAATAATTATCATTGTTTACACACAGTTAAATCGTTTCAAGTAACTAATGATAATTATAAAAATACTAATTATAATAGCTGTAGTAGTAGTAGTAGTAGTAAAGTCGTCGGGGTGGCCTAATGCCGGTATCAGCCAGACAGCGAGGGAGTCTATCCGCTTTTCACTAGCGCTAGACCAAGGAGACTGTTTTTAGCGTCTGAGGCGGAGCACCACACCTACCATCAGCTCCTCACTTTACCACACAGATCCCTGTGCTACTCATTCGCTGAGTTGGCGAGTACCGGTATCGACCAAGGAACCTTGCGGTTCCCAGCCCCTGTGACAGTTTTGACGCACACAGGCAGGTGCAGGAGCAAGCACATGCACAACAAACACAACAGTGTTGCCAACAGCAGCACAAAAAGTTTCCATATGTCCCCAGTGCTTTGGAGACCTTACTTTTGGAATTACACTGTGGTATGTGAAATCACAACGTAAATAGTTGACCCTGCTATTTACCAATGGCTGGAGGGAAATTTGGATTCATACCTTTCCCAAGAGTATTAGCGCCATGTGAAAATGCAAACAGCTTCGTCCAGGAACTGAGCTCGGGTCGACGAATCCATTTCCTATATATATATATATATGAAGTTAAGTAAACAAACAAATTTGTTAATTTTTTATATGGCTTTAAGCCGACAATTTTTGGAGGATATGTACTTAATTGAAGTCATACCTAATTTAAAAAATTAATTGGTTAATAATTAATGAATTTAGGCGGGCATATACGTTCAAATGTAAGGCTAAACAAATCGAGAAAATGTCAATCCCTGAATGTACATTTCGACATGTTGTGTGTGTGTGTGTGTGTGTGTGTGTGTCTGTCTGTCTGTCTGTCTATGTATGTGTCAGTGTATACATGTGTATATATATACGTATTTAGAAACTACACTACAGAAAATGGATAGATGGAAGTTCAATGAAAGCGATTCCCTAACCTGTAGGCATAAACATATCTAGACAAGTTGACATGTTAAAATCAATCGCTCAATTTGAATCACAATACCTAGATAATTAGATCATTTCTATTCAATCGATGACAACTGTGATGAAAGCACTGACGTCATCGACTGTTTCGCGTATCTATTCTATTGTCTTTGTCAAAATTCAGAACCGAAAAAAAAAGAAAATCTTCAAAATCTAAAAACTTAACTTAAAGAACGAGCGATTTCTTTTTTCTTTTTTTTTTCGCTTCTCTGTTTTACAATTTTTGAAGGAAAGCTTTCATCTCGAAGGATAATTTTCTTTCTAAGTCCTCACGCTTTGTTTCTTGTCAAATCTTATTTTCTCTTTATTTCCTATGGTAACTCTCTTATTCGCTTGTGTAATAGACTTAAAAAAAAGAAAAGAAGCCGCACATTCTCTTTCGATTCCCAATCACTTTTCATCATCTCCCTTTCTTTTGTGTCGTCTTTCCAAGCTATCATCTGTTCTTTTTTCTCTACTGATTATTATTGTATTTTTCTTACTGCTTTAGAATAAAAAAATAAAACTAACAAAAATAACAGATCATTTGTCTTTCTAAACCATTCTATCAAATCAGACTTGGATGTTTCAATGTCTATTCGACAGCCGAGGATCAACTTTATGAAAGTCTAGGTTACAAGCTTTGAAATTAGTAAATTCACAAGCTCACTGCATTGACGTATCCATTCGAAAATCGACACAATGAAATAACGTAGAAAATTCTATTAGTTTTTTTTATTTTATTTTTATCTCGCTCCATTTTAAAATTCTGCTCCTTTCTTATATTTGAATTGCTCCTTTTTTAAAACGTTTCATTACTTTTATATTCTTCTTTTCGTGTCTCTTTTACGTCTGACAGCCGGCTGATACCCGAGCGACATTCTAAAGTTATTTCTGTTTGTCTAGATTAAAGAAATAGTCTTAGAATTGATTTGGGATTACTCTAAAGCCTTTTACCGAGATCGTCAATTGATTTTTCTACTACTTCTTGTAAGCAGTACGTGTAATACAATTAAAGGCGATTGTTGCATAACATTCATCCTGGTAGAAAATAGACTCGATAAGCGAAGTTCAAATCCTGGACGAGGCTCTTTGAGATTCATTTGTTGCTTATGTCCTTTGTGAAAGGCATGAAACCATCTATTTTATAATTAGTTTTCACTAGAGACGTCTAATCGATTTTCGCTATAAATGTTTACGTGATGGGAAAAGTTACAAAACGTTTCTAAAAGTTATTTTATCGTAAAGAATCTTTATATCATTTGAAAGAAATAAGATCTTAAAAAATATTTACAAATTTACTTTCACTTTTTGACAAATAATTTACATTTTTGTAAAGATAGATCTCTTAACAAATTAAATCAGTTGACTTATTTTACGGCGCGTATATAGATTTTTTTTAGAAATCGACGTAAAGTCGAATATTACCCGAGCGACATTCTAAAGTTATTTCTGTTTTTCAAGATTAAAGAAATAGTCATAGATTTAGTTTGGGATTTCTCTAAAGCCTTTTACGGAGTTTTTCAATTAGCTTTTTCTACTTCATGTAAGCAGTAGTTGTAGTACGAACAAAGGAGATTGTTGCATAATACTTATTCAGGTAGAAAATAGATTCGACAAGCCATGTTCAAATCTTAGACGAGGTGATACAAATTGAAAATAGACCGTAATGCTTAAGGACGAAATCCTGATGACTGAGCATTCCATGACATGCAACACTCCACTTAGTTTTTACTTTGGCTAGACGGGTGGTCGGAGAGCCCCCTCCGATCAATCAGCTAGTCACGTCAAGCCCTAGCATCTATATGATTGTCGCGACCGTATTATGGCAAACTCCCACTTTTTTCCTATATGGGCTAGAAGATAGAGGCGCGTAGTGTAATGGTTGTAGGAAATGGACACGGCAAAACGAGTTCAACTCCTGGAAGGAGCTGTTTGCATTTCACATAGCAGTAATACCCTTAGCAAGGTATAAATCCTACTACTAAGGAAACCCCCAATAATTTTTATCATATATGTGCTATGTTTGGAGGCACGTTGGGTAATGATTACCGTGGTAAGATATGGACACAGTAAGACGTGTTCAAATCCATGACGAGTCTGTTTGAATTTCAAATGCCCTTGGGAAAGGTATGTATCCAACTATTCTCCCTCCAGCTATGGTTAAATAGTAGTGCAGACTGGACTATTTTAACCTTGGTTTGCCAACCAGTCTAGGATAAGAAAAATATGAATTCAAAGACCTTGTGTCACATCCTACTCGTGTTAAGGGATTAGTAAATATATATGTGCTAGAAGGTGTTTTTTTTTAGATTAAAGTTGGGCTGCACTACATGGACTCTAACGAAGCACATAGAGAATAATCTAGATGGGACTTGCATGAAAATACTGCGTGCAATATAAAACAGGACGTGGAAACAAGAACCCCACGAGAACACAACTGTATGGCCACCTGCCCCATATCACACAAACCATCCGTGTGAGGCAAACTGGACACTGCTGGGAAAGCAAAATTGAACTCATAAGTAACGTTCTTCTGGAAGCCATCACATGGGCACGTCAGAGCAGGTCACCCAGCAAATACGTACATAGATCAGCTCTGCGCGGATGCTGGATGCTGGATGCTGCACAGAGGATCTCCCAGGGGCAATGAATGATAGGGAGGGATGACGAGAGATTGTCATGTATATTCGTGCTGCCAGCACGACAGGATGATGACAGTTGGGTTAAATTGTGCCTCTAGAACACATGTAAGTGAACGCCATATTAAGTCGACCATATCTCATATTTGCATTACTAATGGGGCAAATAAAAAGAACTTTGTGCAATGTGGCAAATAAAAAAAGCTGTGTCAGGACACGTCATAGGCGAAATGAGATTGGTCCCTGGGGACCCTTCTCCCAGATAGTACGTCTCCATTAGCCCCCCCCCCCAAAAAAAAACATAAAAAAACTCAGGTCGGTTTTATGCCGTGGTGGTTACGGTAAAGACTGAATAGACTGAGTAAACTTTTGTCATTAGCCATGCATAGGTAATTGGGTCATCACCTATGACCTACATTTGTGTGGTATTTGCCTTGCCGCAAACGCATTGACCTGTCGGCTAGGGCTTTAGAATACATCCTGCACCTCTGCAGAGGGGTAAGACCTCTCCCCAATGGGGCCACCTGTTGATCGTGGGTGGCGACCCGTGAAGCTTAAGGATCGAACCCTAGTGGCTGAGCAGCCCATGATATGCAACACTCCACTTTGGCCTTAGGGCAAAACGGGTGGTCGAAAGCCCCCCCCCTCCGATCAACCGGTAGGTCACGCCAAGCCCTAGCCCCTATATGATTGTCCCAACCCAATTGTTCTGATGTCAAGCCCCAACCCTTTTTATTATATATGTGCTAGAAGATGGTGGCTGAGAGTTTTAGTGTCCTGGGTATGACGTTAAACTCTATCTGATGGTGAACTTTCAATTCTGAAGCTCTGGGAAATGTGGAGTATCCCTTCATCACCATTAATCCCAGCTCCAGTCTATCTTGTGTGGTAGTATATGTTAGTGTCCCAAGTTTGGGTTGAATAGAAAAAAAAGATTTAGATGAGGCTTGATGATTAGTATTATCTGCTTTATTCGGACTATTGTCCTCATCTTCAATCCTGGTCAGGGGCAGCAGTAACATAGAATAATAATTAACTCAGCTTAACGCCTCTACCCCAGCTATGGTTATCGGAATGAGAACAGGATAGCCCCGTGGACTTAATAAAGGTTCAAAATTCCGTGATGGCTTCCGATTATGACAATAAGGTTCCCGATTACGACAAGAAAGTTCCCGAGTCCGAAAAGAAGGTCCCGTGTCCGAGAAGGTTCCCGAGTTCGAGAAGGTTCCCGAGTCCGACAAGAAATACCTGAAAAAGTACGGGGCGCATATCGGCCGAAACGTTGTACAGATAACAATGAAGAGGAGGAAAATAGTCCGAATAACGCAGATAATCCTAGAAAAAATGAGTTTTATTTTTTTTTTAATTGAGTTAAAACGAAAATATTCAGTAACCATCATGAATAAATAAAACAAAATGTCGTCGTCATAAAATAACATAAGGGTTGACATGCCGTAAAATCCAACCAACTAACCAAGCAACCCTTTATTTTCTTTATCTACCTTTCTTTTTCGTATTTTTCCCTTTACATATCAATAATTTCTTTGCACGTGTCAATTCATTTTTTTCTCCCCAGTTTTATTGCTATTTCGTATCTTCTTTATTTTTATTACCCTTTCGTTCATCCATACTTACAGATAACACAATCTCTCAATATCAGTGTTAATGTCTTTGGCTAAGGGAATAGAGTCTGAATATGGATAAGAATTGAAACTCAATTCCCGCTATCATTGCAATGAATTTTTTTCTGCTTTATTTTTTAATTCCTCCCTTAATATAGACTTATTTCATAAAAGCGCTAATCTAATGAAATAAAATGTCCCCAGGTCGAGGAAACTGAAAGACCTTAAGTGATAATCTGTCTTCTCTTTCGTCAAAGCAAACATTCGTTTATTGCTGTAGCCTTTTTTTATTTTCGAGCATTTTTCTTCTTTTTCTTATTTACTTTCTAAATTCACCTTCATTGTCAACCAACCTATCATTTTCGTTCTTTTTTTTTTAACTGTCTCTATGACGATGTAAGGGTATCTGATAATTTGTGCCAATCTCGTTCTTATTTTCAGGAGATACAGACGACCTCAGATTAATTGTGGTCGATATGTTGGATAGCCTTATTATGACTTCTTAGGGTTCATCTCTTATCCTAATGTCTTCTCATTTGACCATGGGTGGCAATCGATGATGCTTATGGACGGAATCCTGATGGCTGAGCAGTCACCAGGATTCTGTCATAAGAACCATAAAAGCAATTATTATCACTAGCAGGACCTGTGGATAATTTAGCACAAACAGGAAATCGATCTAAGAATCTCTTCGGAAATAAAGTTTCACTTGCAGGACCTGTGAATATACCATAGTATGATCATTTAATTATTAAAACGTTCGATATGTTTAATCAAGAGTTATTGCTAAATAGTTCAATATGTAAAAGTATAACAGTATTGATTTAACTCTCTCTCTCTCTCTCTCTCTCTCTCTCTCTCGCTCTTTTTTCCACTTTTCTTCATCTTTTCATTATGCTCGATTGAAACATATTAGCGTTACCATTTCCGCGTGCGCATCCCCCCTCTCTCTCTTTAACATACTCTTTTTCTATCTTTCTTTCTTTCTTTCTTTCTTTCTTATTATATTTTTCTGTGTTGCATGGCCTTATTTTCCCCTTACTTTTTTTAATAATAAAAACGGATTAGTCCATTATTTAGCTGAATAAATAAGAATTCGGTAGATAAGAGACCCAGATAATAAGGATTTATATTTTTGAATTTCATCTTGGACGATTTGGACGGTCTCATTTTTGACCAGAGGATATTGCAAGATAACGGTCGGAAGATTAAGGAACAAGAGTGTTAACATATAGATGACTATTATAGAGTTTTTCACACCAGCGTTAGCTGATGGTCTTTCATTAGGGTCTGAGTGACAACAAGTCTCCACAGGTCTCCAGGATTCTTCTGTGTATTCTAACCGAATGCAGCAATGCAGTTATCTAGATGGTCTCAATTCTTCCTCTGGTTTCCAGTTCATCCAAGATTTTTGGGCCGTTCCAAATGCACCAACTACAATTGGTCTCACTTTCACCCTTATACTTCACAGATTTTTCAATTTTCTGGCAAGGTCCAGGTATTTGTCGATCTTTTCGTTTTCCTTCATCTTCACTCTATGACCTGCTGGAAATGCAACGTCTACCAGTTGACAAGTTCTCTTTTTTTTTGTTAATCAACACTAGGTCTGGTCTCATGGCTGGGATAATGTGATCGTCTTTATCTCGAATTCCAAGAGAATTTTATGTTTTTCATTCTCAAAAGCATATTTTGATCTTCCTATATGCTTCATAATCTCAGAATGATTTTCTCAGATCAAAAAATCAAGTAAACATAAAAACATAAATTTAATTCAATCTAAATAAAGTTTTAAACTGTAGTTTTTTTTACAAGTATCAGTTATATTTATAAAGTTACACAATAGGGCCACGTAAGCTCAGTCGGTAGAGCGTTCGGCAAGAAACCACGAGGTTCCCAGTTCGATGCCGGCCCTCGCCAACTCAGCGTATGAGTAGCACAGGGATCTGTGCGGTAAAGTAAGACGCTCCACCTCAGACGCAAAAACAACCTCCTTGTTCTAGTGCTAATGAAAAGGGGATAGACTCCCTCGCTGATAGGCTAATACTGACTTTAGGTCACCCCGACGACTTATATATACATACACACACACAAGAAATTCAAAATCACAGAAACACTGAAACAGATAAAATACAGAAAAACTTCAAATACACTGAAATAACATAGTCTCTTCTCACACAGACGTAATCAACAAACTATCTCCATTAACCAGCCACAAAACCAGCACTCTCACGAATCACCCAATGCTTTACTTACCCTTTGATTATCCTATCCCCCACTCGAACTTGTGATCTTCCATACATCTGTGACACCCCCTCTTTTCACCTCTCCCCTCTCTAATTCCTTCCTCCGCCAAACCCTTTTACCTTTTCATCATGTATATATCATTCTGTTTTTAAAGAATAAAGATTCATTCTGATGAAGCTTCTAAGACGAACTATTAATTCAATGTAATTGTTTCTGTTTTGTTATTCACTTTCTCATTCATTTTCCCCTTCCCCACCCCCTTATATAAATATGATTTTAATTTTTTAAATTCAAATCAAGATTTTTTGTCCCTTTTTTATCAGCTTATTTTATTTGTTCAGTTTGGTTGATTTCATTGAATGTCTCTTTTCTTTAAAATATTTTAATTTTATTGCAATTCTTCTTTTCTTATCAGTTTTGAATATTAATTTTCACCTTTGAAAATGATTTTTCTCCCAGCTTGAATTATTTTTTGTAATCAATAATAACTGATACATTAATTAAGAAAATGGACTTTATTTAAGTCTCATTTCCAACATGCGGAGTGACCTATTGCCGATATCAGCCGGACAGCGAGGGAGTTTATCTCCTTTCAACTAACGCTAGAAAAGGGAGATTGTTTTTGCGCCTGAGAAGAAAGAATAAGAGGAATGATAAGGCAGTGTCGATTTTACTTTCTTTTACTATTCTTCTATTCACTTAGAAGAATAGTAAAGATAACTAAAATCGACGGAGTGGTTTATTGTCGATATCAGCCGGACAGCGAGGGAGTCCATCCTTTTTTCACTAGCTCTAAACCAGAGAGATTATCTTTAGCGTCTCAGGTGGTGTACCACACTTCCCGTTGTTACATAATTTATAGGCAGCTTATGAATTATGTATGTACTGTAGAAGATATTTTCTCGTTAGATTAAAAAGTAACGGGGGTTCAGTGGAAAGTTACCATTGCCGTTGATTGACAACTGGTGATATTAGCTTGACCTTTCGGAAGCGCGTGATTAGACGCGTAAGAATTAATTTTAGTTTAGTTGAGTGGCGACGAGAAATTCAGTGAGTCGTTTCTCCACCGCGCGATTGAATCTAATGGGCTGGGGTTGTTGTTGATAAAAGCTTAGAAGAAAAGCAAAGAGGTCTTGTTGATTCATTTAAACAATAAATGACCAGCCCTAAGAAATGATCCCGAACGATCAAGGAGTAAAAGCAACCCGGAGAAACAGCCCGAGAGTCAGCACTGATAAATATGGCGACCGAGTTTACAAGTAAGTGCTCTCATTGTTACATAATCTATGCATAGATTATTGTTAACCCCCTGTATTTCTGAAGGGATGGCCCCTTTTCATACCATGGGCGGGACTTTCCATGGAATATTACAGAAAGCCCACGAAATACTTGAAGTCACGTGAGACCTGGTTGGCTCTCAGTTTAGGCTTTGACGTCAGCAGATAAGGCCGGTCTGCCTTAGCTGGGCTCACCTGCACACGCGGGATGTTAGTTAGAGGAAGATGTTAGTTAAGTAAATAAAGGTTTAAATGAATAATATGGTTTTGTGGTTGATGAATGTCTTGGCAACAAGACTGACCTAGAGGAAGAAATGAATCAAGGACGACCAGCCAGCAAGATGAAGTCCAGTCGCTAGAAGAAGAGCGTAAGATACCAAAGATGACAGAAGAATAATAGAAGTAAAGAAGGGTATACAACATCACCAAATATTTACTCTGTCTCTCTGTCTCTGTCTCTGTCTCTCGCATTATATACCTGATGCGTTTTAAGAGGTATATAACACCTTCAGTTCCATACTCTACCGCACATGTCCAATCTGTTCTACTCACGTGCTGAGTTGGTAGGGGCCGGTATCTAATCCGATATTTTGTGGTTTCTAGGTGAATGCTCTACCGGTTGGGCTAAATACATAGTTTGGTGAAATTCGTTTGGTCATGCCTTTCTAAGCACAGTTTGGTGACATTTCATCATGTCAACACTCTTGTTCATTCAATACATTATGATGGAGATGATAAACGAAAATGTCTGAAATTTGTTGGTCACCGACAGTCTGAGCAAGAAGAAAGCAATAGGATATTCCGACCGAAAAAACGAAGACATAAGGTCTAAATATGATTACAGTATGTCTGTGTTTTTTTTTTTGGTCTTGAAAAATATGATTGTTTTCCTCTTGCTGGTATTGTTAGTAACGATCACAACACAAACGTCCTCGTCCAGGATTTGAACCCGGGTTGCCGGGTTCCATTTTCGACGATGGTAACCGTTACCACAAAGCGACCTAACCTACATACAAAAACAATAATAATTGAACTCTATGGCCATTATCAAACATCTTCAGTGTGCTATCCATTTGTCTATGTTTAAGATAATTCCACCAAAGAAACAATAAAATCCATCAAACAGACCTATTCTATGTTCTATGAAAATACAAACTAGCCACAGCCCTTTCCACACCCCACACACAGCACATCTAAATGCTCACTAATGTTGATATATAGAAACCCGAAGAGGACCGGCATAGAATAACCCAACAAGTATTGAAATGCCGTAGAATCCGACTAACCAACAAACCTGTTAGTGTTCCATCTAAATGTGTTTAAATATGAGTTTAAAAAATTACCCAACAAGAATAAAACATATTCGGCATAAAATAATCCAAGGGTTGACATGCCGTAAAACTTACCCAATCAACCAACAACGTGTTAGAGTCCCGTCTATGGATAAAATACATCTGTAAAATATGTTTTTAAAAAATGAGGTTAAAAAAATAAATGATCAACAAGAATGAATAAACTAAAACGTCTTCAGTATAAAATAAACCAAATAATGACATGCCATAAAATCCAACCAACAAACGGCTTCGTCCAGGATTTGAACTCGAATCGTTGGTTCTATTTCACTACGGTGTTAACCGTTGCACTTAGCACAATTAACCGAAATAAAATAACAATAGTAATTGAACACATCGGTCTTTGATTGTGAATCCAGCACGTTAATCAAAGAACTGCTTTCTTTTGGAATGGTCATTATCAAAACCTTTGCAGTGGTCTATCCATTTATCTATGTTTAAGATAATTCCAACAACGAAACAACAAATTCTATCGACAGATCTATTCTATGTTCTATGCTAATACAAACTAGCCGCGGCCCTTCCCCGGCCCCCATCAGCCCCCACCCACCGCAGCTAAACGCTCTCTAATGTTGATATACAAAAACACAAAGACGTCAATAAATAGTCAAAAGAATAAAAGAAACTTTAACCGTGTTATAAGCGGCCTTAGGCTTCCCGAAATGACGTGAGGGAGCGAACGCGCAGTAACTTTGACGCCATTGTAGAACTCACGTGCGCCGCGTATCTTTTTACAGAGATCTTCGTAATCCGTAAATCTTGGTCATTGGTAGAAAACGGACGCGGGTGTTATTTCTTATTTCATTTTGGTTTGAGACTTTGAATGATTTCACTAAGACGTGCTGGATTGGCGGCCCGAAATATTCCCGGCGTCTTCGAGCGGTTTTCACAAAAACAATCAAAGGACAAAAGTAGAAGCGAATACGGAAGTAGAATAGAAGAAATGCAACAAAAATAACAATAAACAAATAAAGTAAGAAAGAAAAAAAGGAAAAGAAAAAAGAAAAAGAAATGAGCATGCTAATAATAATGAAAAAGAAAGGAAAGAAGGAATGTACAGTAAAGAGAGGATGAAAAATAAAGAGAGAGAGAGAGGGGAGGCAGAGAGGAGATAAAGAATTAAATCACTTGAAAGAATAGAAGAGAGCGAGGGTTATAAAGTGAGAGGGAAAAGAAATGAAAATAAAGTCAGTAAAAGGAGAGAGAGTGAGAGAGGAGAGAGAGAGAGAGAGAGAGAGAGAGACAGAGAGAGACAGAGAGAGACAAAGAGAGAGAGAAGAAGAGAGAGAGAGAGGAGAGAGAGAGAGAGAGAGACAGAGACAGAGGACAGAGACAGAAGACAGACACGCTTATTTCTATTTAACCCATAGATAGGATTTTATAGTCCTGGGCGACAGGGTGATACTCAAGTTGGTATCGGGTTAGACACTAAACAAACCCTTTATGAACTCCTAAACGATATATTTAGAGAGGTTACTGGTTGAAATACTTCTTAGGTTTTGGCAACCATCGCGAGGAGTTGAACAAAATAGTCATAGCTCCCCATCCCCCTGGGATTGAGCACTTTGGGAGGGGATTTCACTGATGACCACCAACTAAAAGCGTAAACGCAACACTCTCCTATATAAAGGGATGGAGCACTATATGGCGGCCTTTACATACATAGGGATGTGTGTATTAAAAACAGTTAAAATCCCCTTCGCATTCTGTAGGTGATGACAGCCTGATGGTTAAGGTGACGGGCTGATACTGAACCGATCAGATTTCAATCCCGGGTGTAGGTAGCTTACAAATGTCTAGCCACACTGAAGAGACTTGATAAGTCTAAACACGTGTCTGTGGATGACTATATATATATATGTGTGTGTGAGTAGGGCAGTATATTTAGAGAGGTTACTTGTTGAAATATTCTTTAGGTTTTTGGTAAGAGATGACCAAAAGAGCTCTTCTCTCTCTCTCTCTCTCTCTATATATATATATATATATATATATATATATATATATATATTCTATTGGCTTACACACACATACACTCGCACACAAACAAACACACACACACATACGCACACACATCAAACGACTATCATACATTCTACTATAAGTATATTCTCCAATAGAAAAAGAGGCTAATTGTAATTGTGAATTGAGATAGAGATCAATACTTGCCACACCACACAATTTTTTCTCCAGGCACATTATCAGTCGATTGGTTAATCAATTTATCTACCCATCGATCATTACACTTTTCTTCCCCCCTTCCCTTCACCCCTTCTGTTACTTTCATCTCTATACATTCTTTATTCTTTCGTCTACTCCCTTGACGAGCGTAACTATCACATGGGCATCACTGCGTATCTCACATTCTATTCAGCAATAAAATACTGCTTCATTGGTAGAAATACCGATATGAAAATCCAATTTCTCTCTGGCAGAACACCGAATCTGTCGCTATTGACCTAAGCAAAAAAATAAAAAATAAAAAATAAAAATAAAAAAGGTCGACAACCGCCTACGATAATTTGGCACAGACAAGAAACCGATCTAAGCTATCAAATGTTTGACTGTCACTTTCGAAATAAAGTTTCACCAGCAGGGCCTGTGGATATACCACAGTATGATGATTTAATTATCACAACTGTTGATATGTTTAATTAAGAGTTATTGCTAAATAGTTCAATATGTAAAAGTACAATAATCTTGATTTAACTCTTTACTCATACTTTTTATTCTTTCCTTCTTTTCATCTTTTCATTGGAAATAAAGTTTCACTAGCAGGACCTATGGATATACCGCAGTATGAAATATTTAATTATCACAACTTTTTATATGTTTACTTAAGAGCTATTGCTAAATAGTTCAATATGTAAAATATATAATAATATTGATTTAACTATCTCCCTTTCTCTCTTTCTCTCTCTCGCTCTCTGTCTGTCTCTGTCTCGCTGTCTCTCTCTCTCTCTCTCTCTCTCTCTCTCTCTCTCTCTCACTGTTTTTCTCTCTTTTTTCCTTCTTTTCATCTTGTCATTATGTTCGATTGAAACACAATGATGATTCGTGTTTTCTTGAATACATCCTGGTTGCAGCATCACACAAAAAGCAGCTGTGAAGCCACTGACCTCCCATCACACAAACCATCCAGGTAAAACAAACAAGAGATGCTAGATACTTCTGTAGAAGGACGAACTCATGTGACGTTCTCCTGTGCACACTTAAACATGGACACACCAGTGTTACTCAACAAGCAAGAAGCCATGTAAGGACACAGGATGTCGTGCTGAGGACTTCACAAAAGCAATAAACGAAAAGGGATGGTGACGAGAGAGAGAGAGAGAGAGAGAGAGAGAGAGAGAGAGAGAGAGAGAGAGAGAGAGAGAGGTTAGATTTTACGGCATCTCAACATCTGTTGGGTTATTTTATGCCGAAGACGTGTTGCTTTATTTTTTCTTGATAGGTACTCAAGCTAAATTTTTACCAAATTCCCCCCACGACACTTGCTATTTTTAAATACCTGTATGATTGGATATTTAAAGTTCAGGTACTAATGCAAAATAGCGTGCAAGAAATAATATCATTAGATTACGTATAAAAAGTTTATATTTCATTACATTTCATGGAAATACCCGAAACCTTTGAGATGCTAGGATTAAGTAAATTAAGATTAGTTTTTGTGTAAGTATTAGGGTAGGGTTAGGGTTAGGCTACTTCCGGAGTTTCTGTAATCTAAAAGCTATTTATACGTATAATGCTATTCTAATGATATGATCTCTTGCGCGCTATTTTGTATTTGTATCAAATATCACTATGTGTTCACCCCAGAACGCATTCCCTTCAAATAATAATAGTTCTTCTGCTCAATTATAATGAACTAACCATTGGTTCTGTAATATGCTCGTGTGTGGTATGAGCAGTAGTGGGAGAACTGTTGAAAGTGGTTTAAATTAATCAAAGAGTTAGAATTAAAATAAAACTTTACCTTTCTGTTTAATAAGAATATAACAACTGTAACGTATTTATTACATGGTCTAAGGGGAATTGAAAAAAAAACGGTAATCGGATTTCTGGAAGGGAAGAAAAAGAAATAAGAACAAAGAGAGGTTAATGTTTGGAACGGTAAACACTTAACGGGGGGCCAGCCATTGACTGACAAATGACCCCGGAACTAGACTTAAAAATAAGAAAGGAAGTCCCAGTTTCTGCGGAGGAGCGGAAGTGAATGCGACCTTCCTCCACCTCCGGGACAACGAACGAAAGGAAAGAAAATTTGGCCTTTTTTTCGCCAGACCCGAGGAGGGTCGGACGCGTTTGTTGGAGCAAAACACATGGACTCAAGTCTATAGTTTAGGGGCAAGCCCACCTCCAACCTTAATGGACAGATACACAACTTGTCTAGTGCATCATTGTGGATGTCAGATGAAAGAGATGGAGATAGCTTCCCGGGCTGAATTTAAATAGCCAGCTAGTAATGCTACCTAGTGGTAAATCCTGGCGACAAGGGAAGATAACCTTTTTCCAATATCAACCTTATTCCCAAAGGGAAGACAATCGCAACAAAGTCAATATCATATATATATTTTCTTTAACTCATTGCCTACCAAATTTCCCTGCATCAAATTTTTCATATACATTCCTATTACTATTGTAATCTGAGTTCATTTTTCAGTGTAAACAATTAGGATAGCAGTGGTGAGATAGCCACTGTGAGCGGGTTAAAGTAAGCAAAGACTTAAAAATAATAATACTTTAAGCATGATTACATGCAAATAGAATAGACGAAACTCTACTGTAGGACTTGGAGCTGAAACAAGAGGCAAAAACATTGTGAAAACAGTTCGATTTTGTTTACAGTAGATTTTGATGAAAGTTATGAAAAAAATGAAACGGAACCATTTTTGAACACAGCAATCCTTTTGAAATGGAACGCTATTAACGAGAATAGAATAATAAGATTTTCTTTTCATTTTCGCCTTTGAAAAATATCATTTGGGTGAAGCATTTAACATTCGCTATTAATCGCTCTGAAGATGGTTTATAAAAACAGGGGGAAATGAAAAGAATCATTTGGCATATGTATTATCTATAAAAACTATATCATCGGGATCTTTTGTTTTTTCATATTTTTATATTTACATATCGTCAAATTCATTTCCATTTTTATCTAAAAACACACACACACACACACACACACACAGATATATATATATATATATATATAATATATATATATATTATATATATAATATATATATATGAGATAGTGATAGATAGATATGATCAGACTGAAATATATATATATATATTTAGTGTGTTATGGAGTGCACGTATGCTTCTGTCGGTATATCTGATATATATATAATATATATATATATATATATAAGATATATATAATAGTTGTTTGTTTGTGTGTGTGTATGTGTGTGTATTATATATATATATATATATATATATATATGTTGTTGTTTGTTATATGTGTGTGTATGTATATATAATATATATATATATATATGTTTGTTGTTTGTTGTATTATATATATATATATATATATATATATATATATATGTTTGTTTGTGTGTGTGGTATGTGTGTGCATTATATATATATAATGTATATATATTTTGTGTATATATATATATATATATATAATATATATATATATATATATATATAATGAATTTAGGAAATAATTTTTCATTCTTTCAGAGGCATCTTCTAGAACAACCAAAAAATTATATATATATATATATATATATATATATATATATATATATATATATATAACGTTCTATAATCAATAGATGCAGATTACTCATTACCCATATCTGTTTATATGCATCTGTATGCATGCTGTACGTATAATTACTCCACCAAGGACAGCTGAATGTAATTTCCATTCGCGAAAATCCCAAGAGAAACGAATATATCCATTCAACTCTTTTTGTTATGGCGCCATGCCTGTCTATGATCAGGACTGATCAATCCTCTGTTTTACATCGTGTGCCCCTTTGCCAATGCTCCCGGAAATATTAGGAAGGGACTAACATGGGTCGGGGGTGATGTAAGCCCAATGCACCCGGAAATATCATGGAGGCACTAACATGGTCGGGTGTTGGTGTTATACTAGGTTATGGTATAACCCTTAAAAGTCCCTTACTATTCATGGATCCATGAATGATACTGTTATGATGTAGAAAGTACTTACAAAATTGTGAGAATTTGAACATATATGTATATAAATATTTCTGTATTTCTCTCTATTTATTCTCTTTCCGCCTCTCCGTTTATCCTTATATGTTCTCCTTCCTCTTCTATGTTTCTTTCTATCTATTCTGTCTGTTCCTCTCAGTTCCTCTTTATCTATTCTCTCTCCCTCTCTTTTTCTATATTTACTTCCCTCTCTTTGTTTCTTACTATCTGTTCATTTTTTCATTCAAAATAAAATTTCACTCTGATGAAGGTCGAATCTTCTCTGTGTGCGAAATATTTTCACACAGATGAACTGACCGAAACACATGTGTAAGTGATATTGATTAAATTCATCTTTTATTATCCATTCCATTCTTTCTTTTCTTTATTCATTCTTCCTCAAATTGTCGGATTCCTTTCCAATTTCCATTTATATATATATATAATATATAAATATATATATATATATATATATATATAATCTCTCAGTGTGAGCAGGGTGTGACACAATTTCAATTTCTTAAGCGGAGTTTAACATGTTTGAATTCAGAGTTTTCCTTCTCCTAGATTGGGTACCAGACCATGTTTAAAGAGCCCAATCCGCCCTACTATTTGTCCATAGCGGGAGGGTGAGTAGTTGGATTCGTACCTTTCCTAAGTGTATTGAAATGCAAACAATGAAATGCAAACAGCTTCGTCCAAGATTTGAACTCGGGTCGACGAGTCCATAATCTACAAATCTAACCATTACACCATGTACCTCCAACTATCTACCTATTTATCTATATCTATCTATCTCTCTCTCTCTCTCTCTCTCTCTCTCTCTCTATATATATATATATATATATATATATGCCATATTCCTCCTTTTCCTCTTTTTCTTTCACTTTCTATTTGTCTTCCGTTTTTCTTTCATCTTCCCCGCTTTTATCTCTTCCTCGTAGTCTATCATGTTTATCGATAATTGAATTCATTCTGATGAAGTCTTTTAATAAATAAAGAATAAATATTTATAGACTCAATTGTTTGTGTTGGTTTAAATACCTTTCCCTTTATATTTTTCACATTATGTATGTGTATCTTTTATGTGTCTCTTCATTCAGAGTCTTTTAATTATGACTTTATTTGCAATTATCGTGACCGATCTCAACAAACCATGTAAAAGTCAATACTTCATCAACATTTCGATTACCATATTAATTTCTCGCCACAGATGAGGTAAAGATGCCATGATGTCGTGATAGAGACAAAAAAAACACGATAAGATGAAAGAAAGAAAAAAACGTGACCGATGGACCCGGAGACATTTATTCATCAAGACAATAATGTCCAATTCCACTTATACATGTTTCTAGTCTGTGGTAATTTTATTATAATGGAGAGTGTGTTTTCTGTCTGTAACCGAAACTATATTACTACTTAAGTCACAATTCCCTTAGTTATTAACGCCACATTCTCCATGATTTTTCTTTTATTTAAACCTCAATTATTAATAAAAACTATTTCATATTATTAACACTGTCGACCATATCTACAGGCAATTGCCTCTCATCCCACTTATGAGTGCGTGACACAAGGAAATTTTTAGGGCCCACCCACAAGCCGAAGCTCATGGTGGTAGGTGGAAAAAATTGCGTCGATCCCGTCGGCATCCCCCCTCAAGGGAGGCGCCTCAGGCGCTGGGCAATAAACCCAGCCTGCCCCTTTAATTCAAGGGGGCTGGTATTGCCTGGGGGATATCCCCCTGGGATCGACGCTATTAAATTGTAAAAATCCAGGGCCGAAGCCACTAACCCCTGGCGTTGGCCAGATCTACATACTAATAACATGCAACTATATTTATATATACAACAAAATAGCGATTTACAGTGTGAACAGGAAGGCTAATTTGCATATTAATATAAAGATTTGATTTTGATAAATATGTGTTAAGTATTATTGATTTTAATTGTTTGATTTTATCTTAATGATATGAGCAAAAATTCCTGGTATAAATCTTAAAAGAAAAAAAATAACTGTAATTTTATTCTTTACTTACTATTATAACTAAATAGTTAAATTAGAAAAAATTAGCAATGAAAAACGTGAGTGATGGAAGAGTAAGCTTCAGTTATTCTATTTTTCCATTTATACCCTATTCTGTTTCAAATCTTTTTATCTGATTCGTATTTAGTTCCATTAGCCTTTCTAATTTAATATAATATTTTATTACTTTAAAACTTAGATACTTACACCCGGAATTATAATGAAATATTTCAGTTAATGTAAACTTTTACGGAAGCACTCAACGTTTTGTTAATCTATCTATACATATATAAAGGATAACTGGTGTGTATGTATTATGTATGTCCGGATGAAACTACGACAATAAAACAATTAACAACAAAGTAAATACATATACACATTAAAAATCACCAGTTCTTGATTTTTGTTAAAACATTACGAAGCTCTGATATTTACGAAGATATCTAAAAATAAAAATATACATAATGATAATAGATCTGCGAGATTAAATTGAGGTGATGCTGGGCAGACAAGATCACAAGAGAAAGTTTGTTGCGTTATATACCTTTTAAATCGGGTATATAAATGGCGAGAGAGGCAAATTAGGACTCGAAGGGTTTCTTGGTTGTTCTCGCTCTACTTCTACTTCGTCGGTCGTCATTTCTCTGGGCTGATTTCTTCAGGCTGATTCTACTTCTTGTTCGGCGGGTCAGTCTTCTCATTTCTTGTTGATTAATTAACAAAGACTTGTTTTTCTATTCTTAATTAAAACAACCCCAACGTAAGTATTCTCGAAACCGCGCAGTGAGAAGTGGCATCTTGAGAGAACGCCTTGTTTTGGTGAGTGACTGGCGGCAACTGACTAAAAACTGTCACACGCTTTACTGGGGCGTTTTTTGGGGGAAATGGAGGTTACTACTTATCAATCATAACGGTAGTGATTTTCTATTCAACTCTCCGATTTGAATTTTTAACCAACTCAATTTCAAAATTTATACTACATTACATGCATAATTCATAGTCTATCCATGAATTATGTAATAGTTGGTTGGCTGGATTTTACGGCATGTTAACCCTTGTTGATGACAAGGTGATGTAGATATGTATATAGGATTTCTTATTATTGAGGTTATATTGAGATATCTAAAAAAACACTTTGTATTAGGAATCAGTACCAAATATATTAGTACCCACCTTTTTAAAAATGAAATAACTATAAAGAACAAACAAACAAGCCAATAAAAAACTTGTGTTCAGGCTATTTCACATTTAAGTTTAGTTTCTTGGATTTTACAGCATGCCAACCCTTATCGTGTTATTTTATGCTGAACACATTTTGGTTGATGGGTATTCAAAAAACATTTTTAAACTCAATTTTTTAACCTATTTTTTAAATTCGCAAGTTAAAGCAACAATTTATCCAGGTTGTAGTTGTATCAGTGCTATATATTATTAATCCTAACGAAGACCCTAGAGAATAAGCTAGATGGGAGCTACACAAAAATGCTGTGTGCTATCTTAAACAAATCGTGGAAACAACATACCACAAGAAAGCAGCTGTACAGCCACTGGCTCTCTATCCCACAAACCATCCGAATGAGACGAAGAAGACATGCTGGAGAAACAAGGACGAACTCATAAGCGACATGCACATGGAATGCCAGGGTGGGCCGTTTAGCAAAGACTTATATTAACCAGCACTACGTTGATAATGGATGCTGTGCAGAGGACCAGATATGGGCAATGAATGATAAGGACAGTTGACGAGAGAATGTCATGGATATCCGTGCTGCTAGTACGACATGATGATGATGATGATCATCATCATGATGGTGATGATGAAGCTTTTTTGGTTCTTCTACTCTTTGTTGTTGTTCGTAGTAACCTGTATCAAAAGAAAATCAGGCCATCATCTCGATAAAGACCATGATGGTGATGATGAAGATGAAGTGAATGATATTAAGTGAGATCGGATTTCCATATAACTGATAATCTGTTTATAGCAGACCATGACTCCCTTATGCTTGCATTAACATCGCTTTCTGTGGATGAGATATCAATACCTAGGTACGAGAATTGTTCTACCGGCGTTAAGGGTAGAGGTGCCTTCTTTCTTCTTAAAACATGAACTCGGTTTTATCGGAGTTCACAGAGAGACCAATGCCCCGTGCTGCCTTTTCCAGGCTATGCAGTGGAGAACTTCCTAAGAGGTAACGTTACACAAGAAAATTTGACAACGACAACAACAAAAAATCGTCTGAGAGAGAGAGAGAGAGAGAGAGAGAGAGAGAGAGAGAGAGAGAGAGAGAGAGAGAGAGAGAGAGAGAGAGAACTTAAAGATCATAACCAGTTCATCATAATGAATTATAAATGAAAGAGTCGAGTAATTAAAGACTTTTAATCAGCCATAAAGATAACGATGTTTAACGAAGTACAGAGCCATTGATCCTATCGCTAAAATATCCCCCACAGCAAACAGGGATTACTATTAACGATTCACAAGGAATAGCCAATTAAATATGTAAGTTTTTTGCCAAGGGAGATAATCAATGATAAACGTGTAAAATTGCAAACATACCTTTTGTCTCATTATATGGAACAAAAATAACGTTTATCTTTTGTGTTTCCAGTTAATATTCTGCTGGAATTCTTTACTCTAAAGGGAACGTTCTGTGACACATAAATATAGAACACAAATACAAAGGTTAATGAACCTGTTGATATACCACAATATGATAATTTAATCATTACAACGTTTGATATGTTTACTTAAGAACTATTCCGATTCAATAAGTAAAAATATATAGTTCAATATATAAGGATAATATGATATGAAAAACACATATGGAGGCGCGTGGGCTAGTGGTTAGAGTCGTGGAAAATGGACTCGTCGATTTGGGTTCAATTCCTAGACGAAGCTGTTGGCATTTCACATAGCGCTAATACCCTTGGGAAAGGTATGAATCCATATATTCTCCCTCCAGCTATGGGTTAAATAGTAGGGCAGACTGGGCTCTTCAGTAGGTAACCAGTCTTGGAGAGGGATAACTCTGAATTCAAAATTCCTGAGGTCGGTCGTTGATTGGGTTTGTGGCAACCTTTGATGCACCAATGCTTTCCTATCGACTGTGCCAAAAAGTGTGGATGGTCCAACACAAGCCTTCACCACTATAAACAAATCCCTGTGTGGAGTTCATTGTGTGTATGACTGGAGAGTCCATTATGAAAAACACACAGATATTGTTCAAATAAGGTTTTTTATTACGCTGATATTGCAATATTTCAATCTGTTAAAAATCTTCAGAGCATATTATTTTCATTAATTGCTTTCTTATTAACAATAAACTTTATTTGAACAGCATCTGTGTGTTTTTCCTATTGTCTTACCCTTATATACCGTCCTTACTTTTAATTAATATAGTTCAATATATCAAAAATATGTTTCCGATTCGCCCAAATTCTTTTTCAGACACTTGTGGGTCATTCCAAGGGCACAAGTTACAATTGTTATGACCTTTTGAAATTGATTATTATTATATTTTCATTACTTTTGAGCTTTTCACATCAGCGTTAGCTGATGGTATTTTACTGTAATCTGAGTGACAACATGTCTCCTCAAGTCTCCAGGACTCTTCTGAGTATTCTCTTGACTCTTTCCCTGCCCCATCCGGGGGGTCCAGTGTGCTTCGGCCACTGGACCAAGTTAAATTACAATTATTAGCGTCGATCCCAGAGGGCCATCCCTCCAGGCAATACCTGCCCCTTTGGGGGCAGGGCTGGGTTTATTGCCTACGGGATCGACGCAATTTTGTTCTTTCCTACACATGAGCTTCGTCTTGTGGGTGGGCCCACATTAAAACGAGGCCTTGTGCCCAGTCAATACAAGTGGGGTATGCGACAAATACACTCTTCTGAGTATTCTAGCCGATTACAGCAATGCAGTAGTCTGGATGGTCTCAATTCTTCCTCTGATTTCCAGAACCTTCAGTCTTTTTTCCAAGTTTATTGGGACCATTCCAAGCGCACCAACTACAATTGGTATCACTTTCACTCTCATATTCCACAGCTTTTTCAGTTCTCTGGCAAGGCCCAGGCATTTATCCTTCTTTTCATTTTCTTTCAACTTCACCCTGTGATCTGCTGGAACCGCAAAGTCCTACAGTTGACACGTTCTCTCTTTTCTTTTTTTTAATCAACACTAGGTCTGGTCTCCTTGCTGGGTATTATTATTATTAAATGGAATATATCAGGTATCTTTAAGATGTAAATACTCTATTGATGTCTCCAGTGTTAGACGACAGTTAACGATTTTATGAAGACGAATACCACAGACATTGTCAAGAGCTGATGCCACCAAAAGTGACGGCTTTATGTAGAGATATAACGAAAAAAATCATATTATCTACAGTCATTGTCTGTCTGAAAACTTTTAACAGCCAGACAATATTTGATAAAGTCAAAAGCACTTTAAGGAGAGAACGACACAATTGAATTCAATTCGTAGCCACGCTGCATTTAGAATGAAAATGGCGTGTTTTCTGGCAAGCTGTTTCGATTGACTGGACTGCTGAGAACCATGGACAATTAGAGTGACAAAGAGTGCTCAAAAGTTCTCGGCCTGACTAATAGAAGATTGAACAAAGCCAGGCTGTTCAAATATTCTTCCAGCATAATGTTGATGCTTCGGACTGTTGCCCTCATCTCTATTGTGGCATGTATAGTCACAACAATAAGGCCGGTTTAGCTCAGTCGGTAGAGCGTCCGACTTAGAACCACAGGGTTCCTGGTTCGATACCGCAGGACCTTGTATACCCCCCTCGCCAACTGCCTCTTTAACATATCGAGAGAGAGAGAGAGAGAGAGAGAGAGAGAGAGAGAGAGAGAGAGAGAGAGAGACAGACAGACAGACAGAGACAGAGAGACAGGGTGAATGGATCAGATGAGGAGTTCTCTCTTGTCTACCTCACTGGCCGTCATCTTCTTGTGGCGGATTTCTCGGGGCTGATTCTACTTCTTTTTCGGGCTGAGCAATCTTCTCATCTCTTGTTGATTTTTTAAAAAAATTTTCTTTATTAAAAACAACCCCAGCCCAAAACCGTGCGGATGAGAAGCGGCATATGGAGAGAACGTCTTCTCTAGGAGAGTGACTGACGCAACTAACTAAACTAAAACTAATTCCTGTCTCAGGCCTTCTTCAGCCAATCAGAAATCAGCGTGCAGGTGAGCGCGAGATCAAACACTGTCAATCATGGTAATTTTCCATTTCCTCGTTATTTGAATGTTTTAATGAACTTAATTAAAATTCTATCTATACTACTTACACAATTCATAAGCTACGCATGAATTATGTAACAAACTTACCTGAATCAGTGTGTCGAATGTTTATTTAATCTTTCTTGTATTTCTTTTACTTTAACTTCACTTTTATTCCATTGCAAGCATTTTGACCATTCCTATCGAAGGAAATAAAGGATAACTGTTGGAATATTTTGGTGATATAAGGTGTACTACTTGAATTTATAGACTAAACGAGGTCACGTGGTTTATACCTCAGCCAATCAACAGCCCGAATACGTGCCTGGTTAACTACTTAATCGGTGATACTGACAGACGTCCATTTACAATCATTGACAACGGACCTGCAAGACTGATGAGCATCAAGGAACAGCCAAAGGATTCTTTACCAAGGATCGCACTCTGCTTAACACAAAGGATCTCCGCTCGACAAGCGCTCTTGCTTGAAGCCTAAAGAATGGCCACTAAAATCGTAACAAGAATTCATGATGAGACGAGTGTCAAATAATGGATTAGCGGTATCTGTTATTTGAAATGTATTGTAGCAATTTGCCTCAGGTAATTAATAATGTTTTTTTTTTGCTTTTGTTTATTCTCATCTTTAAGATAAATAAATTAAGACGTTAGGCAAAATTATTTCCTAACTTTTTGACATGTTTACGTCCCCTTTTCTTCATTTTTCTTTAGATTTTCATTTTATTCATTTACTTTCTATCTATCTATCATTCTATCTATCTATCTTTCTTTCTTTATTCATTCCTTAATACAGTTCTTTAATTTTCTGTCAAAAACATTTATTTAGATATTTATTTATCTTAATTATATTTATTATTTATTTTCTCTTTCATATACCTTCACTGTACTAATCGCTTTTTTTTTTTCTTTCTTTCTTATCCTTGACTTCATGGGGAATAGTTAATCTTTTATTGACATGTTTTCTTCTTGAAGAAATTTTGCTTCTGATTTCTTACCTTTAGAAAATAGAAAGAAAGTGGTTCTTTCTCTGAATCCAATTACATACCAGATGAGTAGCGTGTGACACAAGGTCAATTTTAATGCAAAGTTAAATATGATTGAATTCGAAGATTTCCTTCTCCTAGACCTGTTGCCATACCAAAGTTAAAAGCCTAGTCTGCCCTACTATTTACTCATAGCTGAAGAGAGAATAGTTTTATGCCTCTTAAGAGTATTTTTTTAGTTTTTTAGCGCAAGATTTCATTGAATAGGAATGATTTTTAAACTGATCTATTTGAAAAGAATGTATGTTTCATTAATCATAAATTTCGATCATGATAAACACAGTTTCAAAATCGTTTTCTTTTTCAACGGAACTCCTATAATGAAAACGCTGGCAAGGAATTCCGTTAATCTTGTATAATCGGATTCGGTTTAGCAACCCCGATAATCTAAAAGTAGATATTTGTCAGATTACGCCGATATGGCCATTGGCCATATTCCTTCAGTTAATAGAATAGAAAATGCTAATTGTCGTTGAAGGCGGGATATTTTTGTGTGACGTAAAGCTAGTGAACATATGTAGGTCAGAATATCTGAGAAAAATATTAGTGTTTTCACTTCTCTATTTGGTTATTTAATGACAAAATCATTCTCTTTTATATATACTAGCAAAAACGTACACACTCTGGTGCAAATATTTACGTTATAATGTAAGTAAAGTAAGTCATCGGGTCGTCTATCGCCTGTTCACTAGCGCTAACCAAGGAGATTGTTTTTTAGCATCTGAAGCGAGGCGCCACACCTACCATTAGCTCCTCACTTTACCACGCAGATCCCCGTGCTACTCATATGCTAAGTTGGCGAGGGCTGGTATTGAACCAGAAACCTTGAGGTTCCAAGCTGGACACTCTACCGACTGAGCCAAGCTGGCCTTTAAAATATTATATTTAATTAAAAGGACTGACGAAACTAAATATGAACGCATATAAAAAGATTACACTTATTCCTGTTTTGTTTTATATATATATATATATATATATATATATATATATATATATATATATATATATATATGTTCTTGTTTTTGTATCTGTATGAAATTATACATATAGAATAAAACATATAAGAAATCAATAACACCAAATAATGATTCATAAAATCTGGTTTTCTTAAAACCGGTATAAAATTATCTACACCTTATGCTATGTAAACCTTTATTTCTTCGTGATATATAATGCACTTTGAGCGTTTTAAACGCTTTAATAAGATGGGGAGTTTTGAGCTAGACTTTAATTGAGACATTGTTAATAGATTAGATGTTAATTAAGATTGCGTAATTATCTCAACGAATTATGACGTCGATGGAGACATAGTTTCGGTTACAAACATACAAATACACAAGCTCCATTAATATAAGATGATATGTTCAAAAACTAATTTTCAATAACTTTATGTATATAATAGATACTAGTTTGGTTTTTGGTTTGTTTTGTTTTGCGGCATATCAACCTCAGTGGGTCATTTAATGCCGATAAAGTTCTGAAATAAATCAATTCTTAAATGGATAATACAATTTTTTTTATAAATACATTTTTCTATTTAACCCATAGATGGGACCCTAACAGGTACTACCACTCCGGGTCATAGATACTAGTGGTTGAGCCGCTGCTACTACTATGTGATAAAAAGGAGTGGGTATTTTCCATAAGGGTAATCTAAAGAATACGGCCGGAATTATATCATAGTTGCTAGAGCTCGACATGACCAGCTGATTAATCAGACCGCCCATCTAACCCAAGTAAGAGACGAGCTGAAGTGTTGCATTTGGGGACGTTTATGTTTTATTCCTTCTCGTTTGGGTATTGAATATTCTTAAACACATCTAGTGGTGAGGTTCAAATTCTGGAGCTGTGGGGAGTGTAGAGTACCTCTTCATTGCCATTAGTCTACCCGACGTGGTAGTGCCTGTTAGGGTAACATATATAGGTTAAATAAATCCCGAGTTCAAATCCTGGATTGCATTTCACTCAGCGCTAATACCCTTGGGAAAGGTATGAATTCTAATCTCTCTCCAGCTATGGGTAACTAATAGGACAGACTGGGCTCTTTAATCTTGGTTAGGCAACCGGTCTAGGAGAAGGAAAACTCTGAATGCAAACCTGTTAAACTCTACTTAAGAAATTGACCTTGCGTCCCATCCTACTCGTGTTGAGTGGTTGGTAAATATATATATAGGTTAAATAAATCAGAAAGTGAGTTTTTTAAAACTCATATTATTTAACCTATATATGTTATCCTAACAGGCACTACCACGTCGGGTAGACTAATGGCAATAAAGAGGTACTTCACACTACTCACAGCTACAGAATTGGAACCTCACCACTAGATACAGTTTAACGATATACCCAGGACTGTAATGCTGAGTCACCACCATCTAGGAATATATGATAAAAAGACGCCGATGTTTGCCAATAAAGCAATGCGGTCGGGACAATCATATATGTGCTAAGGTGTAATGTCCTCACCCGATTGATCAGAGGAATCTCTCAGACTGACCGCTGGCTGGTTGGTTGGATTTTACGGCATGTCAATCCTTGGGTTATTTTATGCTGAATACATTTTGTTGGATTCATTCTTATTGGATATTCAAATTTATCTAAATTCAATTTCTTAACACATTTTTCAAAACTCATATTTATCTATTTAACCCATAGAAGGGAACTAACAAGTACTACCACTCTGGATCAGAGTGAAACTGGAAGTATTGACGATGAAGGGGTACTCCATATTCTACAGAGCTCTATAATTGGAACTTCATCATCGGATAGAGTTTAACATCACATCCAGGATAATAAGACCCTCAGCCACTACCTTCTTGCATATATATGATAAAAACTGCTGGTGATTTTCCATGAGGGCAATAGGATCGGGACAATCATATAGGTGTTAGGGCTTGACCTACCCCTGATTGATCGGAGGGGCCACTCCGACCGCTCGTCTAGCCTAAGTAAGGACGAAAGTGGAGTGTTGCATGTCATGAATTGCTTTGACACCAGGGTTACGTCCCTAAGCATCAGAGGTATCCACCCACAGCCACAAGGTGGTCCCATTGGGGAGGAGTGTATTCTGCTAATGTAGTATCAGTATAAAATTTGTAGTCTTAATTATTGTTGTGACGCCTAGACTACACAGACAGTGTGTCACTCCCTTCTGACACTTTTATCATAAAAAGGCTTGGGAAGTTGCCATAACAACAATACGGTAGGGACAATCATATTGGTGCAAGGACTAGACGTGACAAGCCGATTGATCGGAGGAAACCACTTCGACAAGCCGTCTAGTCTAAGAAAGAGCTAAACTGAAGAGCTGCGTGTGATGGAGTGCTCAGTCATCAGGATTTAACGCAAAAGGTGTTATTACTGTATACACATTTCCTACAAGTTATGAAGTCTTTTTTTTACTTTTTATTAATAAAGTTCTGAGTGGCCAATCTGTATAATCGAATATCAAAGATGGAAACATTAAGGACGTTAAATTACGTTTGCTTTTTTTTCCTGAAGTGTCATATGAAAGTGATATGTTTTTTTTTTATTTCCCTTGGTTATTAGAGATAAGACTTTGATCTGACATTTTAGTAATCTTTCCAAGGTCTGGCTATTTTGTCTAAATAACAACATTGCCAGACAGATAAATACGATTGATGATATAGAAAGGCTGCGTCTGTTTCTTTTACACGTGTGATGTAAATAATAATAATAATAATAATAATAATAATACCTGGCCAGAGAGCTGAAAAGACTGAGGAACTGTGAAGAAATATGAAGGTAAATATCGTGCCAATTGTAATTGGGGCCCTTGGAACAGTTTCCAGGGTTTGGGAAAAACAGTTTGTAAGAATTGGAAATCTGAAAGGAATTGAGGTCATCCAAACAACAACACTGACGAAATCAGCCAGAATACTCAGAAGAGTCCTGGGATTTATGATTGACATGTAGATGACCCCAACTGACCTCCGGTACACGTGATAGTTTAGAAATTCGACCCGGGCTTTGGAAAGGAAAGACGTGATAGTCTTTCTCTCTCGGGTCATCTCATCCGTGCGGAATTGATGGAATTATGGGCTAATAAATAAAAGCTTGATCGAGTAACAAAAAGTCTTGTTATTTCTTTAATTAAAAACAAGCAAATCCCAGAAATCAGCCCTTAGATAGAAGAACTCAAGTAGACAAGACAACAGGATATCGGCCATAGCAGATAGAAGAAGAAGAAGAAGAAGAAGAAGAAGAAGAAGAAGAAGAAGAAGAAGAAGAAGAATAAGAAGAAGAAGAAGAAGAAGAAGCAGCAGCAGCAGCAGCAGCAGCAGCAGCAGTAACCAGCAACTTGTAATCAGAGTAATAAAGTAATCAAGTAAGACCATCTCTCTCTCTCTCTCTCTCTCTCTCTCTCTCTCTCTCTCTCTCTCTCAAGTAAGTCTCAAATATGTCTCTCTGTGTTATCTCTGAACTCTCTCCCATTATTATATACCCGATGTTCGATGTTGGGTACATAACACAAGTATTTAAGTTTTAATATAATTACATATTATATTGAATTAGAAAGACTAATGATATTAAATAAGAACAGAAAAAAGATTTCACTTATATTTATTTTATTCTAACTGATTTCAATGTAGAATTATACATAGGATTGATTCTAATACGTTTGAAAATAAGACAATAATGATATAAATCAATAAAACCAAGTAATTATTCATCAAACACGATTTTGTTAAAACCGGTATGCAAATTATTCACACCATATACTATATTAAAAATGTATTTCTTAATGATATATAACACACATTACAGGATTTTAAACACATTAATAATATGGGCTGTTTTGAGGCAAATCTATGTGAACTAGGCCTTTATGGAGACATTGTTAATAAGTAAGATGCTAATTAAGAGTAGATAACGATTGTTTAATAACCATTGAGAATATAATGTAAATAAGTAAGGGAATTGACAGACACATATTCTCCATTATTAATAAGATATACACACAGACACACACACACACACACACGCAACACACACACACACACACATATTATATATATATATATATATATATATATGACGAGTAATGGATGGAATAAATCAAAACTTCGTTCAAATAATATTTCGCCTAAGTGTGTAACGAAGCTTTGTCAAATTTATTTGAAGACAACTGAGATTCCCGTATGCTTTTATGCTGAAAAAGATAATGATTGCACTGATATGAACCCACAAAAATACCATGCCCTGTTGACAAAAACATCCCTTCCCTTTTCTTCCTTCTTCCTCACACCATACCATGCATCCGTCCTCCCCTCTTTTCTCTTCCTTTTGCCTCACACTTTACCACGGATCTGGCCTCCCCTCCTCTTCTGCCACCCACAATTACCCTTTTCAGCATTAAAGCAGACTGGAATCTCAGTTGTCTTCAAATAAATTTGACAAAGCTTCGTTACATACTGAAGCGAAATATTATTTGAACGAAATTGTTTTGTGTTTTTCCGCATATTCTCAATTTTCAACCATATATATATATATATATATATATATATATATATATATATATATATATATTTTTGGTGCGGTACAAGTTTCTTGGTACAAGGTGATTCTAGGTGGGTCCTAATTCTCTACCCGTAGTTTTGTTGTAGAGTCAGGTTCCGTATGAGATCTCAATGTTTAATTATTGTAAACAGAGCAAAGTTATTTGGGAATAAAAAGGCCTTAAATACATGGGTATCGTGGTTATGGACCATTTCCACTCGCGAGTATGCTCACGAGCTTCTTCAGACCACTGATATATCAGTGGTCTGAAGAAGCCGTGAGCATACTCGCGAGTGGAAATGGTCCATAACCACGATACCCATGGTTTTAAGGCCTTTTTATTCCCATATATATATATATATATATATATATATATATATATATATATATAAAATACCAAACTTGTTGGTAAACCCTTGCGGTAAGAAAAAACCCGGCAGATAGTTTGATTGTAAAAATATACATCCAAACATCACTTGGGGAGAGAAAAAAAATTGGAAAAAAGAAAAGACCAAGATAGTCGTACCAAAAATAATAGAAAATAATCGGTTGATACTATAATACTTGGCCAAAAGAAAAGACACACAACACACACACACACACACACACATATATATATATATATATATATATATATATATACTTATAAAATCCGCCAAGATATACTGAAGCTAATAAGTAAAGAGTGCTCAATACCTAAGCAGAGCAAATAATAAAATAAGCCTAATGAATCAGATATACCTACTAAAAGTTTCTTTTATTGCTCTTCAGGGCCAAGATCTGACTCTTTATATATATATATATATATATATATATATATATATATATATATATATATTGGTTAGGAGGTTGATTTAGAAGGCTATCACAATGCAGTTTGGAATAAAAAAAAATAATAATACGGTAACAATGGTGTTGTGTGTTGACCTGTATTTTTATTATTTCTTGAATTTTCGAGGTAATACCTCTTTATCAAAAGAATTGAACTGAAGCAGTCCAGCTATGGCATTTCTTCCCAAATGAATTTCTTTTTGAAAATGATGTTATTTTTGAAATAACTGTATTCCCGTGTGAGCGTGAATGCGTTTATTTTTGTTTGTACGTGTCTGTATGTTGTAATGCGCGTGACATTGAAAATGCGTGTTGGTTGTGACGTTAAGACTGTATCCTAGCGCGGGATTTTGTACGTGTGTATGTGCGAAGGAAAAAGCGTATTTGTGTTTTGTGACCATGGTGATGTTTCCTGTTGGATGTAAAATCAATTTAATCCTTTATATATATATATATATATATATATATATATATATATATATAAAAATTAGAATGATTTTAGAAATCATCTGAATCTGCGCGGGAAGTCTTCGAGTAAAAGATAACACTTAGTCTTATGTCGATTGATCTTGTAGCACAAGCTTGAAAACGTTCTCTTTTGCATATATCGCATATTACAAATAGACGAAAGAGAAAGACAAAAAGAAGAACAACAAAAAAAAAAACAAAACAAATCTGTTTTCTAAAATGTGAAAGTCATAAATTACTAGAGTGCTGGCGAGCAATGTCGTGTCGCGCGGCGAGGCGCTCACAAATATTTTATGAAGAATATGCGGTCGGACGCGTTCATGTTGGGCGCGTCAATTGACGATCTCTCATCTGACAATCGTGGCCTTATTCAAATATTCATTTAGACTGCTCCGGAGAAATACGTCTGCTAATTCCACTCGAAGCGGACAACTCACGATCTGTTTTGGAGATATAAAATTTAAGAATATACCGTTGAAACTCATGAAGCTTGATACACGTTGTTTTCCAAAGAGCATACATAGGCAATTAGGAATACATAGGGTTAACATTCGCTGGTATTCACTAATGGAAGGGAGAAATAATGCTGATCTATCTATCTATCTATCTATCTATCTATATATATATATATATATATATATATATATATATATATATATATATATACTATAGTGTGGGATGGTCACTGTTGCAGCTTTTGCTGGAATGGCGTACCAAAGGCAGTATTATTGGTAGAGTGCTCAATATAAAATTGAGCTGTTATATAATATAATAAGATAGATATATAAAGGTTTTACATATCTATTTATTAGGTGACAAAGGAACATTAACAACCATATTGGTTTCATGCGATGCCATCATCAGGTGAAGAGGATTCATGCGATGCAATCATCAGGTGAAGATGTTTCAAATTTCATTTGAAACATCTTCACCTGATGATTGCATCGCATCGCATGAAACCAATATAGTTCTGAATGTTCCTTTGTCACCTAATAAATAGATATGTAAAACCTTTATGTATTTATCTTATTATATATATATATATAAAGGAATTTGCATTAATTTTTGTCCGGGGGAAACTTCGAAAATAAAACAATTAACGACAAAGTAAATATATATATACACATTAAATATCAGCAGGGGTTGGCTCTCGAGCAAAAATAATAGTGATTTGATTTATATTCGTGAAAATAATTGAAAAAATAAAATTTAAATGATAACAGCATGGATTTTTTTCTATTTAATGTTTTAGTAGTAAATATTAAGATTTCTTTTCAGAGTAGCTGGGTCAATGCAAGGTCTATTTTTTACATAGGGATTTAAATGGGGCATCACACGAGGATTCAACTCACGATTCAGTAATAATGGATCTGCGGCACTGACTTAACAAAATCCCCCTCTACCCAGGCGATGCCGGGTAGCCGCTGCTAGTCCTATTATAATGGAGATTATGTGTTTATCTCTCTGTAACCGAAACTATATTAGTACTCAAATCCTAATTCCCTTAGTTATTTACGTCACATTCTCTATGATTTTATTCTTATTTAAACGTTCATTATTAATAAAAGTTTTTATATTATTAATACTGTTGACCATATCTACATAATAATAACAAGTAATTGTGTTACGTACTGTCTCCAAATGGCTATATGTTATATAGCGGCTTCTAATTCACGCTTGCTAAATGCGTGTATGTTAGTAGTCGTTGCGGGTATATATGGTCACGTAGCGAAGTATGTAGTAGCCAGACTTAAGAAACTACAACACATGGGTATAGTAGGAGTTTTGACTTTATTTCTCTTCTCGGCTGTACGTGGTGGGCTGCGAGCGTTGACAATGACTACTACTACTGCTGGGATGGTGAGGTAAAGGGGGATGGTGGGTCCCATAGCCGTTATCTGCAATGGACCGTGAGCGTCTGTCGCTCATTTGTTCTCCGTCCGCTGACAACTGTCTAACTATTCTGTCGGCTCGAACCCTCAGGCCTTTTATATTGATAGGTACTCCTACGCATCTTTATATTTTTATCTGATAACGGGCATTTGTTATATATTTCTTTATCTTCACCCTGCTTTTTTGACCGGAAATCCTCGCTTCCGTTTTTTAACTTCTTTGTTCGCTTTTACCGGGAAACAGTCCTTTGTCATTTTTGTCGTCTTTTCTTTGTTTAATTTAACCGGAAATATCTATTTCCGTTTGTACAATATACAACAATTGTATTCATATGTACCACAAAATAGCGGTTTACATTGTGAACGGGAAGGGTAAATTGCATATTGATATTAAAAAATTTGATTTTAATGAATATGTGCTTAGTATTATTGATTACTAATTGTTTGATTTTTTCTTAATAAATATGAACAAAAATCTCTCGAATAAATCTGAAAAGAAATCGATTAACAAGAAGAAATAACTGTACTTTTCTTCTTTTCTTCTTATTTTATTTTATATAGTCAAATTAGGAAAATTTAACAATGAAAGGCGGGAGAGATAGAAGAGTAAGTTTCAGTTGTTCTATTGTTCTATTATACCCTCTTCTGTTTTAAATCTTTTTATCTGCATTCTTATTTAGTTTCATTAGCTTTTCTAATTTAATATAATTTATTACATTAAAACTTAAATACTTGTAACCGGAAGGTGCATATATTTGCTAGTTGTAACAATTATTGTGCATCTTACGTTTTTCTTTTTCTCACTCACTTTCTCCTTCTATGACTTTGTTGCGTAGCGCTTCATTTGGAATTTAGTGATGATGCGTCATATAAATATACTAGTGGTATACTTATCTCATTTTCTGTGCTACTTGGAGAAGCTAGAATCTGGCTGTTGGATTTGATGTTGAGTTGGCTGGCAATTCTTTGATGTGTTTGCGTTTGGAACCAACTTGTGGTCCTGAAGAACATTTTACATTGTGTCATTCATTGTTTTTAGTATAACACAAGGCGACTTTTTTCTCATGATTTTTATTTTCCCTAAGTCAAACTGTCCAGAGTGAGAGACACTTCTCACTCCGTCAACGCATCGTTCAAAACTCTCTCTACACCCTCACCTCTCATTCCTACTCTTTCACACTTTACCACGTGACGTCTCTCCACCAGTAGAAAAATGTCATATGGCGTTGTGCTGACTCATCCTAAAAGCTTCCCATTCTAATCTACACGTAATTCTTATATTCCTCTCTCTCTATCTCTCTCTCTCTCTCTCTCCCTCTCTCTCTGTCTCTGTCTCTGTCTCTCTCTCTATTAGGTTACAACTATTCCACTTAGTAGCAATTGTCTTTTCTTGTTCGGATAGAGTAGAGATTGGCAAAGGGTTATCTTCCTTGCCGCCAGGGTTTGCCACTTGGGGGTGTTACAACCTGGCTATTTTAATTCCAGCCCCGGTAAAACTAATTCTATCTTTCATCAGATATGCACTAGACAAGTTGTGTCCTTGTCCATTATAACTTTGGGGGCCTTGCCCCACTAACTATAGGCTTATACGTGTGCATTTACGCGGACTCTATTATACTCTATCTTCATAGAGGTTTTTGGCACACCAGCCTTTTTATAGCCGCGTAACACGCGTGTCTTTTTGCCCTCCCATGTTTGCATGGAGATGACGACCACGTAGTCCCTGTACGATGTAAGTGACAACCTTTTAGATTTAGGACTTTCATCCATTCGATTGACTATTCATTTTTCAAGGACTATTTTTTTTCCTTAGGACTTTCGTCCTAACATGTTTCCTATTATTTAAAAAAAATTATTATGTATGTTGAATGTTGCTCAGACAATAAAGTCTGTATTTTTTATGTGTCTCTGCGCTCGGAAGCCTTCTGAGTCCTCCTAATGCACTATAAGAAGTGGTAGTAGCTACAACTTTTAATTCTTATAACTATTTTTTCTTATTTTTCTCTTCACTCATGTTCCGACTCCACTTTTCCGATTTAGACGGTCTTCTTTTTAACAAGAGCATGTTGGAAGATGATAATAATCGGAAGGTTAAGAAAAAAGTGTATTCTTTGTTTATTTCTTTCTTTATTTCTGCTGGTTTGTTGTCTGGGTTCCGGGTTAGTAGTTTGATTCCAATTGGTCTGGATTAGTTAGCGAGTTGAGTCTGTTTTACTATTTCATTCTTATCTAACTGGAGGGAAATTGGATTCATGCCTTTCTCATGAGTATTAGAACACAGCGAATGCAAATAGGATAGAACTGAATTTGAAACAGCTCACCAATTGCATTTTCTCCACCGATAATTTTTATGCCAATCTTATTGTTTCATTCAATGCATTCTTCTTCTTCTTCTTCTTCTTCTCTTCTTCTTCTTCTTCTTCTTTTCTTCTTCTTCTTCTAGTACCTTAAACTTCTTATTTTTTTCTTCGACCTTTATCTTGACATACTCTATTCACGTTTCCCTCTTTTTCCTTGATTCACGCTCATTCCCCCTGTTTGAATCTCACAATACTTCCCCCTCCCCTATATATCTCTCTCATTTAAACTCTGTTGCATCAATATTCTTCTTCTTCTTCTTCTTTCTTCTTCTTCTTCTTCTTCTTTCTTTCTTCTTTCTTTCTTTCTTTCTTTCTTCGACTTTTATCATATTATTTATCATACTCCCCATTCTTTTTATTATTCACGCTCATTCCCCCTGTTTAAATCTCTCAATACTTCCCCCTCCTCTATATATCTCTCTCATTTCAACTCTGTTGCATCCATATTCTTCTTCTTCTTCTTCTTCTTCTTCTTCTTCTTCTTCTTCTTCTTCTTCTTTCTTTCTTTCTTTCTTTCTTTCTTCGACTTTTATCATATTATTTATCATACTCTCTATTCTTTTTATCATTCACGCTCATTCCCCCTGTTTAAATCTCTCAATACTCCACCCTCTCTCATATCTCTCTTTATCTCCTTGACCCAATCTCTTTTGGATTATTCTCTTGTATTTTTCCACTTTAATAATTCCGGCTCTGTCAGTTTCCAGAACTTTATCCAATTCAAATAAATCATCTGGGACTTTCTTATTCCAAACGCTACACTCACCGTTTCTATAATGCCTGCTTATTATCCCAATAAAAATGATCTACATATCAATATTGAAACCTTTGAATTTCCGTGCCGATGCACCGAACCCTGTCTCTTCAGTTTGAAAAGGCCATTGCTCAGGTAAACATCTTAAGATTCCAGTTGATATAACCCATGAATTCCATCTCATTTCAGCGATTATTGGAATAGCACTCATTAGACGTTTCCTGCCAAGATAGAAACCGTACGTGGATAATACGGTTTTTGTATAATTCACGTTTGAGATATTGAAGTGAAAATATGCATAAAACCGTAAAGTATTCTTTAATGTATTGTATAACGTATTGTATTATATAACGTATTGTATTCCGTATTGTATAAAGTATTGTATTATATAAGGTAATATATTGTATAATGTATTGTATAACAAATTAAATTATATAATAACGTATTGTATAACGTATTGTATAAAGTATTGCATTATATAACGTATTGCATTGTATAATATATTGTATAACGTATTGTGTTATATAACGTAATGAATACGATATTGTATGACATTATATAGCGTATTGTATAACGTATTGTATAAAGTATTGTGTTGTATAACGTATTGTATAACGTATTGTGTTGTATAACGTATTGTATTTATTTATATTGTATTTAGTAATCCAAAGGTAATGTCTATGAAATATTTAGAAATCACAGAAACGTATATTGTTTGTCAATGATGCTTACATCATTAAAGTTTGAATATGTATCTTTTTTCTCCATAATTGCTATTTTGGTTGACGAATTTTTCAAGGCACTCTGGTAGTTTTTATAGGACTAAGCCATGACATACGAGCTCGCCGTCATGTCATTGTGAAAACGTTGAACATTCGCGTCGTTGCAAAATCACAACACTATTTGCAATTAGCTTTGATCTCTCTCTCTCTCTCTCTCTCTCTCTCTCTCTCTCTCTATATATATATATATATATATATATATATATATATATATATAATATATATATATATATAATTTAATATACCAAGCGTGTTGGTAGATCCTTGCGGAGAGAAAAAACCCGGCAGAGAGTTTGATTGTAAAAATATACAACCAGGAAGAAAAAAATTTTTGAAAAAAAGAAAAGACCAAGACATTCGTACCAACAAAAAATAATCTATTGGTATAGTATTTGGCCAAAAGAAAAAACAATTTATATGTATATATATGTATATAAGATATATATATATATTCATATAACCGCTAGGAGAAGCTGTATTTATTGGTCTTGCTCCCTTTCTTCTTCAGTCAGATTTTAGCCCTGAAGAGCTTTATGCGAAACTAATAGTAGGTTCGTCTGACTCAGTAGATTATCTTTATATATACTAGCAAATATATGCACCCTCCGGGTGCAAGTATTTAAGTTTTAATGTAATGAAATATCGTATTAAATTAGAAAGTCTAATAAGAAGGCATATAAAAAGATATGTAACAGAGTGGGGGTATAATAGAAAAATAGAAATGAAACTTACTCTTCCATCACTCCCGTCTTTCATTGCTGAATTTTACTTATTTAACTATTTAGTTAAATTAGGAAATAAAGAATAAAATGACAGTTATTTTTTCTTGTTAATGGATTTCATTTAAGATTCATTGAAGAGATTTTTGCTTATATTCATTAAAATAAAACCAAACAATTAGAAATCAATAATACTAAGCACATATTTAATAAAATCACATTTTTAATATCAATATGCAAATTAGCCTTCCCATTCACACTGTAAACCACTATTTTTTGTATATATAAATACAATTGCATGTTATTTGTATGTAGATATGGACAACACTAATAAAAAGGAGAAGCAATTTTATTAATAATTGAGGTTTAAATATAAATAAAATCATGGAGAATGTGATGTAAATAACGAAGAGAATTGTGACTTGAGTAGTAATATAGTTTCGGTTACAGACTGAAAAACACACAATCTCCATTATAATAAGATATATATATATATATATATATATATATATATATTTCTCTCTCTCTCTCTCTGATACAGCCCTAGCGCCTATATGATTGTGACAAACCTATTGTCCTTATGGCAAGCCTCAACCCTTTTTATCATAAATGTGTTAGAAGACGGTGGCTGACGGTCTTACTGTCCTGGGTATGACGTTAAACTCTATTTGATGGTTTCCCAACCCTATTGCCCTTATGGCAAGCCCCAACCCCTGATGGTGAGGTTCCAGTTTTGGAGGTTTGGGGAATGTGGGGCACCCCTTCATCACCATTTCTCCCTGGTCCACTCTGACCCGGAGTGGTAGTACCTGTTAGGTCCCCATCTATGGGTTAAATAGAAAAATGTATTTATAAAAAAATGTATTATCCATTAAGAATTGATTTATTTCAAAACTTTATCGGCATTAAATGACCCACTGAGGTTGATATGCCGTAAAACAAAACAAACCAAACCAATCTATTTGATGGTGAAGCTCCAGTTCTGGAGCTCTGGAGAATGTGGAGTACCCCTTCATTACAATTACTTTCAGGCCCACTCTGATACAGAGTGGTAGTACATTTTAGGATTCAATCAATTTGTTAAATAGAACAAAATGAGTTTAAAGAAATGTGTTTAAAAATAATTGAGTACCCATCAGCCATGAATAAAACAAAATGTCTTCGGCATAGAATAACCCAACAGGGGTTGACATGCCGGAAAATCCAACCAACTGATCTGGATTCTGCCCTTGCTTAAAAATCATTTGTTTGCTCGAACCTTGTGTCCATTGCCAAATTTCAATCTATATATTACTACTCTTATTCCTTAATTTACCAACCGTTATCATCCTTTAGTTAAAAATGAGACCGTCCAAATCGTCCGAGATGAAATGCAAAAAAATTAAATATTATCTGGTGTTGTTTATCCACCGAATTCTTATTTCTTATGAGTGTCATTACCTGAGTTAAATAATGAACCGTTCCGTTTTTATTATAAAGAAATAAACGACATGCAACACAGAAAAAATATAATAAGAAAGAAAGAAAGAGAGAGTAGGGGAAATATAGAGATGGGGTGAGCGCGCGGAAGCGATACCGCTAATCTGTTTCAATTGAACATAATGAAACGATAAAAAGAAGAAAAGAAAGAAAAAAAGAGTTAATTAAAGGGAGTTAAATCAAAATTATTATACTTTTACATACTGAACTATTTAGCAATAGCTCTTAAGTAAGCATATCAAACGTAATAATTAAAAAGTCATGCTGTGGTATATCCCCAGGTTCTGCTTGTAATGATAAATAAAACAAAACCGAACAGCAAGAATACACTAAAAAGAGTAGGTAATTATTAATTACAGCAGCCAATGATAGTAATTGCAACATATGGATAAGCATTAAAAAAAACGAGGACAGAAATAGAAAGAAAAGCGCAAGTATTTAAGTTTTAATGTAATAAAAAATTATATTAAATTAGAAAGACGAACGAAACTAAATCAGAATGAATATAAAAATATTACACTTATTTTAATGGGAGAAATGTGAGGAGGTTAATCCGGCAATATGTGGAGAAAAGTAGATAAACACGGGATGTTATGAAAACTGGATGTTTATTGTCGACGATGCAACGTTTCGGTCATTTAGACCATCATCAGGACCAAAGCCCAATTCTAGCTTAAATGAAGGACATTTTCAGAATAGTGAAAAACAGTAGGTTGTCAGTAGTTCACCATTCTGAAAATGTCCTTCATTAAAGCTAGAACTGGGCTTTGGTCCTGATGATTGTCTAAATGACCGAAACGTTGCATCGTTGACAATAAACATCCAGTTTCCATAACATCCCGTGTTTGTCTACTTTTCTCCACACTTATTTTAATGTTATTTTAATTGATTTATATACAAACTTATATATAGGGCTCCTTTTAATACGTTTCAGAATAACATGATAGTATTAAAAATCAGTAACTGCAAATAATTATTTATTAAACCCAGTTTTCTTAAAATCCTTATGCAAATTATTTCCACTACATACTATAAGATCTGTAATTCTTAGAAATATATGACAGATATTTAAAGATTTGAAATGGATGGTCCTGCTAGAGTACTAATAATCATCCCCAGTAATATACAAGAAAAGAACTCATTCTTTTCATATTTCTCATATTTCTTTATCTCTTTATTTCTTTTGGTTTTCTAACTTCTTCCTTTTTTTATTTGCTGACTATTCTTATCAGTTTGAAATTCTCCATTCATTGCTTGCCTCGTTTCTAGTTCATAAATTCCTGTTAGATTCGATTTTCTTTGTTTTCTATTGCGCAATCCGGTCTATAATAAATATGTAAGGACTACGTATATTGCAATGAGAACCGAGCCCAGCCCACACTTTTGCTTGTCCAGGCAAAAAGGTCAAGCTAATGTTACAGTCGGTTTTTATTCATGGACTGACAATGGGGAATCCCCAAGGAGACCGAATAACACATAGATCTACGGCATGTAACAATGTAAGGGCTTATTCATTGAAAGAAGATATGGAGAAATCCAGTGACAACAGGAGAGAGAGCAAGGGGAGACAAATCACTGGCAGAAAAGGATGAAGATAACAACGGAGAGGAAATGGTTAAAACAAAGGCGATATATCAAAGAAGGCAAGTATGGAGATAAGTAAAAATGAAAGGAAAGGGTTAAATATAGATATCAAAAGAAGAAAAGAAAGGAAAGGAAAAGTGGGAGAGTGGAGTGGGAATAATGTAAAATGTTAAGATAGATAGATAGATAGATAGAGAGAGAGAGAGAGAGAGAGAGAGAGAGAGAGAGAGAGAGAGAGAGAGAGAGAGGGATAAGTGAAGGGCAGAAACATTGCAGAATGAATAAAGAGATTGATAGAAGTAAGAAAGGGGACAAACGAAAAAAAGAAGGAAGATAAGAAGAAAAGAAAGAACGAAAGAAAGAATGGGACACAAAAAGGAAAGAAGAAAAATGCTAAGGAAATGAAAGTATAAAAGAAAGAAAAAAAGAACGAAAAATAAGAAAATGAAAGAAAGAAAGAAAGATAGAGAGCAAAAGAAAGAAAAGTACAGAGCTTAAAAGAAAAAGAAAGAACAAAAGAAAGGAAATAAGAAAGATTGGAAGGAAATAAAAGAAAGAAAGAAAAAAGAAAGAGAACAAAAGAAAGAATTGAAAGAAGATAAAGAGGAAAAGAATGAACGAAAGAAAGAAAGGGGACAAAAAAGGAAAGAAGAAAAATGCTAAGGAAATGAAAGAAAGTATAAAAGAAAGAAGGAAAAAGAAAGAAAGAAAAATAAGAAAATGAAAGAAAGAAAGAAAGATAGAGAGCAAAAGAAAAAAAGTAGAGAGCTTAAAAGAAAAAGAAAGAACAAAAGAAAGGAAATAAGAAAGATTGGAAGGAAATAAAAGAAAGAAAGAAAGAAAGAAAGAGAACAAAAGAAAGAATTGAAAGAAGATAAAAAGGAAAAGAATGAACGAAAGAAAGAAAGGGGACAAAAAAGGAAAGAAGAAAAATGCTAAGGAAATGAAAGAAAGTATAAAAGAAAGAAAAGAAAATGAAAGAACGAAAGAAAGAGAGCAAACGAAAGAAAAGAAGGAAGATAAAAAGAATGAACAAAAGAAAGAAAGAGGACAAAAAAGGAAATAAGAAAATGCTAAGGAAATGAAACTATAAAAGAAAGAAAGAGAATAAAAAAAAGAAAAGAAAGAAGATAAGAAGAAAAAAAGAACAAACGAAAGAAAAGGGACAAACAAACAAAAAAGAAGGAAAATAAGAAAAAGAAGACCGAGAGAAAGAAATGAAGGGACAAAAGAAAGAAAAGTCTAAGGACTGCATAGGCGAGAAACTCTCAGTAACCAGACACCATGGACTCCATGTCCACGCTACCTTAGATTACTTAGATATAAATGCTCTATCAATGATATTGAGCATTGTTACTTCTATACATAGCGCATATATATATATATATATATATATATATATATATATATATATATATATATATATAAAGAAAAAGTATTGGCATATAAAGTTGCTCAATGCTAAAATTGCAGAGCTGCAATCATCAGAGGTGACTGATGATTGCAGTAAGCATATTAACTACATAATATCTAAATTTTGATATATATATATATATATATATATATATATATATATATATATATATATATATATATATATATATATATTGATTAATAGATGAATTGACAGATTCATAGATAGAGACAGGCCGTTATACTTAACTATCTCCCTAGGTCGCTTTTTGTTTTATTCATTCTTGTTTCGTATTCAAGTGTTTTTAAAACTTCATTTTTAAAAATTTTTTTTTAAAACGACCAAATATGAAAATCGTATTGACTAGAAACTGTCAATAACCAGGCGCCGTTGTCTCCATGTCTACCCTAGATATAAATGTTGGATATAAATATTCTATCCATGATTTTGAACATTGTTACTTATAAATATAGTGCCCATATTACACACACACACACAGACACACACACACACACACACACACCACACAAACACACACACACATGGAGACACATTGCAATATGATATAAATATTATGGATTTCACGAGCGATTATACACACACACACACACACACACACACACACGCACACACACACACACACACATATATATATATATATAAATATGAACTCTCTCTCTCACACACGCACACGCACACACACAGATATATATACATATATTTGCATATATATATGTAAACACACAGACACAGACACAGACACACACACACACACACACACACAGACGCACATACACACACATAAACACACACACACATATATATATAGTTAGTTAGTCGGAACATAGATAAAGGATGGAAAATCACAATTGCATATGGCGACACATTGCAATATGATATTAACTATTATTGACGGGGCCGGGCGATTGATTTTGAGTCAATGGTTGATAACATGTATGGATGCGACAAACTGATAAACAGATATGGATAAAATAAAAGTGTGGGATAGATAGGTTTGCATTCAAGCGAAAAGATCAATCGAGATGTAACTATGAAAAGAAAAAAAAATAGAGAAAGGAAGATACATCAACAGGGAAGAAGGAAAAGTTAACAGAGAGAAAGAAGGACATTTACATTGTTATGGTTAGAGTTATGAAACAACAGATGAAAGGAAAAAGCGAACACAGAGTTGATAATATCGGCTGGGCATGCGTGGGACCCACTTCCCCTTTATAGCGATAATACAGCGGCCATTTTCTAAAAGATTCAATTGACTAGTCTGCCGAACCCAGGTTTTCTTTCGTTCCTTTTTTCTTTCTTTCTTTCTTTCTTTCTTTCTTTTAACATCGACCCTTTCTCTCTATTTCAGTCATTTCTTTCATTCTTTCTTTTTTATTCTTTCTTTTATCTTTATTTCTTTATTACTTTCTTTCTTATTCTTGAGCCTCTTGTTTGCTATTATTTCACCTTTCTATTTCCGCCATCAAGAAATAGAAAGAAAGAATGAAAATGGAAAGAAGAAAGAAAGAAAGAAAGAAAGAAAGAAAATGTCAAAGTCGAAAGAACATGTGGAAATAAAAAGAAGAAAAAAGAAAGAAAGAAAGACAGAAAAGAAAAGAAAAGTTGGAAATAGAAAGGCAGGATGGAAATGGTAGAAAGAAAAAAGAAAGAAAGAAAGAAAGAAAGAAAGAAAGAAAGAATGAGAGAACGAATGAAAATGTAAAGACAGTAAGAAATAATGGAAATGGAAGGAAAGGAAGAAAAAAGAAAGACAGATAGAAAAGAAAAAAAAAGTTGGAAATAGAAAGAAACAGTGGAAATTCAATGAAGAAAGAAGGAAAGGTGGAAAAAAAGGAAAAAAAAAAAGAAAGACAGATAGAAAAAGAAAAAGTTGGAAATAGAAAGAAACAGTGGAAATTCAATGAAGAAAAGAAGGAAAAGGTGGAAATAAAGAAAAGAAAAGGAAGGAAGAAGAAAAAAGAAAGAAAGAAAGAAAGAAAGAAAGAAAGATAGGGTAGAAATGGAAAGTAAGATAGAAAAAGCTTCCACTTAGTCGCTTCCCTTCAAAATGGACGTAAGGATAATATGGTGGTGTGGTTGTCTAGTGGGAGTTGGAGTGAGGGGCAGTAGGGAGTGGTTATGTTCGACATAGCGATGCGGACACGATGTGACTACTTCAAAAGATGAGCTTTCCCTATGGTGCTTTTTCGTTTTGGGATTATTGTCATGCAACCTCGTCTTGTATCTGAGGTGGGAATACTCAGAGGAAGCGAAATAGATATTATGGGGGAGGGGCACTATCCCCGCGTATTTCTCTCTCCCTACTTACTTTAATTGTTTCTCTCACACATTTGGCAAATTGAACAGCATTGAAAAGATGCGGCAAATAAGACGGCCATTCGGCACAAAATCAGACGGCCGTAATAACAACCATAAATCCTCTCGTTCCTTCATATCACGCCTGCATTTATTTTGCTGTTGTGGTCTCTCCAATAATTCATATATGTCAAAACATATATATATATAAATAATTCCACACAAAAGCCCTGATGAACCTACGGAGAAACTTGAGTAAGCTTAATCTGACTATATAATTTTTTTTAAAACCAGCTCTACAAATGTATTGAGCACTTTTATATTCATTCATGATTACTACTTATTCGATTAATTACTTTCATCGACAGTAAAAATTGGGACTCGCTCGAATTTTTGTCTTTTCCATTAAGTCACCCCCTTTTTCATAAACACCCCCATACACACACACACACACACACACACACACACACATATATATATATATATATATTGTGTGTGTGTATGTGTGTGTGACATTGTCACATCCTGCTCGTGCGGAGGTGTTGGTATATATATATATATATATATATATATATAATATATATATATATATATATATATATACCAGCACCTCCGCACGAGCAGTATGTGACAATATCTATTCCTTAAGCTGAGTTTAACAAGTTTGAAATCAGAGTTTTCCTTCTTCTAGACAGGTTACCTAACTAAGGTAAAAGAATGTAGGTTCCTCTACTAGTTACCCATAGCTGGAGGGAAAATAGTTAGATGGATACATTTCCCAAGGGTTTTTGCGTGATGTGAAATGCAAACAGCCTTGTCCAGGATTTGAACTTGTCTCGGCTTGTCTCTTTCCTACGACGGTAACCATTACACTACGTGCCTCCAAAAATACCTAACCCGTTTACTACGAGTAGGATATGACACAAGCTCACATGCTTGAAGCATTCATCGAGGTTCGAACCCTCTTATCAGTAGTAACGAGTCTGCGAGACTAGCTTGCTAACCATTACACCACGATATAGGTTGAGGGAAATATATCGGAAAACTCTGAATTCAAACCTGTCAAACTCCGCTTAAGTAATTAACATTGTGTCACATCCTGCTCGTACGGAGGGTTTGGTAAAAAATATACATACTTATTTACCAACCAGCCCTCATGAGCAGGATGTGACACAAGGTCATTTTTAGGCGGAGTTTAACAGGTTGAATTCAGAAATGTCCTTCACCTAGACTGGTTGCCTAACCAAGGTTAAAGAGCCCAGTCTGTCATGCTATTTACCCATAGTTAGAGGGAGAGCAGTTGGATTCATACCTTTCCCAAGGGTATTTGTGCTATGTGAAATGTAGACAGCCTTGTCTAGGATTTGAATTCGAGTAGACTCTAGCCATTACACCACACGCCTACGAAATATATACATAGAAGACAGACAGACAGACAGACAGAGTGTTTCCATTTATTATTATAGATTATACAGGAAAGAGAAACCACGAAGATGCACATTCCCCATTATGAAATGGAGAAGAATGCATAATGATCAAATTATTGTGACAAGATAGAAAATAAATTTTTATACAGTGCAAAGGCGAAGTGGCTAATAAGATTATTTATTTATTGATTACAGCTTGCAGAACTTAGATGCATCATACAGGTTTTCATTTACAGTTAAGGAGGAAATTGAATTATAAGTAAAATATAACTTGTTTCTCACCAAAACGTATTTCCCGAGGAACATAAATAAGATTAGTGATTGATATGGTAAGCATTTGGTGAATTCAATGGTAACAATATTATAGAAAACCATTCATTAATGTCAGAAACAGTCATTTTAATTTTTGGCTTATAAAACTGGAACGCTAGGTCCATCCATCTATCGATTAATTTACTATCAGGAGGTCAGAGGTCAGCGATGAGATCCTAGTGGAGGACTGAGGAAGCTTCGATATATATATATCTATTACCCATGCAGGTATGTGTGTGTGGGAAGGTGTTGCATATGAGCCAAGTCGGGTTGTAGTAGTAGTCCTTAGTAGTAGCAGTCGTTAGTTCATAATAACAGCATACGAAAGTCGTATAGTCAAAAGGGGTTGTTTATTTATTTCTAGGCTCGTGGGTTCTTTTTCAGAGAGATGGAGGGTGAGAAAGTAAGGTGAAGCCGTTCTATCGTAAATCACGTCCATACGCGCTGTTCGTTGCTAGCCTAGATATGTCACGACAGAGTCCCAACAAACCGTCCAACCTTCTCGGGCCCGGCGAAAAAGAGAAATTTTCTTTTACTTCTGTTTGTAATCCCAGAGTTGGGGGTCACAACCACTTCCGCTCTTCTGCAGAAGAACCTAGACCTTCCGTTTTTATTTTTAAGTCTAGTTCCGGGGTCATTGGTCGGTCAATGGTTGGCACCCGTTGGATGTTTACACTTCCATACTTTAATCTCTTTTTGTTCTTATTTCTTTTTCTTATTTTTCTCCAGAAATCCGATTACCGTTTTCTTTTCAATCCCCAAATTCTCTGTAGACCATAATTATTACGCTACAAAAGTCAAAGTTTAAGTACCAGACATGTATTCCGAAAAGTGGATATTTACCACGTACCCCACGTGTACGGGTTAGGGACAAGGCCCTATTAAAAGGAGACCACCCACGAACCGAAGCTTATGGTAGGCGGGTTCAAAAAATCGTTTATCCCGTCGGCATTCACCCCCCCCAAGGGGGTGCCTCAGGGACCGGACAATAAACCCAGCCCTGTCCCTTTAAATCGAGGGGGCAGGTGTTGCTTGGGGGGGGGATGGCCCCCTGGGATCAACGATGTTAACTTATGCGGTCCAGGACCGAAGCCACCGGACCCCCCGGTCGAAACCAGAGTTTGGTTCCTTTACTGAAAAATTGTGATATTGTCAAAAGTACCTGGTACCAATTACTTAAGCATAACATTTATTATCTAGATTCATTTATATATCTAGATGATAACTGAAAATGATTTATGATAAACTATATCATTCTTTTAATGTGCACCCTCTGGGTGCAAGTATTTAAGTTTTAAAAATATTGTATTAAATTAGAAAGGCTAATAAAACTAAATAAGAATACAGATAAAAAGATTTGAAACAGAGGGAGTATAATAAAAGTTTGAAACAGAGGGAGTATAATAAAAAATGGAACAACTGAAACTTACTCTCCATCACTCTCGTCTTTCATTATTTTTTCTAATTTAAGTATTTAGTTATAAGAGGAAGTGAATAAAATTACAGTTATTTTTCTTGTTAATGGATTTCATTTAAGATTCATTGAGATTTTTGCTTATACTCATTAAAATAAAACGAAACAGTTAGAAAAATAATACTAAGCACATATTTATTAAATTCGATTTTTTATATTAATATGCAATTAGCCTTCCCGATCACACTGTAAACCACTATTTTGTTGTATATATAAAATAATTGCATGTTGTCAATATGTAGACATAGTTAACAGTTTAATAAACCATTTTATTAATAATTGAGGTTTAGATAAAAATAAAATCATGGAGATGTGATGTCAAATAACTAAAAGAATTGTGACTTGAGTAGGGACAGAAAAACACACAATCTCCATTATAATAAGATGTTACAATGTCATTGTTTCTATTAACTTTAAATTTTAACTTAACTAATCAAGTAATTTTATAATCTAATAAAGATTGGGGAATGGAACTTAAAATACAACAAAAATAGAAGAGAACAGGTTGTGCTGACCCGCCTTCACATAGGCCACACCTACATTACCCATCATCATTTACTATAGGGCACATAATCCCCAATATGTACTACAAGCCAAGAGAGATTTACAGTGAAACATATACTGCTAGAGTCTGTAGACTTTGATCTTGTGCGAACAAAATACTAACAAGAAAATAATTTCAAAAAACCTTTCACGAAAATAAGACCATCGAGGATTTTACATTTCGTAAAAGAAGTGGATTGTACTCAAAAATATGAACAATTAAACAATAGTTAAAATATATACATATATACATTTGTTTTCTACTAAACTATCGCTATGAATCCAAAACCAAGTCGGCAGTAAATGAACAACCAGGTTGATATGCCATTAAACAAACCAAGCCAAACCAGCTTTGGCATATGTAAATATAATAGTTTGTAATGGAGTTATCATAATAATAACTGATTAGAATAATCTTATCTATTTTGTTATTGTCAAAAAGAACTACAATGTTTAAATTACAAAAAAAAAACTAATAGTACTATGTACCCGCTTGGTTACCACAATTCAAAAATGAAACCGTCTCATTTAGAGGTACCAGATTCTTTTTACAATATCACAATTTCTATGGAGATCCCCCCCCTTTTCGGCATACATCTCCAGTACCAAACATTTGACCCCCCCCCCTGACCCATGCAACAAGACTCCCGTTTCCTCCAACGCAAATATCCAAGGAAAGGCATGCGCTATGCGAAATGCAAACAGCCTCGTCCAGGATTTGAACTCGGTCGACGAGTCCATTTCTTCCGACTCTAACCATTACATCACGTACCTCCAACACACACACACACACACACACACATACACACACATATATATATATGTATGTATGTATGTATGTATGTATGTGTGCCTAGATATATGTATGTGTCTTTGACTGTGTGTATAGGTACATAGGTAGAATGAGATTCATAGAAATTATATATATCCCAGTTCAGTTGGTAGAGCGTTCAAATCACAAGGTTCCTGGTTCGATACCGACCTTGCCAACTCAGCGTATTAGTGGCACAGGGATCTGTGCGGTAAAATGAGACGCCCAAACAATCTGCTTCGTCTAGCGCTAGTGAAAAGGGGATATACTCCCTTGCTGTCTGGCTGATACCGACTATAGGCCACCCCGACGACTTTACTTTACTTTAAAATATTGTAGTACTTAAAAATATGAGCATCTAATGGTGAACTTTCAATTTTGGAGGTCGGACAGTGTGGAGTACCCTCAGCCACTATAATATATATATATATATAATATAATATATATATATATATATATATATATATATATATATATAGATAGATATAGACATACACGTACATAGATATGAACAGAATAAGATAAATACACAGATAGAAATGTACAGAATGAGACATATCGATAGATATTAAAACATAGATTGATAACTCGAGAAATAAACGCACAGATCGCTTACAAGTTATATATATATATATATATATATATATATATATATATATATAGAGAGAGAGAGAGAGAGAGAGAGAGAGAATAGATAGATGATAGATAGATACATAAACACACATACATACATATATATGGATAGATAGATTGATAGATATGAACAGAATGAGATAATAAACACACAGATGTGTACAGTATGAGATAGATAGATTGAAAGATATGGACGAAATGCAGACAGAAGGATATTCGCTGTTCTTGTTTCCCTGGCCAATAAGTCTTTAGACAAGTAGTTTGATGGAGAAGATATTAAATTAATGAACAGTCAATGAAAACGGAATCGACCAGGATTCGAACATAATTCACTAATTCTATTTTCCGCTTTGATAACCATTACACCATGCGCATCTCCGGAATGGATAGTTATTCTGCTAGAATTTGTAAAATGGAGGCATTTAATTCGAGGAAACTGAGAAAATTTAAACGTTCGCTCGAACATTGGTCGTCAAGCAAAATGGCTGACCTAAAGCTACGAGGCAAAACTCTTCACCAAACTTATTTGGCTCCTTAATCACATGTATCAGTAGACCAATCAACATGCTGGATAATTTCCAGCAGTGTAATGACATCAAATGTAGAAACGGGGCGCAAATATGAAAAAGCGTCGAAATTTCAGTGCGTAATTCTCAATGAGGGAGAATTAGTTTGAATAAAGAGCGCGGTGTGGGTGGGACGGGTGTAGCCCAGATGACAGATGAGTCAGCTCTCATCGGCGCTCAAGTAGATTACAACATTGATTGAAAAATTCCACTAAATTGTTCTTGGCGCGCGATTATATGTTGTTATCTACTATTATTTGTAAGTTTTAATAAGCGCAAAACTCTCGGCCCGAAAAGGAGTCTGTCTTCTTTGTTTTATTTACATCCCCAAGGAGGCTATAAGACTAAGTTGGAGGTACATTGTGTAATGGTTAGAGACGTAGGAAATTAAATTAACTCAGTCTTTTCATGCCATTTTGGTACCTTTTCATTACACTTTGTTCATAGACAATTAACCTTTTTCGGACATACGTATTGTTATTCCGTTGTAATGTTATGTATATTACATATTCAGGATGGAGTATAAATCCTTGCGTTTATTCATCTTATTCTTTACATATCTATCTATATATCTATCTATCTATCTATCTCGTTCTACACACTTATATCCGTGTGTGTATCTAATTCTGTTCATATCTATGTACGCGTATGTCTTTTTCATTCTGTTCGTACCCCTCTATCTATCTCTCTCTCTCTCTCTCTCTCTCTCTCTCTCTCTCTCTCTCTCTCTCTCTTTCTATATATATATATATATATATATATATATATATAAGTAAAGAAATACCAAAAGACTTAGAGATTTAGCATTATAATCTATTTCAGGGAGCTTAGACAAATAATGCTAAATCTCTAAGTCTTTTGTTATTTCTTTACTTATATATTTGCTCTGTGACTCTAATATTAAGAGCACACATTAAGCTCTCAAACTTAAACAGGTTTTTAAAAAATAAAACTCTTGTGTCGTAAGGAAAATTTATTCTCTGGACTTTTGGATTATTATTATATTATATATATAATTTTCTACCTTTCTATCTGTCTATGTATCTCATTCTATCTACCTATACACACACTCTCTCACACACACATATATATATACACGCATACACACACATATATATATATGTGTGTATTGGATGTGCGTGGTGTAATGGTTAGAGTCGGAGGAAATCGACTCATCAACCCGAGTTCAAATCCTGGATGAGGCTGTTTGCATTTCACAGGCTAATACCCTTGGGAAATGTGTGCATCCAACTACTCTCCCTCCAGTTATGGGTAAATAGGACAGACTGTGCTCTTGAACCTTGGCTAGGTAACCAGTCTAGAAGAAGGAAAACTCTGAATTCAAACCTGTTAAACTCTGCTTTAGAATTGACCTTGCGTCACATCCTGCTCGTGTTGAGGTTGGTAAATGTTATAGGTGATATACCCTATTGACCAATGAAATGCGCCGACGGGTTACTATAAGTAACAGGGATAATTGTGACTTGACAGTAAGCCAATGCGAGTAAGCCAATAACTCTATTTGTCGGACGTAATTTCCACTTATCTGTATTGTATTTGTCTACTTTCTGTTAATACATTTTCCTACATTTGTTACCCGTCGTCTTGTTCTTATTTGACCCCTTAAAACCTCACGACAGTAAATATATACATTTAAGGATAGTGTGTATTTGTTTATAACAGTGATTAAAAAACAATTCAGGTTAACGCCCCCTTGGCTTCCAAATACATTCCAAGTGCCTCCGCCTCATAGACACATGCGAACATAGTATGAAAATGAAAGAAAGTCGAATTTCTAAAAAGTGAATAAGTAAAAACGGAATTTGTTCAAATTTTAAACAGAATAAAGGGACATTTTAATCAGAAAATTGGGAGCCATAGGGCCGGGTTAGCTCAGTCGATAGAGCGTTCGGCTAGAAACCACAAGGTTCCTAGTTCGATACCGGCCCTCCCCAACTCAACGCATGATAGCACAAGGATCTTTGCGGTAAACTAAGGGGCTGATGGTAGGTGTGGCGCTCCACCTCAGATGCAAAAAAAACATTTACTTGGTCTACCGCTAGTGAGAAGGGGATATACTCCATCGCTGATTGACTGATACCGACTATAGGCCACCCCGACGACTTTACTTTACTTTAAAATATTGTAGTGCTTAAAAATATGAGCATCTAATGGTGAAGTTCCAATTTTGGAGGTCGGGGAGTGTGGAGTACCCTCAGCCACTGTCTTCGAGCACATATATGATAAAAAGGGTTGGGGGTTACCATAAGGGCAATAGGGTTAGAAAATCGTACAGGTGCAAGTGCTTGATATGACCAGCCGATTAATCGAAAGGGGCCTCTCCGACCGCCGGTCTTGCCTAAGTAACGACAAAAGTGGGACAAAAGTGCTCAACAATCAGGCTTCCATCCTTAAGCAACAGGGCTCGCCACCCACGGCCAGCAGATAGCACCATTGAGGGGATTTTACACTTCTGCAGAGGTGAAGTCTGTATTCTACAGCCCCAGTGGGTATGCATTAGTAAATCCAAGCATTTACTAACACTCTCTTTGGTTATTAAAAGACAATTCTTTGATGAATTTGCATCTGGTACCATTGTTATATACTCATTCTAACGTCTCATAACGTCTTTTACTATCTGGTTACTGCTTCTGTTTCGTCGGGTGTCTGTGCTCTTTATATCAGCCGGGTATTTTCTCATCTTCTTTATTTGGGGTTTGTCTGTTTCTCTGTGTTCCATGTTTGTTCTTGTTCTTTAATCAAGAAATACGGAGATGTATTTTTGTGTACATGTTACATAATTCATAGGTAGCTTATGAATTATGTAAGTATTGTAGCTAGATATTTTTGAATCAGAATTAGTTAGATTCAAAGTAACGTGGGTTGAGTAGAAAATTACCCTAACCGTTATGGTTATGATTGATTTGTCGTAACATCCGCTTGACCCATCGAAAAACGTGTCTGTAGAGACAGAACTTTTAGTTTAGTTCAATGAGCGGACGCGAAAGTCTGTCTTACCGAGATCTCGATTCTCAATCCGCGCGTTTTTTGGGCTGGGGTTGTTCAATAAAAGCTAAAAGAAAAACAACAAAGTCTTGTTAATTCATTAAAACAAGAGATGATAATCCCGAACAAGAAAGAAGAAGCAACTCACAGGATCAGGCCCGAGAAGATAGTGGCCGACGAGTTAGCAAGCAAAAGAGAAAATAAGTAAGAACCCCTCATTCCCTACTCATACACTGTCTTTCTCCCGCCATTATATACTCAATGTTAAGGGGTGTATATATATATATATATATATATATATATATATATATATATCAGTCATCCACAGACAAGTGTTTTGAAGTTTACTTCTCATCAGTGAGGCTCGACATTTTAACACCTACCTCTAGCCGGGATCGAAACCTGACAGAATTTTCGTCTACCAAGTTCCTTACCCTTGCGGTCATCAGCGGGTCGTTAGTCTAGGGTGAACAATTAATTGCTACAAACTTTATGGTGGTATGTTTTTACAATCACCAGAGAACTTAATCTGTAAACAGACGGTCACGGCTAATGTCAAAACGGTGAAGTTAATTAATGTCCCCACAGTGCTCAAGCATGGGAGTGGGAGCATATATATATATATATATATATATATATATATATATATATATATTATTTCCCGACACCTCGATAAATTCTTAACCGCTCCTACGTCCCGCTCAAGCGAAGGGGTTGGGTAAATACATATATATCCCATGCAACAAGATTTGTATTTATATTTTATGTTCATACTTTACTGAAATTGCTTGTCGCTTTTACTTTAAACAATCCCTATTATGGGATTCGTTATTTATATTAGGTGAAAACACACGAATCATTGATATCATTGTTGTGTCAACTTTTTCAGGATTCCTGCCGTTTCTTGAACGGCGAGAAGGCTAGCAACTTGTAAGTATAGAGGTCCACCAAAATAAAATTGGTATCAAAGTGGTCCATGTTTAAAAAAAAAGGATGAGAGCCATTGGACTAGAAGCAGTCACGTGGGACATTGAGAGATACAATGTCTAATAAGTTGGGTTTGATTTGGTTGATTTCTTTGTTTAATAGTATATCAACCTTTTTGGGTTATCTAATGCCAAAACATTCATTGAGCTGAATTTAACAGTAAACATACACGCCACAGAGAGAGAGAGAGAGAGAGAGAGAGAGAGAGAGAGAGAGAGAGAGAGAGAGAGAGGTGAAGGGGTGGAGATATAAAGCAATTTCCCTTCCTGTGGAAACGGTTAAACAAGACACTCGGGATTCTGTAAGGAGATACGGAATAATTGGTGTATGAGTAGCGCGAGTACAGCATGATTGACAGCTAGAAATACATTATCCCACTTTTTTGTATTTTTGAGAAGGCAAAAAACTGTAAGCTAAATTAAACCCACGTTAAAGATTCTATGATTCCTTAAATTCTTGGAATTTCATTTTGACAAGGGACATCTCTCCCCCCTCTCTCTTTCTCTCTCCCCCTCACTTTCTTTCCTTTATTCTTTGAACGACTATATCCAATTTCATTCAAAGCTGGAAAATGACTGTCATATAAAGAAAAGCTTTTAATCGAACGTTAACTTTACTTAATTTAAGTTTGAGTTTGAGTTTTGTTTAACGGCATATCAACTCTGTGGGTCATTTAATACCAGAAAAGGTTATTTTGGATTCCAGTCTTTAAAGTAGTCGTCATATGGAGGTATTCGGTTATGTTTTGTTATATCTTGTTGAAAAGGTTGCTTTTTCTTTAAAAAAATTAAAATATCTTATGGGTTTGTATTCCTAAAGGGGTCCCTCAGGTTTCTTGCTTGTTAGTATTTGCTGCGCGTGTGCTTGAAGCTGTTACAATTTAGGAGGATATGTCTGATTGTAAGTTGTATTTTGCATATTGGGCACACTAGGGCGTCCTTTCTTTTTAAAAGGTGAGAATGGGTGATTTGGGTGTGCCTAGTACGCAATCTGAAGAGTATTACTTCTCTTCTGATTCTTCCGTGGCCTGCTAGTCACTCTCCAATAGCTACTTGTTCTCGTGGAGTTTGTTTTGGGTCTGATTGTCCCATGATTTCTGCGATTTTTCGGATATAAATTTGTTGATGGCTAGTTTCAGATTTGGATAAGTGTTTTCTTTTGGGGAACACTTCAAAGAGTTGTGAAGCTAAGTTAACTTGTAATCCTTAAGGATGGAATCCTAGGAACTGAGCAGTCAATGGCATGCAACACACCACTTTGACCCATAGCTTCAATCCGCATGTCACATCAAGCCCATATGAATGTCCCAACCCTATTACCCTTAGTACAAGCCCAAAACCTTTTTATCATATGTGCTAGACGGCAGTGGCTGAGGTCTTGGTGTCCTGGATATGACGTTAAACTATCTGATGGTGAAGTTTCAATTCTTGAGCTCTGAAGAATGTGGAGTACCCCTTTATCGCCATAAATCACAGGTCCACTCTGATCCGGAGTGGTAGTATGGGTTATACAGTAAAACATGAGTTTTAAAAATGTGTTTAAAAACTGAATTAAAGAAATGGATTACCAATCAAGTATGAACCAAACAAGACCTTTTCTGTATTAAACAATAAAACAAAGCAATAAGAATTAATAAGCTGTAAAATCCAACCAACCAACCAATCAAAAGCGCATTGTTACGTGGCGGGGCTTGTCACCGTGCTTCAAAATTCACGGCACTAAAAATGTATTTGTAGTATAACAATTACCAAAGTGTCATTGTGGCAAACTCCGGACCGATATATGTAGCCAAGTCGTCATTAGTAGATAAAGAAGGCACAATATACACATAAGTTGGATAGTAAGAAGGGGCTTAGTATTTATTTTCAGGCTCGTGTCGTGGGCTCTGTTTAAGGAAAGACAGAGAGAAAGATAGAGAGGACACTGTTAAATTACTCTACCTTCTAACATGGTACCAACTATAACGTTGTCCCAACACTAGGGACCAGCAGCCCCGTCTGAACCCTGCTAAGACCGAAAGCGAAAAGAGGACGATTTTCTTCTTTCTCGTTCCTCTTCACCACGTCACTTCCGCTTCCGGTCAACACCCGGAACTTCCGGTTTTCGCTTTCAATTCCTCTTCCGGGGTTATTCCTCGGTAAAGTTACCGGCAACCCGTTGTGTCCACTCCTCCTTTCCCCCCTCTCTCTCTAGCAGTCTTCACACAGCTTTATTCTTATTCTCGGATTCTGCTATAATTACGCTACAGCATCTCAGTTGTTTTCTATCAAATGCGTCAATCTTATCTTTTTGTCACTCCTTAGGTGCCAGAGTATTATAATAGAACGGGTTTCGTGAATGTTTTCAATAATTTCAATCTTATCTTTTCTCTTTTCTTGGCCAATGAAGGGATGATTCTAGCTAAGCATATAGGTGACCAGCCGATTGAGTAAAGGGTGTGTGGGAGGGGCACTCCAACTTTCTAAATGAGAAAAAAATGAAACGGAAGTTGGAAATTAAATGGAATCTTTATAACATTATAAAATACAAACTCACCAGAGGCATGAAGAAGATAAACCACTGCTCGTGGTATAAGACTACTCAGTCAGCATAATACTCCAGTATTTATGAGGATTGGAACATACTCAATAATGTTCACATGTAGGGTATAACACACTATACAAATGCATTACAAATGATTTTACAATACAAATGCATTGGAAATTATTTTACTATAAACCGCCCATCTAACCTAATTAAGGGCCAAAATGGAGAGTTGCATGTCATGGAATGCTCAGCCTCCAGAATTCAGTTGTTAAGCATCACGATTAACCACTCGCGGCCAACAGAGACGCAGTCCCCGTATTCTACACTCCCAGTCGTAATATATCTCCCTTACTCGAATGTTCATTAGATAATCCAACCAAAATATTACATTAGCAAACAGAAATCTTATTCTTTCATTTATTCTGTGTATGTTAACATTAATAATGGTATGTAATTTTTTCTCAACCATATTAATGTTTATTAATAATGGAGTTTCGGTATCTATTTGTCTGTAACTGAAACTACGTTACTGCTTACGTCACATTACCCAAAATCAGCATACATAGAATAAAGAACAATTAATAATTATGAGATAACTAAAAACTTTTATTTTTTATTCTCGTTTTTTTTCCTTTGCAAGAAATTAACTAAAAAGTTTAAAAATAAATAAATACCAACGATTTTGTGTAAAATTGATGTGTAAAATATTAAATAATTATTTCGTAATTAATAGATGCGTGCAACATTTTATTTGAGAGGGAAAGAACAAAGTTTCCATTTCAAATTGTTTTATTTTTTTTTACTCCTTTAAAAAATTTGATGATCTTACTTACTTACGTTAGAAACAGCCTGACATTGATTTTTATAACCCCCTTCAGGAAGTGTATTTCAAAAATACATTTTTACACCGCCTGGAGGTGTTTTTGCTATTAAGTCTAATTAAGGAAAATGGCTTAATATATGAGTGAGTTTGTGATTTATTATCATTTCTTTGATAACATGGGAAATTATTTTTAAATAAAATCTTTAAGATAACATATAATAGAAGTATATATAAAAAGGTGTCCATTGAGGTGTAATGGTTAGCTAGCTTGTCTAGCAGATCTGTTATGACTGGAAAGTAAGTTTAAATATCCCAGGATGATCCATACTTGTAACCTTGTGTCTCATCTTACCCACGTCAAATATGAAGGGTTAATACCTACAACAAAATTGTAATACAATTTCAGTAGATTATTATAAATTACTCCAAATTTCTGAATACTCAAATCATCAAGTTGTATCAATAAAATAACACTGGTTTACAAAAAAATATTTTTGTCTGAGGCAAGAATGTGAATAGGTGTTTTTACTAATTTGGGTGTGCTGAATTCAAAATTATAAATAGTTTTGCTCTATCATACTATACATAGTATATACGTGCTTATTTTCACAGTTGCAGCAGCTTATTACAGATAAAACAGGATAAATAAAGAACATTGACGGAATAAATATACTTGGATGACACAATGTACACAATTCATAGTACCGCAGACAGTTAGAAGTGTGTTTTCTTAGATGATCTACTGTATTTTGCCTCCGGGATGTCACGCAAGAGCATCCAGCAGAAGCTCCATCATGCCGGTTTCCACTTGGTAGTTGCTATCCATCGTAATGTCCTGGTGGAATTTAAGGTAAGAGGTTCCTCAAAATCAGTATCCTTCAGCACTTCTCGGATCTGAGATCCGACAAAGATGCCTCTTTGAGCTTAGCAGCACGAGACCTAGAACACAGTACACAAGTGTTGGAAGGCAGTACCATTTTTGTCCATGGCCTTCACGAAATTCTTCATCAAACCAAGCTTGATGTGAAGAGGAGGAAGAAGCACCTTATTCATGTCAACCAGAGGATTCTCCTTGACACTGTGTTTGCAGTTGATTGAGACGTCTTGATATATAGCTATATATATATCTAATGTAATGCTATCCCTTACATTTATTGCATAATAACTAAAAAAGAAGACATAGGTCACACAATATTAGAAATTAACCCAGAATGCATATACGCCTTTATGTACAGTATGTGTAATCTAAAAAACTAGAGGTGATGAGTAAAAACAGATTTCA
>CM042144.1:72538937-72556437 GCA_023376005.1 Doryteuthis pealeii | reverse complement strand
TGAAAGAGTCAACCGAATTTTTAGACAATGAGTATTCCCCTGATGTTGTCAAAAAAAGTAAAAAAAGGCAAATTTCAATGTAAAACTGATGCTTATTCTTTTCAAGACGTGTTGGCCAAAAAATTCGCAATAATAATTTGGCCGCCCTGTCGGCTGGGGCGTTAGAATATACCGACTGCATCTCTGCAGAGGGTTAAAACTCCCACAATGCGACCACCTGTTGGCCGTGAGTGGCAACCCGCGATGCTTAAGGATAGAACCCAGGTGGCTGATCAGTCCATGACATGCAACACTCCACTTTGGCCCTTTCTTGGGCTAGACGGTCGGTCAGAGAGGCCTCCTCCGATCACTCGGCTGGTCATGTCAAGCCCTAGCACCTGTATGATTGTCCTAACCCTGCGTATGGCAATCCCCAACGCTTTTATCATATATGTGCAAGAAGTCAATGGCTGAGGGTCGTCATGTCCTAGGAATGACGTTAAACTCTATCTGATGGTGAGATTCCAGTTCTGGGGGTTTAGGGAATGGAGAGCACTCCTTCATCACCATTGCTCCCTGATCCATTCTGACCTTGAGTGGTAGTACATGTTAGGGTCCCATCTGTAGATCAAATAGAGAATTGTGTTTACAAAAAAATTAAGTATGCATTAAGTAGGAATTTATTTAAAAACTTTGTCGGCATTAAATGCCCACTAAGGTTGATATGCCGTAAAACAAAACAAACAATAATAATTTGGGGAAATTCTAATCTCTTAAGTTAAGTATTCTCGGTTATTCTCGCCTGTAGCTAGGATTGAACCAGCAATCGCCAGATGATTGTCACTTAGAACTGTATTCAACCAACCCTTATATCCGTTTCGCCATGTGTCTAACTTGAACAAACAGTTTTCGACTGATAATAATGGGGAAATAACAAGTAAAATTATTGTAAATTTTTCCACTGTTATAAAAACAAGTAAAACAATTATAAAATCAGAGCGTGTCAGTGAAAGAGTCAACCGAATTTTTAGACAATGAGTATTCCCCTGATGTCATAAAAAAGGGGAAAAAGGCAAATTTCAATGTAAAACTGGTGCTTATTCTTTTCAAGACGTGTTGCCCAAAAAATGTGCAATAATAATTCGGGGAAATTTTAATCTCATGATAATTGTCTGTTTATTTGATTTTTGGGGAAATAATTGAATATTTGACATTGCCTCTGAAAATTGCGGTTTAGACAGACATGCAGAAAAACAATCTCGCATTGTTGAAGCGAATTGGTTAGGGCGGGATTTTGATCCTCGAGGGCCCCGGGCGTAGATTCATTACCCTCAGCATTTTCAAGTTTATAACAGTGTCATATTACAAGAATAAGGGAATTAACGGAGGGAAGTAGAAAGGGAAAGCGGTTAGAATATAACAGTAATGGGAGAAAAACAAAAAAATAAAAAATACGAGGAAAAATTCGGGTCATTTTTGGTTGTTTTTAATAATAATAGGAATGTAAGAGAAAAGAAAAGAAAAACGAACGAATGAAAATTATAAAGAAAAGTATAGAAATCTCACAAGAAACACAAAAGAAAATAATTATTGCGTAAAAATGAACAATAGTTTATGATAGGTAGTGCGTAAGGGAAGAAAACGATTATGACGAAACACAGGTATTTACTTCGTTCCGCTTGTAACACAATTCCCCCCTCTCTCTCTCTCTTCTCTCTCTCTCTCTTCACTAGCTTTCACTTAAGCTTTTATTCCTCACACTTTCTATCACGTTTTTTCTGTTTTACCTCTTTCTCCCACATTTTGGCTCACTCTCTTCTTAATTCTCTCTCTCTCTCTCTCTCTCTCTCTCTCTCTCTCTCTCTCTCTCTCATAATTCTTCTCTCTATCTATCTACCTATCTATCTATCTATATATATATACATATATATATATATACATATATTATATATATATATATATATATATATATATTAATATATAGTATATATATATATATATATTATATATATTATATATACACGCCTTATCTGTCTTTTTTCCCAAATTTCGGTGCCGTTATAGTATGTGGCCTACCTTTTTGATTCTGTTATAGTATGTGGCCTACCCGGTTTGAGTGTATACTACCTCAGTAAGAGTATATTTATAGATAGTAGTAGGCAATTTATTGAAACTAATTATTTTTCACATATATTCAATTTCAAGAAATGCAATTCAGTCATAAGCTGTATATAGTAATTAAGAATAATCAAAAAATAATTTATCCATAATTTACATGAATCAGAGATCTATCTAATTCTAAAATATTCTAAAATTCTGAAATAAGGTTAGAGTTAGGGTTAGGGTTAAAATTTATTATTATAACTTTATAATATGCTTTTTATGGTAGACCACATGCTATAACAGAGACATGATTTCGTAGGCCACATTCAAAAAGTAGGCCACATACTATAATGGTACCCACATTTAAAAAAAGAATAAATGTTCTATTTAACTCATAGATGGGACCCTAACAGGTACTACCACCCCAGTCAGAGTGGACCTGGGAGCAATGGTGATGAAAGGGTGCTCCAGATTCCCCAGACCTGGAACCTCACCATCAGTTAGAGTTTAACGTAATACCCAGGATATGAAGACCCTCATCCGCCGCCTTCTAGCACCCATATGATAAAAAGGGTTGGGAGTTGCCATAAGGGACAATAGGTTCGGGGCAATCATATATGTGCTAGGACTTGACATGACCAGACGAGTGATCGAACGGGGAGTATTGGCGACCACCCGTTTAGCTCAGATAAAGGCCAAAGTCGGGTTTTGCATGTCATGAACTGCTCATCCACCATGAGACAAAGAATGATGTGTTGGTAAAAGCGTGAGTGTCAAAGAAAGAGAGAAGGCGAGAGAGAGGTGTGAGCAGGGAAAGAGCGAAGTGGAAACAGAGAGAGAGAGAGAGAGAGAGAGAGAGAGAGAGAGAGAGCAGTCCTGCAGAGATGGAAACGTTGAGTGACAGAGACAGTGAGAGGGAGAGCAAGAAAAGAGAGAGGTAGGGCCAGAGGAAGATAGAGAGAGGTGAATGCAGAGAGAGTTTCAGAGACAGAAAGAGAGAGAGAGAGAGAGAGAGAGAGAGAGAGAGAGAGAGAGAGAGAGAGAGAGAGAGAGGGGGTAGAGAGAACATGAGAGGTAAAGAACCAAAGAGTGAGAAAAAAGACGACTGAGAGAAACCATAGGGAAATCAATAAGAATAAAAATAGACGAAAGAGTATAAGAAACAATGGAATAAGAAGGACAGAAAAAGATTTGGGGAAGAAATAAAGAAAAAAAAAGATTTACTGAAGTTTGATTTTGGAAGAAGAAAATTATGCGTGAAGAAAATAAAGAAATAAACCGAGAATGAAAGAGGAAAAATCTAACAACTGAATATGCTGTATTTTACTGTGCTTGAAAAAAGTTAGTTCTGTAAAAAAAAATTTGTGTCGTGAGTCAAGGTGGTCAATTACTCGCACACAAAGAGAAGTAAGAGATAAGAAGTAATAGTGAATAAGAGGCAACGTCAGATACTTGGTAATAGTATGTTTATTCGATCAGGAATTCATATACATACTAACTCCTCGTCTTGTCTGTCTAACAGCTATTTATAAGACAGACGCAACCATTCTTTTATGGTTTAAAGGGGAGGTAGCTAATCCTATACAACGAAATTATTTTTAAAATCTGACCGAAAATCAAAGGTCAGACAACGGGTGAAACGTGGGATCTACGAATTACCCTAATTCAATGATAAAAAAATGTTGCAAGAAATATAAATAGTAATAGGTAACTAAATTTGTACTTTATTTTGTTCCTGGGTAGAGAGTGCTATTTCTATATTTAGGTATACCTAGAGTAAGTGGAAAATACCTTTGCCTTAAAACTTTGCTTCTGTGACCTGGCTAATGAAATTTTCAAATTTATCCATTTTCCAGAGCTTTCCAGGTAGGTTCAATGCTGAGTAGCTGATGGAGAATTTTTGAGAATTTGCAAAACATTTTTCTTCATATTATTTAGATTATTCGGACTATTGTCCTCATCTTTATTATTATCTGTACAACGTTTCGGCTGATGTACCCCCCGGCCTTCTTCAGATATTTCTTTTCGAACTCGAGAACATTCCTGTTGAACTTGGGAACCTTCTTGTCGTAATTGAACTCAACCCCTTATTCAATCGATGGGGGTACCATGATATCATTCCGTTAACCATAACAGGGTACAAAGGTTAAACTGTGTTAATTATTATTCGATGTTAGTATCGCTCTTGACCAGTATTGAACCTCCAGCCTAAAGATAACTGTCACTTGGAAATGTTCAAACCAACGCCTATATCCAATATACTATGTGTCCAATCGGACAAAAATTCAGATAAATTTTTATTCATTTTCGGACATTTGGATTCATGTTTTGTCTATTTAAGACCTAATGTAAAACTTTTGTTACCTGAGTAAAGTATTCTTTAAAAAGTCACTTATATAATGGGTGATTGTTGGTTGGTTGGTTGGATTTTTTTAAATATTTGGATGGAATTCGAGTACTTTCGGCATTCAAAGTGCCATCATCAGGGGTGATGTGTTCCAGTTTTCTTTCAAAGTATATTAATGGATGTGGCGGCTGGAAGTAGAAAAAGTAGAAAGCTTGAAAAGATCACCAATAAAATCATTAAACATGAGACCTGCCTTTTGTTTAATTCCACATGTATAAATGAAAAGAATGCAGCCCAAATACACACACACACACACACACACACACGCATATATTAATATATATATATGTATATATATATATATATATGCGTGTGTGTGCGTGTGTGTGTGTTGTGTGTGTGGTATATATGCCAGGGTAATCCCAAAGATAAGGTATTTAGAATATTTAGAAAGAATCCAGGAAAAAATGTTACAAAGTGTTATCCGGGGCACAAAAGCAAAGTTTGAAGGAAATGATAGCCATTTTCCATACATTTACAACAAGAGGAATTATACAAATAATACTTACTGTCCGGGAAGAAAATATGTGTTGGATAGTATTACCCAGGACTCAAATGCAAAGTTTGAAGGGAATAATGGTCATTTTCTCTTATTTTACAATATAAGCAATTAAGAACTACTGTCCAAGAAGTAGAATTGTGTTATATTGTGTAGTATATTTTCCTCAACCCATTTCATGCTATCTTGACAGTGTACCCTATATTGTGATTCGAATTATATAACAAAAATATGTATTTTACTGAATATCAACATTGGTTAACACAAGACTATAAGAGTGCCTTTCCCCAGAAGAAATCGGACTTGCTAAACTTGAAGCATGTACTAATAGATAGCCATTGCCTATAAACAAACCCTAGCACCTATATGTACTGACTGTGTTGGAAGCGCGTGGTGTAATGGTTAAAGTCATAGGAAATGGACTCGTCAACACGAGTTCAAATCCTGGACGTGGTAATTGCATTTCACTTAGCACTAATACTCTTAGGAAAGGTATGAATCCAACTCTCCCTCCAGCTATGGGTAAATAGTAGGGACGACTGGCTCTTTAACCTTGGTTTGGCAACCGGTTCTAGGAGAAGGAAAACTCTGAATTCAAACCTGTTAAACTCCGCCTTAAGAAAATTGACCGTATGTGTCGCATCCTGCTCGTGCGGAGGGGTTGGTAAATATATATACGTACTGACCGTATTGCTCTTATTGCAACTCGTAACCTTTTTACCATATATGTGCTAGAGAATGTTGGCTAAGGGTCTTAATATCCTAGGTATAATTTTTAAACTGCATCTAGTGGTGAGGCTCCGATTCTGTAGCTATGGGTAGTGTAGAGTATCCCTTTATCACAATTACTTACGGCCCGCTCTTACTCTGAGTGTTAGTACTGTTAGAGTTACATCAACGGGTTAAATAGATCATTTAAAAAATGTGTTTAAAAATGAATAGATAATTTCTATATAACCAACCTAAAAATGATTACAAAAGTCGATCAATAAGTCCATAGCCTGGTACAATTATCAGATAAATTCTGAACTGATATTTTTTACTGTGTAAAGTTTGACTATTATGTCATAAGTTGCAGACTGTTGAGTTGAGTTCCTTGATAAGAAAAAAATTATGTAGAAAATTAAATATTTGCTTTATTTTTTTATCGTTGTTATTAAACAACGATAAAAAAATAAAGCAAATATTTCAACTACACATAAACAGTATTTAATAGAAAATACTGTCCTAAATTCCTGAAAAAGGAGAAATTTGTAACCGAATTTTAAAAAGACAATATATATCTATTTGGGTGGAGTTTTCTGATTTATTTTATTTCATTGTTTTCTAACATTTTAAGAATAAGGCGCGCACGCGCGCGTGTGTGTGGTGTGATTTAGAGATAGATAGATTAGATAGATAGAGAGAGAGAGAGAGGAGAGAGAGAGAGAGAGAGAGAGAGAGGGAGAGAGAAAGTCATACAGAGATGGAAGCATTGAGAGATAGAGAGAGGTAGAAGCAGAGAAAGAGCGAGTCTGAGGCAGAGGAAGAGGAAGAGAAAGAGATAAAAGCAAACGGGGAGTGAGAGAGAAGAGAGAGAAAAAAAAGAGAGAGATAGCTAGGTGGGGCAGTGAAAAGTGCGAGGTGGAGGAAGAGAAGTGAGAGGGGTGAAAGCAGAGAGAGAGAGAGAGAGAGATAGAGAGAGAGAGAGAGAGAGAGAGAGAGAGAGAGAAGAGAGAGAGAGAGAGAGGCAGTCCTGCATAGATGGAAACGTTGAGACCGAGACAGTGAGAGGGGGAACAGGAAAAGAGAGAGGTCGGTCCAGAGGAAGATAGTTTCAGAGAGGGAAAGAGTGTATGTGTGTGTGTGTGTGTGTGTGTGTGTGTGTGTGTGTGAGAGAGAGAGAGAGAGAAGAGAGAGAGAGAGAAGAGAGAGGAGAGAGAGAGAGAGAGAGAGGGCAGTCCTGCAGATATGACACATTCAGAGACAGAGACAGAGACAGAGAGAGGGGATCTGGAAAAGAGAGAATAGAGCAAGGGGAAAAGAGGTAGAAAGAGAGAGAGAGAGAGAGAGAGAGGGTGAGATAGAGGGAAGAGAGAGTGAAAGCAGAGAGAGAGAGAGAGAGAGAGAGAGAGAGAGAGAGGAGAGAGAGAGAGAGAGAGAGAGAGGGGGGAGTGAGGAAGACAAAGGAATATTGACCTTGATATCAAGTTATCATAGGGCGTTTTACAATTTGAATTTAATAAATAGGCGTTTATTAGTTCCACAATCCTCGCGTAACAAGAGAACTTGTTTTGGTTTTACGACAAAGCTCTAATTCTGTTCGTCAATTCTTATTGTTTCTCTAATTATGGCGTAAATTGAAGTTCTTGAATCTACTTGATTGCAACGTCCGCATCATTTTTGTAACAGAAAGTGTTATTGAAAACCACCTTAAGATTTCATTGTCAGTATCTATCTATCTATCTATCTATCTATCTATCTATCTGAGTGGCTGGCTAGCTCAGTCGAGTCATATCTATCTATCTTAGTCTGTTTTAATATCTATCTATCTATCTATCTATCTATCTATCTCAGTCTGGCCATGCCCGTCTATCTATCTATTTATCTCTGGCCATCTCTATCTATATATTTATCTATCAATCAGTCTTGACTTATCTATCTATGTATCTATGTATCTATGTATCTATCTATCTATCTATCTATCTATATATATATATATATATATATATATATATATATTATATATGGATCTATGATACTCATTAAACACTTTTATATAATTTTACATCAAACTCTTTTGAGTTTTATTGTATATTATAATGCTTCTGATTATAAAAAAATAAAACTTATTTTATTTTTAACACAGAACACGCATTTTTTAAAAATTCCAGCATTAATAATAGCGTTTTGTTTGTACCCTTTCTTCTAACGGTTGTTTATCCCGCTTTCTCTCATATGTTGCTCTTGATGATGACCGATCTATTGAATCGGTCGAAACAGATTTCTGTCAGCAATTATAAACATCATTTATTTTTTCAAAAATGTTAAATTTCATATGTATCTATCTATCTTTCTCAGTCTGGTCATATCTATCTATCTTATGACCAGACTGAGAGAGACAGATATGGCGAGACTAAGACAAATAGATAGATAAATACGAGGGTGAGTCAAAAAGTAATGCCATTTTCTTTATTTCATGTGAATTTTTTTTTTTATCAAACGAATCTGACGAGTAAAATTTAACTTGCCAATCGACAATGTCCTCCTTTTGCATGACAATGCTCGACCACACACAAGAATCAGGACAAGGGAGAAAATCACCTCATTCTGGTGGACAACTTTACCGCATCCTCCATACTCACCAGATGTATGTTACATGTTCCTGTGTTTGTAATTATACCTGTCCTAAACAAAATGGCATTACTTTATGACTCAACCTCGTAATTGTTCCAAAAGCTTGAAGTAAATTTATTTCATCTCTAGTTGATATATTACTGTAGATATAAGCTCTCAACCTCGGTTGCCAAAAACTTGAGTTAGAGTAAAATAAATTAATTTGAATGCTGTGTTTCACGGCAAGCATTACATCATTCTCGTTCGGTGAGAAATCTAAATGGCAACATTCCCAGAAAAAGACAAACTTTTTCTATCATCAGTTTCTGTAAAATATGATTTGTATGAGCAAAAGCCGAAATTGGAATTGCACATTTCTTGCGTCTCAGAATAAATGGCATACGATATAAATATATAGAATACGCTTAGAGTACACACAGCAAATAGCAGCTTTGTCGGCCGACTGCCCCTCTGCAGAGGGGTAATGCCCCCCCAATGGGGCCACCTGATAGCCGTGGGTGGCGACCCGTGATGCTTAATGACGGAATCCTGGTGGATGAGAGAAGTCCATGACATGCAACACACCACTTTGGTCCTTACTTAAGCTCGACGTGCGTTCGGAGTGGCCCCATCCGATCAATCAGCTGGTCATGTCAAGCCCTTTCAACGATATAATTGGTCCAACCCTATTGCCCTTATGGAAAACCCCAACTCCTTTTGTCCTAAATGTGCTAGAAGGCGTTGGCCGAGGGTCTTATATTTCTGGGTATGACGTTAAACTTTGATGGTGAATGTGTCGGCTTTCGCCATTTCAAACACATCGTTTGACCACCTCATACTGTCGTGCCTTAAGTCATCCAAAAAGTGCGATATCCATATCAGTTTAAAATAAACGGGAGCTAGTGTAGTGGTTAGAATGTCCACCTGTCAGCCTGACAGGTTAGGGTTCGAATCGCGCACAAAGCACTGCCCTGTCTATAGCTCTGCTGATGAGGCCTAATTGCTGAAAGGTACATACAGAGATCGACTTTTTCTCGATTTGTTTACACTTTACATTTAAACCGATATGCACGCCTAATTCATTTAATTATAATTAATTAATTAACGAATTAGGTATGACTTTAATTAAGCACATAATCTCCTAAAAATTGTCGGCCTTTGCCATTTCAAACACATCGTTTGACTACTTCATATATATATATATATATATAATATATATATATATATATATATATAGTACATGTACAATTTTGTGAGGATTTTACATAATTTTGCTATGATAAAAAAACTTGACTTAATATTGGTTGGTTGTGATTGAAACCTTTTCTCTCAATTAAGAATAGCAAAAGGCGTGTGTGCCAAATAAGCTGAGTTTGCCACAAAAAAAAAAAAGAAATTTGAAAATACAGTCGAACTGATTAAGAGGATGACGTAGCATTTGATTAGATTATCCCAGTGTACAATTTTCCCTCCAGTGTTTTTTAAAAGCCGTTCACGTTTATCGCCTTTTTTTTAATATAAAATTCTCGTCGGATATAATTCAGCGTACACTATGACTTTTAAGGGGATGGCTTAATGAGATCAGACGTTAGAAAATTACTTCAAAAGAACAATATATTCTAGATCACTACCATTCCTTAGTTACCAGAGTAGTTGGCACTGGAATCGTGGGAATACTAATAATACTAATAGTACTAATATGATAGTATTTTTTAAATGTTTGACTCGGTGACCTAGTGACCGCTTTTCAATTAAGGTAATAACGGTTTCTTCATTCGTGAACATGACACGAATAAATGTCAGCGGCATTGTACAAATCATCGATGATTTCAAACTGAAAAATGTTTGCTGTGTGTGCGTCAAATGGCGAAAATGTTCATTTTGCTTGAATGGCGTTTATTCTAAGACGGCAACAAATAAAGGAATTAAAACTTAGTTCAATTCTATCGGTTTATTTAACAACAAAACATGGCTAACAAAATAAACGTCCTTCCTATGTATAGAGTTAAGTTTGAGTGACTTATCAGTCTGATGGAGAGGGAATTTTAGGATATCTGGTATCTTCTGTTTTATCCAATCCTCGTAGATAATTTCTTGTTGATATTAATGAGACTGGGGTATAGGTTAACAGAACATTAGTTTTGTTTGTTTGTGTATGTAGTGTGTGTGTGTGTGTGTGTGTGTGTGTGTGTGTGTGTGTGTGTTTAGCATTCTAAATTATATGGATATTTAGCGAAGGTTTTGATTTTGCAATGTAAAAATAATGTTTAACTACATTATGTAGAAAATGTGATCCGCTGAGAACTGTGCAAACAATTTTGGTTCGACCAGTTACTCAGAGGTCTACTCTGATGCAGAGTGATATTACCTTTTAGGTTCTCATCTCCAGGTCATTGGATCTATTTAAAAATTATTAGTATTAGATAGGAATACTTTAAACCATATGACCGTGCATTTGAAAAAAGATTATTAAGAATAGTTCCTTTAAGCGATAATTGTTTAAATATGATAATTATTTCAATGAGGGGCCTGATTAACTCAGTCGGTAGAGCATCCGCCTAGGAATCGCAAAGTTCCTGGTTCTATAGCGGTCCCCGCCAACTAAGCGCATGAGTAACACACATTGGTTAATCTGATCTGTGCCTCCATGACCAAGCAATCTTAACTTATATATATACATATATATATATATATGTATATATGTATCATCATGTGGCACAGTTTGCACGGATATCCATGACGATATCTCGCCAACCTTCCCTATCATTCATCGACACTGTGTTTGATCCAGTGGTTTCCAGAAAGATAGACTGCAAAAATGGAAAGACCACTTCCAGAAACTTCTGGGGAACCCACCTAAAATCATGAAAAATAATACCCAAAATATCATGGATAGACAACTAGACATAAAACTAGGGGATTTTACAACAGAAGAACTCAACGAAGTATTAAAGAAACTGAAAGGTAGAAAAGAAGCAGGTCTCGACGCAGTACCCCCAGAGGTATGGAAGATAGGAAAGTTGAACGACATACTGCTTAGGCTATGCAATGCTGTATATAGACAAAATAGAATAGATGAATGGACGAAAGGATGCACCCTCCCATTCCCCAAAAAGGGAGACCTGGGAATCGCTAAAAACTACAGAGGTATAACTCTTACTGCTATTGCAGCTAAGATATATAATGCGCTTCTTCTTAATCGCATCCGACCCAAAATAGAGAAAATCCTTAGGAAAAACCAAAACGGATTCCGCAGAAATAGATTCACAACCTCTCAAATCCTGACTATACGACGAATCATAGAAGGGTTTCGAGCAAAAAATCTAGAGGCAACGCTACTATTCGTAGATTTCTCTAAGGCATTTGATTCCACACACAGAAGGAAAATGGAACAAATACTACTAGCATATGGTCTCCCCAAAGAAACTGTTGCCGCCATAATGATGCTCTACAAAGACACTAAAGCAATGGTACGGTCACCTGATGGCGACACAGATTTCTTTGACATCACCGCTGGGGTCCTGCAGGGAGATACATTAGCACCATATGTATTTATCATATACCTAGACTATATATATATATATATATATATATATATATATATATATATATATATATATATATATAATATTATTTTAATGCTGTTTCGTATTCCAATTTTTTTTATTCAAATATTATTTCATTACTTGATTTTATTGAAAGTCTCTTATAGTATTTATTTTAATACAGACATATAATAAATACGTACATTAGTTTTGGTATATATATATTTAGTTACATGAATGCTTATCTACTACCATTTGGTTTCATGCTTGTCTAAACAGAGCAAACCTGAAGCTGGAAAATAAGGATTTTGAGAAATTGATAAAATAAACAACGAAAAATATGAACAAATGAGATTTTGTGTTGCTGGTTTGAAATTGCGTAATTGTATGCACGGACGATTTGGTTATTTTCATATATAAATATGTTAATGTGTAATTAATAATATATATATATATATATATATATATAATTATATTATATATATATATATATGTGTGTGTGTGTGTGTGTGTGTGGTGTGTGTGTACATATTGCTGATATGTTCATATAGGGTACTATAAAAAATGTTGCAGAAATTTAATCATTGCTCACAAAGTGCATGTTGTCCGATCTTACGCATTTATCCAGATTATAGAGTACATGGTAGTGAACCGGTTTGTAGACAGTCAGGGAGGATTATTACAAACAAACAAAAAATACAAAAAGAAAAAATAGGAGAACAGAGTTACTAATATATTAAACTAACTACAGTACCCGGTAATATCTGGGAAAGGTGAATTTATTCGCACTTCCATACAGAATTTCCAACAGCAACTATCTCTAGGTGTGTCTATGGCACTGGTTATACACAGACAGATATAGAGGCACATCGTGTAATGGTTATCGTCATTGGAAATCGACACGATGAGACAGATTCAAAGTTCAAAGCTACATGTGATATAGCTTTGACGTTATTCAATCGTATATTTGATTATACGATACATTTGATATATTCCGAGGGACCTCACATCAGTGAGGGGGGCTGGTGTGCAGTTAAAATCGTTGAAAAGAAGGCCCCGAAACGGTGTACATTCTCTCCTGATGATCTCAAAATCAATTATATAAAAACAAACAAGACAAAAGAATCATGGAATTGAACTTCTCGTCGGTTTTGCAACTAGAATGAGGAGCATTCTACAGCCCGCTCGCTTTATGGTGAGTTTCCGTTACTTTTCAAGTAACTTTCTTCTAGCGCTAATACTCTTGGGAAATGTATGAATCCAACTTTTCTCCTTCCAACTATGGGTAAATAGTTAGAGACTGGACTTTTCAATCTTTGTATGGCAATCAGTTTAGGAAATGAAAACTTTGAATTCAAACCAGTTAAACTCCGCTTAAAAAATTGACCTTGTGTCGCATCCTGCTTGTACGGAGGGTTTGGTAAATACATATACACAGGCAGATAGAACTTGCTATTTATCTAGTAAGTAAAATAGGTGGCGTGGACTACTGTTGATATAAACACTAGACCAAGGAGATTGTTTTTGCGTCTGAAGGAAAGCAACACTCACTCATAGTTTCCTATTTTGGCGTTCAGATCCAAGATTTACACCTCATGCGTTGAGTTAACGAGGGAAGATATTGAACCCGAGACCTCATGGCTCCAAGGCGACCGCTCTAACGACTGGGCTAATCCGGCACTAAAAAACTCGAATTTCATGTCTATTTATCTATCTATCCCAATCTGTCCCTATCTATCTATCTATCTATATATCTCTCTATCTATCTATTCCATTCTATTCACATCTATCAATCTATCTTTTCCAATCTGTTCATATGTATGCATGCATGCATGTATGTATGTATGTATGTATCTATCTATCTATCTACTCCAATCTGTTCATATCTATCTATCGATCTCTCTATCCCTCTATTCTAATCTCTTCATATCTATCTATTTCACTTAGTTATAATCTATCTACCTATCTATTTCACTCAATTATAATCTATCTATCTATCTATCTATCTATCTAATTCACTCACTTATAATTTATCTATCTATCTACTCCAATCTATTCATATCTATCTATCTTTCTATTCTAATCTCTTCATATCCTATCTATCTATCTATCTATCTATCTATCCCTCTATTTCACTTAGTTATAATCTATCTATCTACCTATCCACTAATTCACTCACTATAATCTATCTATCTATCTATCTATCTATCTATCTACTCCAATCTGTTCATATCTATCTATCGATCTCTCAATCTCTCTATTCTAATCTCTTCATATCTATCTATCTATCCATATATTTCACTCACTTATAAATCTATCCATCTATCTATCTACGAAAGATTGTTGCATAAATATATTTTCCCTGGCGTTTCCTATTCCGGTTTTCTTTTTTCTTTACCAATTTGTGTCTCTTCTCGCTTCGCTAAATCAGACATCCACAAGGCCGGTCATGTCACTCCGACAAGATTCCTGGCTCAACTTTTCTTGATAAACTATCACCCCCCCCTCTCTCTCTACTCTCCATTCTCGACTCCAGACTTCTTCATATACTATAACCGATTTCTTCCTTTGCTTCTTCGTTTTCCTTCACATTTCATGTTTTGCACGTTCCTCTTATTTCGTTTTCCATTCGTTTATTTTCGGTTTTCTGAGTTTTATTCTTTCCTTCATTCATTCATGACATTTTCTTTTCCTTTTTGGAGTTTTTCTTTATAGTTTCCTCTTTCTTTCTCCTTTTCACTTTTTTTTTCATATCCTCATTCTTTTCTGTTCCTTAATTTTTATTCGTTTCTGTTCTCTTTCCTATTTTTATTTCCTTCTTTCTTTTATCGTCATTTTCTCTATTCTCTATTCTTCTTTCTGTTTTCTATTTCTCGTTTTTTTTTTTTCATTTCCCTCTTTTTTCATTCTCTCCTTCTCATGACTCTGTTCCTTTTTTTCTTTTCTGGTTTCTTTTCCCTTTTTTCATTTCCTTCTTTCTTCTTTTCCTCATTCTCCTCTCTACTTTCTGTTTTCCTCTTTTTCTCTTTTTTCTTATTAAAATTTTTCTTTTTAGTTTTCTTCTTTCTCTTTTTTTTCACTTTTTCTCTATATTCTTATTTGTTCTGTTCTTTCAATTTTCTTCTTTTTTCTCTTTCCTTTTTTCATTTCCCTCGTTTTGTTTTCGTCATTATTCTCTTTTCTTCTTTCTGTTTTCTCTTTCTTTTTTTTTTTCATTTCCTTCAATTTTCCCTCCTTCTTCTCTCTTTTTACTTTTTCTTCTTTTCTCTTTTCTTTTATAATTTCCTTCTTTCATTCTTTCCTTATTCTTCTCTCTTCTTTCTGTTTTCCTCCTTTTCTCTTTTTTCTTATTTAAGTTTTTCTTTTTAGTTTACTTTTTCTTTCTCCTATTCACTCTTTCTTAATATTCTCATTCTTCTCTATTCTTTCCTTTTTCTTCTTTTCTCTTTCCTTTTTTTTCCATTTTCCTCTTTCTTCTTATCCTCATTCTTCTATTTTCTTTCTGATTTCTCCCTTTTCTTCTCTGTTTTTCTTTCCTTTTTCATTTCACTCTTTTTTCAGCTTTTTATTATTTCCTTTTTTCTATTTTCTCTTCCCTTTTTCATTTCCTTCTTTTTTCTTTACCTCATTCTTCTTTTCTTCCTGTCTTCTTTGATTATCTTTTTTCTCTGTTTTTCTTTCCTTTTTTTTTATTTCGCTCGGTCTTTTTTCCTCATTATTATCTTTTCTTCTTTCTGTTTTCTCTTACGTGATTTTTTTATTTCCTTCTTTCTTCATTCTCTCCTTCGTCTCTCTGTTTCTTTTCATTCTTTTCTGTTTTCTCCCCTTTTTGAATTTTTTTTTTCATTTTTCGTTACTTCATTTTTCTCTCTTCTTCCCGTTTTTCTCCTTCGTCTTTTTTCTCACTGTTTTCTCTTTCCTTTTTCTTTTACCCCTTTCTTCATCCTCCTTTCCTCTCTCTGTGTGCTTTTATTCTTCTTTACTGTTTCATCTTTCCTTTTCTCGTTTCCTTCTTTCTTATTTTCATCATTCTTCTCTCTTCTTTCTTTTTTCCTCATTCATCTGTTTTTTCTTTCTTTATTCACTTGCCTCTTTCTATTTAACTTATTATTTTCTCTTCTTTCCCTTTTTCTTCTTTTTTGTTCAGTCTTTTCTTTTTTATTTCCATCTTCTTAATTTTCTCATTCTTCTTTTTCTTTTTTTTTTTTACTTCTTTTCTATTTTCATTTTTCTTTTTGCTTTTCTTTCTACGTTTCATTGTGTTTTTCATTCTTTTTTTCTTTCGCGTTTCTTCGTTTCTCTTTTTTATACATTTTTTTCTTTTTACTTTTCATTTATTTTTTATTCTTTCCTTTTTCATTTGCGACATCTTCATTAAACATCACTTTTTATTCCAGTGTTTTGTGATTTCCTTTTTTTCATCTTTCTTCACATGACTTTTTCAAGATTCATCGTTCTCTTAATTTTCTTCTCTTCATTTTCACCACTTCCCTTTAGTATCCTATTCTTTTCCTTCTTCTGTTTTTCTTCTCCTTCATCAACGTATTTTTTCTCATTCATTTTCCTTTCCTTTTCCTCTTGTTAATCACTTTCTTCTTCTTCTTCTTCTTCTTCTTCTTCTTCTTCTTCTTCTTCTTCTTCTTCTTCTTCTTCTTCTTCTTCTAATGTACGCTTCATTCCCCTCTTTTTTCACTTTCACTTATTTTCTTCTCTTCCTCAATTTATTTGTTCTTCATTTATTTTTTCATTCTCATTCATTTTCCATCGTTTTCCTCTTCTTAGTTCTCTCTCTTTTTTTCTTCCATCATTTCTTCTTTTCTTTTCTCTTTTTTTCTTTTCTTCCTCTTCCGAATAAACAAAGCTGGCTCGAATTGCACTTTCCGATATTTTTTCCCGCAAGTTTCTTTATCACATTCGAACCGGACGGAAGTGTAGGCATGTGCACTTGCGCATGAAGGCTCCTGGGATTGCACATCCGGCGTGTGTGCATTAAACCATCTGACACACAAGGTGCTCATATGCGGTCACGTGGGCTTGGATCCTATGGAAGTAGAGATTCGAATAAGGAAGAAGGATTGGGCGTATTTTAGCGTTTTAGGTTTAGAAATGTGGATACATACTTTGTGCGATATATTTTTATAAACCACAGCTATGCGAAAATAAAAAAAAGGAGGAGAGAGAGAGAGAGAGAGAGAGAGAGAGAGAGAGAGAGAGAGAGAGAGAGAGAGAGAGAGAGAGAGAGAGAGAGAGAGAGATATGGGTGAATGATACTGGATTTATTGGTAAATTTGGTGGAAGAGTATTGGCGAATCGGTTCGAAAGGTTATGAATGCTTTTTTTGTATCTGAATCTCTATTACTGAGTGAAATAAAAAAGCAAAAAACAAAAGAAAAATATACAAACAAAAAATACAAACAAAAAATACAAAAAAAAAAAAACAGAGGATAGACCTGAGATGAAAAGAATGAGAAACACAAATGCACACACACACAAACACACTCACACACTTATATATACGCGCATACACATATATGTGAATCTATCTATCTATCTATCTATCTATCTCTCTCTCTCTCTCTCTCTCTCTCTATATATATATATATATATATATATTATATATATATATATAATATATATATATATATTTACTTA
>CM042144.1:72511437-72531437 GCA_023376005.1 Doryteuthis pealeii | reverse complement strand
AAAGGTGAGACATGGCTGTTTTAAAGCGGAGTCTAGCAGGTTTGAATCCGGAATTTTTCTTCTCCTAGATTGGCTTTCTAACCAAAGATAAATAGCCCAGTCTGCCTTATCATTTAACCATAGATGGTTTATAGGTGGGTGCATAACTTTTCCAATGGCCTTAGAGCTATGGGATATGCAAAAAGTTTCGTCCAGGATTTGAACTCGTCTTGCCGTTTCCATTTCCTACTACAATAAACATTACACAACAGACACTTTCATTTGACAATTGTTTGTAGTTGTTTTTTAAGTGTCTTTTTTCACACAGTTATATGATACCAATATTCCTTTATAATATAAGCAACTGCTACATTTTTATGATATCAGATATTCCTATCTCATACTAATAGTTATATAGTCTCAAGTAATAGTCATTTGTATAAAGTTTGCATACTGTTATATGGTTTCAAGTAAATAATAAGAACCCTTATTATACAATTATAGCTACAAGTAACTATTCTTAATACAAATAATTAAACTTTGGAAAGACAATCAGAAAACTCAGAAATCAAATTGGAATTACACGCTTTAAAATTGACCTTGTGCCACATCCTAGCCAAGGCGAAAAATTTGGTTAAATTCATATACTACTACTACTACTACTACTACTAGTAGTAGTAGTAGTAGTAGCATTGAGTATGGTGTTGAATCTGAATACTACTGCTACTACTACTTGTAATACTACTACTACTAATAATAATAATAAAAATAATAATAATGTTAATCACTTCACTGAAAACGAAAGAACATTCAGTTACTTTCGTTAAACCCCTACATAACTACTACTACCACTAATACTAGTGCTACTACTACTAGTAGAAGTAGTAGTAGTAGCACTAGTAGTAGTAGCATTGAGTATTTGTGTTGACTCAAAATATAGATACTACGGCTAATGCTACTACTATTACAACTACTACTACTACTGTTTATAATAATTTTAATGCTACTTCGCTGAAAACGAACAAACATTTTCAATTACTTTACTGTTTATTGGAGGATTCAAACGACATTGATCATTTACGAGGGTGAGTAAAAAAGTTAATGCCATTTTATTTAGGACAGGTATAATTACCAACACAGGAACATGTATCATACATCAAAATGAAATTGGTCCTCTGTGGATCCCATCCCTACTTCTCCACATAGCGTTTCGCTCAACAGTAATGTTCCACTTTCGAATGAGAATATGTATCCCTGCCCCGTAACATTCTGCTGACTGTTCTTTGAGCCAATTCTTCACTACATATTTCACTTCCCCATCACCGGAATAATGTTTGCCTCAGACTATCATTTCTTCGGCTACATAAAAGAGGGTTTCAGAGGTAAACCTTATTCAGTGACGAGGAAGTATAATATGTAGTGAGGAACTGGCTCAAGAGAATTTTACGCGGCAGGGACACATGCTCTCATTCGAAGGTGGAACATTTTGGAATATTGAGAGAAACGTGTGAAGAAGTAGGGATGTGATCCACAGAGGAACAGCTCTTGATATATACTAGTTCCTGTGTTGGTAATTATACCTGTCCTAAACAAAATGGCATTACTTTATGATTCACCGTCGTACATTAAATATAACTTGAATAAAAAACATTATTCCAGTGACGAGGAAGTGAAGTAACAGACAAAAGCTGCGACGTACCAGAAAAATGATGAGACTTACCATATAAATCTTGAGACGTACAAGACGAATACGAAGCCGTACCAGACAATTGCAGAGATGTACCGGATTAACGCGAAGATGTCGCTGATAAATGCTCATGTAATATTCGACGCTAGCTTTTCCCTTAAATGTTTCCAGCAGAATTCGACATATTCCTGTTTTCAGTCTTTTTGTTTATTCAATTTAAATTGAAATATTTGCCAAAATAAAGATATAAATGCACTGAATTCGATGAATATATACTAGTTTATTTTATTTGTTGTATTTTCTAAAATCAAATTTGTATTTTTAAGTATGCTCTTCCAATGTATATTTACTCTATATATTTTGCTTTGGGTTTCTCATCTACATATATGTGTCATGTTTATATATTGCAGTGTTTGCTTATCGTGCTTATGGTGAAGCTCTCTCTTTGTTGCATGCTATTTCCTCTTCTATGTGTAAGAGAATTTACACATCTGTCTATTTTTATTTCTTCATATGTGTTTTTCCCTGTTTGGATAAATCCTTTCAATAGCGTCTCTTTTATTTTTCGAATATTTTCAAATCCTTCATGTACAGTAAAAGCTTGATCGTCGCCCTAAACATTAAATGTTTGTTGTTGTTGCTTTTGTTTTTGTTGCTGTCTTTTATACATGTTTGGGAATACAAGGGATCACAAAGGTAGTATAATCTCAAGTTGAATGAACCTGAAAAGAGTGAAACCCGTGTAAATATTACGCATGTTCGGGCTAATATGCGTGTCCACTGTCCTCTGACATTATGTCCCAAATCATATCTCTCTCTCTCTCTCTCTCTCTCTCTCTCTCTCTCTCTCTCTATATATATATATATATATATATATATATATATACATCGAGTGTGCGCGTGCCCATGAACTGGCGTATCTAACAAACGCGGAATTTTGGAAAAAAAGGAAAAAAACAAAAAAAAAAGAAATTGGAAAATCACATCGATAAGATCGAGGGTGAAATATTGATGACAAATAAATAAATAAATAAATAAAACAAAACAAAAACAAATATAGAACTGAAGAGACAAAAATGTCGAAAAAAATTATATTCTGAAGGTATAGATTCTTTTATTCATTTATAATATTCCGTATATGTAAAAATATATACACACATCTTTATATGTACGTTTGAGTTCTCAATATTGGTTGAATCCTAAAACACTCAATATCATCCACTTCATTATCATATATATATATATATATATATATATATATATATATATATATATATATATATATATATATATATATATATAGGTGTTCCACAAAATACAACGGCTATCATCTGATACTGTCCAAATCGTCCAAGATGAAATGCAAAAATGTAAACCCCGATTATCTGCTGTCACTTATCCGCCGTAAATCTTATTTCGTGTGCGTGTCTTCACCACAGCTACACAATTGATCATTCCGTTTTTATTATAAAAATAGAAATTGAAGAATAGGGACATACTACAAAGAAAGAAAGAAAGAAAGAAAGAAAAGAAAGAAAGTAAAGGAAAGATATAGAGAAGTGGTGAACGCGCGGAAGTGATAACGCCAATCTGTTTCAATCGAACATAATGGATGAAAGGAAGGAAAGAAAATAACAAAAAGAGTGAGAAAGAATTAAATCAAGAATATTATACATTTTGCATAAGTAAACATATCAAACGTTGTAATAATTAAATTATCATACTGTTGTATATTCACAGGTCCTGCTAGTATCTATCAACGTGTGTCACATTTTAGCAGACTCCGCAATCAGGAGAACCTTCGTTGTTAGGGAGTTGGTAAGAGGGGCCGTTTAGATAGGAGGATAGGTAACCAATCTATGAGAAGGAAAACTCTGAATTGAAACTTGTTAAACTTCGATCAAGAAATTGAGCTTGAGTCACATCCTACTCATTCGGACGGTTAGTACATATGCAAATTTAACACAAGGATTACCCACACCTTTCCCAAGGCCGAGACCTTGATTAGTAAATTCTTGGAAATAATGAAATTATAAATTCAATGATTTCAGGAAAGAAGAACTGTTTCGAATAATAAAGCTAAAACAGTCACAATAAAAAAATCTCCGAACAAAAAAATAATTTTAGAATATATTTACCTTATATCCGTTTTTTATTATTAATATTCTCTATCTTTTTCACCTTCAGTTTTTATAGCTTTGTCACTCAGTGCGAATATCTTTACTACTCCTCTTCGACACCACATGAAAATGGAAAATTGAAATATATCTCAATACTTAAAATGAGTTTTTTTTAATAACAAAAGTAGCACCCCCTTGCGACCAGGCTATCAAATTGATACAAGCAAATAGAAGTAGAGAAAAAATGATGGCAGCTCAAACAACAGTGACATTATTATTATTATTATTATTATTATTATTATTATTATTATTATTATTATTATTTACGAAATAAATAAAAGTAGATTTACTGAAAAATAAAATGAAATACGCGCGTCAAAATTGTGTTTATTATTCGACTCTTGTCTCAAGGGGAGATAATCACTTGAAATAGGGTATCTCTATGGAGATGACAGGCGTAATCAAAGTGGGGGCTACGGGCGACTTTTTATATCCCACTGTGGGAAATTCATCATAACAACATCCTACTTTTACAACATTATATTTTGTTTCTATTTGAAATCACTTTATTCAATTTATTTCATTCTTCTCTCTCTCTTCCCCTCTTTGTCTCTCTTTCACTCTCTCTCTCTTTTTTCTCTCTCTCTCTCTCTCTCTCTCTGCCTCTCTTTCTCTCTCTCTTCTCTCTCTTCACATTTCTCCCCATCTACATTCTACCATATTTCTGATTTTCACCGTTTAATGTATTTGTTCGTCTTTAAGCCATTTTTTTTATTGTTCGCCTTTGTTTTATTTCTAATTGTATTTCTCTATTTCAAACTTTGATTATTACTTCCGTTCTTTAAAGCAGGTTTTTATTTCATGAAATTGTTGTTGTTGTTGTTGTTGTTGTTGTTGTTGTTCTTCTTCTTCTTCTTCTTCTTCTTCTTCTTCTTCTTATTATTATTATTATTATTATTATATTATTATTATTATTATTATTATTATTATTTTCACTCCTGTGAGTTTTTCACACTATCGTTAGCTGATTGCCTTTCGGTGGAGTCACCCAAGGTCTCCAGGACTCTTCTGAGTATTCTAGCTGATTTCAGCAATGTTGTTTTCCGGAAAGTCTCAATTCTTCCTCTGACTTCCAGTTCCTCCAGTCTTTTTTTCACTCCCACCTTAGCGGGTGGTTTATTGAACACTGGGTGACAGTAAGTCTCCTATGATCATCAAGATTCTTCTGAGTATTCTAACCGATCTTAACAATGCGGTTGACTGGATGGTTTCTATTCTTTCTCTGCTTTTCCAATCCCCTTGTTTGTTTTCTAAAGTTTTGGGGATGGTTCCCATGACACAAAATACAATTGGTATCCTTTTCACCCCTTATTGAGCAGTTTTCTTTCAATTCTAGGACAAGGTCTAGCTGTTTGTCTATCATTTAGTTTTCTTTCACCTTCACCCTGTGATCTGCTGGGACTGCAAAATCTACCATTAATAAGTCTTAGAGAATTTTCTCGTTTCATTCTTAAGAACGGATTCTTGTTTGTGCATATACTGTTTAGTTTCTTGCACAATTCCCAGTGGATTACCTTTCCAACACAGTCGGGCCTTGCCTTGTATTATTATAGTTCTTAGTTTTTCACACCAGCATCAGCTGATGGTATTTCCTGGGAGTCCGAGCGATAACAAGTCCCCTCAGGTCTCCAGGACTCTTCTGAGTATTCTGGCAGAATGCAACTGAGCAGTAGTCTGGATGGTCTCAATTATTTCTCTGATTTCTAGATTTTCCAGTCCTTTTTCCAAGCTTTTTGGACTCGATGAGTCTGAGTGGAAACAAGTTTTCTCAGGTTTTCAGGACTCTTCTGAACAGTGCACCAACTACAATTGGTATCACTTTGACTTTCATATTCCATAGCTTTTTCAGTTCTCTAGCAAGGTCCAGGTATTTGTCCATCTTTTCGTTTTCCTTAAGCTTCACCCTGTGATCTGCTGGAACTGCAAAATCCACCAGTTGACAAGTTCTTTCTTTTTTGTTAATCAATACTAGATATTATTATTATTATTATTATTATTATTATTATTATAGTAGTAGTAGTAGTAGTAGTAGTAGTGTAGTAGTAGTAATAATAATAATAATAATAATAATAATAATAATAGTAATAACTTTTGCCTTTCATCATTAGTTTTACTATTTGTTTTTAAAAATGGCTTTTCACTTTCGTTCTTTTACTAATTGTCTGGAATCATATTTTCTTTATAATTTTTTTCTATTTTTATCTTAAATTGTTTCTTTCATATTCTTTTTCATTTACGCCGCGAAAATTATTTTTCTGAGTTTCCAATTCATCTTGTTCTATCCGTTTTCTATTAGTTTTAAAATTAACCTTTCTATCTTTCTTACTTTTTTTTCTTTCTTTCTTTCGTTCTTTTGTTTTTATTTTCGTATTTGTTTGTTTATTTCTCATTCCCTTATTTTTTTCTTTCTTTCTTTCTTTCTTTCTTTCTTATTCATTTCCCTTATTTTTCATTTTCGTCATTTATTCTTTTTCCTTACTTCTTGTTTCCTTTCTTACCTTCTTTTTTCTTTCATTCACATTTATTTCCCTTACTTTTTATTTTCGTCTTTCTTTCTTTCTTTTATTCTTTTTATTCTTTTTCTTTCTCCTTTCTTTGTTTTTATATTCGAATTTCTTTCTTCCTTTCTCATTATTTACCTTCTTTTTTTCGTCTTTCTTTTCTTTCTTTCTTTCTTTCTTTCTTTCTTTCTTTCTTTCTTAGGTTTCCTTTCTTTTGTTTTCATTGGGATATTTCTTTCAGTTTCTCCTTTCTTTACTTCTCTTTGCATTGGACGATATATTTTCTTTTGTGAAACCTTTTCCTTTCTTTCGTTTTCAAACTTCTCTGAATTGAAATTCCTTCTTTTTCCTCCCTTCCTTCCTTCCTTTCTTCTTTCCTTCTCTCAGCATTTAATTTCCATATTTTTTCTGTTATTTTTAAGGGGGATATTTTTCTTTATTTTTCTTTGTTTACTTTCACCAAGATAAATCTCTCTACATGATTTTCTATTTTATGAGTCGACATTTGACCTCCATTTGTATTTTCCTATTCTTTCATTTCCCGCGTTTTTCATATTTGGAAAGATAGATTAACACTGTAGTTGCGTCTCTATTGGGGACCTTATATTCCATTTTTATCCAATTGTTTCCTGTTTACATACATTACACCTGACAAACGTACATACATTCCAAGGCGTACGATTGTGCGTGAGTAAGGATATGTATATAATAAAACTGAGATACAATACGTATAGTGTTCACCGTCGTACAGTCTTCGTAAATACATTTTTCAAATTCAGTAATAGGCAAGAAATAACTCCCTGATGCGTGAATATAAACATGCGCACTGGGGAACTTTTTTTTCGCGAAGGAATCAATCACACCACACGAAGTGATTAGGCGCTCGCAGATAAATAGCTCTGAGCACGCTCGCACAGACGCACAACTTCACAGCATAACTGTGCATTCAGAAAGCACGCAAATAAAAAAAGAAGAAGAAGAAAAAGAAAAAAGAGAAAGAAAAAAGAGAAAGTAGAAGAGGAAAGAAAGAAAAATAGGACGAGAAAAAATGGAAGTGAAAGTATAATAATAATAATAATAATAATAATAATAATAATAATAATAATAATAATAATAATAATAAGAAGAAGAAGAAGAAGAAGAAGAAGAAGAAGAAGAAGAGAAATGAAAATAGGAAGAATAAGGAGAGTAAAAGAAAGGACGAAAAAGAAAGAAAATATGAAGAAAAAAGAGGAAGCTTAAGAAGAAATAAAGAAAACTAAGAAGAAGAAGAAGAAGAAGAAGAAGAAGAAGAAGAAGAAGAAGAAGAAGAAGAAGAAGAAGAAGAAGAAGAAAGCATGGGAAAGAGGAAGAGAAAGAAAATAAGAAGAGAAATACATGTATAGGTATGAATAGATATACAAAACAGATTTAGACAAAACAGAAAACATGTTTAGTTCCTTGAGAATCCTTTAGAAATATTCATTTGCACAGAATTCAGCACTCCAAATAAAAAAATTAAAAAAAAAAAAAAAAACATCCTAATAAGTAGTCACGTGATAATCAGCATAATAGGTCTTACAGGCAAACTCTTCTGAAACAGTTTTTTTCGGTTTAGCTTAGGTTCTCAGTTTGAGCCCGGCCTTCGCCAACTCAGCGAATGAGTAGTAAGTATTTACTGACATCCAACCATATCAGCCGAACATAGTGGGAAGCCATGCACAAACCAAAACTCATGCGGGGTTAGTGTTTTGAGGTGGCTCAGGCATGTGCAATAAACCCAACCCTGTCCCTTTTAGTCGAGGGTGCAGGTGTTGCCTGTTAGATGCCCCCCCCCCGGATAACGTTGATATAAATATCTTACCGGTACAATAACCGAAACCACTAGACACAGGACATGAATGTCAGATAAGTTTTAACGAATGAGCAGTACAGCTTGGATCTGTATGGTAATGTGGGGGTCTGACATTAGGTGTGGCGTTCCATCTCAGACGCAAAAATAATCTCCCGGGTCTAGCGTGAAAGCTGCATATAGTGGTGAGGTTCTAATTCTGGAGTGCTAGGGATTGGAGTACCCCATCATTGGTATTACTCCTAGGTTCAATCTGACCTGGAGTGGAAGTACCAGTTAGGGTCCCATCTATAGGATAAATAGATTTAAAAATCAGTTTTAGAAAGGTTTCAAGCAAGAGAAAGGTTTCAAGCGGAGAACCTTTGTGTTAAGCAGAGTGCGATCCTTAGTGAATAATCATTTGGTTGTTCCTTGGTGCTCCTCAGTCTTGCATGTCCTTCGTCAATTATTGTAAATGGACGTCTGTCAGTATCACGGATTAAGAATCTTAGGTATAAAAGAGTGTAGTATCAGTGTATCTCCTTGTAATCCTAGTCTGTCGAGTTCCTTGAAACCTAGGTATAAAAGAGTGTAGTGTCAGTATAACTTGTAATCCTAGTTTGTAGGATTCCTTCTGGCAGAAAGTCCAATTAGTAATTGATACGAGGACAGTTGACGACGATCTTAAATGATTTTCTCTGCTCATTTTGATAGGCCAATTTTAACCGGAAGTTTCTGATGCTGTTGGGAAAGTTCATAAATAGGAATGGTGATTTGGCGTACATCTTATACTTAGATAAACCAACAAAGTAACTACTCCTTTTGCATTATGGTATAAAGAAATTTTTAAAAATCGACAAAAAATCATAAATATATGAATAATTGTTGAGATTCCACACACAGATAGGAATGGAGATAATGTTACTGACCATCTGAAGTTGAATGACGGTCAATTTAGATTAAATCTAAGGATTTTTAGGTTAACTTAAGCAAACAATGGATTCGGAAATGTAAGGGGAATAATAAGTTTAACCGATCGTAAAAAAAGTGTGTATGTGTTTTGACAGGACGATGGCGTGGTTCTGTCTGCGACGGCAATTTGTCGGACGGAGGCGTGAAATGCAATATAAGCATGGCTGGAGGGAGAGTTGTTGGATTCAAACCTTTCCCAAGGCTATTAGCGCTATGTGAAAGGCAAACAGTCTCGCCCAGTATTTGAACTCAGGTCGACTAGTCCATTTCTTACGACTCTAACCATTACACCACATGCCTCCAACCTTATCTCTATCTAAGTTCTATCTCTGTGTGGTTGACTAAAATTAGTCGAGCAAGATGACCCCAGCACGGGACCTCCACCACTGGCCTGCCTAAACGCAGTTAACTCGAATCAATTCGAAATCAAAAGAATGAATGGAAGAGAGGAGTGAAAGAAAGAGAATGGGGGGGGGGTTAAATAAAGAGAATAAAAGAGTAAAAAAAAGAAATCAAGCAACAGCAAGACAACATCAACTACGTTACATAAAAAGAGTCGGAAATTGTTAAATGCAAATAGAAATCTACAACGATTTATCTCACATATTATTTCAGTAAAATAAATAAGGAGATACAGGCAAGAGGGAGAAGGAAGAGCATAGCAATAAGATGACGAATAATTTTTATCAACTACCATGGAATTTCTATGAGTCCAGCTAGAGAATAAATCGCTGCCAGAAAATTTGACGATAAATACCATCAGGCTATTCATAAATGTTACGCTTATTTTGTTCAAATTTTCTCATGAGATTTTTTGTTTGTTAGAAGAAACTAGTAAATCTGTTTTTCCTATGGGAATTCATTATAAAATATTCAAATTATTTTTGGAAGATCAGAAATTTTGAAAAGATCGAAATAAATGCCATCATGTTGAACAAGGTGCGGAGATGAGGTCAAAGTTGACAACTCCCAAAAATAGAAATGGCAAACAGGGTTCAAATTTAGGCTTAGGTCAGCGGTGTTCAGTCAGGACAAGTCCCTTGAGAAAAGGCAACTTTAGGCCAATTGAAGATTTACTCCTTATATTAGTACAATTTTAGCATCTTATTATAATGGAGATTGTGTGTTTGTCTGTCTGTAACCAAAACACGATCACTTCTCAAGTCAAAATTCCCTTAGTTATTTACGTCACATTCTCCATGATTTTATTTTTATTTAAACCTCAATTATTAATAAAATTGTTTTATATTATTAATACTGTTAGCCTTATCTACATACTAATAACATGCAATTGTATTTATATATGCGGTTTCCAGTGTGAATGGGAAGGCTAATTTGGATTGGATCCTTTTCCGTCCACTAAGGACGATGGCGTAGTGTCCAAAATAAAATAGAAATGTTTTATATACATCTGCGCAAGTGACTCTGCAGGCCAATTCTTGAGTGACAGTCTTTGACAGCTAATTTGCATATTGATATTAAAAAAATGATTTTAATAAATATGTGCTTAATATTATTGATTTTTAATTGTTTGGTTTCATCTTAATGAATATGAGCAAGTTTCCTGGGGATAAATCTTAAAAGAAATCCATTAACAAGAATAAATAACTGTAAATTTATTCATTACTTCCTAATTTAACTATTTAGTTAAATTAGGAAAATTTAGCAATGAAAGAATGAAGTGATGGAAAATGATGGAATTAGTTTAGAGAATTAGATGCAACCTGGCTTATGAGCAGAGAGGATGTGTATCTCTCTACTGGGGTTGATATCTCATCCGGAAAATATGGGCTAGACTAAATAAAGAAACTTGATCAAGAAGAAAAAGTCTTGTAGTTCATTCAATTGATTGCAATGACTAAAAGTATGCCAGGAAAAAGAAGCCCTTAGTCTGAAGACAGGAAATTGTGACCGTAATTTTGTTGTCTAGTTAGACAATATATACACATTATATATCACCAGGGCTTGGGTTTTGAGAAAAAATAATAGAGATTTGATTTATATTCATGAAAATAATTAAAAACTAAAATTTAAATGATAACAGCATGGATTTTTTTTCATTTAATATTTTAGTTAGTAGACATTAACATTTCTTTTCAGAGTAGCTGGATCAATGAAAGATCTATTTTTTTACATAGGGATTTAAATGGGACATACCACGAGGATTCAACTCAAGATTAATTAATAATGAATCTGCGGGACTAACTTTTTAAAAAAAATCCCCTTCTATCCAGGCGACGCCGGGTAGCCGCTGCTAGTAACTGTTAAAGAAAGAAAGAAACGTTGCTTATGCGTTCATAATTACTTCTCTGGCAGTGTACAATATGTTCTGCTTGCTTTGTTTGGATTGTTTGTAAGATAGGAGGTGAGTGGCAGTAAAGCTGCTGTTTAATAGGGTGCTGTTTCCAGGATCACACACACACACACACACACACACACACACACACACACACACACACATATATATATATATATATATATATATATATATATTATATATATATTAACCCCTGAATGAGCAGGATGCAAATCAAGGTCAATTTCTTAATCGATTTTTAACAGGAATTAGTTGAGAGTTTTGCTTCTCCTAGACTGGTTGATCCCAGACTGCTCTACAATTTACCCGTAGCTTGTGGGAGAATAGTTGGATTCATATCTTTTCCATGTCTATTAGCGCTATGTGAAATGCGATCTTTGAAATGCAAACATTTGAACTCGGTTCACAGAGTCCATTTCCTACGACAATAACCGTTACACAATGCCTCTTACGCTGTCTCTCTCTCCCTCTCTCTCTCTCTCTCACACACACACACACATATATATATATATATATATATGTGTGTGTGTGTGTGTGAGTGTGTGTGTTTGTGTGGTATATATATACATGCTAAAAAACATAGATAGGTGTAAAAAGACAGAATGAAAGATAAATAGAAGTGAAAAAATTGAATGAGATAGATAGACAGATAGACATGTATATTAGAAGACTATCTATTTCTTTGTTAACAACATACACGCACAAATACATGCACACACACATACAAACACACACACCACAACACACACACACACACACACATATATATATATATATATATATATATATATATATAAATAAATAAATAAATAAAAGTATCCAACAGATAGATAAGTTTGGGATGATTCTATATGGGATCATATATATATTTCTCCTTATATCCACAATGCAAACCTTTGCAGATAGCCAAATTACGGTTTGTTGAGATTTTCTTTTCTTATTATAATATATATATTATATATATATATATATATATATATACTAAATCCAAACAATATATATCATAGACGGATATATATATAATTACGCATATATATATATATATATATATATATATATATAATTATATATATATATAATTTTCACCTTTGGCCTCTGGAGCTGTGACAAATTATTTTACTTCACTAACACAACATTTCGTATGTATACTCTTTGCCAAGAAAAAAATTGTAGCTGTCTGATTTGATTTCCCGTCTGCATCAATCAGAAATGCAAGACAATACAACAGGCAGAATTTGTAAAGAACACAAGAAGCGAAAGAAACAATTGAAATGTGTTCAACGGGACGTCGTGAAGAGCTAAACGTGGGATCCATATTTGAGAAGCGGAAGAAAAAGGTAGCAGTAAAGAAACCCACAAAAGTGAAGACACGAGAGAGAGAGAGAGAGAGAGAGAGAGAGAGAGAGAGAGAGAGAGAGAGAGAGAGAGGAGGAAGAGAGAGAGAGAGAGGAGAGGGAGAGAGAGAGAAGAAAAAAGACAGCTGAATTTTAAAATAGTTAAAATCTCAGACAAAAGCGAGGACGGGAGAGAGAGAGAGAGAGAGAGAGAGAGAGAGAGAGAGAGAAATAAAGACAGCTGATTTTAAAACAGTTAAAAACCCACAAAAGGACGAGAGAGGAGAGAGAGAGAGAGAAGAGAGAGAGAGAGATAGAGAGAGAGAGAGAGAGAGAGAGATTTAAAGAAGAAATAGAAAGAACAGAATGGAGAAAATTCAAAAGTTAACTGGATCGGGGGAAATTCTTCCGTTAAATCGAACTTAACGGACCTAAATGCCACCATCGTATATCACCCTGCCGAAAGAAGAAAAAAACAAAAATCAGGGAATTAACCGAATTTAATAAATTTTCAGTGTTGATATATTAACGAATAAAATATATAAAACACCAGTTATTTTATTTAAACATTTTTACAGTTTTACAGGTCAGTTAACTTTGAACTACGTATCTTTGAGAGTCTGTGTTACGCCTCAAAGATACATGGTTCAAAGTTAACTGATCTGAAAAAATGTAAAAGTTTTTAAATAAAATAACTGGTACATTATATCTTTCATTCATTAATATATCAACACTGAAAATTTCATTAAATTCGGTCAATTCCCTGATTTTTGGTATTGTTTTTCTATAAATGGTACAAGGCAAGATTTCCCCAGCATCCCAAGCTTCCAGTTTCCAGACTCCAAAACAGCACAGATCAGTCATTCACCTCAATGTCAGCTGAGTAACCGGATTCGAGCGGTTCCACGTAACACAAAATTTGAGATAAGTATACAAGGATTATATTTATAAGAACACGTCATCACTCGATTCCTAAATAAGAGCGTAACGCTACACTTATACTAGCCTTATTCGTGCATCCATTCCTTTATATTGTTTCAGGTATGGCATTTTCGAGTGACGGGCGTACTGCACCCACAAGACTTGCATAATAAATCTAAATTGAAATTTCCTTGTCTATATTCGAAAACAATCAACAATATGGCATTTCAAATTATAGCTTTCATCAAGATCATTTTTTGCACCCTGTCTTGTTTTCCTCAGTCTTTTCTCACTCTTCTTTCTTCTTCTTCTTCTTCTTCTTCTTCTTCTTCTTCTTCTTCATAAGAATTATTTATTGTCCTGTCTATATCTCAATTAACTCCCAATCCTTAATTTGCAAATTCAATAATGGGACAATTTCCATTTGCTTTCGAATTTCAAACTTATTCGTGTGTTTCTTTGAGACCTTCAAAAGCCGATCCTATCCCCATTGGACCCCAAAGAGCCCATCCTCATTACCATGGGACTCCAAAAGTAGTTTAAGTTACGGAACCTTAAATTAAGATTATCAAAATACTATTACGACCTTCTTAATTTCTTGATAGAATTTTTTTAATATTCATTTTTAAATAAATCTAATTTGGTTTGGCAATCACCAATTAGGGTGATATATATATATATATATATATATATATATATATATATTATATATTATATATATAATATTAGAATAAGTGATTTTGGCAGCATTTTTTCTTTTATACAAGTCTTGTTGAACTGTACAGACAATTCTTGTCGGACGAGTTTTTGGTTGATCCTTTCTCATTTTCGGGGCCATCGTTCGCTCGAACCAATACCATTCCTACAACCTCCCACTACCAATTGTTATTACCTCCAACTTCTAATTCCTTGCTACTACTCGTTCTCCTTAAAAACGAGACAAGAAACCATACCATCATTTCCTACCTGATGACGCCAAACTGTATTGCCGAAAGCGCTCGTATCGAAACTTTGTGAACTGTTACACCAGTTCCACCCGACACCAAAAGATGTCCCGAAAATTAGAAAGGATCAACCAAACACTCGTCCGACAAAAAGTATATATATTATATATATAATATATATATAATATATATATATATATATATATTCCAACCTCTTCACACGAGCAGGATGCAACACAAGGTTAATTTCTTAAGCGGTGTTTAACAGGTTTGAAATCAGAGTTCTCCTTCTCCTAGACTGGTTAACTAGCCAAGGTTAAAAAGCCTAGTCTGATACGCAAATTTAGAGGGAGAATAGCTGGATGCATACCTTTCCCGAGAGTATCAGCACAATGTGAAATGCAAAGAGCCTCGTCGAGCATTTTGAACCCTGGTCGACGATTCCATTTCCTACGATACTAACTATTACATCAGGATTGAATATAACATGTTCATCTGATATCCAGTTACCCAACTCACTTTTCCAGTCTTCTGGGGACTAAAAAATGTGAAAATACTCACTTGTTTAGCTATTGAGTAATTCAATGTCAAATCATCCAGAAAAAAAGTAAAATTGTCGTTTTGGTACAAATAATGTTCAATACATGTGAAATAATAATAGAAAAAATTGTTGTCGTAGACGCAGTGCCACATCGGGATATTGATCTTGCTAGGAAAAAAAATCAGAAATCATCAATAACTTAAAATTGGTTGACTTTAAAACTTTTCTGATAGCATTTCCGGATTTTATGGACAAAGATGCTTTTATAAACCAATTTTTAGTAGTAGGGAAGCTATAGAACCAATTTTACAGAAAAAATAGATTACATAAAGTCGTCATTTTTCGCCAACCCCACCAAATTTGGAGAGCTAAAAATCGATATAACTCCGCCAATTTTTGGAATTGGAAGCTCGAATTTTGGGGAATGGCTAATGTTAACATAGTCCACACATGGAAAATATTCAGAAAAATTTAAGGGATGGGTAACATGACCTGGATGATTTGACAACGAATTACCCTATAACCAGCTAGTATAAATAACAATATTTTTTAAAAGATAAATAAAGTGTATTTTGTCTAGATTTCTAAATGTCAAATAAATATGCAAAGACGTGTATTTACAAATCAAATGGTTTTGTAGGGTAGTTTTGTTTTAATTTGACAGTAAAAGTCTGGAGTCTTAGAGGATTCTATAGACAAAAGTTACGCAGGAAGAATGTATTAATGATTAATTAATGTTTCTTCATTTGCACAAATACTGTTACAACTAAAATAATAGACTGTCTGAACTCTGCACCCCCTACACAATTACATAATATTGAAATAATGAGAGAGATAGAGAGATAGATAGATAGATAGAGAGAGAGAGACTTACAGATATATATATATATATATATATATATATATATATAGAGAGAGAGAGAGAGAGAGAGAGACTTACAGACAGATAGAGAGACAGAGGAGAATGCGATAAACATATAACAGAGAATAGATAGATAGAAAGATATATATATATATATATATATATATATATATATAGATAGATAGATAGAGAGAGAGAGAGAGAGAGAGAGAGAGACTTACAGATAGATAGATAGATAGATAGAGATAGAGAGAGAGAGAGAGAGAGAGAGAGAGAGAGAGAGACTTACAGACAGATAGAGAGACAGGGAGAATGCGATAAACATATAATAGAGATAGATAGATAGAAGATAGATAGATAGATAGAAGAGAGAGAGAGAGAGAGAGAGAGAGAGAGAGAAAGAGAGAGAGACTTACAGATAGATAGATAGATAGATAGATAGATATAGAGAGAGACTTACAGACAGATAGAGAGACAGAGGAGAATGCGATAAACATCTAACAGAGATAGATAGATAGAAAGATAGATAGATAGATAGATAGATAGATAGAGAGAGAGAGAGAGAGAGAGAGAGAGAGAGAGAGAGAGAGAGAGAGAGAGAGAGAGAGGAAGACTTACAGACAGATAGAGAGACAGAGGAGAATACGATAAACATATAACGAGTTATTTTTCTTAGACATGATTTAGATAAACTTAACTGATTTGTTCATGCGTACAATTTCTCATCAGAATATTGAAATTGCTTGCTGCCTTAAAAGTCATTGTTGCCGACTTATCATCTATATATCTATATATCTATATGTCTATCGAAATCCATTCGTAACTATCTACCTAGTTAGCCCAATCTCTATCTCCCCCCCTCTCTCTCTCTCTATATATATATATATATATATATATATATATATATTATAAAAGAAAAGCTTAAAAATCGGTCATTTTGCCGTTATAGATCTATTTCTACCCACAGGTATCAGTGTATACCTATGCATGATATCAGACCGCTGACTTTATTCAAGAAAGTCAGCGATCTGATGATATTCATAGATATACACTGATACCTGTGGGTAGAAATAGATCTATAACCGCAGAATTATCGATATATAATATATATATATATATATATATATATATATATATGAGTATAGATAAAAGCATATGAAAACAACACAATATGCTGTTAAAGTGAAAACATAGTACGGAGTATAAACAAGCTCTGAAGATGATTTTTATGAAATCGAAATATTGTTCAATATTCGGTATGAATATGTTATGAAATGTTTTCACTTTAACAGCATATTGTGTTGTTTTCATATTCTTTTATCTATGCACATACCGTCAGATTCATTTCCTTTCTTTTAACTTATATATATATATATATATATATATATATATATATATATATAATACAAAAGTCCAGAGAAGAAATCTTCCTTATGACTCAAGAGTTTTATTTAAAATAACTTTCCCAGTTTGAGAACTCAATGTGTGCTCTTAATGTTAGAGTCACAAAGCAAATATATAAGTAAAGAAATAACAAAAGACATAGAGATTTAGCATTATAGTCTATTTCAGGGAGCTTAGACAAAATGTCTAACTCTCCGACTCATAAGATGCGATATATATATATATATATATATATTAATATATAATATATAATATATATATATATTAATATATATATATATATATATATATATGTATATTATGTTGTTTTATGGAGTCCATGTATGCTTCTTTCTCGGTATATATATTGGGAATTTTTTTTGGTAGTCTTAGATGCACCAAAAAATAACGATTAGAATCAAAATGAAAAGTGTTTTAAATATTGTTTAATTTCTAATATTTCGAGGTGTCTCCTACTTTCGCAAAGGTTTATTTTTAGACTGACTGTTCATTTAATGTTAACACAGTTAAAAAGAACAAAACATTTGATCTCTACCTTTTCACTAACTCAAGAGTGAAGGGCAGAGCAGCCAAAATGCCGAGTTAAAAGCAACAACAAAGTTCAGAACTAACAAACTGAATAATTCACAAAAGTGTGTTTTTTTTCTTTTAGATAAGTTTATTGATCTCCCTTATGTGTCTACGGCCAAATGTGTGACATTAAAGCAATAAAAGAAAGCAGTAAACTAAAATATATGACAGAAAACATTAAAGTATTAGAGGTCGCTTGATGAGATGCAAGACGATCGCTTTGTTTTGTTCTCTTATTCAACTCTTAATGGCTTTGTTGCCTTCGATTCATTTGAAATCCAACGCTTCTCCCATATAAGTAAGTAAAGTAAGTAAGTAAAGTCGTCGGGGTGGCCAAGGGAGTATATCCACTTTTCACTAGCGGTAGACCAAGGAGATTGATTTTGCGTCCGAGGTGGAGCGCCACACCTACCATCAGCGACTTACCTTACCGCACAGATCTATGTGCTACTAATAAGCTGAGTTGGCGAGGGCCGGTATCGAACTAGGAACCTTGTGGTTTCAAGCCGAACACTCTACCGACTAAGCTAACCCTTTCCCATGTAAACTCGTCTGAGTGGCCTAAAGTCGGTATCAGCCAATCAGCGAGGGAGTATATCCCCTTTTCACTAGCGCTAGACCAAGGAGATTGTTTTTGAATCCAAGGTGGAGCGGCCTTACTTTAGCGCCACACCTACCATCAGCGACTTACCTTACCGCAACTTACCGCACAGATCTATGTGCTACTAATACGCTGAGTTGGCGAGGGCCCGTATCGAACTAGGAACCTTGTGGTTTCAAGCCGAACGCTCTACCGACTGAGCTAACCCTCTCCCATATAAAGTCATCGGGGCGGCCTAAAGTCGGTATCAGCCAATCAGTGAGGGAGTATATCCCGTTCACTAGCGCTAGACCAAGGAGATTGTTTTTGCGTCCGAGGTGGAGCGCCACACCAACCATCAGCTCCTTTAACGCACAGATCTATGTTCTACTAATACGCTGAGTTGGCGAGGGCCGGTATCGAACTAGGAACCTTGTGGTTTCAAGCCGAACGCTCTACCGACTGAGCTAACCCTCTCCCATATAAACTTCTCAAAAACAATGAACTAGATAACTTGTAGGCCTTTGGATCCCAAATACCCGTCAAATATTAATATCGATGACATCTGATAGAAAATAAACTCAAATTACGAGGTTCATATTTAACAACACCTCTGCACTCGCAAGATGTGATACAAGGTCAATTTTTTAAGTGGAGTTTACCAGAGTTTTCCTTCTCCTAGACTGGTTGCTAACAAGAGTTAAAGAGCCTAGTCTGTGCCCCACTATTTATCCATAGCTGGATGGCGAGCAGTTGGATGCATACCTTTGCCAAGGGTATTAGCGGTATGAGAAATTTAGACAGCCACGTCTAGGATTTGAACTCTGGTCGATGAATCCTTTTCCTATGACTCTAGCTATTACACCATGCTCCTCCTTTTATATATATATATATATATATATATATATATAGATAGATAGATAGATAGAGAGAGGGAGAGAGAGAGAGAGAGAGAGAGAGGAGAGAGAGATAGATAACTTGTAGTCTGTCTCATCGCAAGTACCAGTCATATATCAATATTGACTAAATCTGATAGAAAATGAACTCAATTTACGAGGGTAATCCCAAGGATCTCAAAATATATAGTGACCATATTACCTTTAGGCACCCCATTTTGATCTCGATTAAGAAAGGACACGTTTTTCACTTACACCGTCAATATCCGGTTGTTTGTTAGCGGTTAGGGTTAGGGTTAGGGTTAGGGATTAGGGTTAGTTTTATAATTTAAAAAATCTAAAAGTCGTCTGTTAAAACGACCGGATATTGACGGTGTAAATGAAAAGCATGTCCTTTCTTAATCGATATCAAAAATAGGTGCCTAAAGGTCATATGGTCCATATATAGAAACGTTTATCGTTTTAACTTTTGATTATGTATCTATTTTTCGACATAATCACC
>CM042144.1:72486437-72506437 GCA_023376005.1 Doryteuthis pealeii | reverse complement strand
TAATTACCAATACAGGAAAATGTATCATACATCAAAATGAAGCTAGTCCTATGTGGATCACATCCCTACTCCTACACATAGTCACTGTTTTTCTCAATAGCAGTATACCACCTTCGAATAAGAGTATTTATCCCTCTCCCGTAGAATTCTGCTGACTGTTCTTTGAGCCACGTCTTTACAACAGTTTTCACTTCCTCGTCATTGGAATAAGGTTTGCCTCTCAAACCCTCTTTCATGGGATGAAGAGATAATAGTCTGAATGCTAAAATCTGGTGAGTATGGAGGATGCGGATATAGACTAGGATTACAAGGAACACTACAGACTAAGATTACAAAGAAAATCTATAGATTATAATTGAAAGGAACACTACGCACTAAGATTACAATAACTCTAGAGACTAGGATTACAAAGAACCCTACAGACTAGATTACAAGGAACTCTACAGACTAGGATTACAAAGAACACTTCAGACTAGGATTACAAAGAAAATCTAGAGACTAGGATTACAAAGAACACTACAGACTAGGATTACAAGGAACTCTACAGACTAGGATTACAAAGAACACTACAGACTAGGATTACAAAGAAAATCTAGAGACTAGGATTACAAAGAACACTACAGACTAGGATTACAAGGAACTCTACAGACTAGGATTACAAAGAACACTACAGACTAGGATTACAAAGAACACTACAGACTAGGATTACAAAGAAAATCTAGAGACTAGGATTACAAAGAACACTACAGACTAGGATTACAAGGAACTCTACAGAATAGGATTACAAAGAACACTACAGACTAGGATTACAAAGAACACTACAGACTAGGATTACAAGGAACACTACAGACTAAGATTACAAAGAAAATCTATAGATTATAATTGAAAGGAACACTACGCACTAAGATTACAAGTAACTCTAGAGACTAGGATTACAAAGAACCTACAGACTAGGATTACAAGGAATCTACAGACTAGATTACAAAGAACACTACAGACTACAGACTAGGATTACAAAGAACAGACTAGGATTACACTAAGACTAGGATTACAAGAGACTGATTACAAAGAAAATCTAGAGACTAGGATACAAAGAACACTACAGACTAGGATTACAAGGAACTCTACAGACTAGGATTACAAAGAACACTACAACTAGGATTACAAAGAACACTACAGACTAGGATTACAAAGAAAATCTAGAGACTAGGATTACAAAGAACACTACAGACTAGGATTACAAGAACTCTACAGAATAGGATTACAAAGAACACTACAGACTAGGATTACAAGGAACTCTACAGAATAGGATACAAGGAACTACAGACTAGGATTACAAGGAACTCTACAGAATAGGATTACAGGAACACTACAGACTAGGATTACAAAGAAAATCTAGAGACTAGGATTACAAAGAACACTACAGACTAGGATTACAAAGAACACTACAGACTAAGATTACAAGGAACACTACAGACTAGGATTACAAGGAACACTACAGACTAGGATTACAAAGAAAATCTAGAGATTAGGATTACAAAGAACACTACAGACTAGGATTACAAGGAACTCTACAGAATAGGATTACAAGGAACACTACAGACTAGGATTACAAAGAAAATCTAGAGACTAGGATTACAAAGAACACTACAGACTAGGATTACAAGGAACTCTACAGAATAGAATTACAAGGAACTCTACAAACTAGGATTACAAAGAAAATCTATAGACTATGATTGAAAGGAACACTACACACTGGGATTACAAGTAACTCTAGAGATTAGGATTACAAGTAACTCTATAGACTAGGATTACAAGGAACACTACAGACTAGGATTACAAAGAAAATCTAGAGACTAGGATTACAAAGAACACTACACACTAGGATTACAAGTTACTCTAGAGACTAGGATTACAAAGAACACTACAGACTAGGATTACAAAGAACACTACAGACTAGGATTACAAAGAAAATCTAGAGACTAGGATAGGACTACAGAATAGAATTACAAGGAACTCTACAAACTAGGATTACAAAGAAAATCTATAGACTATGATTGAAAGGAACACTACACACTGGGATTACAAGTAACTCTATAGACTAGGATTACAAGTAACTCTATAGACTAGGATTACAAGGAACACTACAGACTAGGATTACAAAGAAAATCTAGAGACTAGGATTACAAAGAACACTACAGACTAGGATTACAAGGAACACTACAGACTAGGATTACAAAGAAAATCTAGAGACTAGGATTACAAAGAACACTACACACTAGGATTACAAGTAACTCTAGAGACTAGGATTACAAAGAACACTACAGACTAGGATTACAAGGAACACTACAGACTAGGATTACAAAGAAAATCTAGAGACTAGGATTACAAAGAACACTACACACTAGGATTACAAGTAACTCTAGAGACTAGGATTACAAAGAACACTACAGACTAGGATTACAAGGAACACTACAGACTAGGATTACAAAGAAAATCTAGAGACTAGGATTACAAAGAACACTACAGACTAGGATTACAAGGAACCCTACAGACTAGGATTACAAGGAACACTACAGACTAGGATTACAAAGAACACTACAGACTAAGATTACGAGGAACACTACAGATTAGGATTACAAGGAACACTACAGACTAGGATTACAAAGAATATTTAGAGACTAGGATTACAAAGAACACTACAGACTAGGATTACAAGGAACTCTATAGAATAGGATTACAAGGAACACTACAGACTAGGATTACAAAGAACACTACAGACTAGGATTACAAAGAACCCTACAGACTAGGATTACAAAGAACCCTACAGACTAAGATTACAAGGAACACTACAGACTAGGATTACAAGGAACACTACAGACTAGGATTACAAAGAAAATCTAGAGACTAGGATTACAAAGAACACTACAGACTAAGATTACAAGGAACACTACAGACTAGGATTACAAAGGAACCCTACAGACTAGGATTACAAGAACACTACAGACTAGGATTACAAAGAAAATCTAGAGACTAGGATTACAAAGACACTACAGACTAGGATTACAAGGAACACTACAGACTAGGATTACAAGGAACACTACAGACTAGGATTACAAAGCTAGAGACTAGGCAAGAACACTACAGACTAGGATTACAAGGAACTCTACAGAATAGGATTACAAGGAACACTACAGACATTACAAGGAACTCTACAGAATAGGATTACAAAGGAACACTACAGACTAGGATTACAAAGAAAATCTAGAGACTAGGATTACAAGACACTACAGACTAGGATTACAAAGAACACTACAGACTAAGATTACAAGGAACACTACAGACTAGGATTACAAGGAACACTACAGACTAGATTACAAAGAAAATCTAGAGATTAGGATTACAAAGAACACTACAGACTAGGATTACAAGGAACTCTACAGAATAGGATTACAAGGAACACTACAGACTAGGATTACAAAGAAAATCTAGAGACTAGGATTACAAAGAACACTACAGACTAGGAACTCTACATAGAATTACAAGGAACTCTACAAACTAGGATTACAAAGAAAATCTATAGACTATGATTGAAAGGAACACTACACACTGGGATTACAAGTAACTCTAGAGATTAGGATTACAAGTAACTCTATAGACTAGGATTACAAGGAACACTACAGACTAGGATTACAAAGAAAACTAGAGACTAGGATTACAAAGAACACTACACACTAGGATTACAAGTTACTCTAGAGACTAGGGACTACAGACTACCTAGAGATTACAAAGAACACTACAAGACTAGGATTACAAGGACTCTACAGAATAGATTACAAGGAACTCTACAAACTAGGATACAAAGAAAATCTATAGACTATGATTGAAAGAACACTACACACTGGATTACAAGTAACTCTATAGACTAGGATTACAAGAACTTATAGACTAGGATTACAAGGAACACTACAGACTAGGATTACAAAGAAAATCTAGAGACTAGGATTACAAAGAACACTAACAGACTAGGATTACAAGGAACACTACAGACTAGGATTACAAAGAAAAATCTAGAGACTAGGATTACAAAGAACACTACACACTAGGATTACAAGTAACTCTAGAGACTAGGATTACAAAGAACACTACAGACTAGGATTACAAGGGACTACACACTACAGAGGATTACAAAGAAAAACTAGGATTACAAAGAAACTACAGACTAGGATTACAAGGAACCCTACAGACTAGGATTACAAGAACACTACAGACTAGGATTACAAAGAACACTACAGACTAAGATTACGAGGAACACTACAGATTAGGATTACACACTACAGACTAGGATTACAAAGAATATTTAGAGACTAGGATTACAAAGAACACTACAGACTAGGATTACAAGGAACTCTATAGAATAGGATTACAACACTACAGACTAGGATTACAAAGAACACTACAGACTAGGATTACAAAGAATACACTAGGATTACAAAGAACCTACAGACTAAGATTACAAGGAACACTACAGACTAGGATTACAAGGAACACTACAGACTAGGATTACAAAGAAAATCTAGAGACTAGGATTACAAAGAACACTACAGACTAAGATTACAAGGAACACTACAGACAGGATTACAAGAACCCTACAGACTAAGATTACAAGGAACACTACAGACTAGGATTACAAGGAACACTACAGACTAGGATTACAAAGAATCTAGAGACTAGGATTTAAAGAACACTACAGACTAGGATTACAAGGACACTACAGACTAGGATTACAAGGAACACTACAGACTAGGATTACAAAGAAAATCTAGAGACTAGGATTACAAAGAACACTACAGACTAGGATTACAAGGAACTCTACAGAATAGAATTACAAGGAACTCTACAAACTAGGATTACAAAGAAAATCTATAGACTATGATTGAAAGGAACACTACACACTGGGATTACAAGTAACTCTAGAGACTAGGATTACAAGAACTCTATAGACTAGGATTACAAGGAACACTACAGACTAGGATTACAAAGAAAATCTAGAGACTATGATTGAAAGGAACACACAACTCACTAGGATTACAAGTAACTCTAGAGAATAGGATTACAAGGAACACGGCAGAATAGGATTACAAGTATTAGCCAAGTGAATCCCTACCAAGTCAACAAGAAAGTCGGCTTATAATGATTTTCCAATTCTAAATACTTTATACTAATAAGGCTAGCTATTACGTGGTTGCGTGTGTTTTATAGGCGGCCAAACGGTTGATCAATGGGAGTTGAAAATTAATCGAGAACTGTAACATGATTTAATTATGAATATAGGATAAGTGCCACAGACCATTGAGATCACTAGAGGTCGGTCACCACGGGTCACATTCGTGTCAGAACTGTGGTTTTAAGTTAAATAGAAAGAGATTATATATTTACTATAGGACACAAAATTATTTCATGGCTTCACATATTGAGAGAGCGAATTAATGAGCTTAGCGGAGGTCACATTAAATGAAGACTATTGGGAGGCTATAACTTTCGATCCGGAACTTCCTCTCTCATATTACATCTATATAATAATTGTGGTTTTCCTAAAAATACGAGAGCTCACCCGCTCTCTCTCTATGTTTTTTCTACTCTTTCTTTCTTTTTTCTTTCGTTCTGAGTATACTTTTGCTGTGTAGCGTGTCCTTTTTATTCCCTTTCTTTCTTTAAAATAAAAACGAAATGGTCTATTATTTAGCCAAAGCAACGACACTCATAAGAAATACGAATTCAGTGGATAATTAATGCCAGATAATCAGGATTTACATTTGTGCATTTCATCTTAGACGATTTTGACCGTCTCATTTTTAATCAGATGGTGTTGGAAGATGTTAATGGTCGGAAGATTAAGGAACAAGCGTATCAATATATAGATATTTTCTTGGTCGTCTAAATGAGATTGTTACGACGTTTGTGTATGTGTCTATTATAAAAAAAAGTAGCGGATTGGCCTATTGCTGGTATGAGACGGACAGCGAGGGAGTCTATCCTCTTTTCGCTAGCACTAAACCAGGGAGATGCTGTGGTAATTTGCCGTGGTAAACCGCCACACCTACCTTCAGCTCCCCAAGTCTATTATAATTTAGTCAAATATTTGTAGCTGAAAACGTGTCTGAGACTGATACATAATTAATGAGGTTTTAATTTGGAAAAAAGAATAGAAACTTTATTTTAGCTATCAAAAATTAATTAGCATGTCTTTTTTCTTTCATTTCTTTCTTTATAATAAAAACGGAATGGTCCATTATTTCGGAACGGTCCATTATTTCACAGACTCATAAGAAATATGAACCCGGCAAATAAGCAACAATAGATAATCAGGATTTACACTTTTTGCATTTAATCTTGGATAATTTGGGCGGTCTCATTTTTAACCAGACGTTAAATTTTTTTAACCAGAGGGTGTTGCAAGATGATAACGGTCGGACAATTAAGAAACACGAGTATTAATATATAGATAACTTAGTCAAATATTTGGAGCTGAAAAAAAAAACGTGTCTGAGACTGCTACATAATTAATGATGTTCTAATTTGGAAAAAGGAATCGAAAACTTTTTTTAGCTATTAATATTTAATTTAGCCTCTGTCAAGAAACTGATGAAACGTCAGTTCCGTCTTGTGAAAGTATCAATCAACGAAATGTCGCCATTAAATGTGGACAAACACAAAAAACTAAATAAATAGACAAGGAAAATAAAAAAAATAAAAGAAAGATAATAAAAGAAAAGAATTCGAATCCATTTTGTACTATAATAAAACTGTCAATCCTTTTTAAAGGCGAAGCTGTCAAAAAATGAACGAAACCCAGAAACAGACCTCAAACTATATCTTCTTTTTTTTTTAAACGTTTTTTTTTGTTTTTATTGTTTTTTTAGACTTTGTATGTGCTGTCTCCAACTATATATATATATTTTAAAAAACTTATTTTTTTGTTTTTTTATCATTATTTTTCATTTTTTTTGAGACTTCATATGTGCAGTCTTCACCTATTATCTATTAATAATGTGTAGACGGTTTAAACGAATCAACTCTAAAAGGAAGGAAAAAAAGCCTAAAATAAAATAAAATAAATAAAAAACATTACTTTCAGAATAAATGAAACACGAAAAGAAATTTCAATTTTAATTTTTTTTTTACATTTGATCTCCGACCACCATTTCTTGCTAAGTAAATACTCACATTATTTAGCATGCTTTTTTTTCAGATTTTTCAACAGTTTTTAATGTTCATCAATTAAATTTGATAGGTGAATTGGTATATCATCCTTACACACACACACACACACACACACACACACACACACACACACACACACACACACATTACGGTTGTGGCGATTGTCTGCCCCTACAGGGATGGACTGGTGTACAAAAGTGTTATCTTCCCTTGCTGCCTGGGTTTCGTGATTAGGTGGCACTACTAACTGAGTATCTAAACTCAGCCCGGAAGCTCTCTGTCACTCCCTTTGGTTCTGGCATCCAGAAAAGATGGACTAGATTATTTGACTCTTATATTCATTATGAACTTTTTCTTATTTGACAAGGACTTTCGTCCTCTCTCTTTGTATCTTGTCATATATGTCATGTTCCATGTGCTCAGAAAATAAAGTCTGTATTGTTGTTATATTGTACCTCTTTGGTTGGATTTCATTATGTATGTATTCACGTACGTTGGAAGGTTTCTCTAAAACCTTCTAATGTATTATAAGAACTAGTTTTGGCCACTAAAGCCAAAACCACACACATTCAATCCTTATACGGTCATGTCATGATGAAAGCTCCGGTCCCCACTGGATCAAAGATATTAAGCATCGAGAAGTCGGTTTAATACTGACTGGGTGACCACTTAAAAAACAGCAGGTACTGTAAGCAACCCGAGACCATTTTAAAAAATGAATTGATTCGGCATTAAATGACCCGAAACGGATTGATATGCCGTTAAACAAAACAGAATAATAGAAACATGAAAAGTTTCAATACATAACTTAAAGTCGATAAATTATATTTTACAATCAGGAACTATGGATATACCACAGTATGGTAATTTAATTATTTCAATGTTTGATAAAATTCCGAAATAGTTCAGTATGTATAATATGTATAGTAATCTTGATTTAACTCTCACTCACTCATTTTTTTCTCTTTGTTTTCTTCTTTTCATCTTTTCTTCATGTTCGATTGAAATATATTAGCGTTATGTTAGGAATAACGGCTTTTGTCAGAGTAAATTCTTTGGTGTTTTAAATCAAAGCGGTTAAAATACGGAGAATTTCTGAAATATTCGAAAAAAGAATTTTAAAATTATTGTTTGAAAAACGTTCCACAGCGATAGAAAATATGTTGACGTCTTCATCGATTGCGACGGATTTTGAAAAGAAAGAAGACGGTTAGAGAATATATTAGGAATAAAGTCAGGTGGAATTCCAATTTTCAAGGCTTGGGGGTAATTTGAATTTTTCAAAAATAAAATGTATTATTTAATTTATATATATATATATATATATATATATATATATATATATATATATTGCATTTCACATAGCGCCAATACCCTTGGGAAAGGTATGAATCCATATATTCTCCCTCCAGCTATGGGTTAAATAGTATGTCAGACTGGGCCCTTCAGCCCTGGATACGTAACCAGTCTAGGAGAGGGATAACTCTGAATTCAAAATTCCTGAGGTCGGTCGCTGATTGGATTTGTGGCAACCCTTGATGCACCAATTCTTTCCTATCGACTGTGCCAAAAAGTGTGGATTGTCCAACACAAGCCTTCACCACTATAAACAAATCACTGTGTGGGTGTTCATTGTGTGTGTGAACCCTCATGCGTCGAAAATCAACGAGAGAGTCCATAATAATAATAATAATAATAATAATAATAATAATATATATATATATATATATATATATATATATATATATATATCATATCATATCATATCATATGTTGCCCAATATTTAAGATGTTTTCCTTCTGAAATAATTATCAGGTAAAGTTGAGATAAACAAAATCGACATTGAGCCGAATAAGATGTTAGATCTTTAGAAAAACAGGATTTTCCTTCGACCATTGCCGGACAGCGCATCTATGATCCAACAATCTATGCATCCTCAAAGAGCAAAAGACCCTTGAGAGCAGGCGCGTCTCCAGACCCCAACCCACACACCCGCCGACACCTCTGTGAACGCCAGCGCAATCCTCGCAGTGGATGGACTCCTTAACGCATGACATCTCTATGCCAACTGTATGTATTGAGGTAACATCTGACCCCTTGCAGAATAGCCGCTAGCAACCACCCTACTCGGGGGGCGTCAAGCGAAGTTAAGCCTGGAATATTTTCTTTGTTGACAGGGAACTGAGAGAAAACGTTAGAGATAATTCAATAATGTGTCAGACACTTTGTATTTCTCATGAGTTTCTCGTTCTTTCCTTTCTTTTCGAAATGAATTATTATCTTTTCTTTCTTTCTTTTACTTTCTCTTTCTTTGCATTCCTTCTTTCTGCCTTTTCTTTTCTCTCCTTCCTCATTCTCTCTGTGGCGTAGTGGCTAAAGTACTGGACTGCGACATCGTAGTAAGCGAGTTCGAACTCTAGTCGTTCATTTTCGGACTAAGGATAATGTCACTTATAAGCTCGTTAGCTCAGTCGCTTGCTTAGGAATCGCAAGGTTCCTGGTTCGATACGGGTCCTCACCAACTTAGCCACCCCGAAGAATTTTTATATATATATATATATACCAACCCCTCCGCACAAGCAAGATGTGACACAAGGTCAATTTCTTAAGCGGAGTTCAACAGGTTTGAATTCAGAGTTTTCCTTCTCCTAGACCGGTTGCCTAACCAAGGTTATAGAGCCCAGGTCTGCCCTACTATTTACCCATAGCTGGAGGTAGAGCAGGATTCATACCTTTCCCAAGGGTATTAGCGTTAAGTGAAAATGACGACTTTCTATGGGAGAGGGTTGGCACAGTCGGTAGAGCGTTCGGCTTGAAACCACAAGGTTCCTAGTTCGATACCGGCCCTCGCCAACTCAGCGTATGGGTAGCACAGGATGTGTGCAGTATCAGTGAGAAGCTGATAGTAGGTGTGGCGCTCTACCTCAGACACAAAAACAATCTCCTTGATCTAGTGCTAGTGAAAAGGGGATAGAATACCTCGCTGTCTGGCTGATACCGACATTAGGCCACCCGACCGACTTTATTTTTCACTTACTTATAAGCTCGTACTCATATCACTATATAACTCCTTTTGGCTGTGGCTGTAGAATACACCAACTGGACCTCTGCAGAAACGTAAGATTACCCCCTATTGGGCCACCTGTTGGTTGTGGGTTGCGATCCGTGATGCTTAAGGATGGAATGCTGGTGTCTGAGCAGTCCATGACATGTAACACTTCATTTTGGCCTTTATTCAGGTAAAACGGGGAGTCAGAGCGGTCCCTTCCAATCAATCGGCTATGGCAACCCCCAACACATTTTATCATATGTGATAAAAGTCTGTGGCTGAGGGTCTTAGCGTCCTGTGTATGACGTTAAACTGCATGTAATGGTGAAGTTTTAATTCTGGGAATGTGAACTACCACTTTATCACCATTACTACCAGGCTCTTTCGGAACCGGCGTGGTAGTACCTGTTAGGGTCCCATCTATGCGTTAAATAGATAAAAATGAGTATTAAAATGTGTTTACAAACAGTTTGAAAAAATTGAATACACAACAACAATGAATAAAACAAAATGTCATCGGAATCAAATAACCCAAGGTTTTCATGCCGTAAAATCCAACCAACCAATCGTGATTGATGATGATAATCAAAAGCACCAGCATATAACATGCCTACTAACTTTGAAGAATGACACTATACAAAAGAATGTTCTCGTGTAGAATCCGTCAATCAAAAGGTGAAGTTTCGTCAGACATTTATCTGTATTTTTCCATGACTCAGAAATTACCGTTATTTTAATTTCTACACTACAGTACATAATTCATAGGCTACCTATCAATGATGCAACACAATACACGAACAAAAACACAACAAGTTTGCGGCAAAAATAAGCTGTAAGCCAGTCAATGCTACTGGATGTCTGCACCACTTAGACTCTAACGAAACGCTTAGAGAAAAAAGCTAAATTGGAATTGTACAAAAATGAGAGTTTTAACAAATTCTGGAAGCAGCAATCCCCCCCCCCAAAAAAAAACGACTTTACTTCTTGTTCCATACAAGTAAAACAAACAAGACATGCTGGATACTGCTGGAGAAGCAAGAACGAACTCATAATTGACGTTCTTCTGCGGACACCGATACATAGTCACACCAGTGTAGGCTGACAAGCAAACACCTACATCAATCAGCTCTGTACAGATTCTGAATGTTCCGCAGAAAACCTGCCAGGAAGGGACCATTTGAGAGAGAGACGAGAGAGAGAGAGAGAGAGAGAGAGAGAGAGAGACATGGGTATCAGTTCTATCAGTGTGACCTGATGTGATGATAACTTCTCTTTCATTTGTCTGATTATTTAATTGAGTTTTGATAATTTGTATGATTTAGATTTTTTCCAGCTGTTATCATCGTTATTGTTATATACACAACGTTTCGGCCGATGTGCCCTGACAAGAAACATCTGAAGAAGGCTGGAGAGAATATAGGTCGAAACATTGTGTATATAACAATAAAGATAAAGACAACAATTCGAAAAATCTAAACAATACAAATCTTCCCTTCCCTTTGTCCTTACATTTATATATTAATAGTCATCTTCCTTAATTGTACGACTGTTACCATCTTTCATCACCCTCTGGTTAAAAATGAGACCGTCCAAATCGTCTAAGATGAAATGCAAAAATGTATATCTGATTATCTGATCTTGCTTATCCGCTGAATTCTTATTTCTTATGTGTCGTCACTTCAGCTAAATAATGGACCATTCCGTTTTTATCATAAAGTAAGAAAGGGAAGAAAAATGACATGCTACATAGAAAAATATAATAAGAAAGAAAGAAAGAAAAAAGAGAATGGAAATGATCGAGATAGGGAAGAGCACGCGGAAACGATAATGCTAATCTGTTTCAATTGAATATAATGAAAACATGATAAGAGAGTTAAATAAAAATCATTATTTACGTTTTACTTATTGGACTATGTCACAATAGCTATTAAGTAAACATATCAAACGTTGAAATAATTAAATTATCATACTGTAGTATATCCACATTTAACAATCCTTAGTAAACATTATAGCTTCAAGTAATTCTTCTTAATAACAAATAGTTTATTGTTGTATAATATCAAATATTACTATCGAATATATATATATATTATATATATATATATATATATATATATATATATATATATATATATATGAGGTAGGTAAAATGATGGTGAACAAGAAATGATAACTCAAAACAAATATAAGAGTTGAAACGTTTCGTCCGATTTATACGGACATCATCGGTCAAATGATTTTTTATTGAAAGCAAAGTTACGTGCAAGTACACGTGAATTTGGTGAGAGGGGGTGACTTAGTATCGGAAGTGAAGGGAGGGAGGTTAGGGGCAGACATGAATGAAGTGAGGGTAGTTTACAGGAAGTAGAGAAAGGATGTGAGTAGATGGGCACAGGGGTAGGTTAAGAGAGGGGGTAAAGTTCTGGTGTGTTTGATGTCAGGGGAAGATAAGGAGGAGTTTGTTTTGAGTTATCATTTCTTGTTCACCACCCTTTTACCTACCTCATACTGTCGGATTCTACTACATCCATCCTATCTCCACACACACACACACACACACACATATATATATATATATATATATATATATATATATATATAAAAGGTTCACAGTTGTATGGTTTCAAGTATTATTATCTAATACTAATAATAATATGGTTTCAAGTAATTATTTTTACCTAATAATAATCACTTCTTTTCACTTAGTTACATGGTTTTAAGTAACTGATAGTAATCCTTAGAAAACAATTATAGTTTCAAATAAATATTCTTAATACAAATAATTTACAGTTATATGATATCAAATATTCCCAGCAACTTTCACATTTTCCTTCTCTCGCTATATTCATATTTCTTCTCTCTTTCTTCTTCATTTGGTTCTCTTTCACCCCTTATTGATTTATCATTTTTCTTAATTTCTTCTTCCTTTCTTCCGTCTCGTTTCTTTAAACTAAAATTCCCTTCTTTCCTTTTCTCTTCTTTTCTTTTCTTTTCTTCATCTCTTCCTCTTTGGCCGGGCAGGGCAGGGTGTGAGGGGGATCACCTTGTGAATATCGCTGACACTGCATACCACCCTGTTAGCGTAGGCCAAACCGGGCAAAGGTGAGTGACACTTTGCTTGATACCTCCCTTGCCAAAATCGAGAAGACACCAAGGCTCACTTCGCCATATTACATTAACCGCTTTCTGATGTCACAAACTCAACCAAGCCTCTTACGACACTCATTACTTTGCGGGATGTGTGCATTAGTTCGATGGTAGAGTGAGCGCTGAGATTTTATGCCAAGGGCATTTTTCGTGACATGGATATCTAGCATTGTTATTGTGATTGAACATCGAACTATAGGCCAATGGGGGTCTGTGGCTGAATTCTCAATGCTGGCTTCAATATAGGATCCTACTTTCACTTTCATATTTAACGTTTTCACTCGAAACTATCTATCGTTGCTGGGAGATTCTCAAAACTAGAATTATATAATGTGTGGTGCGGGTGAACTTTAGCAAGTCGTAATGGTAGCTCCATCGAGCCAATATTTCCATTCAGATCCAAACAGTTACGAGCATAGCTTAAACAGGTGCATTGATTGCGTTTGCTCTTGCAACGTTTTTTTCAAGGATGGTGAATCTATAATTGATCCATACAGAAATATCTGTGCTCATTTCCTGTTATGATACTGTTCTGGATAGAACATCGATACTGCTTTTTGTTGAAAATTGAAAATGCGAAGTAAAAACCAAATGGTGGAATATTTATATGTTAATTAATTATAATGTTTCCCTCATTACGAAGAATTATCTACTTAAAAGCCTCTGAAAGTTAACCAAAGTAGTAATATTTCATCTATAGAAAGTGAGGTCAATATATATATTTGATGACATACCTCTGTTCAAGCCAAGACTAAAAAAGTTAAGTAGGCGGAGTGGCCCTTTGTCTATATCTGTTTTATTTATTATTGATGGTATTCAATTCTTTTCAACGCATATTTTAATACTAATTTTTTTTTATCTATCTAACCCATATGCGGGACCTAACAGGTACTACCATTCTAGATTTTATTCTCGATGGCTATTCAACATTTATTTCAAACTCAATTAAAAAAAACAACATATTTTCAGAATTAATTCTATTGTCTTAAAACAGAATGATATATATATATATATATATATATATATATATATATATATATATATATATATATATATATATATATATATATACACACTATGAAAAGTAAAAGGAGGAAATATATATTAGTATTTATATTTTTGCTTGAAGGCAATTACAATACGCATATCGCATAATATTCGATAATTATAGAAGATAATAATGACAAGTGAATTTCGCAAAGAATTGTGTGTAGAACATCGTACAGACTGTTTCAACTTTATTAAGTCTCATCAGCGATGTATACTAACGATTTCGCTCTGACAGAAATCGAAACCGAAGCAAAAATATAAATATTAATATATACTTTATTCAACAATGCTTCTAAAATAAACAAGCACCCACAAATCTTATTTACTTCGCCGAAGAGCATAAAGCCCGAGTTTGTTATTGTTCACTCAGCGCCCCCTTGCTTCATATGGTAGAGACGTCTCAGTATCATTGCCAGGTTAATTTCGCAGGAATTTCTCCGTGCTGTATCGTGGCCGAAGCAGTAGAGTTTCCGTCTATCGTGCTGAAGTCCCGGTTTCGTTTTCTGTCGAAGGGAAATCGTTAGTATACATCGCTGATGAGACTTAATAAAGTTGAAACAGTATGTACGATGTTCTACACACCGAGTAATTCTTTGCGAAATTCACTTGTCATTATTATCTTCTATAATTATCGAATTTTATGCGATATACGCATTGTAATTGCCTTCAAGCAAAAATATAAATATCAATATATAATATATATATATGGGGGGTGTATGTGTGAATGGTTGTAAATATATAATTTTCAATTTTTCTTATATATATATCACATGTGTGTGAGTGAATACCCTGGTATATGTACTTATAATTACCGGCCACTCAGATTTAAAGGGTTAACTTGATATGTACAACCTCACTAACAGTTTAGAGATGTCCCCCAATTTCCTCCGAGGAAATGGCAAGATTATCATCGATATCGACAACCTACATTTCCTATCTACATTCATAGTTGCCATCAACAAAAGACTCAATACAGAGATTGCTCTCCGAATTTCAAATGCTTCCAAATCATTTGCTCGGCTGAAGAGGCGAGTCTGGTTCAACAGAGACAACTCCTTGAAAAGCTAAATGTGCAGTATACTGTGACAACCCTCCTATACGGTGCAGAACCCTGGTCGATATACAAAGCGGATGCCCATAGACTACATATCTACTACATGCGTCACTTGCACAGTATATCAAATGTCAAATGGTGGCAACATGTTTCAAACAGGACCACCCTAAAGAAAACTGGACTCCTTGGCATTCACGAAATACTTGTCCAACGCAACCCGGGATGTGCTGGCCACTTAAACAGACTTGGGGATGACAGACTACCAAAGCAGATTCTGTACTCTCAACTGAGAGAGGGATCTCGTGGAATCGGTAAACAAAGGCTCAGATACACAGACAACATGAAGAGAAACCGGGAAGACTTTAACATCCCTATAGGCAGTTGGCAAGACGCAACCGGATACCGAATAAATTGGAGAAAAAGGATTAGCGTGGTGTCATCATCAGGTACCATGGACAGCAAGTAATAATATCCTATCCAACCAACAGACTAACAGCTAATAAACACATTATAACACTGGTAGAAGTTTATTATTATTATTATTATTATTATTATTATTATTATTATTATTATTATCATGTTCACTCCTGTGAGTTTTTCACGCCAGCGTTAGCTGACGGTCTTTCGCTGGAGTCTGGGTGACAACAAGTCTCCTCATATCTCCAGGACTCTTCTGAGTATTCTAGCTGATTTCAGCAATGCTGTTGTCTGGATGGTCTCAATTCTTCCTCTGGTTTCCAATTCCTCTAGTCAAAAGACTATACTTTTGGAGACCGTTCCTAGTGCACCAACTACAATTGGTATCACTTTTACCCTCATATTTCACAGCTTTTTCAACTCTCTGGCAAGGTCCGGGTATTTGTCTATCTTTTCGCTTATCTTCATCTTCCCCCTGTGTTCTGCTGGTACTGCAAAATCTACCAGTTGACAAGTTCTCTTTTTTTGTTAATTATTATTATTATTATTATTATTATTATTATTATTATTATTATTTTCACTCCATTAGAGCTTGTCACACCTGCCTGAGCCGGTGGTTCTATGGAGGCTGAGTAACAGCAAGTCTCATCAGGTCTCCACGACTCTTCTGAGTATTCCATATTCCAGCCGATCTCAACAATGCTGTAGTCTGTATAGTTTCGATTCTTCCTCTGATTTCCAGTTCATCTAGAATCTTTTCTAGACCCCTGTGGACAGTTCCTAGGGCACTAATTATAATTAGAACGATCTTCACCTTCATGTTCCACAGTTTTCTTAGTTCTCTGGCAATGTCCAAGTATTTATTTATCTTTTCGCTTTCTTTTACTTTTACTCGGTGATCAGCCGGGACGGCAAAATCCTGGAGATGATAAGTTTTCTTATTATTGATCAACACCAGGTCTGGTTTCATGGCTCGAGTTAAGTGATCCGTCTGTACCTCAAAGTCCAAAAGAATTGTTTGTGTCCCATTCTCCAGGACAGATTCTGGCCTGTGCATATACCATTTAGTTGAATGGTGAAAATTGAATTTCTTGCACAGTTCCCAGTGAATCATCTTTCCCACTCAGTCGTGTCTAGTCTTGTACTCTCTTTGTGCGAGTTTACTGCATTCGTTTATTATGGGATTGACAGTTTCGTCTTTTTCCCCACACATTCGATACTTGCTATTCTGTTGTGTCTTATCTAGTTTTGCTTTTATGTAATTTGTCCCTATCTGTTTTTGGTTTTATGTATTATTATTATTATTATTATTATTATTATTATTATTATTATTATTGTGTTTAATATTTCTTTCTTTGCTCTGGGCGGAAATCTTCCGCGCACCTTGCCGGGAGCTAAGTGACGCTAATTCTCCTCAGGTCACATCTCTTAGAAGTCTTGCAATATCGTTGTTTGCATCAATTATTAATTCGATTTGTCCGAGTATTTTCTTCAACTCTCCTTTTCCTTGTCTCAAAAGTGAATACAATTGACACTTTTATAATTTACGAACTTGCCTTGGCACTTTTGTTATTTGCTCTCAAAACGTTCTGCCTAAGATATTCATAATTCTTCGTCTGCCAGCTGCCTTCTATTCTATTGTCAGTGTAATTTGTTTAAATGGTTACATGATTGATTCTAATGGCATTTCAAATCGTCTGGGTTATATTATGACTATATGTTGTGGGATCACGTTTATTTTACGTTATTGTCAAGAAATCTTATGCCTTGAATCACGTTCATTGGAATGTCATATATATATATTTTGTTATATGATATAAAATATTTTACGTTAAGTAAATGATATCAATTATTAATTAATATATATATATATACCTTTTCTTACTCTATCTTTCTCTCTTTCTCTTTCTCTTTACAATATATGTTATGGGATCAAGTTTATTTTACGTTATTGTCAAGTTATCTTATGCCTTGAGTATTATGAATCACGTTTCATTGGAAGGTCATATATATATATATATATTTTGTTATATGATATAACATTTCTTACGTTAAGTAAATGATATCAATTATTAATATATATATACCTTTTCTTACTCTATCTTTCTCTCTTTCTCTTTCTCTTTACAAAATGAAGTCGCTTTCTTTTCTTTCGTTTTTTCTTTTTTTCTTTCTTCTTTCTTAATTTGGCTGATTTTTTCACTATCTTCTTCCTGTTCCATCAGACATTTTTATCAACAATTACGGACATTCTTCTCCCACTCTCACTCTATCTCCCTATCCCTCTCCCTATCTCTCTTTCTCTCTCTCTCTCTTTCTCTTTCTCTCTCTTTCTCTCTCTCTCTCTCTCTCTCTCTCTCTCTCTCTATATATATATATATATATATATATATATATAAAACACCGTATTATATTCAAAAGATTCTAAACGAAAGATCCTTGGAATATATAATTTAGAATAATAATATAATAAGATAATAATTTTTAAGATCTATAAAAACTAACTTTTTGCATATTTTTACTTTGTTCCCTAAAGCAATAAGTTCAAGGTGAACACTTTATGGTAACAATTTTAAATTATGTAATATATCTATAATAATGATATTATTTAGCTTTATATATAATTATTAAAAAACAATGTCATACCCACTTAAAAATTCAAGTCAATCTAGAATTATTGATAAAGAAAAATAACACTTAACCATTTATAGTCTAAATATTTTATTTATTCTTTTCATCTATTTAGATTTAAAATATATCTTTCCTAAATCATTCATCGTTTTAAGTCTGAGTAAATAATCCATACAATTCTCTAGTAAATAATTTTATTTATTTTTTCATTTCTACAACACAAAACTTTATTCAAAAATATTTCAGTTGACGGCTTTTATCTTAAATTCAAAAGGATACAATTGTTGCAATTTATAACGGAAATTGCATAGACAATATTAGACAGAAAAAAATCCAATTACTTCTCAACATAACTTTACAAACTTCACTCCTCAACATAACTTTACAAAAGTAAAACATTATTTTACCTTCTCCAATATTTCATATAATAATTTAATGCTTCGATAGAGAGTCTCATAGAGTGTGAAAGAGTTTTTTTTCTATTAAAGACCTCTCTCAAAAGTTGTCATTATTTCTTTTTCTTTTGGGAGAGGTCTCTCGGAAAATATATTTTTCAATTATTCTATTCATTTCATTCATTTTTATTATTAAATATTACTTATTACATATTACTTATATTCATTAATTAATTTTTGCATTAATTCTTAACTATATATATATATATATATATATATATATATATATATATATATATTATATATATATATATATATATATATATATATATATATATATTATAAACACAGAATACATAATTAATTAAAATACACGTTCCTCATAATAAATAGTACATAATATGTATATTTTACTATATACATTGTATTACTTTACACGTTCCTCATAGTATATAGTGCATATTATGTATATTTTACTATATATACATATATCAAATAAATAAGAATACATAATACATAAATATATAAATAGATGAAAATAATAAAATTGAAATTGAATGAACAACGGCTATTACGGCTATCACGACCTTCCGCGTGGCGTTTAAAAAAAAAAGAGAACACCACGAGACGCGTGTTTATAACATTAAAAAACAAAAAAACAAAAAAAAAAACGCGTCCATTTCCGAAAATCGTCTCTGAAGATAAAGTTTACTTTGAAATCGATACCAAAAAAAAAAAAAGAAGATATTTTTGTTTTTATTTTTTATGTGCATTGTATTGGCCTTCAAATCATTAATATATATATATATATATATATATATATATATATATATATATATATATATATATATATATATATGAGGAGTGAAGGATTGAATAAATCCCACAAAATGTGGTTGAGAATAGAGGAACATGTGGATATAATAAAACAACAACTGAATTCAATTGACATTTCGCATTATTATTGAAGCATTTTCAAAATTTATTGACATAAGTGGTTGTACATTCTGCTTTTATTGTGAGAAGGTAAAT
>CM042144.1:72478937-72481437 GCA_023376005.1 Doryteuthis pealeii | reverse complement strand
TATTTAATGTGTATATATGTATTTACTTTGTCGTTAATTGTTTTATTTTCAAAGTTTCCTCCGCACATACACATACGCACAACTGCTCTTTATATATGTATAGATATAACAAAGGAATATATTTTGCACACACGGTCGGAAAGAAAATACACGGTGAGGAGTTTTTTTTTTCTAGCGTTTTGTTCTATGCTAGTAAGTATTGAGTAATTCAGCAAAGTTCTTTTATTGGAGTTTTTCTTGGCGGCAAGGTCTATTTCTTCCAGTGTTAATTTTCTTATTTCTGCAATTCTGAAGAAGTCTTGTGGCCCTCTCACAAGATTCCTTCTAGCGCTCTGGTCTGACTGACTTTTTAACTATTCAGTGTGTCTTTTATATAGAAAAAATGTAGTATTCTTCAATCGTGACAAGGTTAGCCATGCGTCAGTCCCCAAAATAAGTCTACCCCTTGATTTCTGACAGCTTGATAAACATATCAGCATATACATGCATCTGTAAACACGATAAGTAAAATATATATTTACCAACCCCTCCGCACGAGTAGGATGTGACACAAGGCCAATTTCTTAAGCGGAGTTCAACAGGTTTGAATTCAGTTTCCTATCCTAGACCGGTTGCCTAACCAAGGTTAAGCCCAGTCTGCCCTACTTTTAATCCATACCTGTAGGGAGAGTAGGATCATACCTTTCCCAAGGGTATTAGCGCTAAAGTAAAATGCAATTACCACATCGAGGATTTGAACTCGTGAGACGAGTCCGTTTCCCATCATTTTAACGATTACCCCACGAGCTTCCAGCGATAAGTAAAATAAAGGTATATACAATATTTGATTTTCATATTCTAACTAAACCATTTCCTTTAACTAACAAAAATAACTCTTACACCTTTCCTCTTCCAACATGAAGAACTCGCCGTGCTATAATGCGCCATTAACCTTATGACTACACGATGCTAATTTGAGAGCAACGAGCTTCCATGAATTAAACTAGTAAGTCAGGATACCACTGTAAGCAATTTCCATTTCCGCATTTTTGGATAAATTCAATTGGAATCATTTCCAATCTATAAATAGATAAATAGACGATTAAACTACATTTAACTTCTTTTCCGATTTGCCAGCGCGAACGCGAGAAAAAGTTTAGAAAAGTCAGGTTTTAGTTGGGCGCTGAACAGAACTGATCTTACTGGCGCTCTGTCCGTTGAAACTAAATTCTTATCACGCGTATTTGATTTGATCCGGATCTTAAAAATAATAAAGAGTTCTAAACAAATCAAAGTCTTGTATTTATTAGCTAAAAACTAAAAAAACACAACAACGCCAACATAAGTCGTCCCAGTATCAAGCAAGAAGATCCCATCCCAGATTAAGAAGAACCTCTACCAGTCCAAAGCAGCCCAGATAGTAAGATAGAAGAGCAAGCAGATAGACGAAGCCATCTACTCATAAAAATAAAGATAAGTATCTATATATATAATATATAAATATTTTTGGGGAGATTATGTGCTTAATTGAAGTCATACCTAATTTGAAAATTAATTATTTATAATTAAATGAATTAGGCGTGCATATCGGTTTAAATGTAAGGCGTAAACAAATCGAGAAAAAGTCAATCTTCTGTATGTACATTTCAGCCTATTAGGCCTCATCAGCAGAGTTATAGACAGGGCTGGTGCTTTGTGCGTGATTCGAACCCTACCTGTCAGGCTGACAGGCTGGGACTCTAACTATTACACTAGCTGGCTTATCCAGATTTTCTCGTTTATTTTAAACTGATATATGTATCGCACTTTTTGGTTGAATCACGCAAAAAGCACATGCCCTGTCTATAACTCTGCTGCAGAGACTTTTCTTGATTTGTTTATGCCTTACATTTAAACCGATATTGCACGCCTAATTCATTTAATTATAACTAATTAATTCTCAAATTTAGGCATGACTTCAATTAAGCAAATATCTCCCCAAAATTGATTGTTTGTCCACGTTACATATAATATATATATATATATATATATATATAGATAGCCACGGGTATGTAGGTGTGCTTCACTATACTCACTTAACATGAGAAATTTTTGTATACACCTTTATATTCGGTACATAAATAGCGGAACTAGGAGAGGAGATGGGTGCTTACTGGTTTGCTTCGTTTGGTGCATCTTTTTCTGGGCTTTCTTCCTTCTGCTGGGCTGGTTGTCTGCTATTTCTTGATTGGCGAGGATTAATCAAGATTATTATAAAACTATTTTTCTTTATTCTTTATTAAAAACTCGGAAGCCCAAAATGGGTTTTTAACCGCCCGCGGGAGAAAAGCTGCATCTCCCAGGAGCAACGACTCTTACGTCTGGTTCTTTTCTACTAACGGCCAAAAGCTAACTAACTAAACCAGTTTCCATTTTCCCCACGCTCCGCGTCCAACCAGATCAGTGATCGGCTCTAGTTCAGAGAGGTGCAAAAACTTGCGTTCCTGTTCCAATCTCATTTCTCTCTGGGTTGGGAATGGTG
>CM042144.1:72441473-72478837 GCA_023376005.1 Doryteuthis pealeii | reverse complement strand
CCTTGGAATACGAACCAGTCTAGGAGAGGGATACTCTGAATTCAAAATTCCTGAGGTCGTCGCTGATTGGATTTGTGGCAACCTTGATGCACCAATTCTTTCCTATCGACTGTGCCAAAAAGTGTGGATTGTCCAACACAAGCCTTCACCACTATAAACAATCACTGTGTGGGTGTTCATTGTGTGTGTGAACCCTCATGCGTCGAAAATCAACGAGAGAGTCCATAATAATAATAATAATAAATAATAATAATAATATTATATATATATTAATAATATATATATATATATCATATCATATCATATGTTGCCCAATATTTAAGATGTTTTCCTTCTGAAATAATTATCAGGTAAGAGTTGAGATAAACAAAATCGACATTGAGCCGAATAAGATGTTAGATCTTTAGAAAAACAGGATTTTCCTTCGACCATTGCCGGACAGCGCATCTATGATCCAACAATCTATGCATCCTCAAGAGCAAAAGACCCTTGAGAGCAGGCGCGTCTCCAGACCCCAACCCACACACCGCCGACACCTCTGTGAAACGCCAGCGCATCCTCGCAGTGGATGGACTCCTAACGCATGACATCTCTATGCCAACTGTATGTATTGAGGTAACATCTGACCCCTTGCAGAATAGCCGCTAGCACCACCCCTACTCGGGGGCGTCAAGCGAAGTTAAGCCTGGAAATATTTCTTTGTTGACAGGGAAACTGAGAGAAAACGTTAGAGATAATTCAATAATGTGTCAGACACTTTGTATTTCCTCATGAGTTTCTCGTTCTTTCCTTTCTTCGAAATGAATTATTATCTTTCTTTCTTTCTTCTTTTACTTTTTCTTCTTTGCATTCCTTCTTTCTGCCTTTTCTTTTCTCTCCTTCCTCATTCTCTCTGTGGCGTAGTGCTAAAGTACTGGACTGCGACATCGTAGTAAGCGAGTTCGAACTCTAGTCGTTCATTTTCGGACTAAGGATAATGTCACTTATAAGCTCGTTAGCCTCAGTCGCTTGCTTAGGAATCGCAAGGTTCCTGGTTCGATACGGGTCCTCACCAACTTAGCCACCCGAAGAATTTATATATATATATATACCAACCCTCGCACAAGCAAGATGTGACACAAGGTCAATTTCTTAAGCGGAGTTCAACAGGTTTGAATTCAGAGTTTTCCTTCTCCTAGACCGGTTGCCTAACCAAGGTTATAGAGCCCAGGTCTGCCCTACTATTTACCCATAGCTGGAGGGAGAGCAGGATTCATACCTTTCCCAAGGGTATTAGCGTTAAGTGAAAATGACGACTTTCTATGGGAGAGGGTTGGCACAGTCGGTAGAGCGTTCGGCTTGAAACCACAAGGTTCCTAGTTCGATACCGGCCCTCGCCAACTCAGCGTATGGGTAGCACAGGGATGTGTGCAGTATCAGTGAGAAGCTGATAGTAGGTGTGGCGCTCTACCTCAGACACAAAAACAATCTCCTTGGTCTAGTGCTAGTGAAAAGGGGATAGAATACCTCGCTGTCTGGCTGATACCGACATTAGGCCACCCGACCGACTTTATTTTTCACTTACTTATAAGCTCGTACTCATATCACTATATAACTCCTTTTGGCTGTGGCTGTAGAATACACCAACTGGACCTCTGCAGAAACGTAAGATTACCCCCTATTGGGCCACCTGTTGGTTGTGGGTTGCGATCCGTGATGCTTAAGGATGGAATGCTGGTGTCTGAGCAGTCCATGACATGTAACACTTCATTTTGGCTTTTATTCAGGTAAAACGGGGAGTCAGAGCGGTCCCTTCTGATCAAGCAGCTATGGAAACCCCCAACACATTTTATCATATGTGATAAAAGTCTGTGGCTGAGGGTTTTAGCGTCCTGTGTATGACGTTAAACTGCATGTAATGGTGAAGTTTTAATTCTGGAATGTGAACTACCACTTTATCACCATTACTACCAGGCTCTTTCGGAACCGGCGTGGTAGTACCTGTTAGGGTCCCATCTATGCGTTAAATAGATAAAAATGAGTATTAAAATGTGTTTACAAACAGTTTGAAAAAATTGAATACACAACAACAATGAATAAAACAAAATGTCATCGGAATCAAATAACCCAAGGTTTTCATGCCGTAAAATCCAACCAACCAATCGTGATTGATGATGATAATCAAAAGCACCAGCATATAACATGCCTACTAACTTTGAAGAATGACACTATACAAAAGAATGTTCTCGTGTAGAATCCGTCAATCAAAAGGTGAAGTTTCGTCAGACATTTATCTGTATTTTTCCATGACTCAGAAATTACCGTTATTTTAATTTCTACACTACAGTACATAATTCATAGGCTACCTATCAATGATGCAACACAATACACGGACAAAAACACACACAAGTTTGCGGCAAAAATAAGCTGTAAGCCAGTCAATGCTACTGGATGTCTGCACCACTTAGACTCTAACGAAACGCTTAGAGAAAAAAGCTAAATTGGAATTGTACAAAAATGAGAGTTTTAACAAATTCTGGAAGCAGCAAATCCCCCCCCCCCAAAAAAAACGACTTTACTTCTTGTTCCATACAAGTAAAACAAACAAGACATGCTGGATACTGCTGGAGAAGCAAGAACGAACTCATAATTGACGTTCTTCTGCGGACACCGATACATGGTCACACCAGTGTAGGCTGACAAGCAAACACCTACATCAATCAGCTCTGTACAGATTCTGAATGTTCCGCAGAAAACCTGCCAGGGAAGGGACCATTTGAAACGAGAGAGAGAGAGAGAGAGAGAGAGAGAGAGAGAGGGGGGGAGAGAGAGAGACATGGGTATCAGTTCTATCAGTGTGACCTGATGTGATGATAACTTCTCTTTCATTTGTCTGATTATTTAATTGAGTTTTGATAATTTGTATGATTTAGATTTTTCCAGCTGTTATCATCGTTATTGTTATATACACAACGTTTCGGCCGATGTGCCATGACAAGAAACACCTGAAGAAGGCCGGAGAGATTATAGGTCGAAACATTGTGTGTATAACAATAAAGATAAGGACAACAGTTCGAAAAATCTAAACAATACAAATCTTTCCTTCCCTTTGAACTTACATTTATATATTAATAGTCGTCTGTTACCATCTTTCATCACCCTCTGGTTAAAGATGAGACCGTTCAAATCGTCTAAGATGAAATGCAAACATGTATATCCTGATTATCTGATCTTGCTTATCCGCCGAATTCTTATTTCTTATGTATCGTCACTTCAGCTAAATAATGGACCATTCCGTTTTGATCATAAAGTAAGAAAGGGAAGAAAAATGACATGCTACATAGAAAAATATAACAAGAAAAAAAAAGAAAGAAAAAAGAGAAGGGAATGATCGAGAGAGGGGGAGAGCACGCGGAAACGATAATGCTAATCTGTTTCAATTGAATATAATGAAAAGATGATAATAGAGTTAAATCAAAATTATTTATTCGTTTTACTTATTGGACTATGTCACAATAGCTATTAAGTAAACATATCAAACGTTGAAATAATGAAATTATCATACTGTAGTATATCCACATTTAACAATCCTTAGTAAACAATTATAGCTTCAAGTAATTCTTCTTAATACAAATGTTTATTGTTGTATAATATCAAATATTACTATCGAATATATATATATATAATATATATATATATAATATATAATATATATAATGAGGTAGGTAAAAGGATGGTGAACAAGAAATGATAACTCAAAACAAATATAAGAGTTGAAACGTTTCGTCCGATTTATACGGACATCATCGGTCAAATGATTTTTTATTGAAAGCAAAGTTACGTGCAAGTACACGTGAATTTGGTGAGGGGGGTGACTTAGTATCGGAAATGAAGGGAGGGAGGATAGGGGTAGACATGAATGAAGTGAGGGTAGTTTACAGGAAGTAGAGAAAGAATGTGAGTAGATGGGCACAGGGGTAGGTTAAGAGAGGGGGTAAAGTTCTGGTGTGTTTGATGTCAGGGGAAGATAAGGAGGAGTTTGTTTTGAGTTATCATTTCTTGTTCACCATCCTTTTACCTACCTCATACTGTCGGATTCTACTACATCCATCCTATCTCCACACACACACACACACACACACACACAAATATATATATATATATATATATATATAAAAGGCTCACAGTTGTATGGTTTCAAGTATTATGATCTAATACTAATAATAATATGGTTTCAATTAATTATTTTTACCTAATAATAATCACTTCTTTTCACTTAGTTACATGGTTTTAAGTAACTGATAGTAATCCTTAGAAAACAATTATAGTTTCAAATAACTATTCTTAATACAAATAATTTACAGTTATATGATATCAAATATTCCCAACAACTTTCACATTTTCCTTCTCTCTCTATTTTCATATTTCTTCTCTCTTTCTTCTTCATTTTGTTCTCTTTCACCCCTTATTGATTTATCATTTTTCTTAATTTCTTCTTCCTTTCTTCCGTCTCGTTTCTTTAAACTAAAATTCCCTTCTTTCCTTTTCTCTTCTTTTCTTTTCTTTTCTTCATCTCTTCCTCTTTGGCCGGGCAGGGCAGGGTGTGAGGGGGATCACCTTGTGAATATCGCTGACACTGCATACCACCCTGTTAGCGTAGGCCAAACCGGGCAAAGGTGAGTGACACTTTGCTTGATACCTCCCTTGCCAAAATCGAGAAGACACCAAGGCTCACTTCGCCATATTACATTAACCGCTTTCTGATGTCACAAACTCAACCAAGCCTCTTACGACACTCATTACTTTGCGGGATGTGTGCATTAGTTCGATGGTAGAGTGAGCGCTGAGGTTTTATGCCAAGGGCATTTTTCGTGACATGGATATCTAGCATTGTTATTGTGATTGAACATCGAACTATAGGCCAATGGGGGTCTGTGGCTGAATTCTCAATGCTGGCTTCAATATAGGATCCTACTTTCACTTTCATATTTAACGTTTTCACTCGAAACTATCTATCGTTGCTGGAGATTCTCAAACTAGAATATATATATAATGTGTGGTGCGAGTGGACTTTAGCAAGTCGTAATGGTAGCTCCATCAAGCCAATATTTCCATTCAGATCCAAACAGTTACGAGCATAACTTAAACAGGTGCATTGATTGCGTTTGCTCTTGCAACGTTTTTTTCAAGGATGGTGAATCTATAATTGATCCATACAGAAATATCTGTGCTCATTTCCTGTTATGATACTGTTCTGGATAGAAAATTGATACTGCTTTTTGTTGAAAATTGAAAATGCGACGTAAAAACCAAATGGTGGAATATTTATATGTTAATTAATTATACTGTTTCACTCATTACGAAGAATTATCTACTTAAAACCATCTGAAAGTAATATTTCATCTATAGAAAGTGAGGTCAATATATATATTTGATGACATACCTCTGTTCAAGCCAAGACAAAAAAAGTTAAGTAGGCGGAGTGGTCCTTTGTCTATATATGTTTTATTTATTATTGACTGTATGTGTGTGTGAGTGAATACCCTGGTTTATGTACTTATAATTACCGGCCACTCAGATTTAAAGGGTTAACATATGTACAACCCCACTAACAGTTTAGTGATGTCTCCCAATTTCCTCCGAGGAAATGGCAAGATTATCATCGATATCGACAACCTACATTTCCTATCTACATTCATAGTTGCCATCAACAATAGACTCAATACAGTGCTTGCTCTCCAAATTTCAAATGCTTCCAAAGCATTTGGTCGGCTGAAGAGGCGAGTCTGGTTCAACAGAGACAACTCCTTGAAAAACTAAATGTGCAGTATACCGTGACATAGTTCTCTCAACCCTCCTGTACGGTGCGGAACCCTGGTCGATATACAAAGCGGATGCCCATAGACTACATGTCTATTACATGCGTCACTTGCACAGTATATTAAATGTCAAATGGTGGCAACATGTTTCAAACAGGACCACCCTAAAGAGAGCTGGACTCCTTGGCATTCACGAAATACTGTTACGTTGTAATACTCACGGTACTAAAACTCCGATAAAAAATCACAACACGAGAAACATGTCGTCACAACTCCCAGCCTTTATTAACGTGCTCGTCTAGTGGCTTCTACCAGGGAGGAGGGGGCAGAGAGAACGAGAGAGAGAGAACACTACTAGATTACTTTCTGGGCTCTAATCAGGTCTGTACACTAGGCCCGCCACTGGCAAAAAGAGGACGAACCCTTTCTTACTTCCCCCACGTCACCACGTGACTTCCGTCAATACCCGACTTCCGGTCAACACCCGACTTCCGCTTGCCCCTCAATTCTTCGTTCGGGGTCACGCTACGGTCAAAACCATCGCTCTCCTCTTTTGGGTCATTACTATTTTTTAAGCCTTTGTTATTTATTCCTCCCCCTTCCATTAGCAGTTCTAGCTCACAAGGGTCATATTGCTACAATACTTGTCCAACGCAACCCGGGATGTGCTGGCCACTTAAACAGACTTGGGGATGACAGACTACCAAAGTAGATTCTGTACTCTCAACTGAGAGAGGGATCACGTGGAATCGGTAAACAAAGGCTCAGATACACAGACAACATCAATAGAAACCTGGAAGACTTTAACATCCCTATAGGCAGTTGGCAAGACGCAACCGGAGACCGAATAAATTGGAGAAAAAGGATTAGCGTGGTGTCATCATCGGGTACCATGGACAGCAAGTAATAATACCCTATCTATCCACTCCTGTGAGTTTTTCACGCCAGCGTTAGCTGATGGTCTTTCACTGGAGTCTCCTCATATCTCCAGGACTCTTCTGTGTATTCTGGCTGATTTCAGCAATGCAGTTGTCTGGATGGTCTCAATTCTTCCTCTGGTTTCCAATTCCTCTAGTCTTTTTTCTATACTTTTGGAGACCGTGATACCAACTACAATTGGTATCACTTTTACCCTCATATTCCACAGCTTTTTCAACTCTCTGGCAAGGTCCCGGTATTTATCTATCTTTTCGCTTCGCCCTGTGTTCTGCTGGTACCGCAAAATCTACCTGTTGACAAGTTCTCTTTGTTTTATTAATCAATAATAGGTCTAGTCTTCTAGCTGGGATTATTATTATTATTATTATTATTATTATTATTATTATTATTATTATTATTATTATTATTTTCTCTCCATTAGAGCTTTTCACATCTGCCTGAGCTGGTGGTTCAATGGAGGCTGAATGACAGCAAATCTCATCAGGTCTCCACGACTCTTCTGAGTATTCCATATTCCAGCCGATCCCAACAATGCTGTAATCTGGATGGTTTCGATTTTTCCTCTGATTTCCAGTTCATCTAAAATCTTTTCTAGTGCACAGTTCCTAGGGCACTAATTATAATTAGAACGATCTTCACCTTCATGTTCCACAGTTTTCTTAGTTCTCTGGCAAGGTCTAAGTATTTATTTATTTATCTTTTCACTTTCTTTTACTTTTACTCGGTGATCAGCCGGGACGGCAAAATCCACGAGATGATCAGTTTTCTTATTATTATTGATCAACACCAGGTCTGGTTTCATGGCTGGGATTAGGGGATCCGTCTGTACCTTAAAGTCCAAAAGAATTGTTTGTGTCCCATTCTCCAGGACAGATTCAGGCTTGTGCATATACCATTTAGTTGAATGGTGAAAATCGAATTTCTTGCACAGTTCCCAGTGAATCATCTTTCCCACTCAGTCGTGCCTAGTCTTGTACTCTCTTTGTGCGACTTTACTGCATTCGTTTATTATGGGATTGACAGTTTCGTCTTTTTCCCCACACATTCGATACTTGCTATTCTGTTGTGTCTTATCTAGTTTTGCTTTTATGTAATTTGTCCCTATCTGTTTTTGGTTTTATGTATTATTATTATTATTATTATTATTATTATTATTATTATTATTATTGTGTTTAATATTTCTTTCTTTGCTCTGGGCGGAATCTTCCGCGCACTTGCCGGGAGCTAAGTGACGCTAATTCTCCTCAGGTCACATCTCTTAGAAGTCTTGCAATATCGTTGTTTGCATCAATTATTAATTCGATTTGTCCGAGTATTTTCTTCAACTCTCCTTTTTCCTTGTCTCAAAAGTGATACAATTGACCACTTTTATAATTTACGAACTTGCCTTGGCACTTTTGTTATTTGCTCAAACGTTCTGCCTAAGATATTCATAATTCTTCGTCTGCAGCTGCCTTCTATTCTATTGTCAGTGTAATTTGTTTAAATGGTTACTGATTGATTCTAAATGGCATTTCAAATCGTCTGGGTTATATTATGACTATATGTTGTGGGATCACGTTTATTTTACGTTATTGTCAAGAAAATCTTATGCCTTGAGGATTATGAATCACGTTCATTGGAATGTCATATATATATATATTTTGTTAAATATATAAATATTTTACGTTAAGTAAATGATATCAATTATTAATATATATATATAAACCTTTTCTTACTCTATCTTCTCTCTTTCTCTTCTCTTTACAATATATGTTGTGGGATCACGTTTATTTTACGTTATATTGTCAAGTTATCTTATGCCTGAGTATTATGAATCACGTTTATTGGAAGGTCATATATATATATATATATTTTGTTATAATGATATAACATTTCTTACGTTAAGTAAATGATATCAATTATAATATATTATATACCTTTTCTTACTCTATCTTTCTCTCTTTCTCTTTCTCTTAACAAATGAAGTCGCTTTCTTTTCTTTCGTTTTTTCTTTTTTCTTTCTTCTTTCTTAATTTGGCTGATTTTTTCACTATCTTCTTCTTGTTCCATCAGACATTTTTATCAACAATTACGGACATTATTCTCCCACTCTCACTCTATCCCTCCTATCCCTCTCCCCTATCTCTCTTTCTCTCCTTTCTCTTTCTCTCTCTTTCTCTTTCTCTCTCTCTCTCTTTCTCTCTTCTCTCTCTCTCTCTCTCTCTCTCTCTCTTATCATATATTATATATATATATATATATATATAAAACACCGTATTATATTCAAAAGATTCTAAACGAAAGATCCTTGGAATATATAATTTAGAATAATAATATAATAAGATAATAATTTTAAGCTCTATAAACTAACTTTTTGCATATATTTTACTTGTTCCCTAAAGCAATAAGTTGAAGGTGAACACTTTATGGTAACAATTTTAAATTATGTAATATATCTATAATAATGATATTATTTAGCTTTATATATAATTATTAAAAAACAATGTCATACCCACTTAAAATTCAAGTCAATCTAAATTATTGATAAAGAAAAATAACACTTAACCATTTATAGTCTAAATATTTTATTCTATTCTTTTCATCTATTTAGATTTAAAATATATTTTTCCTAAATCATTCATCGTTTTAAGTCTGAGTAAATAATCCATACAATTCTCTTAGTAAATAATTTTATTTATTTTTTCATTTTCTACAAAACACTTTATTCAAAAATATTTCAGTTGACGGCTTTTATCTTAAATTCAAAAGGATACAATTGTTGCAATTTATAACGGAAATTGCATAGACAATATTAGACAGAAAAAAATCCAATTACTTCTCACATAACTTTACAAACTTCACTCCTCACACTAACTTTACAAAGTAAAACATTATTTTACCTTCTCCAATATTTTATATAATAATTTAATGCTTCGGAAGAGAGTCCCATAGAGTGTGAAAAGGTTTTTTTCTATTTAAAGACCTCTCTCAAAAGTTGTCATTATTTCTTTTTCTTTTGGGAGAGGTCTCTCGGAAAATATATTTTTCAATTATTCTATTCTTTCATTCATTTTATTATTAAATATTACTTATTACATATTACTTACATTCATTAATTAATTTTTGCATTAATTCTTAACTATATATATATATATATATATATATATATATATATATATATATATATATATATAATATATATTAAACACAGAATACATAAATTATTAAAATACACGTTCCTCATAATATTAGTACATATATGTATATTTTACTATATACATTGTATTACTTTACACGTTCCTCATAGTATATAGTGCATATTATGTATATTTTACTATATATACATATATCAAATAAATAAGAATACATAATACATAAATATATAAATAGATGAAAATAATAAAATTGAATTGATGAACAACGGCTATTACGGCTATCACGACCTTCCGCGTGGCGTTTAAAAAAAAGAACACCAACGAGACGCGTGTTTATAACATTAAAAAACAAAAAAAAAAACAAAAAAACGCGTCCATTTCCGAAAATCGTCTCTGAAGATAAAGTTTACTTTGAAATCGATAACCAAAAAAAAAGAAGATATTTTTGTTTTTATTTTTTATGTGCAATTGTATTGGCCTTCATCATTAAATATATATATATATATAATATGAGGAGTGAAGGATTGAATAATCCCACAAAATGTGGTTGAGAATAGAGGAACATGTGGATAATAATAAAACAACAACTGAATTCAATTGACATTTCGCATTATTATTGAAGCATTTTCAAATTTATTGACATAAGTGCTTGTACATTCTGCTTTTATGTGAGAAGGTAAATGGTGAGGGGAAAAGGGAGGAGTTTTGGTGTAGAGGAATGAGAAAGAAAGTCGTGTTGTTGTATCCACATTTTCCTCAATTCTCAACCACACATACACACGCTCATATATATATATATATATATATATATATATATATATATTATACTAAAGCTGAGTTAATCAACTTTGGCTTCCTAAAGGCTTTTTTACTGTTTATCTAAAAAAATATTCGCTTTGCTAACTCCCTTTTCTCTAATCTCAATTATCTATCCAGAGCTGAATTGGTGACCCAATGGGTCACCTTTTGTCAGTATATATATATATATATATATATATATAATATATATATATATATAATATATATTAATATACCAAGCGTGTTGGTAAATCCTCGCGGTGAGAAAAACAGCAAAATAGTTTGATTGTAAATATACTACAAACATCAACCGGGGAGAAAACATTTTTTTGGAAAAAAGAAAGACCAAGATAGTTGTACCAACAAAAGTAATCTATGGGTAGTACAGTATTTGGCCAAAGGAAAAAACAATTTATATGTAATATATACGTATAATAGATATATATATATTTTATACAACCGCTAGGAAAATAAGCTAATAAGTAAAAAGTGCTCAATACCTAAGTAGAGCAAATAATTATCTCTCCTCTCTCTCTCTCTCTCTCTCTCTCTCCTATATATATATATTATATATATATATATATATTATATATATATAGTTGAACATTATCACAAAGAGAGAAGAGAGGGATATATATATATATATATATATATATATATATATAATATATATATATATATAATATATAGAGAGAGAGAGAGAGAGAGAGGTGGGGTAAAATAAAAAGACGCAGGTTGCTTGGATTTTACAGTATGTCAACCCATCGGATAATTTTATACCGAAGACGTTTTGTTGTATACATGTATATAGAGCTTTCTATATATGTATATAGAGCCTTTGGATATGTATGTATCTACCAGTAAATTTCCCTCCCGCAAGTAAATGTGATGATAGACCGGTGGTTAGAAGCACTGACTGACGAAAAATCGGTCAAGTTTATTTCCCGGCTTGAAGCAGCTTTCAAAGTCTAGTCGCACTGTTTTAATCATTGTCCTAATTTTTACTTGAAAATATAGGGGCAAATGTTTAACTGATTAAGAATTCTTTTAGCCTTGAATTTTAATCATACTTATTTGTATATATATTTTTTAAAAATCTTTGAATACAACAGATTCCAGATAATTTCTTTTAAATCTTTCTAATGATTTTTTTGTATTATTACTACGCAAAAAATCAGTAAGAATTATTCCCAGTACTTTCGGTTCAATTTTCGGTTCTTTAAAGAGCTTATCCTTTTTATGATGATAATATTCATTAAATCGTTAGAAAGGTTAAAAATAGAAATAAAATTTACAATATATCGGAATTCTGTTGTATTCAACGAAATTTATTTAACGAAAATGCTGCTCAAACACACATACTTACACACACAGAGACAGAGACAGAGACAGACAGACAGACAGACAGACACACACACACACACAAACACACACACACACACACACACACATATATATATATATTTATTTATTTGTGAATTTTTTAAATATAATTGTTTTCTATAGGCAACTACCCAGGTTTCAGGCTATTTTGCCATCATCAGGTTGCTAAATAATTCTTCTGGTGTTTATGCGAAGACATTTCTTGCTATTATCTAGATAACAGCAAGAAATGTCTTCGCATAAACACCAGAAGAATTATTAGCAACCTGATGATGGCAAAATAGCCTGAAACCTGGGTAGTTGCCTATGGAAAACAATTATATTTAAAAAATTCAACAAATGAATAAATAAAGCTCCTACTAATTTGTGGTTGAGCACTGTGATTTCTTTGTTTCATCTCAAAAATTAAAAAAAATATATATCTATATATTTATATACATATGTGTGTGTACAGAGGTGAATGGTGGGAGAGAAATGGATTCGTGACTTTCACGAGAATATTAGCGGTAAGTGAAACGTAAACAGTCCATTCTATTCAACGTAACCATTAAATAACCCCCGGCTTCATAATTATATATATATATATATATATATATATATATATATATATATAAACCATTACATAACCCCTGTCATCATATATATATATATATATATATATATATAATATATATATATATATATATATATATATATATATACATATGTTTGAAGGCGGGGTAATGCAATGGGTTTTATATATATATATATATATATATATATATAGTTAGACGCCAGATTGATTAGTGAAACAATTCTATTGAGTTTGAGCTCATCCAAGCTAGACATGATTTTAGAATGAGAAATATATTGCTTTTATTTATTTCATTTATTTTTTTTTCTAAATAATCGACCTTTAAAAGAAGAATTATAAATAATATAAATAACGATAATAAAAATGATCGATGAATCATTAAACAATGTTTCAGTTATCTTCGGGTTCAACTGCGATCTTTGACTTTGCATTAGAAAATTATAGTTAAATTTATCTGGCGCCAAAAGTTCCACACTAGTTTCCTTTTCACTAAACACTTTTAATTTAAAAAGGATTACGATAAAAGACAAAAGACAAACAAGGAAACAAAAACACAAAACAAAGTTATTTCACTGAATAATCAAAATAATACAAAAAAGAAAACATCTTTAAAATCCAGTGAAATACGTTAGGAAAACAACAAAAATCTTTAAAAATAACAAGGGAAATAAAAATGGAGTTGGATAATGAATTGGAAAATTCACATTCGTATGTATACGAATAAATATATATAATATATATAATATACATATAACAAAATATGTATAATGATACAGATTTATATATATATTATATATATATATATATATATATATATAATATAATGAGAAACATTGACGGATAGCGATGTAAGAAAATAAACGGCTGTATAATTTAGATACAAATGAGTTCAGAAGAAGGTCAATTATAGATTTGGTAATATCAAAATATGTACATAACTTTCATGCCGGTATGTATATATATATATAATATATATATATATATATATATATATATATATTGTGTGTGTGTGTGTGTGTGTGTGTTTTCAGAAAATTCTTAAAAAATAACCATATCATCATCCTCTGGAATGTTATTGTTTTGAAAGTGACTGCCATTCGAAAATCCTGTGGCTTTATACTGGGCTTATTTTAAGATGTGCCTCCGGCTAGTTGGTCTGTCGATGTCCTCTGCGCCCACGTCGTGTTCTTTTGATCCGCAGAACTGGAATCGATGCAACGATTCTTTGAGACGGTCTGAAGATCAGTGGAAATGCGCTGGCGTAGTAATTGGCGACTCTAAGAAAGCGACAACATACGGTTAACAATAACAGCGGTTTTGTTAATATACTAGCAGCGGCTACCCGGAGTCACTTGGGTAGAGGGGGATTAGTTAGTCCTGCAGATCCATTATTACTGAATCCTGAGTTAAATCCTGGTGGGATGCCCCATTTAAATCCCTATGTAAAAAATAGACCTTGCATTTATCCAGCTAATCTGAAAAGAAATGTTAATGTCTATTATCTAAAATATTAAAGGAAAAAAATCCATGCTGTTATTATTTTAATTTTATTTTTGAATTATCTTCACAAATATAAATCAAATCTCTATTATTTTTTTATCAAAAACCAAGCCCTGATGATATTTAATGTGTATATATGTATTTACTTTGTCGTTAATTGTTTTATTTTCAAAGTTTCCTCCGCACATACATATACGCACAACTGCTCTTTATATATGTATAGATATAACAAAGGAATATATTTTGCACACACGGTCGGAAAGAAAATACACGGTGAGGAGTTGTTTTTTTTCTAGCGTTTTGTTCTATGCTAGTAAGCATTGAGTAATTCAGCAAAGTTCTTTTATTGGAGTTTTTCTTGGCGGCAAGGTCTATTTCTTCCAGTGTCAATTTTCTTATTTCTGCAATTCTGAAGAAGTCTTGTGGCCCTCTCACAAGATTCCTTCTAGCGCTCTAGTCTGACTGACTTTTTAACTATTCAGTGTGTCTTTTATATAGAAAAAAATGTAGTATTCTTCAATCGTGACAAGGTTAGCCATGCGTCAGTCCCCAAAATAAGTCTACCCCTTGATTTCTGACAGCTTGATAAACATATCAGCATATACATGCATCTGTAAACACGATAAGTAAAATATATATTTACCAACCCCTCCGCACGAGTAGGATGTGACACAAGGCCAATTTCTTAAGCGGAGTTCAACAGGTTTGAATTCAGTTTTCCTTCTCCTAGACCGGTTGCCTAACCAAGGTTAAGCCCAGTCTGCCCTACTATTTATCCATACCTGTAGGGAGAGTAGGATTCATACCTTTCCCAAGGGTATTAGCGCTAAGTAAAATGCAATTACCACATCGAGGATTTGAACTCGGTGAGACGAGTCCGTTTCCCATCATTTTAACGATTACACCACGAGCTTCCAGCGATAAGTAAAATAAAGGTATATACAATATTTTGATTTTCATATTCTAACTAAACCATTTCCTTTAACTAACAAAAATAACTCTTACACCTTTCCTCTTCCAACATGAAGAACTCGCCGTGCTATAATGCGCCATTAACCTTATGACTACACGATGCTAATTTGAGCAACGGGCTTCCATGAATTAAACTAGTAAATCAGGATACCACTGTAAGCAATTTCCATTTCCGCATTTTGGATAAATTTAATTGGAATCTATTTTCCAATCTATAAATAGATAAATAGACGATTAAACTACATTTAACTTCTTTTCCGATTTGCCAGCGCGAACGCGAGAAAAAGTTTAGAAAAGTCAGGTTTTAGTTGGGCGCTGAACAGAACTGATCTTACTGGCGCTCTGTCCGTTGAAACTAAATTCTTACACGCGTATTTGATTTGATCCGGATCTTAAAAAATAATAAAGAGTTCTAAACAAATCAAAGTCTTGTATTTATTAGCTAAAAACTAAAAACACAACAACGCCAACATAAGTCGTCCCAGTATCAAGCATAGAAGATCCATCCCAGATTAAGAAGAACCTCTACCAGTCCAAAGCAGCCCAGATAGTAAGATAGAAGATAGCAGATAGACGAAGCCATCTACTCCTAAAAATAAAGATAAGTATCTATATATATATATATAAATATTTTGGGGAGATTATGTGCTTAATTGAAGTCATACCTAATTTGAAAATTAATTATTTATAATTAAATGAATTAGGCGTGCATATCGGTTTAAATGTAAGGCGTAAACAAATCGAGAAAAAGTCAATCTCTGTATGTACATTTCAGCCTATTAGGCCTCATCAGCAGAGTTATAGACAGGGCTGTGCTTTGTGCGTGATTCGAACCCTACCTGTCAGGCTGACAGGCTGGGACTCTAACTATTACACTAGCTGGCTTATCCAGATTTTCTCGTTTATTTTAAACTGATATATGTATCGCACTTTTTTGGTTGAATCACGCAAAAAGCACTGCCCTGTCTATAACTCTGCTGATGAGGACTTTTCTTGATTTGTTTATGCCTTACATTTAAACCGATATGCACGCCTAATTCATTTAATTATAACTAATTAATTCTCAAATTAGGCATGACTTCAATTAAGCAAATAATCTCCCCAAAAATTGATTGTTTGTCCACTTCATATATAATATATATATATATATATATATATATTATATTATATATATATATAGCCACGGGTATGTAGGTGTGCTTCACTATACTACACTATACATGAGAAATTTTTGTATACACCTTTATATCGGGTACATAAATAGCGGAACTAGGAGAGGAGATGGGTGCTTACTGGTTTTGCTTCGTTGGTGGCAATCTTTTTCTGGGCTTTCTTCCTTCTGCTGGGCTGGGTTGTCTGCTCATTTCTTGATTGTGAGGATTAATCAAGATTTATTATAAAACTATTTTTCTTTATTCTTTATTAAAACTCGAAGCCCAAAATGGGTTTTTAACCGCGCGGTGAGAAGCTGGCATCTCAGGAGCAACGACTCTTACGTCTGGTTCTTTCTACTAACGGCCAAAAGCTAACTAACTAAACCAGTTTCCTTTCCCACGCTCGCCGTCAACCAATCAGTGATCGGCGTCTTGGTCAGAGAAGGTGAACTGCGTCTGTCAATCTTCCTATAACGGTTAATGGTAGTTTTCCATTAACCATACCTTTATTTGAATCATACTACACTTACAGATATAATTCGTAAGATGCCCACGGATGATATAACAAAAGGCCCGATATAGCTATGGCTATAAGTAAGTAAAGTAAAGTCGTCGGGGTGGCCTAAAGTCGGTATCAGCCAATCAGCGAGGGAGTCTATCCCCTTTTCACTAGGGCTAGACTAAGGAGATTGTTTTTGCGTCTGAGTTGGAGCACCAAACCTACCACCAGCTCCTTACTTTACCGCACAGATCTCTGTGCTACTCATACGCTGAGTTGGCGAGGGTCGTTATCGGACTAGGAACCTTGTGGTTTCTAGCTGAAGGCTCTACCCACTGAGTTAACCCGGCCCTCTGCGTAAATTCAATAGGAATCTATTTTCCTAGTTAGTTAATATTAAAACTAAACAATGTTTAGTCTCTTTTGGTAAAGTTAGAAAATACGTTTTTGAAAAGGTTTGGTCCTAATATGAACAAAAATATATAAAAAAAAAACTATTTGGAAATATTAACGTGGATAAGTATAACATATATTCTAAACTCGAACAGATACTTCAAATATAAACACGCATGTATAAAGTGTTTAATTCATTGTCTACTTTAAACCGCTCACAACGGCTCTGCAACCACTGCGGTATTCCCTGTAAACCGTTGATGGTTAGTTCATTATAATTGAGCTGAGGGACTCAGATTACAATAATAATAGCACTTTAAAAAGCAACTCAGCGGAATGAGAACAGTATACCCACGTGGATTGAATAAAGGGTTGGGTTCAAAGTTCCGTGAAAGCTCCCGATTACTACAAAAAGGTTCCTGAGTTCGAAAAGAAGCTCTCCGAGTTTAAAGAGAAAGTTGTCGAGTTCGGGAAGGTTCCCAAATCCGACAAGAAATACCCGAAGAAGGTCTGAGGGTACATCGGCTAAAACGTTGTACAGATAACAATAAAGATGAGGACAATAGTACGAATAATCCAAATAATACACTTTATTTGAATAGAATGAATCCTGAGGTGAATAGATAATGAACTTTGTCGGATTCACTTCCATTTTTCTCTTCACATCTTGTCCTTGAAAAAAAAACACACATGACAAACAAGGAAAACTAACAATTATGGATATTTGAACCTGTGTTTTTTTCAAATTTTTCACTATATTACATACGACTGATTCACTTTCATTTTTCTCTTCACATAGTGAACTTTGAATTATCCCATCAGATAGGTTAAAAAGATACAAAGAAATTTTGGTACAGCCATGGAGGAAATTTGGTTGGCAAAGTGTTAATCCTTTTTTGTTTAATACATCATTTAGCACTTCGGTGATGCGTAGAGATCACTTTAATCCAAGAATCCCTCTCTATGAATTTCCGGCCAACTTCTTACAACTTATCCCATCTTCCCGCCAAATTAATGGTCGAATTAGGTCGGATATTAAAAGACATAAACAACAAAAAAGGAAGGAAAAAATATAAATTATGATAGAATCTAATCAATAGTTTTTATTAAAAAAATATAATGAAGAGAAGTTTTCTCTTCCATCTTACGTTTTTTTTCTTTTTGCTTCTTTTTTTTTCTTTTTGTTTCTACTCCTTTCTTTCTTTTTATGTGCACTGTGTATGACCGTGCTGATAAAAACCCCTTTAAAAATTTCAAAATAAATATGAACTCGATTCTCTATCCTTAAGACATAAAATAAATCTTGACGGGTTGATATGCCGTTAAAATCATTCAATCAATCTTTCTTTCTTTCTTTCTTTCTTTCTTTCTTTCTTTCTTTCTTTCTTGTTATGCTTGCCGCTTCGTATATTTTCTACTTTCTTTTGATGTCCGCTATGTCTTTCATTCTTTTTCTTTGGTTTCTTTTTGTATATTCTTTCTTTCTTTCGTTCCTTCTATTTTTTTTATATCTGTTATTTCTTTCTTTCTTTCTTTCTTTCTTTCTTTCTTTCTTCCTTCCTTCCTTTTTTTTTCTTTCTTTTTCTTTTTATGCTTGCCTCTTTCTATTTTTTCTTTTTTGTCTGTTATTTCTTTCTTTCTTTTTCTTTCATGCATTCTTTCGTTTTTTATGTTTGTCTCTTTCTATTTTTCATTTTTTCTATTGCTTGTTTGATTCTTTCTTTTTTCTTTCTTTCATTCACTTTTTCACTCATTATTTCTTTTTCCTTTTTTAATTTTGCTTCTTTCTATTTTTTCTTTCTTGTCTGTCATTTCTTTATTTTTTCCTTTCTTTCTTTCTTTCTTTCTTTTGCTTTCTTTTTCTTTTTATATTTGTCTTTCTCTATTTTTCTTTTTTGTTTGTCGTTTCTTTCTTTTTTCTTATATTTTTCTTTCTTTTTCATTTTATGTTAGCTTCTTTCAATTTTTCTTTTTTTGTCTGTCAATTTTCTTTCATTCTCTTTCTTTCTTTCTTTCTTTCTCTTTTTATGCTTGCCTCTTTCTATTTTTTCTTTTTTGTCTGTCATTTCTTCTTTTCTTTTCCTTTTTTCTTTTTTCTTTCTTTTTTCTTCCCTTTATGTAAGCTTCTTACGTTTTATATCGGTCCCTTTCTTTCTTTCTTTCTTTCTTTTATTCGTTTTTCTTTTTTTATCTATGTACCTTTCTTTTTTTTCTTCGATCGATATATGATCTTCCTTTCATTCTTCAATAATCTCTTTTTTTCTTTTTCCTTTTTCTTTTTCTTTTCTTTTTTTTACACCTGCGATCTCTTCCCATCCCCCTCTTCTTCTCATTCCCTTACTCACTCACTCTATTTGTATACCCTTTTTATCTTTTTTCTTTCTTTCTTTTTCTTTCTTTTTCTTTTTATGTTTACATGTTTCTATTTTTTTCTTATTTTATGTCTGTCGTTTTTTCTTTCTTTCTTTCTTTCTTTCTTTCTTCTTTCTCTTTATATGTGCTTCTTTCGTTTTATATCTCCCACGTTCATTCATTCTTTCATTCTTTTTTTATCTAAGTATCTTTTTCTTTTTTCTTTTCAATATCTGCTCTTAGTTTCTTTCTTTCCTTTTTTCTTTCCTTCATTAATAATCTCTTTTCCTTTTTTTATACCTACCTCTTTTTCCTTTTCCTTTTTATTCTTGCTCTCTCTCTCTCTCCCTACCTCCCCTCTCTATCTCTTTCTATTTCTCTTCCTCTCCGATAACGTTCAAATTACTTTGATGAATTAAACTACTTTAGTTTTGATGGCGCCAAATTCTGTCGAGCCTCATTTTCAAATTACAATCTCCAAATATGATTGGTTTTCGCTATTGATGGTACCTGCTTTTGGCAGCATCTCTCCAGTGTATTTAATTACCGTTAATTCCTACATGTCTAGTCTTACTAAGGTTCATTCAATTGGTTTTAGTTACATTAAGTGACATTCCATTTGGATCCCTTTACTGCGGGGATACGTGTGTGTATATATAATCACATTAAATTATTGATACGTTGCGGACTTGTACATTTCCATTATTGGATGCGTGCTTACCCTAATGGTTATCATCAAAATCCTTACAAGAAATGGAAACGGTGACCGGATTTCAAATCCTTTCACTTCTCGCTAATGCCCTTGCGAAAAAGCATATACCTATCTGCTCTTACGCCAGCTGTGGGTAAATCCTCTTACAAGACATAAATGTTGATGATATTTAATTTTATTAAAATATGATAGTCTTTTTCGACACAGCTGGGAAAAAAACAACTTTTTTTCATTTTTGAGATTAATTGATTTCAGCAGGAAAAAACAACAACAAATAACAAAACTATTTCACATTTTTAACTACAAAATCTATAAATGTTTAATTTATCTTCAGGTAAAAAAGTAATGACAAAAATTATATTGCCAATTAAATAATGTGAATAAAAACAATTCATTAAATAATACAGAATTAAGTTTATAATTCATTTATATTGATGAAATATATGATTCTAATTTCTTTCACATGTTTAAATTTATAGAAAAATAGTTTATATCTCTTTTCTAGCACAAACATTTACACTTGGCCTTATTGGTAAGCAAAATCTCTACGTATTTAAAACAATTAATAGTTACAGAGACCGAAGTATTATTTAGTCTTCATTTGAACTTCATGTTCCGTATAATATAATAATAATAATAATAATAATAATAATAATAATAATAATATCTTTTTCAGTTAGTATATTAGGTCTGAGTCAGCTGTTCCTTTAAACATTCATCTTAATTTCACATTTATACTCTTTCCACAGATCTAACCTTGCCTTAAAATCATTCATTGACCCAGGAAGGTCCTCCACGCAGCATCCAGCATCCTCGCAGAGTTTGTCAATATAGGTCCTTGGTTGGTGGCCCACACTAGCATGCCCATGTGTTGGCTTCCACAGGAGAACATCGCTTATGAGCTCATCCTTACTTCTCCAGCAGTGTCCAGCATACCTTGTCCGTCTCACTCGGATGGTTTGTGAGATGGTGGGCGGCAGGTGGCCATACAGCTGTTTTCTTGTGGGGTGTTGTTTCCATGATTTGTTCAAGATCGCACACAACATTCCTGTGCAGCTCCCATCTAGCTTATTCTCAAGGCGCCTTGTTAGGGTCCAAGTCGTGCAGCCGTACAGCAGCAGCAATACGACCACAGCCTGGAAGAATTGTCGCTTTAACTTGTCAGTGGCTTTAGAGGTTTCCCGTTCAGTGTAGAGATGACTCCTTTCTTTTTTAAACATATGAACTTAATTTTATCTGAATTCACATAGAGGCCGATATTCTTTGCTGCCTTCTCCAGGCTAAGCAGTTGTGACTCGGCCTGTGCCAGTGTATCTGCAAGAAGTTCAAGGTAAGGAGAACAATATTTAGTAGATCAAAATTCGTTGAATAAAATCCATGTGAATATTTATAGACTTCAATCAACTCTTGTTCGTCGATAAACCAAACTTGGTACGTCAATTTACTTAAGTCTTTCTTCATACGGAAGGTTTTTTAAAAAATCATTTATTACCTTGGTAGCTCTCCTTTGAACTCCCTCAATGAGTTTTATGTCCTTAATCAGTCTTGGACTCCAGACCACATTAGCAAATTCCAAGCATTTTTATTTATTTAACAGCATATTAATGACAAGATCTGATTAATTTACAATACGAGGGTGAGTAATAAAATAATGCCATTTTATTTGCGTGAATTAAAAAAATATATAAAACTAAGACCTACATTGAGATCTCAACGTGTCTCAGATTAAGAATCCGAGGAGTAAGATCCAACTTGCCAATCGACAATCGCCTCATTTGTGTGGACAACTTTTCCGCATCCTCTATACTCATCAGATTTTGTCCCTTCAGACTATCAACTCTTCCAATTAAAGAGGGTTTTAGAGGCAAACATTATTCCAGTGACGAGGAATTGAAATCTGTTGAAGCGGCTTAAAGAACAGTCAGTAGAATTTTACGGGGCAGGGATACGTTTCGAAGGTGGAACGTTGCTATTGAGAGAAATGGTGACTATATAGAGAAGTAGGGATGTGATCATTAGATGTATGATACATGTTCCTGTGTTGGTAATTATACCTGTCCTAAATAAAATGGCATTACTGGTTTCTCGGAATTTTTTTAGATAGGGCATGATAATTAGTATTATTTGGATTATTCGGACTATTGTCCCCATCTTCATTGTTATCTGTACGACGTTTCGGCCGATGTGCCCTCCGGCTTTTTCAGGTATATCTCGTCGGACTCGGGAACTTTCTTTTTGGAATCGGACGGCAAATCGACCGAAATGTTGTACAGATAGCAATGAAAACGAGGAGAATAATTCGAATAATCCAAATAATACTTGTTTTTTTTTATTTGGTTAGTTTTGTTTTACGGCATATGAACCTCAGTGGGTCATTTAATGCCGATAAAGTTTTAAAATAAATCAATTCTTGATGAATACAATTTTTATAAATATTTTTTTAATTTTAAGAGATAGGCCTAAACAGGTACTACTTCACTCCGGGTCAGAGTGGCAAGGGAGCAATGGTTGATGAAGGGGTGCTCCACATTCCCTAAACTCCAAAACTGGAACCTCAGATAGAGTTTAACGTCAATTCCCAGGACATGTAGACCCGCAGCCCGCCTTCTAGCACCCATATGATAAAAAGGGGTTGGGGCTTTGCCATTAAGGGCAATAGGGTTGGGACCAAATAATACTAAAATTGCATAACTTTTTGCCAAACCCTCGTATTTGTTTATACTCATAACTTTTTCATCTGAAATTTCAATATATCTATTGACAACGAGTCTTAGAGATAGAAGAAAACTATGAAATTTAAAAGATAGTTTAACCCTTGAAAATTGACCCTGGTGGTAAATCCTGCCTGAGGCGAAGGAATGTGGTAAATACAGACATGGAAAAAGATGGGACTTGTCAAGTCAGCATCATTACTCAGATATATGAATGGGCAATTGCTCGGGATGACATCGAAATAGGCTATAGAAAGCATTAGTCTGTGATAGATAAATAATGAATGAATCCTTTTTTTCGGGCAATGGGATAAGTTTTCTTATCTGCTTGAATGTTTGTTGATTTGACGAAAGTAAATCGATTTTTGTGAATCGAGTAGACATATTTTGGAAGTGATAAACAGGTGTTCAGGGAGAAGCAAGTCTAAGCAAGTTCAATTTCAATTCTTACTTACTAATAATGATTCTTCATCAGAAAAATTCTTTATACTAGCTTTAAAAAAAATAAATCAAGATTCAAGATAAAAGATTTTTTACAGTTTATTCGTTGTATCGGTTTGCTAGTTGGATACAGAAGGTATGAGGTTAATAAGTAACTAATAATAATTATAGTAAACAAGTAACTATTCAGATTTTACACAATTATCAGTTTTATATTTTCAATTAATATCTACGAATCATTTTAAACAATCCATTAACCTATGGTTTAAAACTGAAAGGAACGGACGTAAATTCCACCATCGTATGTCACCCCACCGAAGAAAAAAAATACCCAAAATGAGGTAATTAACCGAATTTAATGACATTTTCAGAGTCTGTGAATAAAAAATATAATCCACTAGTTATTTTATTTAAAACTTTTATATTTTTTCAGGTCAGTTAATGTGAACTACGTATCTTTGAGGCATAACACAGATTCTCAAAGTTCAAATTTTCTCTGAGTGTGTATATAGGTGGAAGCATACATATACGTATTGGATAAGACAAAATGTCCGAGGCTTAATGGTGAAAAAAGCTTCACACGAAAAATATTTACCATGATCTCATTTCTTGTTATTACTTTTACGTCTTCGTTAATGACGTATATCTTACATTAAAAAAAAAAAAAAACAGAACAAATATCTGTCACACTATCAAGTGTGTCATCCACCATCATATATATATATATATAATCCAAAAGTCCAGAGAAGAAATCACGGAGCAAATATATAAGTAAAGAAATAACAAAAGTCTTAGAGGATTAGCATTATAGTCTAAGCTCCCTGAAATAGACTATAATGCTAATCCTCTAAGTTTTTGTTATTTCTTTACTTATATATATATATATATATATATATATTCTTCTTTTCTTCGGGGTTACCTAAAGTCGGTTTCAGCCAATCAGCGAGGGAGTCCATCCACTTTTTACTAGCCCTAGATCAAGGAGATTGTTTTGGCGTCTGAGGTGGAGCGCCACATCTAGCATCAGCTCCTTACTTTACCGCAAGGATCCCTATGCTACTCATACGCTGAGTTGGCGAGGACTGGTATCGAACTTGGAACCTTGTGGTTCTTAGCCGAATGCTATGTATATATATATATATGTACATATATAATTATTTTTGATTTTCTTATTTCTCGCTTTTTGGAAAATCCCTTATTTTAGTTTATCAGCTTTTGACCGTCTATATCTGTCAAAGAATATGGCCGCTTCCTTTCTACGCCCTTCTTTCTCTTTCGTTCTTCTTCCATCTTCTCGTTTAGTGCTGTCTAAATTCTGCGACACTTGTCAAGATCAATTACTCTCTCTTCTTCTCATTTTATTTCCATCTAAACGTATCGTCTTTCTGACTCTGACTCTGACTCTCCTCTTCACACTCCTTCTCTCTCCCTCTCTCTTTCTCTTTCTTTCTCTTTCTCTTTCTCTCTCTCTTTCTCTCTCATTTCCTTTCTATAAAACGTATCGTATTTATGACTATCTCTCTCCCCTCTCCCCCTCTCTGAGCCCTCCCTCTCTCACTTTCCCTCTCTTTCGCTCTCTTTCTCTTTCTCTTCCCCCTTGCTATCTTCCACCTCCTTCCCTCTCTGTCTCTCACCGCCCCTCTCAGTCTCTCACTCTCACTCGTTCTCTCTTTCCAATTTTCATTTTATTTCCATCCGAATGTATACTCTTTCTAAGTCTCTCTCTCTCCCCTCTCTCTCTTTCTCCCTTTCTATTCAAACGTATCGTCTTCCTGACTGTCTCTCTCTCCTCTCAGTCCCCTCCCTTTCTCACACCATCACTCTCACTGTCTTTCTCTCTTTCCCTCTCACATTTCATTTTCCATCCAAACGTATCATCTTTCTAACTCTCTCTCTCTCCCACTCACTCTTTCTCCCCATCTCTCTCTCTCTCTCTTGCCACTTCTATCTATCTTTGATTTTATGAATTCATTTCACCCGGCCACCTCAGAGTTTGTTGCTAGGCAACAAGTGCTGATGTTGGCGTTGCATGTCACTCATTCACAGGACTCTCCCCGGCACCATGCGCACTGCCATCGCCATACTTCCAGTTCTTGATTATCCGACTGGAATTGGCGCCAATGTGGCAATCAATCACCGAGAAAGAAATCACAAAAAAAGAAAAAAAACAAACAAAATAGAAAATGACAACAACAACAAAACACTGATGATCGCTACTCAAACTAGAACCGGAATACAAAATACTCAAATAATTTTAGCCACAACACCACAGTTTTACAAAAAAAATTATACAACAAATATTTTTTTAAAAACAAAATTTAAAGAATATATTAAAAAAATATATGTCTTAAAACAAAATAACGACAAATTCAAAACATGTAATGAAACATAGAACGATTTTTCGTTCATTTTCTTGTTATATTTCGTTTTTCTTAATGCCGCAAAAACATCAACTTGAACTCAGACCTACACCAATACCATTCATACTCGCCCCCTGCAACACCCACCGGTCGAATGCAAATGATTTTTCTTTGCAAAACAAACAAGAAAATACAAATTTTTAAAATAACATGCTGGCGCTTGAATTCACGGTTAAGTTCAATATTTTAACATTAAGAAACAAAAAAAACTTTTTCAACAAACCAATGTCTTTAAAACTTATTTTTACGAATTATCTTATGTAGTAGATAAAGTTAACGGAGTAATGTATTGACGGTATCAGCCGGACAGCGAGAGTCTATCCCCTTTTCACTAGTGCTGAAGGGCACCTATTTTGCCAGTATGTATAATACATATAACAAGAGGGTTTATATTTTGGGAATAAATACAGTGCACGGTTGAATACGCCAACTAAGATAAAATACGAATAGATGTACGTTGTTCTTAAGAAGCTCTCCCAGATCCAAGAACCTGCCGCTGAATAGTCCTCAGACAACTCCATCTTGGAATGGGTAGTCTGTGTAATCCAAAACAGAAGGATTAGCGATTTGAACTCAATAACATCATTAATATAAGAATTAAACTTCCATGATTTTCCCTGGGGTGGACTGTGTGAAAATTGGGAGAGAGAGAGAGAGAGAGAGAGAGAGAGAGAGAGAGAGAGAGAGAGAGAGAGAGAGAGAGAGAGTAATCTGGCTATTAAGTTAAATTGCATCTAATGGTAAAGTTCCATTTTTTCTATCTAAGTCTATTCATATCTGTACATTCATCTACCTCAGTCTGTTCATTATCTATCCTATCTATCTATCTACCCGTATATATATATATATATATATATATATATATATATATATATGTGTGTTTGTGTGTGTGTGTGTGTGTGTGTGTGTTAATATCTATAAATGAATCTATCAGTTGTTTTCCATCTATCTATCTATTTGATTGTACGTCTATATCTACCTAGCTTTCTCTGTTCGTCTTTCTTTAAATATCTATCTTGATATCAATAGATCGATCGATCTATCTGACTATCTATATATCTCAATCTGTTTCTATCTGTCTCCATGAATATATGCATTACATGTGTCTGTGTCCGTAGATATGTGTATGCCTGTGTGGACAGTACTCATATTCATGTGTGTCTGTCTTTCCGTGCATGGGTGTGTCTGTGAATCTATGCATATACTCTTACACAAGCATTTTTTTTATCCGGAAGCGTATTATCACTGAATTGGTGGTGGCATATGCATAATCCATCTTCCCGGTATATTCTTTTTTTCTTTTTTTTCTTCTTTTTTTTTGTTGGTAGTCCATCAGGATCTACAGGCTCAAAAAAGCAATCCCATCCAAACCAAAACACATTTTGTGATAAAATGATTCGCTAGGGCTCCCTTAATATGATGAATAAAAAGTGTTTTCTCCCGGCGCAGAACCAGGGAAATTATGTATTTTAGATGTCACCTTTTTTTTCTGTCTTTTATTTTTTTCTAATCATTTTCCTTGTACCTCATTCGCGGGAATATTAAATTTGAAAATCCATGTTTGGTCAGAATTGCTTTAACGTCAACCTATATTATAATAAAAAATCATTTCCCTGTTTGCCTGTCCGGTATAAATGCGCATTTGATTAATGCTTCTTAAGTTTGTTCCTACTAAATAAGTTTGCCTTGTTTTAGGTTTGGGTTGGAGCAGCGTTAACTTTTTATTTTTATTTTATTTTTCTCGTTTTCTAAAATTATTCCGGTAATGATTTAAAGCTGTTACGGTAGTTGAATTCATCAGCGACCAAAAACTGCGTACTGACAGCTGGGGCTGTAGAATACTCCGACTGCACCTCTGCAGAAGGGTAAGACCCCACCCCAATGTGTGTTTTTTGAATGTACAACATCTCCGGAGCTCTTTCGGCTGGGGCTGTAGAATACACTAACTGCATCTTTGCAGAAAGATAAGACTCCCTTCTCAATGTGCGTTTTCTGGATGTACAACATCTTCGGAGCTCTTTCGGCTGGGGCTGTAGAATACACCAACTGGTCTCCTGCAGAGAGGGAAGACACCCACCACAATGTGCATTTTCTGATTGTACAATCTTCGGAGCTCTTTCGGTTATAGTTGTAGAATACACCGACTGCACCTCTGCAGAAAGGTAGTACTCCTCCACGCCCAATGTGCGTTTTCTGAATGTACACCATCTTCGGAGCTTTTTCGGCTGGGGCTGTAGAATACACTGATTTCACATCTGCAGAGGGGTACCTGTTGGTCGGGGGTAGCGACTCGTGATGCATAAGCACGTAATCTTGTTGAGTGAGCAGTCCATGACATACAACACTCCAATTCGACCCTTACTTAGGCTAGACAGGTGGTCGGAGAGGCCCCCTCTGATTAATCGACTGGTCACATCAAGCCCTAGCACCTATATGATTGTCTCAATCCTATTGCTCTTATGGCAAAAACCAACCTTTTTATCATATAGGTGCTAGAAGGCTGTGGCTGAGGGTCTTCATGTCCTGGGTATGACATTAAAGCCTAACTGATGGTGAGGTTCCAGTTTTGGAGATCTGGGGAATGTAGAGCACCCCTTCATCACCATTGCCCCCAGGTCCACTCTGATCCAGAGTGGTAGTATCTGTTAGGGTCCCATCTATGGATTAAATAGAAAATTGAGTTCAAAATTTTTTATCTCAACTATCGCTACGAATCTTTCAAAATTTTGCCGGCATTAAATGATTAAATGGTTGATGTGCCATAAAACAAACCAAAACAAAAAAGTTTCTTTCTCCTTTTTAGTTTGCTTCTCTCTCCCCACCTCTCTCTCTCTTTCTCTTTCTCACTCCACCTCTCTGTCTCTGTGTGTTTTCTCCATCTTTTAAGCTGTCTTTTCATTTCTATCCCTCAGTCTTTTTTGTTTAATTGCCGGCATTAAATGACCCACCGTGATATGCCGTAAAACAAAACAAAACAAAATAAACCAAACAAAATCCGGATATGCTAGAGTTCTTCTGAGTCCACACTCACAACTAGAATTCTTCATTTAGTCTAAAACACAAGTTGCTGTTTTTTCTTTATCCTAATATGAAAATCTTCATCGCCTTCTGTTATTAGAGCGAAACATTAAAGATCTGTGACAAGCTTGTACCCAATATTAAACAACGAAGAACAGATGATATTAATTGAATTCCTTTGTGCGTAAACGAATTTATTATGTGCTTAGTTCTTTTGCTCTGTAAGCCCGTCACCTTTTCTTTGGTTCATTAGCTCTGCGTAATGTTCTGTGACTCTAGGAAGCCCAGGAAAAAGGGTCATACTCGCTTCATAAGTTTCTATATCAAGCAGGCAAACATCTGCTGTGCCCATAAATATATTCTTGATGTTTACTCAGATTAGCTTATTAAGGAGCTAGTATTGTTAGGGGTGAGAAGTGCAATGGGGCCTAGAAGGTTGGTGTCATATATTCTTCTGAGATTGGAAGGAATACCTGCCGGGAATTATTTGATCTTAAGAACTATCCCCGGATTAAAATATTGGACGATGGTATGAAATAGGCAATGATATGTAAACCGATAAATCTTACTTCACTTATTCTTACACATTCTCGCAAGAATATGCACCCTCCGGATGTAAGTATTTAAAATTTAATCTCAGGCTTTCTAATTCAATACATTTCGTATTGAATTAGAAAGCCTGGCGAAATTAAATAAGAACGCATATAAAAAGATTACACTTATTTTAATTATATTTGAATTGGTTTCTATATAAAAATCATTCATATATTTGATTTTAATTCGTTGAAGAATAAAACAATGATAAGAATAAAGAAGAATAAAACAATACTATTAGAGATCAAGAGAACAGATAACAGGGGGCTCAACTGGGGGAGGGTTTTTTACCCCTCTGCAGAGGTGCAGTCAGTGTATTCTAAATGCCCAGACGACAGGACTAAAGTTAACTGTTTAACATTTAACACCTTTTCATGATGTATAGATTAAAAAACAAAAATTAAACCACTGCAAAAACCACTGTGAAATAATAACTTCAGTCTATATCATATAGTAATAGATTCTACTCACACAGCATTTTAAGAGCTTGCTCAAACTAACAAATGCAAACAGTCCCTTAAATATTGCCAAGTATTTCACTTTATTAAATTACTAGTAAAAACAGCTCCTTCCAGGTGGTGTAAAATTAATTTTTGAAAGATATTGCCTGAGGAGGTGCAACTTAAAAATTCAATGTCAGAAGGTTTGTATCATAAGTAAGTAAAAGCATCAAATTTATCAAAGGAGTAAAGAAATAAAACAATTTGAAATGAAAACTTAGTTTTGTCCCCCACAAGTAAAATGTTGCGCGCATCTATCAATTATTAATTAAATAATTATTTTGAAAATATTACACATACATTTTACATAAAATCGTGGTATTTCTTTATTTGTAAACGTTTTAGTTAACTTCTTGTTACTGAAAAAACGGCGAGAGTAAACAATAATTCTTTGAATTGATAACAAATTTCGCAAATAATTTTCAACATTTAAAGAAATACATTTTTTAAAATTAATTTCATAGTTTATATAGTTTATTTAAATAATATATAGTTTATTTATTATAATGGAAAGGATAAAACGTTGAATTATAAGGAAATACATTTATTTCATTAATATTAAGTGTCCTTTATTCTATATAAGGGGCCGGGTTAGCTCAGTCAGTAGAGCGTTCAGCTAGAGACCACAAGGTTCCTAGTTCGATACCGGTCCTCGCCAACTCAGCGTATGGGTAGCACAGGGATCTGTGCGGTGAAGTAAGGAGCTGATTGTAGGTCTAGCGCTCCACCACAGATGCTAAAACAATCTCCTTGGTCTAGCGCCATTGAAAAGGGGATAGAATCCCTCGCTGACTGGCTGATACCGACTTCAAGCCGCCCTGTCGACTTTACTTATTCTATATATTGGGTAATGTGACGTAAGCAGTGATGTAGTTTTGGTTACAGACAAATTAAGACCGAATCATCCTTATTAATAGATAATATATTACATTTTAATAGTTATCAAAGAAAGTGACATTTGTATTTATAAGTTAGGTTTCAACTGTGGCTCAAATAGCTACTGATGACGTTACTGATAAATCTGACATTACATTTGTACGATATACTACTAAAATGAAATTAATTAATGCGTTTCTCGCTTTATTATAGTTCACATTTTTGTTGATATTTTGTTGATATTAAACGTTTTACAAAAGAGAAACTGAATGATTCCAAGTAGGTAACTATGCAGTATTGATAATTCACATACATCGTTATGCTAAGTTATGTATTTTCAAATGTTTTTAACTGTGTCATAATTTATTACAGGTGCAAGGAATACCTGACAGTTAAAAAAAGACACGTTTGTACAATGTTTAATGTGCAAAATATCAACAATAAAGCGTGAAACACAGTTTATTCACACACACACACACACACACACACACACACACACACACACACACATATATATATATATATATATATATATATATATTATATGTAATATGCAAATAGAAATATGAAATGATAAAAAGAGAATAATATGCAAATGAAGGTACAGGAAAATGTGTTATTACTATGGCCCAATAGGTAAAACACCCAGCCCTGTCGCTTGGGGCTTTAGAATACACCGACTGCGCCTCGGTAGAGGGTTAAGACCTAAAAAAAAAATAGGGCCTCCAGTAGGCCGTGGGTGGTGGCCAGTGATGCTTAAGGACGGTATCCTAGTGGGTGAGCAGTCCATGACACGAAGCACCTCACTTTGGCTAGACGGGTGGTCGGAGAGCATCAATTGATCAATCGGCTGGTCACGGCAAGTCTTAGACCTATATGATTGTGGTAGTACCTGTTAGGGTAGCATCTATGGGTTGAATAGAAAAATGTGTTTATAAAAAAATTATCCATTAAGAATCAATATATTTCAAAACTTTGTCGGCATTAAATGACGCACTGAGGTTGATATGCCGTAAAACAAACAAAACAAACCAAACCAAACCAAACCAAACCTAAAATATCCAAATCATATTCTTTTAAAGTCAGGTTACTCATAATTTCATGTGTATTTCAAATCAAGTACTCTTAAAAACCTGTTATTGAAAACTTTATGTGGATCAGACAATCATCAGACGAAAATGACACTCCGACACCCACACCCACACACGCGCGCACACACACACACACACACACACACACACACACACACATATATATATGTGTGTGTGTGTGTGTGTGTGTGTGTGTGTGTGTCTGGGCCCGGCATGTGTCTGGGTCTCTGTGTCTGTGTGCTTCTGTATTTTTGTATGTGTGTATGTTTGGGAAAGTGAATAAAATCGTTATTCATAATTTCATGAGTATATTTCAAATGATGTATTCTCAATATCCGTTACCCAAAACATCATATAGATCACACAATCTTAAGGGAAAATTATATATATATTATATATATATATATATATATATGTGTGTGTGTGTGTGTGTGTGTGTGTGTGTGTGAATAAAATTGATGATCTTTGTAAAAATATGAACACTCATTAGTCATGGTTTTCTATAAATGATAATAACCTTCAAATCACGACTGGCAATTACATAGACGATTATGTTGAAGTTTTAATCTCTTGCACAATTCTCAGGGAATCGCCTTTCCCGCTCAGTCATGCCTAGTCTTGCATTCCTTTTGATCCACTTAGTTGCATTCGTCTATTATATAATTAACCGTTTCATCTCTGTCACCATATAACCCACACTTGCTATTCTTCTGCATTATAATTGGATCTTATGCTGCTATTAAAAGAGATTCTATTTCTCTCTTGAGATGACCTCTGCTTAGCCATGTCCACGTCACCCTCGTCTGTCATTGCTTCTCTTGATCATAAACATTTTTCCCTGATTTAAGGGCATCACGTATAATGATTGTAGCGTAATTATTATTGTCTACGGAAAATTTAGGGATTGAAAAGAAAACGGTAATCAGATTTCTGGAGAAAGAGAAGAAAGAGAAATAAGAACAAAAAGAGGTTAAAATTTGGAAAGGTAAGCACGCAACGAGTGCCAGCCATTGATCGACCAATGACTCTTTTACCAGATTTAAAAATAAAAACGGAAGTTCCAGGTTTTCTGCGGAGGGGCGGAAGCGTATGTGACCCTCCCACCCCCGGGACGACAAACTGAAGAAGAGGAAAATCAGTCTGTTTTCGGCTGTGCCTTTGTAAGGGGAAGACGGGGCTTGCCGGGTTCCCCCGTGATGTGCTTCGCATAGTAGTACCAAATATGATTTACGATAGAACAGCTTGACCTTACTCTCTCTCTCTCTCTCTCTCTCTCTCTCTCTCTCTCTCTCTCTCTCTCTCTCTCTCTCTCTCTCTCTGATAAAGAACCCACGAGCCTAGAATGAAATAAACAACCCCTTTTTGACTATACGACTTTCGTATGTTGTTACTCTGAACTAGCGACGACTCCTACTACTAACGACTACTACTATACCTCGACTATACCTTGGCCCCTACGCTGACTTCGTGATGAATATTATCGAGGATGTCGTCTCTTCTGAGGATAATTTTACTGCGGTGACACTTAGCGCTAACGTTATAAGACACTTATTTCCTTTTTGTTTTTAGTTAGTGTGAAGCAGGTGTGTTGATTTGCGATGCACATGCTTCATTTACTGTGCAAGTGACTGTGACGTGTCAGGTGTCGCATGTGTCAGCGGAGATTAGGAAATGGTGTGTTAAGGGCGATAAATCCTCTTAAGCTCACCTGAGAATGGCTTATTACTCTCCGGCTAATTAGGAAGAGCTCTTTGATTCGAACTGGCACTGAAAAGGTTAAATAAATAGAGAGAAAGACCGAAAGGGTGGGGGGAAACTAGACACTGTAGCGTCGGAGATTTGAAAACAGTTTTATTGACAAAGGCAAAAAGAGGAGAAATAAAAATCTAATGAAATGATTTAAGCAATTAAGAGATTAAGTATATTGGAAATGTGGTAGATATGAAATGAAGTAAGAAATTATTACAGACAGCTGCTTAAAAACGTGTTCATAAATATGTTATATATATATATATATATATATATATTATATATATATATATATGTATATATGTGTGTGTGTGTGTTGTGTGTGTGTTGTGTGACATGAGGTCATTATAACTGTCTTCTCCACCGCAATTGAACACTTTCTTCATGTGATTTTAAAAAAGTTCTTTTTTCGAACATTTCAAAAATTCTCAGCGTTCCAACGAATTTTATTAAAAAAAATAAGGATTTAACAAGAGGAAGGATCGATGTTTCTTTGTGTGCTGAACATTTCTACATTTTTTCTATTATTATTATTATTTCATTTCATTTTTGTTATTTAAAAATGATAATAGATAGAATAATGCACACATGGATAAACTCCTGACCGAAACACGTGTAAGTTAGATTAATTAAACTAATCATATTTTATCCATTCAATACTTTCTTTCCTTTATTTCTCTTTTCAACATATATATATATATATATAAGTTGAAAAATGGAAATGAATCCGAGAATATGTTGAAAGGATAAATTAATAAACGAAAGAAAATGTTGAATCGATAAAATTAGTTTAATGAATTACTAACACGTGTTTCGGCCTGGAGTTCGTTCATTTATATATTGCATTTTATTATTCTAAATAGGAAATAAAATAAATAATTAAACTAATCTTATCCATTTAACATTTTCTTTCCTTTATTCATTTATCCTTTCCACACACACACACACACACACACACACACACATATATATATATATATATATATATATATATATTATATATATATTATATATATATATATATATATACACTAGAAGTGGCTACCCAATGTCTCATGGATAGAGGGGAGAACAAAATGTTAGTGTCGCAGATCCATTATAACTGAATTGTGAGTTTGATCCTCGCAAGTTTCTCCATAAAAATGCATATGCAAAAAAGCCCTTGTGTTGATCTAAACTGGTGGGGCGTAAGAAAAAAAAATCCATGTCAATTAATGTCACATCTTTAAAATATTAAATGCAAAATAATCCATGCGGTTACTATCTAAATTTCATTGTTTAATTATCTTCACGAATATTAATTAAATATTCATTAGTTTAGCTCAGAAAGCAAGATCTGGTAATAATAAATGTGTATATATATATATTTTTTCGTTAATTGTTTTCTTTTCGTAGTTTCCTCCAGAAATACCTACCTATCTACCTACATACATACATACACCCAACTGCCATATATATATATATATATATATATATATAATATATAATATATATAAATATAATATATATATAAGGTGAGTCATAAAAGTATCTAGATTGAAGCTGAATTTACCAAGACAGAAATGAACAATGAATGGAAAGTTCATTTTTTTTCAGAATACAAGGTGTGTCAGAAAGGTGCAGAGTTTGAGGCTGTATTTACCAAGATAGAAATGAACGATGAATGGGACGTTCATTTTTTCAGAATACAAGGTGTGTCAAAAAGTACGAAAAATCTCGATACTTTTTGACACACCTTGTATGCACATACATGTATATATGATATACAAACGTATACAAGAAACGAAACTATAAAAATAGATAAATTAAAAAAACCTGCAAAATAACAAGAAAGAAAATTGGAGCCCAATATTTTATATGATCTGCTGAGCTTCATGGAGGGCATATGGAACAGACTGTGAAAATGTTATGTTTTTACATTCAGATAAAACACGGAAAACTGAATGATAATGCAAGACCATGTTGTTGGAAAATTAACAAGGTTTTATATAACACAGGGTAGAGAATGATTCTACCCTAAAAGTGACTTAACTAACACGTGTTGTAAGCTGAGTCCACTCAGTTTAAACCCTAATCCAAAAGTGACATGGCAGAAACCCCACTTCCGGGTTCCCATCAGTCTCCCTGATCAAGTGGAGCAACTCTATTTTCGTTAGGTCTTCCTAACAGAAACCTTTATGATAGGATTCATATACAAAACCACAGAAACTGATAACCTGGATGACAATACACACACACACACACACACACACACACACACACACACAACACACACATATATATATATATATATATATATATTATATATATATATATACATGTAGAATTAACAAAAGACACATCTGCATATTAACACCTTTCTCTTCAATTCTTCTCCTTCCAACCTCCACAATAATATAATTAAAAAACAAAAAAGGAACACATCACCCCTGATGATGGCACTTCGATGTGCCGAAAGTACTCGGGAACTGAACTCTGGTGGTCTTATCCACGAATTCCACCCAAATATCAAAAAGCTGGTCAGAAAAATTGAAAAGATCAAAAGTAAAATTGTTAAACAGATGTGTCTTTTTGTTTAATTCTACATGTATAAATGAAAGAATGCTGCCCCCCCCCCACACCACACGCATATTATATTATTATATAATATATATATATATATATATATATATAATATATCATGTTTTTGCTACTCAAGAACCCAAAGGAAATACAGCGTACTCTTCAGAAATATTTTGACTGATGAATTGAACGGTACCAATGTTCATTTAGCGTGTGGTTGGATGTATGATTTCCCCTTGTTGAATAGTTACCACCCATGTCAATCCCCAGGGTTCCTGTTTTTTTTGCATCACGTGTGAACACAAGCAGTTTTCACATATCGATGGTGCCTATCCGGTATTCATATATTTCTGAAATAACTTTGCTGTTCTTTTGTTGAGGAAAATATAGACCAATTATCATCTCGGAGATAATACCCCATATTTTCTGGGCCCATCAATCATTCCTTATTCAAAGCAGTAGTGGGACAATGGGGCGTCGAGGAAGGACAGCTGCTACGATGTGCAGCTGTCCAGAGGCGCAAAATCGCCCTCACCCAAAAGCCTTTGCGTTGCGATAACATTGAAATACGAGAGTGGGGCAAAAAGTAATGCCATTTCGTTTAGGACAGGTATAATAACCAACACAGGAACATGTACCATACATCAAAATGAAGCTGATCTTCTGTGTATCACATCCCTACTTCTCCACATAGTCACAGTTTCTCTCAATAGCAATGCTCTACATTCGAACGAAAGCATGTATCTCTGCCCCGTAAAATTCTGTTGACTGTTCTTTGAGCCACTTCTTCAGTACAGATTTCAATTCCTCGTCACTGGAATAATGTTTACGTCTCAAATCTCTTTCATGGGCGAAGGGATGATAGTCCGAAGGCACTAAATCTGTTGAGTATGGAGAATGCAGTAAAGTTGTCCACCCGAATGAGGTGATTTTCTCCCTTGTCCCGGTGCTTGTGCGTGGTCGAGCATTCTCATGCAGAAGGAGGACTTTTTCGTCTGGCAAGTTGGGTATTACTCGTCGGATTCTTACTCTGAGCCTTCTTATGAAGCCTGAAAAGTAAGAAGAAAAAAAAATTCACACGAAATAAAGAAAATGGCATTAGTTTTTCACTCACCCTCGTATATTGGCTAAATTTTGCCACTATATTTCTGAACTCTGAATGCGTAGAATTTAAAACGACACAAGTTCAAG
>CM042144.1:72346473-72433973 GCA_023376005.1 Doryteuthis pealeii | reverse complement strand
TACCTGTTTGATGCGATATTTCAAAGTTTGCTGTCTATTCACCCCAGAACTCTTTTTACTCAAATACTATTATTATTGTAATCTGTGTCTTTCTACTCAATTATGAACTAAATATTAGTTTTTGTAATTTGTTTTGGTGTGGAAAATAGTTTCTGGAGGAGTTAAAAATTGATTTAAAAATTGATTTGAAAAATTTAATACCCATCAAGAATGAATAGAACAAAAGGTATTTGGTATAAAATAACCCAACAAGGATAGGCACTCCGTTAAATCCAACCAACCAACCAACAAACCAACAAACCAACAAGTTAACCAAGTTTCCGTCAAATGTTCTTGGTATTTTAACCTGTATGATGGGATATTCAAAAATCCACTATCTGTTCACCTCAGAACTCATTCTATTCAAATAAAGTCATTTATTATAATTGTATTCTGAGTACTTCTGCTCTAAACTGAGTACTTCCGCTTCTGAACTAACCATCAGTTGTTTCTTTTTTTCTTGCTTGGGAATAGTGGAAGAGCCGGTGTGAGTAGCTTATAGTACGCAAAGAGTTAAATACATATCCCTAAAGTGCTGCTTTTAAAGAATCCTTACCAAACATTGTTCTTCTGAGCAACAGCAAAAAAAAAAAAAAAAAAAAAAGGGGAAATAAAAGGGGGCCATACAAAGTACGCAAAAGGTTAAAACAGGGGGGAGGATGCCGAAAAAAATCGAAGCTGAAATGAAATAATTGAGTTACCCTGAAAAAAATAACGAAAAGTCCTTCAGAAGTGGCGAACCGTTTATTAAATTCACGCTTGTCGTTTCATCCCTAAACCTTTCTATTCTATCTTGTATTTTGAGAAGACATCGCATTTTTTGTATCTATTGACTTTACTTTACATTTAGATTTTTTGTGTCTGTAGATCTTTTTTCTTACTCAGTGTCAATTTCTTTTCCCTGTGTTCAGGGTCTTCAACATTTCCGATATTTTTTAAAGCCGTTTTTCTTTTTGTTCTCCGATAACTGAACTCGGTCAGATTCATATATACACTACCAAATATATGCACTCTCCGCGTGCAAATATTTAAGTTTTAATTTAATAAGATATTATATTAAATTAGAAACGCTAATGAAACTAAATAAGAATGCAGATAAAAATATTTGAAACAGAGGGGAGTAAAATCGAAAAATAGAACAACTGAAACTTAATTTACTTTCACTCCCGTCTTTCATTGCAAAGTCTTACTAATTTAACTATTTAGCTAAAATAGGAAGGAAAGAATAAAAACAAATTTCTTTTCAGATTTATTCCCGAGATTTTTTAACGCATATTCATTAAAATAAAACCAAATAATTAGAAATCAATAAGCACGTATCTATTAAAATAAAACTTAATATCAATATGTAAATTTATTTGACGTCACAGCGCGGTAATTTTGTCGGGTGTTGTGCAATAGCAAGGAGTTATATATCCACACACACAAATTAAGGTAGAATATAGGATATACGTTTTTAATATTTGATCTAATAAGCATTTATTTTCCGCTATGCCGTTGATAGAAGCGTGTTTTAACATAAGACATATAAGTGGTATATATATATATATATATATATATATATATATATATATATATATATGTGTGTGTGTGTGCTCCCGATTTTCCTGGTAGAGCACTGTATGGGAGACATTAGTTAAACTTTCAGCGTTTAGCGTAAGGCATTTACTAGCCTGTTCTTTACAGATTTGAGTTCTCTGGTGATTGTAAAAACATACATCTTGTAAGTATATATCAATTAATTGTTCGCCCCTGACAGTCCCGACGGCCGTAAAGCTAAGGAGTTTGACAGAGAAAAATTCTGTCGTGTTTTACTCCCGGCAAGAGGTAGCTGTTAAAAAAGTCGAGCCGCACTGATGAGACGTAAACATCGAAACACGTGTCTGTGAAGGACTGATATATATATATAACACGTGTCTGTGGATTACTTTATTATATAATATATATATTATATATATATATAATACACACACACACACACACACACACACACACACACACACACAATATATATATATATATATATATATATAAGAAGAAATTTGAAAAAACAAGTCTTCCAAAAAGAAGATGAATTTATTTATCGACGTTATTATCCATGATACATAATATATATATATATATATATATATATATATATATATATATATATTATATATATATATAAACGTTTCTATATATACTACACAAAACGTGCTGTAATGTTGCTTTTAACACGTCTATTGGCATTTTCAATAAACAGGTGAAACATGATTCTAACTCTGGCCAGCTCAAATTATTTTATTCTATCCTCTGAATCATTTGACATTTTCGTTTCTAAAAGGGAGTTAATCTTGTGAGAGATTTAATCGTGAACACAGGCTGAATATTACTGATACACCAATCGACAGAAATAGCGACAAAACTAACATGTCGATTTATAAGTTGCTCAAGTGTTATCAGGCAGATTTTTTTTTAAAGAACTGAGCGCATAAGAAGTTTACTTCTTACCTCCCCACCCCCACCAGACTGCTAAATTATGAGAGAAAACGTTTTTATTGACGGCACGCCTAACACATATCAAAGAGGTGACATTTATTTTCCTCTTCAGACGATTCTAAATGATTCAAAGATGTTTGTGAACACAATCCAAACTAGCGAAAAATATACAAAAAGAAGAAAAAAAATTACAATTTTTAAACGCATATATTTAAAGACATAATATTTTAGTATGTGTGAATATGTTCATCTATCTATCTATCTATCTATCTATGAATCTCTCTCCCTCTCTCTTTCATTATTGATTTATCAATTAATGAATTTTTAGTGCATCAGTTATTTTATTTCAAAATTCTAATTTAGTATTTTTGCTATGAAAAATTAATAGATACACTTCATTTAAAATAGGAAAAGCCTGATATTAAGTTTAAAATGTTATATTTTTAGATTCTAGAAATAAGTATCTACTTAATGCTAACCATATTTTAGTACTTCAAAGTATACGTTTTGAAGAAAAACTCTATTGAAAATATACCCCCCCTTTTTAAGCAGAAAAAATATCGATGTATAATTTTTTCTTTTATAAGATAATTGCCAATTAAATAAATATCGAAATGAGTAAAAAAGAAATCTCCAAAAATTTAATTATTTATCATTTTCTTACATTTTATTTTTCGATTTTCGGTACTTATTTTCTAATGGAAAAGCCACCGTAATTTTTTTTTCTATTCATAACTTCGGTCTTTAATCTCTTTATTTATACTGTAATTAGTAAACTAAAAGACCAACTCGAAAAAATGATACACCCCCAACATAAAGGGAAGGGGGGTCAAAATTAAGTGACCTGAAAAAAATGAGAAAGTTTTGAAATAAATTAAGTAATGTGTTATAAAGAGTATTCCTTGATAAATAAACACTGAAAATTAGTTAAAATTCCGATAATTCCTTGATTTTTGGTAAATTATATTTTGGAGGGGGGGGGGCTAAAGTCATTTTGTCAAAAAAGCATTTTAGGCCCATTTTGGGTCTACCTATGTTAAGCTAAGTGTTACTAAAAAACTTTCGACAACTATATGTATCGTAAGTTATTTACGAAATTCTTTTTTGTCAAACAGTAAAAGAATGATAAAGATATATCTAAATAAATATTATTTAAATATTTTTTATCATTCTTTTACTGTTTGACAAAAAAGAATTTCGTAAATAACTTACAAAATTACTTATCTTAAATAAGTAAACCATGTTTACTTATTCAAAATAAGTAAGCAAATAGTGTTTGTGTGAATTTCGTAATTTTGAAGATAATATTAACCTTTATTCAAGTTTCATTGTGTATCCCTCCCCTTTTTAAGTGCTAATAATTTGCGATTTTTGTTTGTTTGTTTGTTTACAACATTGAGAATGATATTTTTTCATACGTAAGACAATTTTAAATTCAGATTTTGATTGCTTGTTTGAGTTAGAAATAAAATGTAACATTGTAATTTATTTGTTTATTTGAGCAACAAAAATAACAAAGACAACTAAATATTATATTTCGCGTTTGAATTTCGTTATTCTTCTTTCAAAAACGTTTTGAGTTTCACTGGATATATTTAAATTAAATATGTCCAGTGAAACTCAAAACGTTTGATTAAATAATTTAATTAATTAAATAATTTAAATAATAAACTCAAAACGTTGGATTAAATAATTTAATCATATTATATTCTAATATATCCCCTTTATTTAATCGCTCGAAGGATTTTTTTCACAAACTTTTTCGTACGTAAGGCAATTTTAAATTCAGTTTTGTAATTGCTAATTCGCATATTAATTCAAATTTGATTTGCTTATTAAAAATGGATATATTTTATTTTAAGAAATATGAAAGTATTCGTAAAAATATTGATAAAAAGGTTTCATTTTTCTTTTTTAAATATAAACAAATGCATTCGACTAGGCAGTAGAAATAGAGCGGACATATGATAACGGGCAGCAAGGTGGGGTGTGCGGGCTGATTGTTGCTGGAATATCAGCAGTACCAGCTATGTTATAGCTTTCGAAAAATCGTTTGATTTTTGTTTGAGTGCTTAATTATATCCCTTAATCAGTAAAAATCAATAATCAAATTTGAAGTGTTTCTTAGTTAGAACGATATCAATGTGTATGCAAGATTTTGAATCTGAGTGACCTACCGTTTTAGAGTTATACGTCAACACGTACATACCAAAATCTCTTCTTTATATATTAGATGGAGTAGGGTAGACAAACACAGGATGTTGTACAAAATGAATGTTTATTGTAGGTAGTGATGTCGACGTTATAGCGTTTCGGTCTGTAAGACCTTCTTTAGGGCGTTGAATTGAGTTCTTGCTTCAGCGTTGAATAATTTCATACTGGAGTATTAGAAGGTCATGAATAGGGGAGGGGTGGTCAATTGTTGGTGTTAGCTGGAGTGTTTAAGTTGGTAGTTGGATTTCTATTTATTTATTTATTCACACACACACACACACACACACACACACACACACACACACATATATATTATATATATCTATATATATATATATATATAATCCAAAATCAAGTGAAGAAATCTTTTTTCCGAGGTAGTAGTTTTTCAATTGTCGTAATTTGCAGAGCTCAATGTGTTCTCTTATTGTCAGAGTCACAGAGCAAAATTATATCAGGAAAAAATTAAAAAGATTTAGAACCTAGAGGAATTATCTAGTGGTTCCCATCCTCAGATGCAAATTTCTTTTTGCATCTGTGGATGGAAATTACTCTATAATGATAAAAATCTAAATCTTCTTTGTTATTTTTCCTGATATATATATATATATATATATATATATATATATATGTGTGTGTGTGTGTGTGTGTGTGTGTGTGTGTGTGTGTGTGTGTGTGTGTTAATATTGATAGTATAGTGTACGTTTGAATTTCGTCACAACAGCAGTAAAAAAGACCTTCCTCGTATCACTTAGTAAACAAAAAAACTAAACGAAAACATCCGTTATGATCCGCTATAAAGAAAAATTCTGCTAGAAAATTAAATTTATTTTGAAATAAGGTTGTTAGCAGTGTATTGTCAAATATTTGGTGATATATGAACTCCCAAAAAACTATTTTAAAAGGAAAGAAAAAAATACTTCGCTAAAACTTTTCTCTTGACGACCTATATTGAAAACTAGTTGATAACAATAAAGAAAAAAACTCAAAGAAATTTTCCAATTTGTCTTATCATTTGTGTGCATTAGATATACAATAACAAATGCTGTACACACTCAAGCATAAACACACACACACACACACACACACACACACACACACACACACATATATATATATATATATATTATATATATATATATATATATATATATATACAAACCCATTCATACACATAAACTAGTCGCGCACACTCAACTACTCACAGACACAGACACAGTGATACAATAATTAAGACAGATTGTATGAAATCCGACAAAATGTAACAAAATACACTCAATATTTCACACACGGAATAATATATATATATATATATATATATATGATATATGATCCATCCGATACAAGGGAAAAGACGTCCTTCCTATGTCATATTTGCATCAAACTTTGTGGATCCGCAGCGGGATTGATGAGTCATTTAAGAGCTCATGAGAGGAAAGGATCTGTTGGTGGGGTTATATATATTTACCAACCCCTCCGCACGAGCAAGATGTGACACAAGGTCAATTTCTTAAGCGGAGTTTAACAGGTTTGAATTCAGAGTTTTCCTTCTCCTAGACCGGTTGCCTAACCAACGTTAAAGAGCCCAGTCTGCCCTACTATTTACCCATAGATGGAGGGAGAGTAGGATTCATACCTTTCCCGAGGGTATTAGCGCTAAGTGAAATACAATTACCATGTCCAGGATTTGAACTCGAGGCGACGATTCCATTTCCTATGACTTCAACCATTACACCACGCGCTTCCTGTTGGTGGAGTTATAGGATTGTAAGGGACGGCAATGATATGTAAAGTGTTTATTTGAAAGGATTCATCTAAAATTAGAAATCTAACCCACAAAGGTTTGTGTATATATATTTTTACGTATACGGAATATTATAAATAAATGAATACATGGATACCTTGGTGTAGATATAAGTTTATTTCGGCATTTCTTTGCTTCATCAGTCTGATCTTTACTATTTCTAAGGCCTCATACCAGGTCGCAATGGTATGATCTTACCGTTTCACAACCCTTCCCCACAAAAAAAAAAAAAAAACCAGCGAAACCGGAAATTCATGCTAGTGAGACTGGGTATGAGGTCTTTGAATTAGTAACGATCGGATTGACGAGTCAAAGGAATGCCGAAATAAATTCATATCTTCACCAAGGTATCCATTTGATATATATAATATATATATATATATATATATATATATATATTATTAATTATTAATTATTTTCAAAATGTTAAATATATATATTATATATATATATATATATATATATAATTGATCTTAAATAATCGATTTAATTAATTTTAATTTGTTTTTAAAATGAAAAGCGGACGAAAAAAATGGGTATCCCTAATTGCTTAAAAAGTAGTTGCTGTGCAATTCTGTGATACAAACTTTAAACCAATCTATCTAAAAGCTAATTTCTTAAAATGGTATATTGTTGGGGTTAGAGTTAATTTAACAATTTTATCTTTTAACAATTGATAGTGGAAAATGTCATTTTCCACTCAGGAAAAAATTCATGATAATCAAATTTACCGTTATCATGTCCTTTAATATATATATATTTTTAATTTGTAACGGTATATATATTTTTTTCATTTAGAAGATTTTTTTGTATTTTTATCCCTCAGAAATATAAATGAATATGGATAAACTTTTGTGTTAAATCTCTGTTGTTAATTTTAACATTACTTGCATTCATAATAACATATTTATATATAAGGCTAAATGTCTTTAGATAATTGTGATCATAAGTTAGTTTGCAAAGAGAATTAAATTAAAAACAAAATAAATATGATCAGAGAATTAAAAAACACACAAAAAACATTAGTTTTCTCTGTAAGGAGAGAGAGAGAAAAATTGGAGATAACAAAAAAACAAAAAACACGATTAACAATTTTTACAATGACAAGTGAAAGAGAAGGAGAGAAGCAATTAGCTAAAGAGGGGGTAGAAAAAAGAGATTATCTTGACTGCTGATTTTTGGTTGTAGGGGCAGAGAGTGGGCTTATTCACACTTATCCCTCACAATAAATACAATAAGAGTTTAATAGAGAGAGAAGAATGAAATATATAGAGGGGATAGAAATTGATAGATAAGAAGATAAGACAGAGGTGGGTTGCTTTGTGAGTTAATTGAAAATTACTGCTGAGTAAAACAATGAAAATTAATTATTTTTCAAACATGATTTATTCCCACAAATAAGGAATATCTTAGTATTTGATTTTAGTCATTAAACTTAACAGAAAAAAGCCTTTAGGGCATAAAAGATGATTATCTCAGCTTTAGTACAATATATATATATATATATATATATATATATATATATATATATATATATATATATATATATAGTTGAATGAAGTGACAAATAAAAGTTTTAGCTTTTATTCATTTATTTGGCAACGAGATTACTACCAATGGTTTCCTGATAAAAGCATTCATCAGGTAAACGAAATGTTTTTTTTTTTTAAAATGACAGAAATGGTGTAAAGGGTCGAATATGTGCGTTTTTTAATTGTATTCTCGTGTTGCGCGTTTGCGTGTTTACGTGATGTAGAATGTTCTTTTTGTTTGTACGAGAGCGTATTTTTGATTGTGCAAATGTGTATGATGTCATGCGCGTGCGTGTGGAAATGCGTGAAGGCTGTGATGATATGATTGTGTCCACGCGCATGTGACATGAGGTAAATTTCTTAGTCGGAATTCAACTGGTTTAAATTCAGAGTTTTCCCTTTCCTAGACTGGTTACCTAGCCAAGTTTAAAAAGCCCAATCCGCCCTACTATTTACTCATAGCTGGAAGGAGAGTGTTTGGTTGCATAACTTTCCCAAGGGTATTAGTGCCATGTGAAACGCATACACACACAATATATATATATATATATATATATATATATATATATATATGCACACATACACACACACATACACACATATATATATATATATATGTGTGTGTGTGTGTGTGTGTGTGTGTGTGTGTGTGTGCGTGATTCTGTATGTGTGTATGTATCTCTGTGAAGTTCTACCGATGAAAACTCACCAATACTCGAAAGCCGTTGGAGTTTTGTATATTATGGTTCAGCAACGATGAACACCTCTCTGTGCTTTCTTTGCAGTTTTTTCATCTTATTTTTTTTTTAATTGCGTTTTTACTTCCGTTTTGCGACATTTTTCTTTGAGTTTTTTTCCTCATTTCTTTGTTCGTTCATTTTTACCCATTTTTTTACCATCAGCATTTAAAAAAAAAATCTTTACATTTTGTTTTGATTTTCCCTACTTATTTTTACTATCCCTCCCACCTATTTTTTATTCTAAAATTATTCTTTCTTTTCTTCGTTTTCCTCTACATTTGTTCAGTCTTACCTTTTTTTTCACTCATGTTAATCTTTCTTCCTTTCTTTCTTTTTTTTCTTTGTTTCTTGTTTTTCTCTATCTTTCTTTTCTTTCTTTCCTTGTACCGCCTTTCAACTTTCATAGGATGAATGACATTTTACTCGGATCAAAATGTCATGCGAAAACTACCTTGTGCCGAAAAAGTTGAAAAGAAAATGAAATTTCTGACAGCCCCCCCCTCCTAAAAAATAAATAGAAAATAAATAAATAAATAAAAAATAAATAAATAAAATAAAATAAAAAATAGCGTAATCGAGACAGAGTTTTGGAGAAAAATGCTAAAAACGAAATATCACAGAAAATAAGAATTATACAAAAGACTTGTTTTTATTTATTATTATTATTATTATTATTATTATTATTATTACTATGAGTTTTTCGTTGCTATTCTTGTTGAGAGAGAGAGAGAGAGAGAGAGAGAGAGAAGAGAGAGAGAGAGAGAGAGAGAGAGAGAGAGAGAGATAAAGTGAGAGAGAAAGAGTTTGTGAGTGTGCGTTCGCGCGCGTGCCTGAGAGTGATAGACAAAGAGAGAAAGTGTGTGTGAGTGTATGTGTGTGTGCGAGAGAGAGAGAGAGAGAGAGAGAGAGAGAGAGAGAGAGAGAGAGAGAGAGAGAGAGAGTTTGTGAGTGAATGTGAGCGTGCATTCGCACGCGTGCGTGAGAGAGATAGAGAAAGAGAGAAAGTGTGTGTGTGTGACACAGAGAGAGAGAGAGAGAGAGAGAGAGAGAGAGAGAGAGAGAGAGAGAGAGAGAGAGAGAGAGAGAGAGAGAGAACTATTTTTTATCGCAGACAATGGTGGTTTGTAATGTCAGTGTTCATCGTTCACTATGTTTCATTTTTTTTTTTAGATCTTCCTTCCTTTGATGCGGATATTTTGCAATTTCTTTTTTTGTTTCTTTTTTTATTGTTTATTTTCTTGACCCATTTTGTTGTTGTTGTTGTGTTGTTGTTGTTGTTGGAATAAAATGAAAAAAAAAACAAAACAAAACCAACTACCAACTATGTGCTTTTCTCATTCATAAAAAAAAGAACCATCATTACTCTTTGTGTTCTCGATACCAACATAATCAAACAATTTTAGTTTTTACTTTACATATCTGATGAAAGTAGTCTACTATGCCTTCATCGGTGACTTTTATCTTAGCTGAACACGTTTTTCTTTTCGTTTAGTGTGTGTGTGTGGTGTAATGGTTACCGTCGAAGGAAATGGACACGGCGTTACGAGTTCAAATTCTGGACACTACTCTTTGTATTTCACATAGAGTAATGCGTTTAGGAAAATGATTGTCATACCAAGTTTAAAGAGCCTAGTCTGCCCTACTATATTCCCATATCTAGAGGGAGAATAGTTGGATGCTTATCTTTCTCTAGTGTACTAGCGCTGTGTAAATTCTCAGCACCTTCGTACCGGAATTGAACTCCGGTTGTGGTATCCATATCCCTAGGACGATACAAGAGACGAAAGAGAAAGAGAAATATATATATTATATATATATATATATATATATATATATATATATATTAAAAAAAAGGAAAACGGAAGAGAGCTCTTCATCAGCAGGGGGAAGATGAAGAAATATACATAAAAAAAGGAAAACAGAAAACTCCTCTTCCGGTGAGGAGGCGGAGAGAAAGATAAAGAAATATATAAAAAGAGGAAGTATGTCCGTTATCAGATCAAAAGATAAAAATGCATGGGCATATTTATCGTATATAAAGGCTAGCAGATTCGAAGGGCAGCATTCAGACCCCAGCGAACAGCCATGAACGTAACCTCGTCGCCTTTCCATTGTGAACGCTCTGCGCCCTTCACCACCCACAAACGGAAGAAAATAAAGACGGGTAATATTTTTATATATACGTGTCTGTGGGTTCATTGAAGACCAGTAGCCGGCTATACAACAATTTAACAGATTTGAATTCAGAGTTTTCCTTCTCCTAGACTGGTTGCTTAACCAAGTTTAAACGGTCAAGTCTGTCCCAATATTTACCTATAGCTGGAGGGAGAATAGTTGGATGCATACGTTTCCCAATGGTATTAGCACTATGTGAAATATAAACAACCTCGTCCAGGATCTGAAGTCGTCTCACCGTGTCCTACGACAGTTACCATTACATCATGTACGTCAATAAGAATATAATATAAGTATGTAACTAGACGGTGGAGTGTCCACTTGCCGATATAAGCCGGACAGCAAGGGACTCTAACCCATTTTCATTCGCTTTAGACCAGGGAGATTGTTATTGCGTCTGAGGTGGAGCGCCACACCTACCATCGTTTCCCCACTTTACCGCAGATCCAAGCTGTGCTACTCACGCACTGAGTTGGCGAGAAAGAAAAAACATACCAAATAGAACAGTGACAAGCAAAAAAGAAAGAAAGAAAGAAAGAATGAAGGAAGGAAGGAATATCGAAGAAAACAGTGTCTGCTAAAAGAAAGAACGAAAGAAAGAAAAAGACAGGAAGAAAGAAAGAAAGAAAAGAAATGATCATTAACCTCCTTCTGGCAAAAATATTGATTAAATACACCGTAGGAAACAAAAGAAAGAAAGAAAGATAGAATAACGAAGTAAACAGTACCTGCTAAAAGAAAGAAAGAAAGAAATAGTTTGTATGAAAAAGTTCTTAGTAACCTCCTTTTATGGAATAATAGAAACTGAATATACCGTAGAAATCTAAAAAGAAAGAAAGAAAGAAAAAAAATAATATCCTCCTTTTAGGAAAAATACACTATAGAAAACCGAAAAGAATAAAAGAAAGAAAGAAAGAAAAAAAGAAAGAATATCAAAGAAAATAGTGTCTGCTAAAAGAAAGAAAGAAAGGATTAGTTGTCTGTGAAAAATTTCCCAATAACCTCCTTTTGGTAAAAAAAAAAAAAGTGATTCAATTCACCGTAGAAAAACCGTTAAAAAAAAACTGGAAACCATTGTGCAAACTTAATATCGAAAACTCTCCTTTAAAGAAGGAGTAAAGCGACTAATAAACAAAGGATCAAATGAATGAAATATAAAATCGAAATGAGATAAAACGAGAAGAAAAAAAAATGTTAAAAGATATTCAAATCGAACAGGGAAGTAAAGGAACCAAAAAAAGGAATTCAAAGGCAAGAATTTAAAAAAAAAAAGAACAAAAACTTGAATTCGTAGAGTAAATGATTAAACGCGCGAAATGGACATAAAATGGCGTCTACAATGCATGCATGTCTTTGACATGTGAAGGGAGACGGTCTAGAATTGAGACAGATGACGTTGTGTCTAAAAGGTTCAAGTCAGCAGTTAGGAAGAACGTAATAAGAACGTTTTTATATCAAAGGCGTGTATTAGTCGGAGCTCGAAGAAACTAGTCGCTTATTTTTGGAGGGGGTGGGGTGGGAAGACGGGCGAGTCGATCTTAAATGACTCGTGACAAAAGACTATCTTTTCATCTACTCAGTGGCGTATCTAACTTCATTGTTTTTATTTATTTTCAGTTTTATTTGTTCAGTTTCATTTTTTTGTTTCTTTGGGGAAAGAAATCCATTGAAAAGTCCAACTACAAACTTTTCTCTTCCAAAGTGAATCTAGATACGTGTCCGTGCGTATATACATCTTTTTACATATCTATACTCTACGATTTATGGAGGCGAGTGGCATAATGGTTAGAGTCGTAAGAAATGGACTCGTCGACCCGAGTTTAAATCTTAGACGAAACTGGTTGCATTTCACATAGAGCTAATACTCTTAGGAAAGGTATGAATCCAACTGCACACCTTCCATCTATGGGTAAATAGTAGGACAGACTGGGCTCTTCAGCCTTGGTAAGGTAACCTGTTTAGGAGAAGGGAAACCCTGAATTCAAACCTGTTAAATTTTGCTTAAGAAATTGACTATGTGTCGCATGCTGCTCGTGTGGAGGAGTTGATATATATATATATATATATATATATATATATATATATATATATATATATATATACTTTACGATGTGTGGAAGCGCGTGGTGCATTAGTCATCGTCTTAGGAAATGGACCTGGCAAGACAGTTCAAATTCTGGACTTTAATCTTTGCCTGTTGATCTATTGGTCCTTGAAGTAGAAAGATGTAGTATCAGTTTTAATCCTTCTCTGTTGATACATTGGTCCTTGAAGTAGGAAGTGTAGTATCAGTTTTAATCCTTGTTTGTTCATCTGTTGATCCTTCTGTGGGGGAATCCATCAGGCAATAAACTTTAGGAAAATTTATAAATGACGTTAAATACATGTTTGGCGTTTTTTCATTGATCAATCCAGCTACTTCTACTTCGAATAGTGTATAAATATGCGGTGACATCTCATACATCATCTACCCAAGAGTTAGTACAACAGAAAGGTATGAGTCGAAGTATTTTCCTCAAGCTATGCGTAAATAATAGGATAGACTACGCTCTTTAACTTTGGTTTGGCAAGCAGTCTAGAGAAGGAAAACTCTGAATTCAAACCAGTTAAACTCTGCTTAAGAAATTGACCATGTGTCAAATCCCATCCTACTCGTGTAGAAGGGGTGATATATATATATATATATATATATATATATATATATATATATATATATATATATATATATATATATATATTATATATATTATATATATATATATATATACTCTACGATGTGGGAAGTACGTGGTGCATTGGTCATCATCTTAGGAAATGGATCCGGTGAAACAAGTTCAAATTCTGGACGAGGCTGTTTACATTTCACATAGCTTTAATACCCTTATATTGCAGTGGAAGTATACTAAACCTATAACCTGTTACGAGAGGATAGTAAACATATGTATATACAATATTACATACCTACTGTTATTAAGGAGGATTTGTAGTGTAATGTTTATTGTAGAAGGGAAATGGACACAGCGACCCAAGTTCAAGTCTTGGACGAAGATATTGGTAATTCACATAAAGCTAAAACACTCAAAAAAGGTAATTATGTAACTATTCAATCTCCACCTATGGATAAATAGTAGGGAAGACTAGGCTCTTTAAAATTGGTGTGACAACCATCCTAGGGAGAAGGAAAACACTGGATTCACTTAAAAATTGACAATTAATCGCATCCTGTTCATGTGTATGGTAGGGGGTAGATGAATACGAATACGCATTGTTTAGCTCATTCGGTAGAGCATCCGCCTAGAAACCAAAAGGTTCCGTGTTCAATACCAGCTCTCGCCAACTCGGCGCGTGAATAGCACAGCTTTGATCTGGGTGGTATAGTGGGGAGGTGATAGTAGGCGTGGCGCCCCACCTCAGACGCAAAAAAACAATAGCTCTGGTCTAGCGCTAGCGAAACGGGGATAGACTCCCTCGCTGTCTGACTGATACCGACAATAGGCCACTCCGCTGACTTCACTTATTTTGAATAGCCGATCGTATTTTCCCCAATTTTTGTCTTTTTTGCAAACATTATTTATTTATTTACCATTAACAGTCATATATTACTAGCAGGACCTGTGGATATACCACAGTCTGATAATTTTAACATTACAATGTTTGATATGTATACTTAAGCGCAATTGAAAATAGTGCAATATGTAAAAATTGTAATAATCTTGACTTAACCCCCATCTCTCTCTCTCTCTCTCTCTCTCTCTCTCTCTCTCTCTCTCTCTCTCCCCTCTCTCTCTCTCAGATACACACACTCTTTCTTTCTGTTGCCCTTTTCATTTTTTTCCATTCCACTGTAACACTCACCCGCTCTCTATCTTTCCCCAGTTTCCTCTTTCTTTCTTTCTTTCTTTCGTATTATATTTTTTCTGGTGTGTAGTATTCCCTTTTCTCCCCTTTCCATGCTTCAGAATAAAAACAGAAAGGTCCATTATTTTGGTGAGGTAACGATAACCCTGCCTTGTGCCACATAGCTTTTCCAGCACACACACACACACACACACACACATACACACACACACACACACACACACACACACATATATATATATATATATATATATATATGTGTGTGTGTGTGTGTGTGTGTGTGTGTGATTAATCCAATTACGTGTGGATACTGGGTTACTCGAAGAGCAGCAAAGTGAAACCCAGATTCGTTTGATTTTATCCTGGTTTTATTCCATTTCATAATTGGAAATATTCTCTGTCTGTCTCTCAATATATATATATATATATATATATATATATATATATATATATATATATATATATATATATATATATAATTAGTTTGATAACCAGTCTTGGAAAAAAGAATCTGAATTCCAACTTGTTAAACGCCGCTTAAAATGACTTTGTGTCGGTTCCTGCTCGCGTGAAGGGTTTGATAATTATAAATTCTAGCAAGTATATACAACCTCCAAGGGCAACTATTTAAGTTTTAATGTAATAATATATAAAATTAAATTAGAAAGACTTATGAAACTAAATAAGATACAAAGATTTGAAACAGGGTGTATATTCGGAGAAATAGAACAATTGAAACTTACTCTTGCATCATTCCCGTATATCATTACTAAATTTTCCTAATTTAACTATTTAGTTAAAATAAGAAGTAAAGAAGAGAATTACAGTTATTTTACTTGTTAATGGATTTCTTGAAATATTTATCCCCAAGAGTTTTGTTATTATTCATTAAGATAAAAGTAAATATTTAAAAATCAATAATACTTACCAAATATCTATTAAAATCAATTTTTTTTATATCAATATGCAAATTAGGCTTCCCGTTCAAACTGTAAACTGCTGTTTTGTTGTACAATTGCACTTTTTAGGATAACAGTATTAATAATCTGAAACAATCTTATTAATTATTGAAGTTTAAATCGTAACTAAGGGGACTGTGACTTGAGTAATAATATTGTTTCAGTTACAAACGGACAAAGACACAATATCTTAAAATAATAATAATAATAATAATAATATATATATATATATATATATATATATATATATATTATGTTAAGGTCGTGGAAAATGGACTCGTCGATTGGAGTTCAATTCCTAGACGAAGCTGTTGGCATTTCAGATAGCACTAATACCCTTGGGAAAGGTATTATCCATCCAGCTATGGGTTAAATAGTAGGGCAGACTGGGCCCTTCAGCCTTCGGTAGGTAACGAGAGGGATAACTCTGAATTCAAAATTCCTGAGGTCGGCCGTTGATTGGGTTTGTGGCAACCCTTGATGCACCAATTCTTTCCTATCGACTGTGCCAAAAAGTGTGGATGGTCCAACACAAGCCTTCACCACTATAAACAAATCACTGTGTGGGTGTTCATTGTGTGTGTGAACCCTCATGCGGCGAAAATTGACGAGAGAGTCCATAATATATATATATATATATATATATATATATCTTATTATAATGGAGATTGTGGGTTTGTCTGTCTGTAACCGAAACTATATTACTATTCAAGTCACAATTCCCTTTGTTATTTACATCACATTCTCCATGATTTTATTTAAACCTCAATTATTAATAAATTGTTTTACATCATTAAGACTGTTGACAATATCTACATTAAAACATGCAATTTATTTTATATATACAACAAAATAGCGGTTTACAGTGTGAATGGGAAGGCTAATTTGCATATTGAACTTAAAAAATTGATTTTAATAAATATATGCTTAGTATTATTGATTTCTAATGTTTGGTTTTATTTATGAATATGAGCAAAATCTCTTCAATAAATCTTAAAAGAAATCCTTTAACAAGAAGAAATAACTGTAATATTATTCTTTACTTCCTATTTTAACTAAACAGTTTAATTAGGAAAATTTACCAATGAAAGACGAGTAAGGAAAAATGATGGAGAGTTAGTTTCAAAGTTGTTCTATTTTTCAATCATACCCCCTCTGTTCAAAATCTTTTTATCTACATTCTTATTCAGTTTCATTAGCCTTTCTAATTTAATATCATATTTTATTATAAATTAACTAAAATACTTGCACTCGGAGGGTGCATATATTTGCTAGTATATATAATAAATATACGTGTGTGTGTGTTTATTTTCTTCGTCGAATATTTATGCTGGCACTAATGATATATATGATGCGTGACCAAGGTTACTAAGGTGAAGATAAAGGAGACATTAGACATAGATAACTCTTGAGTGTATATTAACCTTGGGAAACAAACTATTTTATCAAATATTTAGGATCTCAGAATGCAATTTTACGAAGAGGGTTTCTGTTTACATAGATGTAGAAACAGCAACTAAAAAAAGGGGGGGGGAAGAAACGACCAGTAAAAGAATTTACCTACTTATCTCATGGTGAAATAGCAACGGCCATTATTTCCCAATGTTGGTTGAGCCCCATTATTCTCAACTCCCAATTTACAGCTTGTTTGTTTTCTCTCCCGATAAGTCATTGTCGCAAAACACGTGCATATATATATATATATATATATACAATATATATATATATATACACATGCATATATATATATATATATATATATATATTATATATATATAATATATATATATATATATATATATATATATATATATATATATATATATATATATATATATATATATAATGTTGTTCTGGTTCCAACGGGAGAAAATTCAATATTTTATAAAAAAAGAAGGTTCGCAAAATGTATTTTGTTCCCAGAAAAATTTTTTTAAATTCTTTTTGTTTTACATATGCAACACGTGTTTCAGATCTTCTGGTATCTTCTTCAGGCTTTGATTGATAATATATATATATGTATATATATAAAGTTGATTATACATTTAGCTCTCTGGAGTGATTTAAAGATTCACTGTATTTATAAACACTGGATCATACAATAATAATACAGTGTGTCTTAGAAATCACATATAGAATCATCCCTTAGTACCAGGTTTTGGATACCTCACACACACACACACACAAACAAAGATATATATATATATATATATATATATATATATATATATATATATATATATTAACGTTAACTAAGGAATTACAACGACTTAGTTAACGTAAGGTAGGGTCCTGAGGAAATCATTTTAATGTGATTGAAACCATGGTAGATCCTTTATTCTTCTTCTTCTTCTTCTTCTTCTTCTTCTTCTTCTTCTTCTAATAATAATAATAATATAATAATAATATTATTATTATTACTGCTCTCTATTTTTAATATATTGAGCACTTGTGGATTATTTACTGATGCACATGCGACGGAAAAGTTCAAGCAGCATTTGGATACTATATATATATATATATATATATATATATATATATATATAGAAGAAGATAGATTTCAAAGAAAGAAAATCTTAAACAAACCGTCTATGATGAATTTATTTCGACCAGAGACTCAATGAGTCTAGTCTCATCAAATAGTATTTGCAAAAGGGTATTTTCAGAAAGGAACCGAAAGTACTTGGTTTACCAATACTACATCTTTCGAACAACGTATTAACGCCTTTCAAGATGATAACATCAAGAACTGTTAGAAAACTTGAATAAAAAATAAAGAAGATCTTGAAAACAATAAAGATTCTATTATTTTTAACTAAATTTGTTTGAACACTCACACAACACACACACACACACACACACACACCACACATAATATATATATATATATATATATATATATATATATGAGTCAGACGAACCTACTAAAAGTTTCGCTTAATGCTCTTCAGGGTTAAGATCTGACTCTTAATCTGAAGAGCATTAAGCGAAACTTTTAGTAGGTTCATCTGACTCATTAGATTTATCTTTATTATTTGTTCTACCTAGGTATTGAGCACTTTTTACTTATTAGCTTTAGTCTCCTGGCGGTTTTGTATGAATATATATATCTTATATATATATGCATGTAAATTGTTTTTTCTTTTGGCCAAAATATTGTACTAATAGATTTTTTGTTGGTACTATTATCTTGGTCTTTTCTTTTTTCAAAAATTTTTTTTCTTCCCGGTTGATGTTTGGTAGTATATTTTTACAATCAAACTATTTGCTGTTTTTTTCTCACTGCGAGGATTTACCAATAAGTTTGGTATATTAAATTATATATATATATATATATATATATATATATATATATATATCATCATCATCATGTCGCGCAATTTGCACGGATATCCATGACGGTCTCTCGCCAACCCTTCCTATCACTCATCGACTCTGGGAGCTCCTCCACGCAGCATCCAGCATCTTTACATAATTGGTCAATGTAGGTCCTGGCTGGGCGGCCTACGTTAGCATGTCCATGCGTTGGCTTCCACAGTAATACGTCGCTTACGAGCTCATCCCTACTTCTCCAGCAGTGCCCCGCATGCCTAGCCCTCCTTACTCGTATGGTCTGTGATATGGGAGGCAGGTGGCCATACAGCTACTTCTTGGTTGGGTGCTGTTTCCACGACTAATTCAGGGCTGCTCGCAGCATTCTTGTGCAGCTCCCATCTAGCTTATTCTCAAGGTGTTTCGTTAGGGTCCAGGTGGTACAGCCATATAGCAGTACCGATATGACCACAACCTGGAAGAATCGTCTCTTTAGCTTGTCAGGGAGGTCGATTTCCATACGACTGATAGTTTATTGGTGGCCAACCATGCCTTTCCTATTCGTGTGTTAACATCGCTTTCTGTGGATGTGATATTACTACCTAGGTTTGTGAATTTTCCCACTAGCTTAAGAGGCCTACCGTCTAGTGTGGAGATGTCCCCTTGCTTTTTGAAGCTCATGAACTCGGTTTTATCAGAGTTCACATAGAGGCCGACATTTTTGCTGCCTCCTCCAGGCTGTGTAGTAGTGCTCAGCTTGTGTCGGTGTATCTGCAAGAAGTGCGAGGTCGTCAGCATAGTCTACATCTGTGACAGTTTGTACGGGGTATCGCCTGCTTCTTGCCTTTTTTACTGTGAAACCTTTTTCTTTTATGGTATCTAAGGAAGTTCGGAGTACATAGTCTAGGCAAATAATGAATATATATATGGAGCCAAAGTATCTCCCTGTAGGACCCCAGCGTCAATGTCAAAGAAGTCTATTGGTCTAAGAACAATAAGCCAATATATATATATATATATATATATATATATATATATATATATATGAGTTAAAGCACAAAGATTGCATAGACAGGAAACTGTCCACGCTACCTTAAATCAAATATAAACGCTCTATAAATGATATTGAGTACTATCTGTTTAGAAATGTAGCGATCGTATTATCAACAAAATATTATATATATCATATCAAATATTTTCTTCTATTTTCAGACGCTAATTTTAAAATATAACTGCCTTTGCGATTCTGTTGTAACTAATTGAGACTGAATTTTTGAAGTATCCATCTTCTATCACAAACTGTTCTACCAATATATTGGCCTACTTGAAGTAACGATCTGGAAGAATCTTGAAGTCGAAACCCACACAACCCAAATAACCTATTGTATTACATTCAGAAGACACGTTTAAGAACACCACCATTCGTTTCTTTCCTTTTTTAAAGTAAAAATAGTTTGCATTTTTCATACAATTAAATCTCGTCTCGTGTTTCCTTCTGTTTGTTTCCGTTCCATTGGTGCATCTTGCCATTTTCTTCGATTTTTCTTCATTTTTTCTGTTTTCTTCTGTGGTTTTTCATTCACACTGGCATTATTTAATACTTGAAAATATTTTCGTTCTCCTAGTCCCTGTCATTTTCTCTATTTCTTTCCTTCTTTTTCTTTTTTCCGTTCTTTTTTCTTTCTTTCTCCTTTACTTTCTTTCTTTCTTTCTTTCTTTTTTTCTTTTTTTCTTTCTTTTTTCTTTCTTTTTTTCGTCATTCCTTTCGTCCCTCCTTCCTTCCTTCCTTCCCTTTTCTTCTCTTTTCTTTCTTTCTTCTTTCTTTCTTTTTCTTTCTTTCTTTCCATCTTCTTTCTTTCTATTTTCTTTCTTTTATCTGCTTTCTTTCTTATATCATTCTTTCCTTTCTTACTTTCTTCCATCCTTCTTTCGTTTCGTTTTTCCTTTCATTCTTTCTTCCTTTCTTTCCTTTTTCTTTCTCTCATAATCCCTGTTCTTTTCCAAATTATATCTTTCTCTTGGTTGCCAGTTCCCTTTCGTAACAGAACTTAAATTTCTTTATTCCCTTCTTTCTTTCTTACTTTTTCCTTTTTCTTTTCTTTCTTTTCCCTTTCTTACTTCCTTTCGTTCTGTTATTCTCTCTATTTCTTTCCCTCTGTTTCTTTCTTCCGTTCTTTCCTTCTTACTCCTTTCCTTCCTGCCTTCCTTTCTTTCTTTTTTCTTTCTTTCCTTAATTCCTTCCTTCCTTCCCTTTTTCTTTCTTTCTTTTTTTCCTTTTCTTCTTTCTTTCTTTTCTCTTCCTTTCTTTCACTACAACGTATTTAAATTAATTAGTTCTTCCGCGATGTAATTTAATGAATACGTTCTTCTTGTTATCTATTTTATCCCCTCATCTTTCTAAACTTCTTTGTCCTTTTTTTCTCATTTTTTTCATAAATGTGTCACTCTTTTTTTTTTCTTTAGATCATTTGCAATGACTTTAATTCCTTCCTTGTTTTTGTTTTTTCCGTCTATCTAAGTTTTCACATGAGTATCAAATTTCTATTTAGACACAGCGCTTACATTTCTTTCTTTCTCTCTTCCTTTTTATTCCTTTCTTTTTTATCTCTTTATTTCTTTCTCTTTCCTTCTTTCTTATTTCTTTCTTCCCCTCTTCCTTTTCTTCCTTCTTTTTGGTCTTTTCGTCTTTCTTTCTTCCTCTCTTACTTTTTTTTCTTTTTGGTATTTTTCTTTCATTTTTCTTTCCTTATTTCATTCTCTCTTATTTTCATTCTATTTTCTTCCTTTCTTTTTTCCTTCTATTTCTTTCCCTTCTTCTTGTTTTCCTCTTCATTCTTTCATTCATTCCCCTTTCTTCCTTTCTCTCTCTTTCTTTTTTTTATTTTTGTTTGTTTGTTTGTTTCTTTTCTCATTTTATTAATGTTAATAACTTCGTCTCTGTCAATATATATATGTCAATTAAATTATATAAATATATCAGTTTCTTTATAATATATATATATATATATATATATATATATATATATATATATATATATATATATATTATCAATTTCAGTTCCATAACTTTAATTCCTTCTATTCAAATATTTATATATATATATTTATCTTTCTCTCTCTCCTTTTTATAACGTTGTCCTCGGTCCACGTGTCTACGTTTTCTCACAACTATTAAGATCTTATGTTATGTTAGCATTTTGTCTTTTTTTCTTTTTTCTATTTCCTTTTTTCCTTTCTTCCTCCTTTCTTTCCGTCTTTCCTTTCTTTTTTCCTTCTTTCTTTGCTTTTTCTTTCTTTCTTTCTTTCTACCATCCTTTTTTTTTTTTTCTTACTTTCTTTCCTTTTTCCGAGTCAATGTTCTTTTCGATATTCTTTCTTTCCTTCCTCTATTCTTTCTTTGAATTTGTTGCCAGTTTCTGCTTATTCTCATAGCTTAAATTTCTTTCTTTCCTTTCTCTTTTTTCTTTTCTTTTCTTTCTTTTCCGTTCTTACATTTTATGACAGTTTTTCTTCTTCTTTTTCAACTTTCAATCTCTTATTGCCTCTTTTTTAAAGCAATATTTTTCTTTTTTTTCCTTTTTGTTTATATGATTGTTGAATCGAACCCCTTTACGTTTTCGGAGTGGTATAGAGGCGTGTGGTTTAATGGTTAGAGTCGTAGGAAATGGACTTGTCAACCTTAGGTTAAATCAACGAGACTGTTTACAATTCACATTACACTTGTACCCTTGGGAAAAGTATGCATCCAAATACTCTTTCTCCAGCTATGGATAAATAGTAGGGTGGACTGGGCTCTTTAATCTTCATTAGATAACTAGTCTAGAAGAAGGATATGTCTGAATTAAAACTTGTTGAACCCTGCTTAAGAAATTGACATTGTGTCACATCCTGCTCGTGTGGGGGTGGGTAAATATGAAGTATCAGTTAGGGTCACGTCTATGAGTTAAATAGATTAAAAATGAGTATATTAAAAATACGGTTAAAAATTGTGTTTAAAAAATTGATATCCAACAAGAATGTATAAAACAAAATGTCTTCAACATAAATCTTATTATAATATAGATTGAGTGTTTGTCTGTATTCGAAACTTTATCACTACTTAAGTCACATTTCCCTTAGTTATTTACGTCACATTCTTCATGATTTAATTTTATTTAAACCTCAATAATTAATGAAATTGTTTTATATTATTAATAATGTTAGTCATATCTACATACTAATAACATGCAATTGTATTTATATATACAACAAACTAGAAGTTTACAGTGTAAACGTGAAGGGTAATTTGCATATTAATATAGAAAATTGATTTTAATGAATATGTGCTTGGTATTATTGATTTCTAATTGTTTGATTTTATTTTAACAAATATGAACAAAAATCTCGGGTATAAATCTTAAAAGAAATCCATTAACAAGAAGAAATAACTAATTTTATTCCCACTTCCTATTTTAAATAAATAGTTAAATTTAGCAATGAAAAATAGGAGTGATGGAAGAGTAAGTTTCAGTTGTTCTCTTTTTCGATCATACTCTCCTCTGTTTCAAATCTTTTTATATGCATTTTTATTTAGTTTAATTATCCTTTCTTATTTAATATAATATTTTATTACATTAAAACTAAGATACTTGCACCAAGAGGGTGCATATATTTGCTAGTTAACCTAACAAAGGTTGACATGCTGTAAATCCAACCAGCCAGCCAACCAACCTTTAAGTTTTAAACTCTCTGTCACATTTCTGAGTTGATCTTCAGGCAAGACCTTGATGACCCCCATTCAGTTTGGTAAATCTCTCAATCGATGAATATTGTCCTATTTCTCTTCTTGAACCGCGAAAATGTTTCTGTTTACCTTTCTCTTTATTTATTCGAATTCCCTCTCTGAAATTAGACAAATCAAATATTTTTTCCAGCAAAAAAATAGTCTAATATCTCTTCCTCTTTATCTTTCCTTCACTATGTCTCTATCAATCTCTCTCTCTCTCTCTCTCTATCTATCTATCTATCTATCTATCTATCTATCTATCTATCCCACTCTTTGTCTCTCACTATTTCTCTCTCTCTCTCTCTCTCTCTCTCTCTCTATCTATCTATCTATCTATCTATCCCACTCTTTGTCTCGTTGTTTCTCTCTCTATGTATCTATCTATCTATCTATCTCTCTCCCTTCTATCTTTCGCGCTGTTCCTTTCTCTTTCTACCTCTTCCCCTTTTTCTATCTGTCTGTCTGTCTCTCTCTCTCTATATATATATATATTGCTGTATGGACACACACCTTTTTCCTTTTCTTTTCGCTTTTTATTGACTCTCTTTCTTCTCAAAGATTTATTTCAACAATTCCCTATTCGTATCTTCTTTCTTTTTTCTTCTGTCTCTTCACAACTCTCTCTCTCTCTCCTTCATTCTCCCTCTCAATCTAACTCTCCCTCCACCTCTCTCTATCTGTCTGTCTGTCTGTCTGTCTCTCTCTCTCTATATATATATTGCTGTATGGGCATACGCCTTTTTCCTTTTCTTTTTGCTTTGTATTGACTTTCTCGAGTTTTCTTCTCAAAGATTTATTTCAACAATTCCCTCTTCATATCTCTATCTCTCTCTTCCTTCTTTTTTCTGCGGTCACTCACCTCTTTCACTATCTTTCACTCTCTTTCTCCTTCTTACCCTCTCTTTCTCTCGCAATCTAACTAACTCTCTCTTTCACACTATGTCTCTTTCTCTCTCTCACTATTTTACTGTATGAACATACCTCTCTTTTCCCTTTCTGTTCCCTTTGTATTTTCTCTCTCAAGATTTTCTTCTCAAAGATTTATTTCAACAATTCCCTATTCGTATCTCCCTCTTTCCTCTCTCTCTCTCCCAATCTCTCTCTCTCTCTCTCTCTCTCTCTCTCTCTCTCAATTTATATAACTCTCTCACGTTCTCTCTCCCTCTCCCCCTCTCCCTCTCTCTCCCTCTCTAAAGACTTAATTGATTTTGTCCTGTCGTTAGCATACACTTGGATCGACGAGGCATACAAGAGACTCCGACTTAAAACAAATTAACAAATAAATAACTTTCACAAACCCTTAAAAAAGAAAGAAAAAGTAAAAGAAAAAAAACGAGAAAACCGTCTCGATAAAAGATATTTTTCTTAGTTTAATGATCAAATTAAGCTGAATTACTGACGCATGCGCAGTGCCATCGTAGAAGACTCTAGGCTCCAAACAAATATTTATAACAGTCGTTATCTCGAGATTCTCTGTTCTAATTGATAAAATTTGCAAAGTGAATCGACATTACTTCTTTGCTAACGACACAGCCATGATGGAAATATAGTCGACGATCCAAAAGATAACTTTTTTTCGAGACGTCTTTCGATTTTCAAAGGAAAGGAAAAAAGTTTTTTTAATTGGTTTTATGTGAGATAAAATAAAGCGAACAAAAAAAAAAAAAAAAAAAGAAAACAGAGAAGAAAATAAGTAAATATGTGTTAGAAAAAACTTTAAACAGAAAAAAAAACAGTAATAACGTGGAATTAAAATATGTAAATAGAAAAGTAATGAATTAGAAATAAATAAAGGGGAATCAAACTAATTACATTTTATTATATGACAAATTAAATAAAAAAAGTGTAATATGTTCATTCCAGTCTTCCATACAATATGTCTGTATCACTTTATGGGTTTGTTTTAGATATTTGCTTCTTGATAGTTGTTTGTTTTGTTTTACGGCATATCAACCATTTTCGGGTCATTTAATACGGAATCCTGGTTTAGTTTAGTCGCTAAAGCGTTCGACTAGGAACCACAAAGATTGGGTTTCGATAACGACCCTCACCAACAGCGTATTAATAGCGCAGATATCTGTGCAGTAAAGTGACGAGCTGATGTTAGGTGAGGCACTCCACCTCAGACTCCAAAATAATCTACTTAGTCTAGCGCTAGTGTGAAGGGGATAGACTCCCTTGCTATCTGGCTAATACCGACTTCAGGCCACCTTGACAACTTTACTTTTACTTGAATTCCCAATCAAGAGTCCCAGGTTGCTTACAGTACCTGTTGCTTAATTATTCACCCAATGAAGTATTAAACAGGCGCATCTTTGCTTAACTTTGGTGATCTAACAGGAACCGTTGGGTTCAAAGAAAACCGCACGAAAGAAAGAAAAAAATAAGAAAAGAAAAAGAAGCAAAGAAAAATATAAATAAAAGGAGAGAAGAAAAGAAACGAATATATATATATATATATATATATATCTTATTATAATGGAGATTGTGTGTTTTTCTGTCTGTAACCGAAACTATATTGCTACTCAAGTAACAATTCCCTTTGTTATTTACGTCACATTCTCCATGATTTTATTTTCATTTAAACCTCAATTATTAATAAAATTGTTTTTAGATTATTAATACTGTTGACCATATCTACATACTAGCAATATGCAATTGTATTTATATATACAACAAAATAGCGGTTTGTGGTGTGAATGGGAAAGTTAATTTGCATATTGATATTAAAAATTTGATTTTAATAAATATGTGCTTAGTATTATTGATTTCTAATTTTTTGGTTTTATCTTAATGAATATGAGCAAAAATCTCTTCAATAAATCTTAAAAGAAATCCCTTAACAAGAAGAAATAACTAATATTATTCCTTACTTCCTATTTTAACTAAACAGTTAAATTAGGAAAATTTACCAATGAAAGACGGGAGTAAGGGAAAATGATGGAATAGTTTCAAAGTTGTTCTATTTTTCAATCTTACTCCCTCTGTTCCAAATCTTTTTATCTACATTCTTTTCAGTTTCATTAGCCTTTCTAATTTAATATGATATTTTATTATATTAAAACTTAAATACTTGCACCCGGAGGGTGCATATATTTGCTAGTATATATAAAGAAAGGAATAGCAAAATAGAAGAAAAAAGAAAAACAAGAAAAGAAGAAATAGAAGAAAAGGGACAAAGAAAACCGAGCAAAAGAAAGAAGAAAAGAAAGAAAAAAGCAGAAAAGAAAAAGAAGTCAGAAAAACATGAACAAAAGGTTGAGAAGAAAAGAAACGAAAAATATACATTTAAAGAAAAGAAGTACAAAATAGATAAAAAAAGAAAACGAAAAAGAAGAAAAGAAGAAAATGAAGAAAAAGGGACAAAGACAACCGAGAGAAAGAAGTAAAATACAAGGATGAAAAGATAAAGAGGAAGTATCAGGAAATGATAAGATAAAAAGAAATAAAAGAAAAAAGAAAAGAAAAAGGGAAGAAAAAAAACAATTACAAAACTAAGCAATAAAAATGACAAAGAAGAGAAAAAGGAAGTGTAATTATTGTCCCGTTGGTGATACTCTCGAAATAATAATGCCAAGGGTACAGCATAAGCAATAAAATATGACAATGGAGAAAATTGTTTTGAGCTCTGTCCAGGCCCAAGTCTCAAAGATAGGAAAAATAAATAGTTTTGGGATTTTAAACGAGCAGACAGATTATTCTGTAAATGTAGAACCTGCTTTCACTCGTAAAAAAAAGAAAAGGTCTAAAATCGAAGATGCAGGCAGAGGGGGTGGGGGTGGCATGACAGAAACTAGCGTCATTTATTCTAGGAGCTAAAAGAATTTATATACTTATTAAAATTGCGTCTCAAATATTTGATGGAAGTGAAAGGTGTATAAAAATAATGGCCTTTCGAATGTGAATTACAGAAATAAAAGGTTGGGGGAATAGTGCTTATCTCTATACCTACCAAATTTCCTCCGTGGCTGTACCTGTTAGGGCCTCATCTATGGGTTAAATAGACAAATATGAGCTCATAAAAAATTTAGTATCCATCAAGGAGGAATTTATTTCAAAACTTAGTCGGAATTAAATGACCCACTGAGTTGATATGCCATAAACCAAACCAAAATAAAACAAACTTTGCGGCTATACCAAATGTTCTTGCTTTTTAAAATTTCACTATCTACTCACCTCTGATTTATTCTATTCAAATAAAGTTCTATCTTCGAGATTCGAGAAGTCTTTCTTTTATATTTTTTCGTTCGAAAAAAATAAAATAAAAAAGTGATACACCAAATCTTGTTATTTTCAATTGAATATAGCTACAATGATATATATATATATATATATATATATATATATATATATATATATATATATATGTATATATATATATATATATATATATTCATTATCAAGTCATCCTTGAATAGTTTCCATCTAGCGTTTTCTCTAAGCCTTTCATTAGAGTCAAAGTGGTGCAGCTATACAGTAGCAATGACATGCCTATAGACTGAAAGTATTCTCACTTTATCTTATCAAAGATAATATCAAATATAAATAATATTCAATAAGAATATGCTACTTTAAATATTATATTCGTCTTGAATATTATTCAGAAATTACAGCATGGCATATCAACGATGATCTGATGATGGTTTAATATACAAACCGAAATATCTATAATATAACGTTGGATAATACTTCTAACTATAATGAAATAGTGCTCCGAATCCCCGTGTGTGGAGAAAGGTAGACAAACACGGGATGTTATGGAAACTGGATGTTTATTGTCGACGATGCAACGTTTCGGTCTATTAGACCTTCTTCAGGACTTGAATATAGTTCTTGCTTCAATCATGGACATTCTCAAAATGGTGAAAACAGTAGGTTGTCAGTAGGGGCAGGGGTGGTTGCGGGGTGGGTTGTGTATTTTATTCTCTCTAGATGGGGAGTGTTAAAATGGTAATGCAGGTGTTAGTCCAGAATGTTGGATTGTAAGGATTGGTCAAGATAAATATGTATGTGTGTGTGTCTGTTTTAATTGTTTGTTTTTTTTTATATATGTGTGTTGGGGAACTGGATTTGTCATTAGTAGTATATGTGTGAGCTTTTTATTTTTTTATTTTATTTAAAAATTTTTATTTTTATTTTTTGGTCTGTTAATATTTATCTATCTATCTATCTATCCGTTGTCTATCTATCTATATATTTAGCTTGAATGTGTTCATATCTATATATATATATATATATATATATATATATATATATATATATATATATATATATATATATATATAAGGTGTGTCATAAATGTATCGAGAGTGAAGCTGTATTTGCCAAGATAGAAATGAACAATGTATGGAACGTGATTTCTTTTTCAGAATACAAGGTGTGTCATAAACGTGCCGAGTTTGAAGCTGTATTTACCAAGACAGAAATGAACAATGAATGGAAAATTATTTTTTTCAGAATTCTAGGTGTATCAAAAAGTTTTTTAAAAATTGATAAATTTTTACACAACTCGTATATATATATATATATATATATATATATATATATATATATATATATATATATGTTAGAATTGTGTATTTGTTAAAATATTTGAATGCATACATTTTAACTGCTGTAATTATTTACTTCCTACTAATGATTTGTGAGCCAATAAAGCCCACCTATATATATATATATATATATATATATATATATATATATATATATATAGGGCGCTTTATTGGCTCGCAGATCATTAGTAGTGAGTAAATGATTGCAACAGTTTAAATGTTTGCATACAAATATTTTAACAAATACACAATTCTAACCTCGCCATCTTACCGTTTCTCAATCGAAAGCACATAACAACGAGATGATAACGGTTATGGGCCTTCATTGTTTGAGAAGTGATAATAGATACATTAGATTCATCTAATGTATCTGTTATCGCTTGACTCATCACTTATTCGATGACAATGTAATCTGTCATCTACTGCCAGGGTATAAAGGGCTTATCACCTAAAGAGATCAGTGAGGTCACGGCGGCGACAACAATGAATTGTGAATCTTGGCTACACGATGGCTGAATTGTGGGAGGCTGGATGAATGATGTGTGATATTGTCCATCTTCCCGACGATTACTGACTTAAGTTTCAAGTTTCTGAAAAGAGAGAGAGGGAAAAAAAGAGAAAACAGTTAAATTTCCGATGCAATCATTTAAAGGGACGTAGTGGCCAACGTGCTGGACTGTGATATAGTAGTGTAAAGAAGAATATGGAAAGAAACATATAGAAGCAAATGTGTTAAAAACTATTCGATTTTAACCCTTTCTAATATTATTTTTTGAAAGAAAAATGAACCGGTGTCAATTATGTTCAATCAATGCTTAAAAAAACAGAAGCTGGAAAAAAGCAGACAAGCTCTAGGGGAACCAACGTCCATCCACACTGACAGTAGTAAGATTGGGGATACTTACTACACACATACACTCCCAAATTGGTATAAAGCGGCTCCTTGGCCTTGGTTGCCAACCCATCTAGGACAAGGAAGAATCTGTAATAAAAGTACCGCTGCCGAGAAGCTTTACATTATCCTGAGGAAAGGCTAGTGGTGTAAACCCCGAAAACAAATCCGGAGTCGGAGTCTCGAAGGTGGATTAACGCTGCATTTCAGTGCTACCCAGCAACTTCTGTGACACTGCCGTTGTCAAACTCTAATGGTTTCTTGCCTTTATTTTGGATCACAGCAGCAGTGTGGAGAGCACGATTGCATCTTAGGCAACAGCACATCCTCCATATCAACCAGACTAGGCTACATCTTTTCGCAGACGGAAGAATGCCAACAAGTGTCTTCCTAATCCAGCTGCATCTTTTTTCAAGATTACTTTTAACGTCTCTTCCATATTTGAACGGTTTCAAACGATACCCTGAAATTTAATTCAAGGCTTACCATCATTCACTTGACCTTCCATCAATGACATCCTTATTACAGAGGTCTCTAAACCTTTGCTTGTATGCGTTATGGCACCAACCAAACAGTTTATCTCTTTGTCTACTTTAAGCCACCCACATCGGATCTCCAACCACTGCGATCCTACCGTAACCGGCTGATGGTTAGTTAATTATAATCGAGCAGAAGAACTCAGATTACAATAATAATATGACTTTATTTGAATAGAATGAGTTTAGAAGTGAATAGAGAGTAAATTTTGAAATATCCCATCATACAGGTAAAAAATACCAAGAAAATTTGGTACAGATTCGGGGAAAATTTGGTAGGCAAAGAGTAAGGATTGTTTTCATTTACTTGAAACCATATAAAAACTGTGACGGTGGCTGCGAGAAACTGTCACAACGCTTGGATTTTTTTGAAAAGGTCAGAGAATCAGTGACCGACAGAGGACAAGGAACGGCTTAGATTTCGGAGTAACGAAACCACCTCCCCCATTAGGGGTGTGCTACGATTTAGCAATTTCTTCACTGACTCAAAAAGTACCACTTTAGGTTTTCTTGATCTGAGGTCAGCCCAGAGGAAGATTAAAACAGAGTAATAAAGTTGGTGGTGCGAGGGTGCGTCAAAAAGTAATGTCATTTTGTTTAGGACAGGTACACGCATTATACATCAAAATGTAGCTGGTCCTCTGTGGATCACATCTCTACTTCTCCACATAGTCAACTTTTCTCTGAATAGCAATGTTCCATCTTTGAATCAGAGCATGTATTCCTGCCCCGTAAAATTATGTTGACTGTTCTTTGAGCCACATGTTCACTACAGATTTCACTTCCTCGTCACTGGAATAATGTTGCCTCTCAAACCCTCTTTATGGGGTCGAAAAGATTATAGTCTGAGGCAAACATTACTTTTTGACTCACCCTCGTAATAACTAAATGGGCCAGTTTAACGTAGTCGGTAGAGCATCCGCCAAGGAATCGCAAGGTGGCAGGTTCGATACCGGTCCCCGCCAACCCAGCGCATGAGGAGCACATATTGGGTAATCTGATCTGTGGGGTAAAGTGGTGGGTTGACAGTTAGTGTGGCGATCCACCTCAGCAAATATGCAATTTCCATAGTCTAGTGCTAGTGAAAAGGGAATAGACTATTTCCGGCTGATACCGACAATAGGCCACTCTGCCAACTTTACTTCATAATGGTTATCTAAGTTTTCAAATTCCCATTGCAATAATTTTTGTCATCACATAACGAAAGAGAAGAAAGGACATGCTACTCAAAAAAATATAATGAGAAATAAATAAAAAAAAAAATAGATGAGAGATAGAGGGGGTCGGGCACGCGGAAGCGATAACGAGCACGCGGAAGCGATAACGCCAATCTGTTTTAATCGAACATAATGAAAAGATGTAAAGAAGGCAAAAAAGAAAAAAGTGTGTGTGTGTGTGTGTGTGTGTGAGAGAGAGAGAGAGAGAGAGAGAGAGAGAGAGAGAGAGAGAGGAGAGAGAGAGAGAGAGTCTGTGTTAAAGCAAGATTATACCAACTCAGCAAGTAGCACAATTAGGTAATTTGATCTGTGTTATAAAGTGGGTGGTAGGTGTGGCGTTCCATCTCAGCAAAAAAAACAATTTCCTTGGTCTAGCGCTACCGAAAATAGGACAGACACCCTCACTGTCCGGATGAAACCGACTATAGGCCACTCCGGAAATTTTACTTTTTATATAGGAATACCATTTAAAATTAACTGTATTAAGAATAGTAACTGGAATGTATAATTGTTTACTTGGAATTATCAGTCGTTACTTTAAACGATATAGAAAGCAAAAAAAAAAAATACTATTATTGACTAGAAATAATTACTTGAAACCATATAAGTATTAGCATTAGATAGGAATATTGAAACCGTAAAAATATATGCAAATAATTTCTATTATATAGAATTTCTATTGCAATAATTTCTCACCTTTTTTTATCTAACTACAACAGTCACTCGTTTTGAGTTTTATGATTTCAATTATTTCTATCTCTTATTAATAATTTTCAAACAGAGCTATTGTCCCATAGAATAGACCCTAACATATACTACCACTCCGGATTAGTGTAGACATGTGAGTAATGGTAATGAAAGGGTACTCAACGCCCCACAGAGCTCTGAAACTAGGGGCTTATCCCCAGATACCACATGCGATTAGAGTTCGAATGCGTTTACTACAATGAAGCCTATCAGGAGGGATGTTTAAACTGAGTGTGATAAAGTATTGTTACTGAGTTATCTAATAAATAACATTGAAATCCGGATCAAAGGTTAACACAGATTTATTACCATTTGGTACAAAAGATGTGAATAAAACAGAATTCAAAGTGCAACTCTTTAACAATGGTAATTAAAATCTCAGTAGCAATACTAGCTACTACTCGACTACTCAACTAATACCTTCGTGTAATACGTACTATTTATGTGTTTCGTTGACCGAGTCCAACATTCTGTAAAAAAATATCATTTCTTACAAGTGAGTGGTATTTTCTTTATAACCAGGTGTCTGACTTTTTATTCTTTTTTTCTATCAAATGTGCACTCGTCACCATCACTTCATCTTGTCTTTGTCTCTAGTAACTTTCGTCGTGGCACTGCAACGCAACATCAATTGCCCAAAGTATTTAAATTCCTCTTTCTTTCAGTTGATGTAATCCATTTACTTTTTTTCTTCTTCTCTCTCCAGTGGAAACGATGTCAGGAATATCTTAAAAGTAGGGAAAAACTTTAATGCACTATCTTTTTAATGACGTAAACATAATTTCTTTAAGTATCCTAAGGCTTCCCGACAGCGAATTCGAGATAAGTTTTGCAGATTATTAAATAATACAGGAAGCCATTTTAAATCATGTGGTTTCTAAGTAGTACGCAATTGCTGACAGCACATGAAACCACGCCAAATCACGCGTGAATTGGCGAGAAAGGAGCCGTTAGCAAATGCAGTTTTTGGTCTCGGAAATGACGTATTGAGATAATTTCAAACGATTTGAATTGAATTGAAAAAAATAAATAAAAATAGATAAATAAATAAATAAAATTAAAAAAAAAAAGAAGAATGTGACCGAACTCAGATAATAATAATTTATTTATTTATTTTTTAGTTTAAAATGAATTGCTATTTTTAATTCTTTTTTTTTAAACACACAAAATTCAGCGAGCATACTGACGTAATTTTCTATTCTTTGTCTGCGTTTAAATAACGTTAAATATCTTAAAAGAAAAAAAAAGAGGAAACTAAAAACAATATTTAGGAAATTGAAAAATAAAGAAAATAAAAATATAAACATGAGAATAGGTAAAAATATATGAACTGAAAAATTCTTCTATTCTAAATTTGAGTAATTTTCACTTTTATAATTTGATATGATGGACATATTAAAAATGCCCGTATGTACGTACATTCCTACATACAGATGCACTCAGAGTAAACTAAACAGCTAAGAGACGTATTTATCGATAGTAATTTTGAAAGAATAAAATTCAGATCCATAATCTCGCAGTATGCATGCGTATATATGAATCGAATCATTTTAAAATATGGAACTCCAAATTCATAATGTGTATTTTCAAAACCTCTATTTACGCGATTTAAATAAAGACTACTAGGCGTAAAATTGTGTGTAATAATGTAATCTATGTATTAGTATTCATATTCTATCATTGTACTAACGTTATCATTTTCCAGCACCCTCTTTTTATTATAAAGAAAGAAAGTGAAGAAAAAAAGAAAAGCTACAAAATATAATGAGAAAGAAAGAAAGAAAGAATGAAAGATACAAACAACGTAAGGGAAATATAGAGAGACGTGGTGAGTGTGCAGAAGCGATAACGCTGTTTCAATCGAACACAATGAAAAGATGAAAAGAAGGAAAAAGAAAAAAAAGAATTAGAGAGTTAAATCAATAAGGTAAGTTTCAAATTCTGGAGCTCTGGGGAGTGTGGAGTACCCCTTCATTGCCATTACTCCCACGTCCATTCTAACTCAGAGTGCTAGTGCCTGGTAAGGCCCCATTTGTGGCTTAAATATATCTGATTGCACAAATAACAACCGTACTGACAAAGAGTAAATAAACAAAAATGTTCTCTGCATAAAGTAATACAAGGGTCTACATGCCATAAAATCCAACCAACCAACCAATTAACCATCTCTTTCTATTTATCAGTACTTTTAAGTTGCTATTTATCAAATACACCTCACTATATTAGTCGTTTTTTAATCGCTGGAAAGTGTGAAGTGCTACTTCATTGCCATTACTCCCAGGCCCACTATGACTTGGTAGGTAGTACCTGTTAAGCCCCATCATAGGTTTAAATTGATCAGAAGAAGTTTAGAAAAATATATTTTTGTTACGTTTTTATATACAAATAAAATACGGAGCACTGAATGAAAATGTAGGACCAGGTTGGAAATTAACAAGGTTTTATTAAACCCAGCATAGTGAATATTTCTACTCTAAAAGTATCTTAATAGCTCACACGTGTGTATTTACATCCAGCCATCACGAATCCCAATCCAAAAGTTTCATGGCAGAGATTCCACTTCCGATTTCCCACAAGGAAACTTTGATTGTAGGCAACTTTCTCTTACAAATCAAGAGAATTAATTAGAATTTCGTTAGATCTGGACAGAGTCTAAAAAATTTGGATTCACAACAAGAATAAATAAAACAAAAACGTTTTTGGCATGAAATAACCCAAGATTTGACATGCCGTAAAATCCAACCAAACAGCCAACCAACCAACGAGTCAACCAAGCAACTAAGCCATGGAATACCAATAATACTCGCATGAGCTCGATCCTCATTTGAAGCCCTTTAAATCTGCTTTTGTGATTGCTAAGCCAGCTTCAGAGTGCTTTGGCCTCTGGAGAGGCTAAGTAAAATTAACAGCGTTGATCCCAGGGGACTATCCCCAAGGCAATACCTGCCCATTTGGTTTAAAGGGGCAAAGCTGGATTTACTCCACAGTGCCTGAGGCGCCCCCTTTGATCAACGCATTTTTATGCCTACCATCCATGAGCTTCGCCTTGTTAGTTGGCCCACATAAAAATGTCATTGTGTCACGCCCTCGTAAGTGGGATGAGAGGCAAGTACCCAAATACCCTATACATTTGCTTTGGCTTGCTCTAAACGATAGATAGTTTACATTCGTACACTGGGGTCAGGGTTTGTAGACCAATAGTTCAAAGAATAATGAGTGTTTTAAAGAATTGAATAACCAACAAAAAATAAATTTAAAAAAATGTCTGATGCATAAAATAGCCCAGTGGTTGATATGCTGTAAAATACCAACCAACCAACCAACCAACTAACCCCTTTAAATACCTGTTTATGAGTCTGATGGTTTTTGGTATTCTGGAAAACAATGATGTGTCCAATAATAATATCAACTGACATGCGTTATATCCCCATCATTACCTGTTATATTTCGCGCGTCTTTACACCATAACGACACATGTTATTCTACTGTCACTGTCTATATTCTGTTTGGATTGTTTTTCGAATATGTAATCTCCTTTTGATACAAAATCCTGTCAGTGATACTCTCTGAAGGAACACTCCGCTGTCTCGAACTGTCCAGTTTTTAATTCGTTCTTAGTATCAGTTTACTTTTGGTTGTCAATGGTTGATTTGCAAATCTCATACCAGCTCATCATCATTATCATAATCATCATCAAGGCATGCCGAGAGCAGGAATTCCATTGAGACTCTCTCACCATTTGTCCCTATCAAATAGACAGAAAAGGGTTGATATATAGTAAACTAACAAACTTTTTTTTATCTTCTTTCCTTTCTCTCTCTCTTTATTTCCTTCTTTCTTCCTTTTCTAGTAATTTCCCTTTTTCTCTTCTTCCTTTTATAAATATAACAATATATATATATATATATATATATATATATATATATATGTGTGTGTGTGTGTGTGTGTGTGTGTGTGTGTGTGTGTGTGAAGTGGAAAGGGGAGTGGAAAGAAATTGACGCATTATTTAGTTGCTATGACGGTAAAAAAACTTTAGCGGAAGAATATAAGAACAGCCCCCCATATATATATATATATATAAATTGAAATGCACTGCATTTCTTTCACGGGTGCGTTGTCTTGAAGATAAGCCGGTAACACGGTGTTTTAAAACCAATGTAACAACCACAACCTAAATGTATTGTGCCCTATAACAAATAAAAAATAAACGTCTTACACCAGTAATCGATCACTTTATTTTCAATACTCCAAAAGAAAAAAAGAAATAATATATTATAATATATATATATATATATATATATATATATATATATATATTATGGACTCTCTCGTCGATTTCGACGCATGAGGGTTCATACAATCAACACCCACACAGTATTTTGTTTATAGTGGTGAAGGCTTGTGTTGGACCATCCGCACTTTTTGGCACAGTCGATAGGAAAGAATTGGTGCATCAAGGATTGCCACAAACCCGATCAACGACCGACATCAGGAATTTTGAATTCAGAGTTATCCCTCTCCTAGACTGGTTACCTACCCAAGGCTGAAAGCCCCAGTCTGCCCTACTATTTAACGCATAGCTGGGGGGAGAATATATGGATTCATACCTTTCCCAAGGGTATTAGCGCTATGTGAAATGCCAACAGCTTCGTCTAGGAATTGATATATATATATATATATATATATATATATATATATATATATATATATATTTAATCTTGAGTTCTCTGACGATTGTAAAAACATATATCTATTTAAGTATGTATCAATTAATTGTTCGCCTTTGACTGACAGTCACTGATGGCCGTGAGTATAAGGAATTTGACAGACGGGTTTCGCTCCCGGCTAGAAGTAGCTCTTAAAAAGTCGAGCCGTACTGATGAAGCATAAACGTTGAAACACGTGTCTGTAGATGACTAATATATATATATATATATATATATATATATATATATATATATTTGTTGTGTGTGTGTGTGTGTGTGTGTGTGTGTACCATGTCACTTTGGTAAGTTCTCTAAATGGCATCAAGTTTCTACATAATGCTGATGAATGTAAGTTTTTGATGGTCGGACAACACGGGTGTCTCCATGTGTATGAGTCCATAAGAAAACATCGCTAAAGTGTCTGCCCTTACTTTGCCAGCACGTCTTACTTGGCTGGTTTGTGAGTTGGGCGGGGAGGCTAAGCAAGAATACCACCGATGTTTTTAATGCATTATTTCCAGGATATGTTAAAAACTGCACGCATCATCTTTGTATTGTTCCGATCTAGCTTTTTCTTTGCGTATTTCGTTAAAATCTTAGAGGTGCAACCATACAAAAGTACTGACACGTCTACAGATTTATTTTATCTGAGATAACAGATTTCTATACCGTCGTTGAGCAGTCTATGTTGCATCTTTTCGTATGCTGATATCGCTTTCAGTAGAATCCGTATTGGAAACATAGTTACACCAGAGACATGCTTTTAATACACATTAGGGTGCTCGTGCAGCAACGGTTATGGTCGTTGAAAATAGATGCGTCAAACCCAATTAAAATCTAGACGAATGTACAGGGTGACCAAAAAAAAACAGAACCCAAATTCTGTTTTTTTTTTGTCACCTTGTGATTTGACTTCATATAGCGCTAAAGCATGAATCCAAATATTTGAGGCGTGTCGTGTAATGGTTACCGTCGTAGGAAATGGACACGGCGAAACGAGTTCAAAATCCTGATCACGGTTGTTTGCATTTCACATAATTCTAATAAACTTGCGAAAGGTACAAATCCAACTGTTCTCCCTCCAGCTATAGGTAGTTAGTTGGACAGACTGGGATCTTTAACCTTGGTATGGAAACCGGTCTAAGAAAACTCCAACATTAGCGGATCTTTTCTCGTTAGTCAAAACTACTTCAACAGCTTCTCCTCTTATTTTCACAATGTCTAATCATGACGAAGCTCTCCCCCTAGCTATGGGTAAACAGTAGAATACTCTAGGCCAGTGGTTCCAACCAGTCTAGAAGGAAAACTCTGATTTAAAACTAGCTGGACTCCACCTGTCACACATTCAGCGGCAGAGAGTTTGAGTAAATACATGCATGCTGTTCATCTGGAAACACGTAGTGTAAGGGTTAGAGTCGTAGGAAATGGACTTGTCGACCCGAGTTCAAATCCTGAACGAAGCTGTTTGCATTTCACATACAAATAGCAGGGCCGACTGGGTTCTAAAACTTGGCTAGGTAAATTGAATCCAAATTTGTTAATCTCCGCGTAAGAAAATGACCTTGTGACGCATCCTGCTCGTGCGGAAGGGTTGGTAAATATATATACATGCTATTCACCAAGCAATACCACGCAATTGATTGTTTTTTTTTGTTTTTTTTACGTTATATCAACCCTTGTCGAAAAGTCATTTTTGGTAAATAAAGGACCAAGGTTGCTTACAGTAGCTGCTGTTGCTTAAGTTACCAATTAAGTGTTGAACAGGCTCAATGCTGCTAAACTTCGATTATATAGCGGGCAGCACATTTGGGTATAACCTAAGTGTTCCACAAGCCATAAATCCAACCAACCAACCAACTTGCCATCTATAAATATATAAAGGACAGTTTGTGTGTATGTATGTCCGAAGGAAACTGTAAAAATAAAACAATCAATGACATAGTAAATAAGTATAAATATTCACAATCACTAGATCTTGCTTTTTGAGCCAAAATAATAAAGATTTGGTTTATATTCAAAAAGATAATTGAAAAATAAGATTTGAATGATAACAACATGGAATTTTTTAGCATTTACTATTTTAAATAGGAGACCTTAATTTTTCATTTCAGGGTGGCTAGATCAACGCAAGATAATTTTTTACATACGGATTTTAATGGGACATCCTGCGAGGATCCAATTGCGATTCAACAATAATGGGTTTACGAAACTTTATTTTTTTCACCCCCATCTACACAGCGACGCCGGGTAGCCGCTTCTAGTCCCTACTAGAATATGAGTGGGACTATTAGATATTACCTGTCTTGATAATTCAAAATACATGGATATACGTACTACCATTCATTTTAATAGGTATACTTAGACTCATACACTTTATACATAGATGCCGACGTAAATTTGACCCAAGCTGATCTCAAAACCTAAATAAAGAAAACAAACATGTGCACTTTGGCAGGGAATGAGAGGTTTCTGAAGGACTAATGCTACAATCCATTTCCTATAAACAAGTATGTCTGGTTTTGAGAAGAGAAACAATCTTAATAGCTAACGGAAGATATGAATGAAGACACGAAAACACAAAGCATCACATAGTACGCACGCAATATATATATATATATATATATATATATATATATGTGTGTGTGTGTGTGTGTGTGTGTGTGTGCACACGCATGTATACATATACACACATATCCATGTATGTATGTATGTATATATATATATATATATATATATGAGTATATATAAAAAGATATGAAAACAGCACAAAATGCTTTTAAAGTGAAAACATATATATATATATATATATATATATATATATATATATATATATATATATCTTTGTCTACCAAATTTACCCCATGGCTGTACCAAATTTTCTGGGTATTTTTACCTGTATGATGGGTAATTTCAACCATGAACTCATACTATTCAAATAAAGTCTTATTATTATTGTAAACAAGTGACATGTACGAGATCCTCTGTCAGTGGTTTATGGTAGGATCGCGGTCATAGCAGAGCTGCTGTCAGCAATAGGGTTGGGACAATCTTATAGGTGTTAGAGCTTGACTTCATCAGCCGATTGATGTGTGAGGGCTTCTCCGACGGCCCGTCTAATCTAAGCAAGGACCAAAGTTGAGTGATGCCTGTGATAGACTGCTCAGTCACCAGGGTTCCATCTTTAAGCATCACGGTTCACCACCTACGGTCAACAAGTGAGACAATTGGTGGGATTTTACCCTTTTGCAGAGGTGTAGTCAGTGTATTCAACTGTCCCAGCTGACAGAGCTACTTTGTTTTGGCAACCAGTCTAGGAGAAAGAAAACTCTGATATTCAAGCCTGTTAAACCTAAAAATTGACATTGTGTTACATCCTGCTCGGTTTTGGTAAATATGTGCGCTTAGAAAGTTCCAAAATGTCACTGATAAGCTTTAAGCGGCTTAAAGCATGGTAGGTGCGTTTTGATAGCAAACAGGGTAAGATAATTCAAGTATTCCTGTCTAATGCTAATATGTTAAACATATCTACTTCACCATTCTGGGTACTGAGTGGACTTCAGAATAATGTCAATAAAGATATGCTCCATACTCCAGAGATCTCCAAAACTGGAACCTCACCATCAGATGCAGTTTAGAATCATACTGTGGCGTTATTTTCGGATTTGCCTGGGGAGTAGTCTGCCCGTTTAATTTCGCTGGTTCCCGCTAGGGGCCTTTGATATTTAAGCGGCTGGTTTGAACGTCTCTCTCTCTCTCTCTCTCTCTCTCTCTCTCTCTCTCTCTTTTGTCTGCCGACCTACGAGACACCACTATGGGTTAGACTCTGTCTACCCCCTTATCGTTGGGGCTTCGGCCTTTAACACTGGCCACTCACTGCTAGTAAGTCTTGTATACGATATATGACTATCCTTTAGTCATGTACCCGTAACTATGTTTTTATATACATTTAGGTATCTCTTTGATACCTAAATATCTTGTATTTTACCATTAATGAATGTATCATTATCTGTACTTTTGTATGTATGTTTATGTACACCTCTATGTATTATGTACCCTGTTAATTCTTGTGCTGTATATAAAATGTTTCGTCTATCAACCGTTGTCGGGGTTTTATCTTATTAAGTATTATCACAAAAAATCCTACAATACCAATGGCCAGCCAAAATGTCCTGGGTAAAATACTAAACTATCCGATGGTGAGGCTCCGGTTTAGAAGCTTAAATCTTGGTTGGTTAGTCGGTTGGGATTTCGGCAGGTCAATCCTTGTTGGGTTATTTTATGCTGAAGACATTTTGTTTTTATTCATTCTTGTTTGGTATATAATTTTTTTTCAAGCTCAACTTTTTAGACTCAATTTTTGATATTCATTTCTATCTATTTAACCCAGAAATCAAACCTTAACAAATACTACCAGTCAGGATCAAGGGGGACCTAATGACGATGGAGGGGTACTCCACATACCCCAAAGTTCCAGAATTGGAACTTCACCGTTAGATTCAGTTTAATGTCATACCCTGGGCACCTTTAAATCTTGGTAGTAGCTTTGTAACTGCAGACAGGGTAACATGATTCTAGAAACCACTATACCACTGTAGTCGAGTGAAGCCCTCTTCTCCTTAACTTTAAGAAGGTAATGATTGTTGGTGGTCTGATTTTGGTCAACAGGGATTTGTATTTACGAAAGAGAAAGTAGCGAATTCTTATTTGCACTTAACTTGTAAACTGCGCAACGCGATTTGGGCAGAAAATTTCCACTGGACAACGGACAGTTGTGTGGTCAAGGGGCAAGTGAGATGTCGGAGCGTTCGTGTTTGCATAACAGTATTTGTGCCAGATGGCTGTTAGTAACTATACATACATATATATATATATATATATATATATATATATATATATATATGCACTTGTGTTTATGTATGTGTGATTTTCTGTATTCGTAGAGTCATGCGTGTGTATGTGCCCGATGGCTGTTGATACTATATATATATAATATATATATATATATATATATATATATATATATATATACATATATATATATATATATATATATGCACTTATGTGTATGCATGTGTATTTTCTGTAGTCGTAGAGTCTTTGCGTGTGTATGTGTGCATTTCTGTACTCGGAGAGTCATGTATGTGTACGAGTGTATTTCTGTACTCATAGCGTCATTTATGTGTATGTATACATTTCTGTGCTCGTAGGTTCGTGTGTGTTAAGTGTGTTCAGGTACGCCGGGTTAATCAGCCCTACGCATGTGCGTTGTGGATAAACGGGATTTTAACGATTTTCTTGCGGGTGATGATGCCAACTTTGCCGAAATCGCGCGGGAAAGAACTGTGAGTGTTGAGAGGGTAAAGTTGATTAGGAGGCGAAGAGCGCAAAAATGTTTGGTTTGCTTTGTAGTTATGTACTGGTTAACTTTTATTTACCCATGTTGAGGCACGGTTTGTTGAAATCTAGCTGACGTTGGAGCACGCCAAGTTCATGTAAGAATAAATATACACGTGTGAATATAGGAAAGATGACAGGAATAATATAAGGAACGTGTGCATATATATATATATATAAGGAACGTGCGCATACACACACACATATATATATGCATATATATGTGTATATACATATTCATACATATATATAAGGAACATGTGCATATACATACATACATACATACATATATAAGGAACATGTGCATATATATATATAAGGAACGTGTGGATATACATATATATATATCTGTGTGTGTGTGTATCTGTGTGTGTGTGTTATTTTTAGAGGCACGTCCATTATGTATAACCACACACACAAACATATATATATATATATATATATATATATATATATATATATATATTATATGTGTGTGTGTGTGTGTGTGTGTGTGTGTGTGTATAGATGGCGTGAAAAGTATTCGTACAATCTACGAGAATTAGAATTTGAAATATTTTGCTGGATTATGATGGAACATGTTAAACAAACTTTCGGAATGATGTGCTATTAGTTTATATATATATATATATATATATATATATATATATATATATATATATTTATATAAACTACAAAATGTAATGGATTGTAAAGAAATTCAACAGGCACGGAAATTACACTACTGCCAACAAGTTTCACTCAAAATAACCGCCATTAGTTTCGATCACAACCTCAATCCTGCTCCTCCGGAACCTGGCCCAAGCTATGTTGCAGAGACTACCTTAATTATGTCGATTAACTGGGCTTTTGTAGTACTGGCACGGCCATTGGTGTCTTTCTCAACAGCGTCACATACATAATAATCCATGTGGTTAACATCTGGGGAGTTCGGAGGTCAAACATTGGGACCGTAAAAATTCGCCGATAACTTTTCCTTACATCAACAAAAGCCCTGAAGAGATCTACTAAATATATTGAAACACTGCAGCGGTTTAGCTAAGTTCACTCATTTTATTTGCACCTGTCTTTTCAAAATGTTTTCACATTTTTACATACCATCAGATTCACTTCCATTTTCTTTTCACACACACACACACACACACACACACACACACATTAATATATATATTCCGATACTTGCCAATCAATTTCAATCAGTTTTCTAAAACTGAATAATTGTGCGAACTTCACACTTGGCTGTGGCGTCAATCAGGAGCTCCATTAGAAACAACTGCAAATCCAAGACTGGGCGTGACAGCAACGCGTGCTCTGAGACGGGAACCTACACAATAAGCACAACTGCGTAACCAATAGCAACACAAACAGTTTCAATGCATCCCCAACGCATTGAAGGCATTACCCTTCTATATATATATATCTGTGTGTGTGTGTGTGTGTGTGTGTGCACAACGGTGCGTGAATATTTTTGTAGACTGATATTTATTTTCGGATGAAAATTTGAAGGTTTTTATTAGTGTTTATTGTATTATTTGGATTATACGAACTATTATTCTCATCTTTATTGTTCTCTGTACAACGATTCGGTCGATATGCCCTCCGGCCTTCTTCAGATATTTCTCGTCGGAATCGGAGGCCTTCTCGAACTCTGGAACCTTCCTTTCGAACTCAGCAACCTTCTTTTTGAACTCAGGAACCTTCTTGTCGTAATCGAGAGCCATCACGGATATTTGAGCCCACCGCTTTATTCAATCCACGGTAGTATCCTGTTCTCATTCCGGTAACCGTAGTTGAGTACAAGTGTTAAGCCGTGTTAGTTATTAAAAAAATCAGAGAAATATTGTTTATTGATTCAAGATTTCAATTAATACTCATTTATTTCAATTAGTATCTTTCTTCTTATTAAAATTGTTTTTGTTTTCATTGCCATTTACGTAGATCGTTATCATTACCATTCATACGCTTTTTTCTTGCAACCAAACAAAATGAAAACGCAGTAAAGTACAAATTAATAATAATAATAATAATAATAATAATAATAATAATAATAGGCCTGTCGGTTGGAACTAGAATTACACCGAGTGCATCTCTGCAGAGGGGTAAGATCCCCCACAATGTGTTTACTAGTCGGCCGTAGTTGGCGAGCCCTGAGACTTAAGCACGGGATTCTGGTGAATGAGCAGTCCATAATATGTAACCTTCCATTTTAGCCCTTAGACAAAACACTGGCCGAATGTTCAAAGGGGTGGGGTCTCCGTTCAATCGGTTGGTCACGCCAAGTCCGAACACCTAGATGATTATCCCGACCATATTTCTCGATTACTCTCATGGCAAACCCGTAATTCAGGACACTAAGACTCTCAGCTATCGCCTTCTAGCACATATAGGAAAAAAAGAAAAAAAGGATTGCCATAAGGTGCATAATTGTATAGGTGCTAGGGTTTGACGTGACCAGCCGATTGACCGGAGGGGACCTCTCCGACAATCCGACTAGCCTAAGTAAGGGCCAAATTGGAGTGCTGCGTGTCATGGACTGCTCAGTCACTTGGACTCTGTCCTTAAGCATAACGGGGCCAACACCTGGCCACATTGGAGAAACGACCAGTTTAGCTAAGTCGGTAGGGTGTTCCCCTCGGAACCACCAGGTTCCTGGTTCGATACCGGCCCATGCCAACTCAGCGTATTAGTAGCACAGGGATCTGTGCAGTAAAGTGAGGAGCTGATGATAAGTGTGGCGCTTCACCCCAGCCGCTTAAACAATCTCTTTGGATTAGTGCTAGTTAAAAGGGGATAGTCCCCCCTCGCTGTATGGCTGATACCGACTTTACGCCACCCGACGACAATTTACAGAGATGCGGTCGGTGTATTCTACAGCCCGAGCCGACAAGTCGGTTAATATTCAGGACGGAATTAAGTGCATTTATAAAGAATAAGATTAATGTTGAGTCATAAATATTTATTATCTAAATAAATCTATCAATAGATCACAGATTTATTAAATTACATACGTCTAGATGTTTCTACAATTGATATGTATTCCCTACATTTAGGCTCGCGTCACAATTAAGCTAAGTATATATGAGCGCGCAGATTTGGACACTTTGGAAATGGGTAAATCATATTCAATGGGCTATTAATTTTCAATTTTATTTCCGACTTCATTCTGTAACTTTTCAGTCATTTCTATCAGCTGAATTTAATCAGCTGCAATAGGCTATCAAAAGTCCATGTCAATGTTGCATTTCTGGGACTCGACGATGCAAAATCAGTGTATATATATATATATATATATTATATATATATATATATATATAATGAAGATTATGTGTCTGTTTTTCTGTAACCAAAACTAAGTCACCACAAGTGTCACAATTCCCTTAGTTATTTGCGTTATATTCTCACTGGTTATTAAATAATCATTATTTAATATAATTAGCACTTATCTTATTTATTAACGATATCTCTATTAAGCTTTAGCTGAGATAGTTTTGCCTAAAAAAACATATGATTGTGTTTAAAATGCTGCTATGTGTGTTATATATCATTAGAAAATAGATGTTTACATAGTATATGATGTGAATAATTTGTATACCGGTTTTAATAAAAACGTGTTTAATAAATAAATATTTTGTGTTATTGATTTCTAATATTACTGTTTTATTTCCGAACTTATTAAAATAAATCCTATTTATAATTTTAACGGAAAATAACCAGTAGTTTAATTGAGGGTCTTTTACTCTTTATCGACCTGTTAGTAGTTCTCACATTTTTTGGTTTGGTCATGTGACTACCCAGAACTTGTTAGGTTAGGTAGATATAGAGAAGTAGGCGATTGCTGGGAACAGACGTAAATGGTGTCTGTCCTCGGAATTCCTCTCTACACGTGTGTTCGGGTTAAAGTGCACCCGGGAGTAATGGCGATGAAATGATACTCTACATCCTCCACAATTTGAACTTGACTAGATGCTGTTTAACATCATACCCTAGACACTAACGCCCTTAACCACCCCCTTAACCACCCTTTTAGCACATACGTAATATGGTGGTATGCCAATAATATAGGTGCTAGGTCTAAACGTGACCATCTGATTGATCTAGTCAAAATGGCAAAGTGGAATGACGCATGGCATGGACTACTCAGTCATCAGAATTCCCTGCTTAAGCATTACCGGTCACTACCCACGGCCAACCAGTGGGCCGATTGGGGGAAAATTTTACCCCTCTGCATATTCTACTGACCCGGTCGACAATGTAGATATCTTAGTTTTGGTAATTTGAATATTAGCTACATAAATGAGAGTAACCTCCCCTTGTTTATTTCACTTTGAGGAAGCCGTCTGTTTTGGTCGGCCATTTTCATTTCACCGTAAATCTACACTGAAAATACAATTTTTTTCGAATCAATACAACTGAATGTTTTAACACTAAAATATCATAAAATGTGTTCTTAATTGAGCTTGCGCATTATTTGAAATGAACTTAATTGTTATTAGGAACATATTTTATGATATTTTCGCGTCAAAATATGCAATTGTATTAATTCGAACAAATTCGTATTTTCAGTGAAAAGTGAAAGAAACAAGGGGAGGTTACTCTCCTTTATGTAGCTAATGTGCAGATTACCTCAGTTTTATCATCCTCATCTTATGATAGCAGTAAAAGAGAATTAGCTTCCTGTATTGTAGAGATAAAAAAAATAAGGTCGCTATTATGTACATAAAGAAAAGAGAAAATAGTTCTAACTATATGATAATACTGGTGCTCCTTATCATCTGGCAACAACCTCTGGTTAAAAATGAGACACACCAAATCGTTCAAAATTGAATGCAAAAATGGGGTATATTCGCAGAGTTCCGTTCCGGCCTCCTGCCTCAAAAACTGTTAGCCGGTGGCTGCTGAAAAAAACCCCGCCAGCTTCGATTTAAGTCCCTAGCCGAAGCGGTGTTACTTGAAAAAAAAACTAGGGTTAGGGTTTAGGGTTAGGGTTAGTAGCACAGAGTCGCTGATGGTAGGTGTGGCGCTCCACCTCAGATGCTAAAATAATCTTATTGGTCTAGCCTTAATGAAAAGGGGATATATCCCATCGCCCCGACGACGACGACTTTACTTGAAACTATATAAATGCGTAGAAATTAATATCACATGGAAATGCGTAAAACTGCGTGTAAATTAGTTTTATCAATAACAATTATATGGAGCTATAATTGATAAAAAATGATAATTAGTTACTTGAAACAACAGAGACTGACTTCGGCATTAAATTACTTAACAAGGTTTGAAATGCAGAAAAAAAACTTTAAATTGAAATGACGACAGGTCACGTCGACATAATCTTAAATTCATTATACATTTTCCTTTCTTGTTTAATATTAACGGTGGATGTAATGAAAATGCATTATTTTTGCAATAAAAAGATATAAATTGTGTGCCTCCCCCACCTCCACCCCAAAAAATGAACAGTAGAAGAGCTCATCAACAATTCTCGAATCTCCTTAAATTATATATATGTATTTAGCAAACCCATCCACATGAGCAGGATGCGACACATGGTCAATTTCTCAAGCGGAGTTTAACAGGTTTGAATTCAGAGTTTTCATTCTCCTAGACTGGTCACCTATCCAGTCTGTCCTACCTTTTTTATCCAATTTTAGGGAGAATATATTGATTTATACCTTTGCCAAGGGTATTAGAGCTATGCGAAATGTTAACAGCCTTGTCCAGGATTTGAACTCAGGTCGGGAGTCCATTTCCTACTACTCTAACCATTACACCACGCACCTCCATCTCCGTAAATTATACGTTCTCGTAACAATGGGATTTTTATATCAGACTTGCATATACATATTTACTAAACCCTCCACGCGAGTAGGATGTGACACAAGATAAATATATTAGGCGTAGCTTAACAGGTTTAAATTCATGGTTTTCCTTCTTCTAGATTAGTTGACTAACCAAGGTTAAAGAACGCACTCCACACTACTATTTACCCAGAGCCGGAGGAAGAATAGTTGGATGCTTACCATTCACAAGGGTATTAGCTATGTGAAATGCAAACATGAATTGAATCTATTATTTATTATTGATGGTATAGAACTCATCCTCAACAACAACTCCTTTAAATTCAACAACATAAACTACATCCAAATACTAGGAACTGCTATGGGAACGAAGATGGCGCCAACCTATGCCACCATAACCCTAGCATATTTAGAAGAAGACCTCTATGAAAATATAGAACAAATATATGGTAACGATATCAAAGTAAATTTTATGAAATCATGGAACAGATATTTGGATGACTGTTTTATATTCTGGAAATGTTCATGGGGTGATATTAAGGAAATACACGAACTTCTACAAAACCTACACCCCAAATCGGGTATATGATGGTGAGAGCGAGACTGATGAGGAGAGGATGGATTGGTTCTAACTTCTTTGCTTACTTGTGTACTTCTTCGGCCGCCATCTTTCTGCAGGCGCTGATTCTTACTCTACTGGTGGGCATCTGTCTCATTCGGGCTCCACTCATCCTAACGATTGTATCTACACTACTTACATAATTCATAAGCTGCCCATGAGTTATGTAACAGTCGTGTACATTTCCTATGACGATAACAATTACACCACGTGGCTTCTGATGTATATAAGTATATACATACTTATGTATATTTATATACTCCTTTACACGAGTAGTATGTGACACAAGGTCAATTTCATAAAGTTTAACAGGTTTTAAATCAGAATTTTCCTTATCCTAGAACGGTTGGTAACAAAGTTAAAGCAAAGTGCACTTTACTATTTACCCATAGCTGGAGGGAAATAGTTGAATTCATATATTTCCTTAAGAGTATTAGCGCTACTTGCAAATATATGCACCATCCGGATGCTAGCATTTAAGTATTAATGTAATAAAATATTATATTAAATTAGAAAGGCTAATGAAGCTAAATAAGAATGCAGATAAAGTATTTGAAACGGAGGGGGTATAATCGAAAAATAGAACACCTGTAACTTACTCTTCCATTTTATTGCTACATTCTTCTAATTTTACGGATATAGTTTAAATGTAAAGAATAAAATTACAGATATTTCTTCTGGTTAAGGATTTCTTTTAAGATTTATCCCCGACATTTTTGCTCTAATTCATTAAAATAAAACCAAACAATTAAAAATCAATAATACTAAGCACATATTTCTTAAAATGAAATGTGTAATATTAATATGGAAATAAGACTTCTCGTTCACACGGTAAACTGCTATTTTGTTGTATAAATAAACACAATTGCATGTTATTAGTATGTAGATATGGTCAAGAGTATTACTAATGCGAAACAATTTTATTAATAATCGAGGTTTAAATAAAAAATAAAATCTTGGTGAATGTGATGTAAGTAACTAACAGAAATAGTTGACTTGAGTAGTAATATAGTTTTGGTTACATGTTACATAATTATTAGTACCTAATATTTATGTGCAATAGTGTAGAAATCAAAATGGCCTTTATAAGCTGCAGCCCATGGCCTTGAAGGATTTGAATGACAAGGCTTGACCTGTCCTGATCCTTCCTTCCGGTGGATACCGTGAGAATCGGTGGAGAAGACCCTCTTCCGGTTTAGATTAGAAATAGATTTTAGTCAGTCGGCGAGAAACCACGACGGTAGTGAGTCGTGTTATACACGATCCGACTCGATCTGCGCAGGTGGTCTGGTGGGGGATTTCGAGAATAAAATATGATCAAAGTAAATCGAAGTCATGTGTTATTATCTAAAAACTAACAATGACACAGGGCTTCTGATAAAGAGAAATCCCCAATGAAAGACCAGACACGAAGTCCCCAAGAGAAGTCCAGACGCTAGAAGAGACCTAGAAGAGACGTAAGATAGAAAAGATGAACCACAGAAGAATAGAAGTAAGTAAGAAGTAATGAGAAGGGTATACAACATACAGACAGAAGAACAAACACTTTCCATTATAATAAGCTGTGAAATCTAAAAAGTATCGTCCAGGATTTGAACTCTGTTTGTCGTGTCTATTTTCTGGGACAGAATCCATTACACCACAAGCCTCTTAATGTGAATAGGTACATAAGATTGAGCTTGAGTTCATGGATTTTGTTTTCAGTATTTATAAGTTTCCTTACATACCTGGAGATGTATAGTTATGTGTGCCTGTGTACGGCTGTGTGAAACGTGCATTATAGTTTTTATGGCTTTCTGGGCGTTGAGCATAAAACCAGTTAATGTAACACTTTCATAGACAAAAGGTTAATAGATTTGGAGAGGAAGTTCACAGTTTTCTGTTGAACGTTGTGTGAATTTTACTAATGACTACGCCGCCATCAGAAGAAGAAATGGAATAAAGTCCCATTTATGGCCGTTTCTCCAGAATCTACGTTAGCAAGAGTTTAGGCATTGTCGTCAACGAGGTTTAAATACCAGCAAACTAATACATCGATATCCATCCCTTCTTTACTTGTGTCATTAGAAAATATTAGCGGGACTTGTGGATATACCACAGTATGATAATACATACTGTCGGATTCATTTCCATTTTACCTGATATAATATATATATATATATATATATATATATATATATATATATATATATATATATATATATATATGTACATATACATATATTATTATACTAAAGCTGAATCAACTAAGGCTTTTTTCTATTTAATTTAATGATACGAAAGTTATACTAAATTATTCCTTACTTTTAGGATTGAATTCTGTTTTTAAAAATTCTGTTTTAATTGGTTCTAATTAGTCGTAATTTGCAATTAAGTAAAAAAACAGACCAATCTCTCAGTTTACTCTGTGCCTCTCGTTCTTCCCCTCTATGTATCTTTTGACTGCCTACTCGTTATATAATGTTAGTTTCTCCGAATAGTAAAGAGAGAGAGAGAGAGAGAGAGAGAGAGAGAGAGAGAGAGAGAGAGAGAGAGAGAGAGAGAGAGAGACGGGGGAATTTGAAATGTATTTCTATGTTAAACTTCACCACCAGCAACCCGTAGCTTACATGAGGTCAAACATTTGCATTGTTAGAAAGCTAACAAAATGATTTTAAGGTTTCGGCCGGCCGTATTTAAAAACAATTATTCTCTTTGCTACCTGAATGGGGGACCAATAGGTCACGTTTTGTCTAGTATATAATATATATATATATATATATATATATATATATTGTAAATGATATGAGAAATGTATAATATATCATTGGGAGTGGCCTAGACCAAGGAGATTGTTTTGGCGTCTGATGCGAGCGCTACATATATCATCAGGCCCTCGCTTTACTGCACAGTTCCCTGTGCTACGGTTCTTGTGGTTCCTCGTCCGACGCTGTATCGACTGAGCTATTGCGGGGCATAATGTATATATGTATATATATATATAATGTAATGTATAATGCATATGTATAATGTATATAATGTATGTATATATGTATACATATGATATAATGTAATAATAATATATATGCATAATGTATATAATGTATATATATATAATATAATGTAATGTATAATGTATAATGTATATAATGTATGTATATATATGTATATATATGATATAATATAATAATAATATATATGTATAATGTATATAATGTATATATATGATATAATGTAATGTATAATTATATGTATGATGTATATAATGTATGTATATATATGTATATATATGATATAATGTAATGAATAATATATATATAATGTATATGATGTATATATATATGATATAATGTAATGTATAATGTATACGTATGATGTATATAATGTATGTATATATATGTATATATATGATATAATGTAATGAATAATATATATGTATAATGTATATGATGTATATATATATGGTATAATGTAATGTATAATAATATATGTAATGTATATAATGTATGTATATATATGTATACATATGATATAATGTAATAAATAATATATATGCATAATGTATATAATGTATATATATATGATATATGTAATGTATATATATATGTATAATGTATATATGTATGTAATATATGTATAAATATATATATGTAATATATATATGCATAATGTATATAATGTATATATATTATGATATAATGTAATGTATAATGTATATGTATAATGAATATAATGTATGTATATATATGTATACATATGATATAATGTAATAAATAATATATATGTATAATGTATATGATGTATATATATATGATATAATGTAATGTATAATGTATATGTATAATGTATATAATGTATGTATATATATGTATATATATGATATAATAATGTATATATAATGTATATAATATATATTATATGTAATGTATAATGTATAATATATGTAATGTATAATGTATATGTATATGTATATAATGTATGTGTATATATGTATGATATAATATAATGATATATGTATAATGTATATGTATGATATAATAATGTATATGTATATGTATAATGTATATAAGGTATGTATATATACAATATAATGTAATGAATATATATGTATAATGTATATATATATATGTAATGTAATGTATAATGTATATAATGTATGTATATATATGATATAATGTAATGAATAATATATACGTATAATGTATGTAATGTATATATATATGATACAATGTAATGTATAATGTATATAATATATGTATATATATGATATAATGTAATGAATAATATATTTATATTTTATTATAATGGAGATTGTATGTTTTTCTGTCTGTAACCGAAACTATATTACTATACAAATCACAATTCCCTTTGTTATTTACATCACATTCTCCATGATTTTATTTTTATTTAAACCTCAATTATTAATAAAATTGTTTCACATCATTAAGATTGTTGACCACATCTACATACTAATAACATGCAGTTGTATTTATGTATACAACAAAACAGCGGTTTACAGTGTGAATGGGAAGGCTAATTTGCATATTGATCTTAAAAAATTTGATTTTAATAAATATGTGCTTAATATTATTGATTTCTAATTGTTTAGTTTTATCTTATTGAATATGAGCAAACTTCTCTTCAATAAATCTTAAAAGAAATCCCTTAACAAAAAGAAATAACTGTAATATTATTCTTTACTTCCTATTTTAACTAAATAGTTGAATTAGGAATAGGAGTAATTGAAAATGATGGAAGAGTTAGTTTCAAAGTTGTTCTATTTTTCAATCATACCCCCTCTGTTCCAAATCATGTTATCTGCATTTTTATTCAGTTTCATTGGCCTTTCTAATTTAATATGATATTTTATTATATTAAAACTTAAATACTTGCACCCGGAGGGTGCATATATTTGCTAGTATGTATAATGTATATAATGTATATATGTATAATGTATAATCAAGTTTGCATTTCATATCGCACTAATACCCTTGGGAAAGGTAAGCATTCAACAACTCTCTCTCTAGCTATGGATAAGTAGTAGGGCGGAATGGGCTCTTTAACCTTGGTTAGGTATGCAGTCTAGGAAAAGGAAAACTATGAATCCAAACTTATTAAACTCCGTTTAAGAAATTGACATTGTACCACATCCTGCTTCATCCTAATTCATAGCTTTATATATATTATATATAATATATATATATATATATAATATATATATATATATATATATATATATATATATATATATATAATTCATAGTTTTTATATATAATATATATATAATTCATATATGTATTTATATATTTTATATTTTTATATATATTATATATATATATATATATATATATAATCATATATATATGTTTTATTATATATTCATAGTTTATATATTATATATATATATATATATATATATATATATATTATATTATATATTATATATATATATAATATATATATAATTCATAGTTATATATATACATATATACATATGTATGTATGTATATTATAATGTAATGTATAATATATACGTATAATCTATGTAATGTTTATATATATATATATGATATAATGCAATGTATACTGTTTTTGTGTGTATTTAAATGCGTTTGTGTTTTTATATATGCTAATATCATTCATTTAATTATCAACTATTGCTTAATTATGTAGTGGAAAAATATGTCTTATTTCAAAATCCTCGCGTCTTTTCTCTATTTCTCAAAAATCTGCATTGACTTGAACTCCCAAAAGAAGACACTCTCTATTTTGCCATCAAACCCCCTTATTATTTAACCCGTGCGCCTTATGAACGCAAAAGCCGGGTCACCTGAAATTGACTAAATCCAATATTTTTCACCATGTATACTTTGGAGTCCAGTTGGGATTTGTCTGAACATGCCCAGGCTTGATTCGCGTCCCCGAATGATGTTTGCTTGTTCGCTGTAGAGAGAAGAAAGTAGTTCGGTGGTGGTGGTGGTGGTGAGGGAACTGAAAGGGGAGCAGCTGGGAGAGGAGGGGGAGGGGTAAAAGAGTCACGTGTTTGATTGGTGCACAGCCGACCGGATTTGTTTCCCGCCTGAAATGGACGTGTTCGGCCACCTCAGGACTTCCGTCTAGTATAAAGCTTTTATTACGCCAAGGCGCACGCGCTATTCCAAACGTGTACTGGCTTTATGATGAGCCCGGTACGTACACACACATAAATGCATCAAACACTCACAAAGCAAACATGTACGCACACGCACACGCACACGTATACGCACGCGTGCGTGCAACACAGTTTTATACGTAATCATTTTTGTACTTTGACTGATGTTTTTATGTATATGCTTGTGCTACTGTGTGTGTGTGTGTGTGTGTGTGTGTGTGTGTGCGTGCGCGAATAGCTATCATAGGCGGTGCATAGTCTCTGTAATGTATGTATACGAATGCATATATTAACATAGAAACTATTGTAATTATATATTATGAAAATGAATAAGCAAATATGTGTGGGTGAATATGAATGAAGCTATATCCGTGTATACATTTGCTCCGTAGATAAAGGTTTTTCGCTTCACTTATTCCTATATATAAATATATACATAAGTATAAACTATGCGAATAGTCTAGAACTTGAATATATACGGTTATAATATATATATATATATATATATATATATATATATATAATGGAATTTGATAATTCGCTTTTGAAGCATTGTTAAGTAAAGTATATTATTATTTATATTTTTTGAAGGCAATTACAATGCGTATATCGAATTTCATACGATAGACGCATTGTAATTGCCTTCAAAGATATAAATAATATATTATATATATATTTACCGACCATTTCGCACGAGAAGTATGAGACACAGTCAATTTCTTAACAGGTTTCAATTCAGAGTTTTCTTTCTCATAGACTGCTGTCTTAACCAAGTTTAAAGAGCCCAGTCTACCCTACTATTTACCAATAAATGGAGTGAGTAAAGTTGGATTCATATGTTTCCCAAGGGTATTAGCGCTAAGTAAAATGCAAACAGCCTCGTCCAGGATTTAATCTAGTTTCGTCGTGCCCATTTCCTACAACGGTAACCATTACACCACGCACCTACAGTAATAATATATAGATTTCGACAACAAATAATCTAAAATCCTATTTAAACAATAACACTGGGCAAGAATTTTGGACATGATTTCTGTTGAGTTTGATTTTCATTTGATTTAGACTAATATTGGCATACTGATTTCAAAACTGCTATCACGTCACTTTTTATTCTCTACAGCTTACTCCTCAAATAAACACAATTGTATCGTTTGTCTGTATGTGATAGGACTGCTCAACTGATTGCGTTGATTATTTTATTGAAAAGGATGGAGAATTTTTCAGGTCAATTATTTAGTTGATTTAGGTTGATTCCCAATCAAAGAATAAAAATCAGAGCATTTGTGAAGCTAGTCTATTTTTCATATCTTAAATTAAAACTTGGCGATTAAGACAAGTCTTGTGTGCCGCACCAGATGTGCAAGCAGCAGGTCAAGATTTTATGGATGTGGATCAAGGGAGCATCTGATAAGTATACCTATGATTTGGTGAGATCCAAAATATCATAGCACAGACTGTTACTTTTGTTTTATGAAAACATTACCATATAACAAGGAAGACAAATGTAAAATTGAGTAACCCTTCTACCATCAGCTATCGCCCAGTGCCCCACTCAGTTGAAATCCCAGTGTGGGGCAGTAGAGCTTAAGAGAAGCATTGGGCGGGGAGGAATTGGCCTCCAAGATCTGATCTTAAACCTGTTGATCCCAACATTCTACATGAGCCATTTGTTGACATAAAGAAAATTATGTTCCCACCTCGCACATGAAACTAGATCTCTTGAAGCAATTCATTAAAGCATTGCTAACTGAAGGCAAGTGTTTCAAGTACCACATTTTGGCATTTCCTGGCCGGTCAATTGAAAAAAGATCAAGGCCAGTTTGTTTGATGGTCTACAAATTCGACTAATTATCAAATAGAACTTTCTTGGAAATGCATGAGCAAAGAATTACACTAAAATTGTATAGCCATTAAACGTTTTTGATAAAAAAGATCAACGGTATCGAACCCGGAACCTTGTGGTTCCTTCGTGGATGCCCTAACGACCTGACTTACTTTTAAGTTTTATGTGTGTTCGTGTGTGTATACTTAAGTGAATTAATGCGTGGATCCTTAGTGGTATTCGTAAATTTATACATTCATACATACAGGGGTTTTTGATATGTATATATTTACCCTACGAGCAGGATTGACACAAGGTCACTTTTTAAGCGGGGCATAATCAAAAATATAAGGACACACAAAATATGAGTACCCATCAAGAATGAATTTATTTCAAAACTTTGTCGGCATTAAATGACCCACCGAGGTTGATATACCGTAAAGCAAAACAAAAAACAAACAAACACATTGAATTGATTTCACAATGTTACATCTTCTATTAATAATGGAGATTCAGTCTCCATTTGTCTGTAACCGAAACTACGTCATTGCTTACGTCAATACATAGAATAAAGAACAATCCTGTTAGCAGTTTTAAAAATTATTTCTTACTCTCGCCCTTTTTTCAATAACAAGAGGATAACTAAAAAGTTTACAAATAAATAGATACCAACGATTTTGTGTAAAATTTATGTATAAAATATTGAAAATAATTATTTCATTAATGATTAATAGATCCCCGCAACATTTTTTGAATGGTTCAGATCTAAGTTTCCATTTCAAATTTGTTTATCTTTTTTACTCCTTTAAGAAATTTTATGATTTTACTTACTTATGATACAAACGCTCTAACATTGAATTTTTAACTTCTCCTATCAGGCAATACCTTTTGAAAAGTAATTTTTACACCGCCCGGAGAGTGATTTTTTTATTTGCTAGTAAATAATGATAGCAGACATGTAATAGACTTTTGAGGTGTACGGTAAATTAACTACTGCAAAAGAAAATCTGTAAAAACGAAAACCATTTTGATACAACTTAATAATATACAGAATCCTGTGTTGAACAGATAATCCCTATATCAGGAACGTAGTTAATCCATTGAGCAATAAGAAACATAATGCTTTTGAGAGTTGCTTTCAAATAAACCTAGAGCTGATCCAACTAGGCCTAGGGCTTCTGGAATTGACATGAATCCTCCAAAGATAATCCAAGATAACCTGAATATAGAACCAACACGAAGAATCCGTAGCAGCATTTTAATTTGGCCGGAGATACTGAAAGACCCTAAAGAAAGGGATAGGCTTAGTGTTTATCAAAGAGTTACATAATGTATAGTAGCCCGTCCATTGTGTAAGGAAATAGACATATTTGAATTCAAAAGATAAAGAGGACAGGATTGCGGTGGCTGAGCGGTCTGTTGTTACATAATGGATAGTAGCCTGTCCATTGTGTAAGGAAATAGACATATTTCAATTCAAAAGATAAAGAGGACAGGATTGCGGTGGCTGAGCGGTCTGTTGTTACATAATGGATAGGTAGCCTATCCATTGTTTAAGTACGTGTAGAATTATTTGAATTAAAAAGCTAACTGGTAATTTGTGAAAAGAGTCATAGAAAATGACCAGTAATTTAATTTTGCAGCCTTTGGTCTCTTATTGAACTGGTCATGGTGTTTTGATATTGGGAAAATTGGGATATCGGTGGAAAAATGCTTAGCTTAAGTCAGAGTGAAGTAGGTGATCGCCGGAGACAGACACGATTGGGTTCTTTCTTAGCAATCCTCTCAATGCCTGATGGTTATCGATTATCGGGAAGACGACAAAAAATAAAAACAAAAAGTGTCTTAGTGTTAATTAAAATAAAAACTAACAGAAGTTGAAATCGAAGAAAAGATCTAAGATTAACATAGAGTAAGCGAAAATAGGATAGAGTCCCTCGCTGTTCGGCTGATACCGACAATAGGCCACTCCGCCGCCTTTATTTTTAATGAAACATTACTAATTAGCATTAGGTCTAATAATTCACTTTTACTTCAGTGGAAATGAGTTTAACGAGAGAAGTTGCTGGTTTGACAAGTTTAGAAGAACGCCATTAAAAGGGATTAAAACTGAATAATTAGTATGGAGCTTCACGGTCTTCCTTCTTTTCTGAGATGTGTTACATTTGTTTGTTTAGTGAAAAGGCAGGTATCGAAATAATGGAATTCACTGTAATGAAGAAAGTACTTAACGAAAGGTTAATCGAGCAATATATATATTTACCAACCCCTCCACACGAGCAGGATGCGGCACAAGGTCAATTTTTTTAAGCGGAATTTGACAGGTTTGAATTCAGAGTTTTCCTTCTCCTAGACTGGTTACCTAATCATGGTTAAAGAGCCCAGTCTGCCCCACTACTTACCCATAGCTAGAGGGAGAAGTTGGATGCATACCTTTCCCAATGGGTTCTTAGCTCTATGTTAAATGCAAACGGCTTCGTCCAGGAATTGAACTCAGGTCGAAGGGTCTATTTCCCATGATTCTAACCATTAGACCACGCGCCTCCATTAATCGGGCAATAATATGACCTCCATTAGATAAAACAACCGTGGCAATTAGTGGAATAATTACTAGTAAATTTCTAATTAATTACTGGAATAATGATATCTGTTTACATGTCTAAGTATGTTTAAGGTAGGTATCCTAATTTAGAGTCAGTTTAAGTCTTTGTAAATATACAGGGTGAACCATAATGATAGGACACATTTTAAATGCTATTTTCTCAGATTACAAATACGACACAGAAAAGTAAGTATATTTATTACATAACTAATACAAAGAAATTTTACATATAATCAAAGATTTCAATATTATGTCTTTGAGATGGTCACCATCATGACGAAAACATTCGAGAGCTCGATTTCTCATATCACCTAAAGTGTGGTTTAGCGTATCAACTGGAATAGCTGTTATCTCTCTAGGGATGTTTTCTTTCAGTCCTGCTGTCGTGTGGGGCCTGTCTGCGTATACCCGATCTTTCAGGTAACCCCACAGAAGATAGTATACTGGCTGGCGATGTATTCGACTACATATGCAATTTCTTTTGGACTCCACGGCATTATGAGGATCACCAAAATCAATACCTGAAAGTAATAAAAACTTAATGTAATATTCAAATCTTAGATAACATACAAAACCCTGTGTATCAGTTATGTAATAGATATATTTAGTACTCTGTGTCGTTTTATAACTTGAAAAATGGCATTTAAAATGCGTCCCATCATTATGGTCCACCCTGTATAATTATACTAGTAGGACCTGTGGATATACCACAGTATGATAATTTAATTATCACAACGTTTGAGGGGTTTGCTATATGAGCCATATGTTCGAGACAATCATATACGCGTGTATTGCGACATATGGTTATTGTTAGCCTGATAAGTTAGTGGGGAACCAAATGTTTTACGGCATGGGCTCTCTTCAGCCAGAATGAACATTTTTTTTTGAATATCTAAACTCCTCCATAGATACTTAATTTTATTGAAGAATTCTTGCTATAACGTCATAGATATATTTTTTTAAATAACCTGGGTATCAAAGCGGTCACTTTAGCCTCGAAAACTATCCATAGCATACTTAACACACAATCCCGGCAACACATAAAATATGAAGTAGGCCTATATAGGATTCCATGCAAGGATTGTGAATAAAATATATACAGGGTGTTCGGGATAAATTTGACATATTTATATTTGGTTATTTTTCCCCGAGGGTTGGAGGCATTGACGCACACTACGCATCATTTAAAAGCTTGGACCACTCTTCATTCATATACGTGATAACATAGAATGGGTGACGGGAACCCACCTGAATCATGAAAGAGAATAACGTGTATCATGATAATCTGCACCATCCATCAAAATAAGGAGATTATGGTTGCTGCCCAATGTTCCCTGAACACTGTAATAACAATCAGGCATGCATTGAAGAATTGCAATGGAGACTACGAGGAGGCCATGGCTAAAAGAAAGCAGCATTACAGACGATCTAATTGCGTTACAGAATTAACAGACTTTGATAGAAACATAGTTAATAAATAAGATACTAATTAAGATTAAATAATGATTATTTGATAATCATTGAGAATATTATGTAAATAAATAAGGGAATTGTGTCATTGTGATCACGTAGTTTTGTTTACAGACAGACAATTACATAAACTCCTTTACTACTACTACTACTACTACTACTACTACTACTAATAATAATAATAATAATAATACCATCCAGACTACTGTTTTGCTGCAATCGGCTAGAATACTCAGAAGAGTCCTGGAGACCTAAGGAGACTTGTTGTCACTTAGACTCCAGTGAAAAACCATCAGCTAACACTGCTGTAACAGACTCTCATAATAATAATAATAATAATAATAATAATAATAATAATAATAATAATAATAATGTGCTATGCTAGTAATAGAAATAGGGGAAAGAAAATTAATGAACGGAATACAACTACCAAATCAGGACACCATAAAATCACTTGAAGAAAAAAACTTACAAATACTTAGGTATTTTAGAAGCAGAAAATATTAAGCAAACAGATGAAATAAAAAGTTAAAAAAGAATACCTCAGAAGAACAAGAAAGCTCTTAGAATCCAAGCAAAACAGCAGAAATCTAATCAAAGGAATACATACCTGGGCCGTCCCCGTTATAAGATACTCTGGACCATTCTTGAAATGGACAAAAGAAGAACTCAGACAGATAGACCAAAGGACTAGGAAATTAATGACGATGCACAAAGCTCTACACCTAGAGATGATAGATAGGCTATTTGTACCAGGAAAAGCAGGTGGAAGAGGTCTTGCCAACATAGAGGACTGTATAAATCCAAGAACTCGTAGAATACACAAGAAAGAGCAAAGAAAGATTACTTATAGCATCCAACAACAGCAGATGTATTGTATGGACAAACAGAAAAACACCAAAAAACTAGAAAACAAAGATGGGAAGAAAAACAATTATATGAGCACTTCAAACGACAAATCGGAGAGGTTGCACATAAAAAAACCTGGACATGGTTAAGAAGAGGAAACCTCAAAAGAGAAACTGAATCACTAATAATTGCAGCACAAAATAATGCCTTAAGAACAAATGATATCAAAGTAAAAATTAATAAGACGCAATAGAACAGTAAATGTAGACTGTGCGGTGACAGAGATGAGACTGTAAACCATGTATTAAGTGAATGTAGCAAACTAGCACATCGGGAATACAAAGCGAAGCCCGACTAGGTTGGGAAGGTGATCCACTGGGAATTATGCAAAAAATTAAATTTTGACTATACAACAAAATGGTATATGCATAAACCAGAATCTGTTCTTGAGAATGAAACGCATAAAATTCTCTGGGACTTTGAGATAAAGACGGATCACACAATCCCAGCCAGGAGACCAGATCCAGTTTTGATTAACAAAATAATAATAATAATAATAATAATAATAATAATAATAATAATAATAACCAGACCTAGTGTTGATTAACAAAAAAATAAGAGAACTTGTCAACTGGTAGACTTTGCAGTTCCAGCAGATCACAGGGTGAAGATGAAGGAAAACGATAAGATGGATAAATACCTGGACCTTGCCAGAGAATTGAAAAAGCTGTGAAACATGAGAGTGAAAGTGATACCAATTGTAGTTGATGCACTTGGAACGGTCCCAATAAACTTGGAAAAAAGACTGGAGGATCTGGAAATCAGAGGAAGAATTGAGACCATCCAGACTACTGCACTGCTGCAATCGGCTAGAATACTCAGAAGAGTCCTGGAAACCTGAGGAGACTTGTTGTCACTCAGAATCCAGTGAAATACCATCAGCTAATGCTAATGTGAAAAACTCAAAAGGAGTGAAAATAATATTAATGATAATTGGAAATCAGAGGAAGAATTGAGACCGTCCAAACAACAACATTGTTGAAATCGGCTAGGGTACTCAGGAGAGTCCTGGAGATCTGAAGAGACTTGTTGTCATTCAGACTCCAGTGAGAGATCATCAGCTAACACTGGTGTGAAAACCTCACAGGAGTGCAATAATAATAATAATAATAATAATAATAATAATAATAATAATAATGGGGCCCTTGAAACAATCCGAAAGGGGTTAGAAAGGAGTCTGGATGAATTAAAAATCGGAGGAAGAATCGAGACCATCCAGACTACAGCATTATTGAGATCGGCTGGTATACTCAGAAGAGTCCTGGAGACCTGGGGAGACTTGCTGTCACTCAGCCTCCTGTTAACCACCGGCTTCTGCATGTGTGAAAAACTCGAATGGAGTGAAGTAATAGTAATAAATAGAAATAGAATATTTGTAATGAATGTAGAAATAAACCAATGTTAGTACATATGTGGAATCGAACCCGGTAAAATCAGCTTACCGTACTTGGTTACCCATCGCTGCTTTAGTCGATTTAAAACGAATTTCCTTTTCTCGATGCCCATTATATAGAATTTAGTGTGTCATAAAACTAGATTCGTTCCTGTATCCAGTCATTCATTCATAGGAAAACAAATGATGCTTCACGTTAACAGCCTAATGAAGTGTATGAAAAACATGTCATACGAACAAGGCGTAAGATCTATTTAAATGCCAAGGATGCGCATTGAATGAAAGACGTTAACGCCTCTCGTGGAGGCGGAGGCTAAGTATTCGCGACCCATCAAGGATCAACGAAGCGCAAGTAATCAAGGGAACAATGAGAGGATCGTTTCATGTCTTCGCCTGAGAGCTGGAGTGGTCTAAACACCGTTTAGAGCGTAGAAGCGTGAACAATTCCATCGCTCTGCAGTAGACCATCTGCAAGTGAAAGAAGAACTTATGCTGTTAAGATTGTTTCAAGATAATAAGGACGAATACATTTGCCGTTTTGGCCCAGAGACAGAGCATTGGTCGAAATGATAAACGGTACGGCTTGATGAGGCTCATTTTAAAAGATGCTCCCAAGGAGATGGTAAAAAGCGATTGCAAACGCCACGAGAAGATGACTTAGCTATTATCATGATTCAGAAACACACACTAATCTGACACAGCAACAAATGCGTGGGACATCAAATACTGTTAGAGAGCAGTCACACACACACACACACACACACACACACATATATATATATATATATTTACCAACTCCTCCGCACGAGCAGGATACGACACAAGGTCAATTTTTTAAGCGGAGTTCAGCAGGTTTGAATTCTTTTTTCCTTCTCCTAGACTGGTTATATATCCATGGTTAAAGAACCCAGTCTGCCCTGCTATTTACCCATAGCTGGAGGGAGAGTAGGATTCATACCTTTACCAAGGGTATTAGCGCTAAGTGAAATGCAATTTCCGCGTCCAGGATTTGAGCTCAGCGCGACGAGTCCATTTCCCATGACTTTAACCATTACACCACGCGCTTCCTACTATATATATATATATATATATATATATATATATATATATATATATATATATATATATATATATATATATATATATATATATATATATATATATATATATATATATATATATATATATATATATATATATATATATATATATGTGTGTGTGTGTGTGTGTGTGTGTGTGAAAAGATAAATGAATATATATATATATATATTGGTATGGATCAAATTTCTTATATGCTGACACGTGTTTCGACAAGAATTTGTTTACACATACAGTATTCTATTCAAAAATATATTAGATATAAAATAAAATGATAATAGAAAAACATACGTAAACAGCAGGTCTTAATCAGAGCAGATCTTTTTGAATTTCACCTCAGACGTAAAAACAATCTCTCGAGTTATGCGCTTGTGAAAAGGAGGTAGACACCCTCAGTTTCCGACTGATACTGATAATATGTCCCTCCACCGAATTTATTTTTATCTATTCTATTCTAATCGTCTCATATTAATATTCGCATTCAAATTTTCTTTGGTACAAATGTTGAATAGCGCGCAAGAGATAATATCATTAGAATCGTATTTTACGTATAAATAGCATTAGATTCGGAAACTCCCGAAGTAGCCTAAGCCTAAAACAAATACTAATCTTAACCCTAACACTAACCCTACCACTTACCCTAAGCATATGTCTAAAAATTTTCGGGTATTTCCGTGAAATGTAATGGAATTTAATTTTTTTATACGTAATCTAATGATATTATCTCTTGAGGGTTATTCTACATTAGTATATTTTCTTTTTTTGTTTAACATCTATATATTAATACACTTGTTGTTTAATCTTTCGACCGTTATCATATTGCAACACCCTCTGGTTAAAAATGAGGCCATCTAAATCATCTAAGATGAAATGCAAAAATGTAAATCCTGATTATCTGTTGTTGCTTATCCGCCGAATTCTTATTTCTTTTGAGTGGCATCATCTCAGCTAAATGATGGATTATTCTGTTTTTATCATAAAAGAAGAAGGGGAAGATAAAGGAATGCTACACAGAAAAGTATAATGAGAAAGAAAGAATGTAGGGGGAAGATAGGGAGAGGGGCTGAGCACGCAGAAGCGATACCGCTAATCTGTTTCAATAGAATATAAGGGAAAGATGAAAAGAAGGAATGAAAGAATAAAGTACTGAGAGTGAGTTAAATCAAGATTATTATACCTTTTACATATTGAACTAATTACCAATAGCTCTTAACTAAACATATCAAACGTCGTAATAATTAGATTATCATAATGTGGCATAACCACAGGTCCAGCTAGTTCCATTATAATCGTCTCATTAATGTTCACCTCCTTTTTTGTTCAATATCGTATGTATTCCAACAAAACCCTTTTATTTTTCAGTCATGGACAACTGAAAAAAAAGGAAACATTTTTCCCTAAAACCTGCGAAGAACGCCATTTATCATCCATGAATATTTGATGACGTTAACAGCGTTACGTAAGAAAATGATATCATTGTGGAGTTGCCACCTAATAAAATGCCCACAAAAATCCTATGTGATAAACTATGCGTTTACATGCCAAGAAAGAAAAGATACTAAAATATGCAACGTTTTACGTTCGTTTTTTTTTCTTTTCTCTTTTGTCTTCTAAATTCTGGGGATTCAATTTGTCGTTTCCATCAATATAAACTCTGTATTGCTTTGAATTAGTTAATAGCAACAAAAAATAATAACAATCTTGCAAAAAATATGTGTTTTAGGGCTATTCAGAATATTTATATACGAGGGTTAGTAAAAAAATTCATCCCCTTTTTTTTCAATGCCATTACATTGAGAAACTAACGAGGCTCAGAGAAATAATCCGGCGAGTAATACCCAACTTGCCAATCGACAATGTCCTCCTTCTGCATGAAAATATTCGATTACACACAAGCATCAGGACAAGGAAGAAAATCACCTCATTCGGGTGGACAACTTTACCGCATCCTCCATACTCACAAGATTTAGCGCCTTCAGACTATCATCTCTTCGGACCCATAAAAGAGGCCTTGAGAGGCAAACATTATTCCAGTGACGAGGAAGTGAAATCTGTAGTGAAGAACTGGCTCAAAGAACAGTCAACAGAATTTTACGGAACAGGGATACATGCTTTCATTCGTAGGTGGAACATTGCAATTGAAAGAAATGGTGACTATGTGGAGAAGTATTGATGTGATTTATAGAGGACCAGCTTCATTTTGATGTATGATACATGTTCCTGTGTTGGTAATAATACCTGTCCTAAACAAAATGGCATTATGTATTGACACACCCTCGTATTAATAATCGTGTTCCTTAATTCTACGACCGTTATCAACTTGCAACACACACTGGTTAAAAGTGAGACCATCTAAATCGTCCAAAATGAAATACAATAATTTAAATCCTGATTATCTCGTGTTGCTTATCCGCCGAATTCTTACTTCGCCAATTCAGCTATATCATGGGCCATTCTGTGTGTGTGTTTTTTTTTTTATAAAGAAAGAATGTCATACTACATAGAAAAATATAATAAGAAAGAAAGAAAGAAAGCGGGATGGGGAAAGAGAGAGAGAGAGATGGCGGGAGCGTGCGGATACGATAACGCTAATCTATTTCAATAGACCATAATGGAAAGATGAAAAGAAGGAAAGAAAGAAAAAAAAAGAGTGAAAGAGAGTTAAATCAAGATTATTACACTTTTTACTTATTGAACTATTATGCAATAGTTCTTAATTAAACATATCAAACGTTGTAATAATTCGATTATGATAATGTGGTATATCCACAGGTACTGCCTGTTTATAATTATCTATTAATGTATTTTATATAAAAATTGAGAGAATTCATTTTAGTTTTTGAAGGCATTTTAGGTGGCTAAATAAGTATATATTTTCGTGTCTACATTTTGATATGATTTCAATAATAACTAATTATATATTTAAAAAACATCAGAAAAATTAAACACAATATAAGGAAAAATTAGCAACCAAAAAGCAATATCACGAAATTAATTAAAATGCCTTAACATAAATCCCACATAAAGAAAAACAATATATCCAGCATGCAATGCAAACTGACTCAAAATTACGAGTCAACCCTTCCCATAGAGCACCACACTACAGAACTTCAAGGAAAAACAGAAACAAAAAAAAGACACTTTGAAAATCGTATAGGCAGTCTGTTAGCAACCGTTGCTGACATCAGATTCATGGTATTCTAACTTATATACATATATATATATATATATATATATATATATATATATATATATATGTGTGTGTGTGTGTGTATATATATATATATATATATATATATATATAATATATGTATATTTTTTGTTATATATATGTACAAAGATATATATATATATATATATATATATATAATATATATATATATATATATATATCTTGTTTTTTTTGTGTACACTGCCAGTGTCGCGGCCATATTTAGAATGTAAAGACAGCAAACAAAATGGCACAATCAGGACCGGACATCAATCACGTGACCATATCAGTAGAAATCATAAGCATGCATGCGTCTGTATCACGTCACTTCAGTGCAGCTAGACTTTGCAGGCTGCCCCAGTCCAAGATATAAACGACCGGTTTTTTGACAGTCAGAACCTCTACCAACCAATCCATCAACAAGACCCTTTTTAAAGAAATAATTTTCACTGATATAAATATATACATACATACATGAAGGCTGCTAAGAGGGTTCCATTTGTTTGAAGGAGAGGGCAGTAATTTTTTTGCCTAATCAGCGGCAACCAGTTAAAATTGCTTCCTATATACATATATTATAATATATATATATATATATATTGGAAGTTGGGGCACTTATAAGTCAAGGTATTACCATATATATATATATATATATATATATATATATAATATATATATATATATATATATGTAGAGGTAGATGTAAAAGTGTCTCTTGAACAGTTAGTGTTTATTTAAACAAAATATCTTCTACGGTAAATATATTTATATATATATATATTGTGGTGTATATATATATATATATATATATATATATATATATATATATATATATATATATGCGCGGTTTTTTATATTACTAAGTCACAAAGGATAAAACATATGGCGCCAAATTTGTTAGTTTTACTGTGCCTGCCTAAAAAATCAGCATTTGAAATTCAGTCTGTTTACATGTGATTGGACATCAAATATATTCGTTGATATCTTTGTGCAAATGCCTGTGTATGTGTCCTCATTTGTGTATCCATGTATTTATTCTCTGCATTGATGTACGTATGTTTCGTTGCGTACGCAAGTGCGTCCGTATGCGACAAGCGAGGCAGAGATGTCGTCGACAGAGACGACGACGGGGAAACATAATCTTGTGACTTGAAGAAGATTTAAGTAGTTTTTAATTTAATAATTTTTTGGAGGTAAAGAAATATTTATTTGCAGTCGTTGGGCAGTTAAAATTTTGGTAATGAAAATTTGCCTTGTAAAATGATTATTGCTGTATGATGATGGTTGTAAAATATTTCGGTGATAAAATTGTCATTTCATTGGCTTCTCTCTTTCAACACAAAAAAATTTCTTTACTGAAATGAGAATGTGCCATTACGCACTACACATCAACTGCAATATAATATATATATATATATATATATATATATATATAATATATATATGTGTGTGTGTGTGTGTGTGTGTGTGTAAACTCTACCGATTTATCATAAGTCAGAGCTTCTAACCACTGGCTATCAGCACACACACATTATATATACTAGCACCCCCGAAAAAAACGCCTCTCCGGGTGGTGTAAAAAATTATTTTTGAAAGATATTGTCTAAGTAGGGTGGGAGGTAAAAATTCAATATCAGAGCGTCTGTATCATAAATAAGTAAAATCATCATATTCATTAAAAGAGTAAAAAATAATGTGATTGTATAAATTAACTAGAAATTGGGATGACCTGTAAAAGGCTGACCTCCTGGGTTCTGATTGGTCAAAAAGTGCCAACAGGGTGAAGAATGAAAGGGATACAATGAGTGGATGATTCAGTCGGAAGTTTTGGTGTAGACGAACTTAAGTCTGACTGAGAGTTTGTACAAGTCCCATCGCAATAGCGGTGTGTCCGTTTGAGGCTTTTTACTCTGGATAAAGTAAATTAAAAAAAACAAAAACAAGAACGTTTCGTTATTAGGAAGACGAATCGAGACATCCAGACTACAGCATTATTGAGATCGGCTGGATACTCAGAAGAGTCCTGGAGACCTAAGGGAGACTTGCTGTCACTCAGCCTCCGTGAACCACCGGCTTCTGCATGTGTGAAAAACTCGAATGGAGTGAAGTAATAGTAATAAATAGAAATAGAATATTTGTAATGAATGTAAAATAAACCAATGTTAGTACATATGTGGAATCGAACCCGGTAAAATCAGCTTACCGTACTTGGTTACCCATCGCTGCTTTAGTCGATTTAAAACGAATTTCCTTTTCTCGATGCCATTATATAGAATTTAGTGTGTCATAAAACTAGATTCGTTCCTGTATCCAGTCATTCATTCATAGGAAAACAAATGATGCTTCACGTTAACAGCCTAATGAAGTGTATGAAAAACATGTCATACGAACAAGGCGTAAGATCTATTTAAATGCCAAGGATGCGCATTGAATGAAAGACGTTAACGCCTCTCGTGGAGGCGGAGGCTAAGTATTCGCGACCCATCACGGATCAACGAAGCGCAAGTAATCAAGGAACAATGAGAGGATCGTTTCATGTCTTCGCCTGAGAGCTGGAGTGGTCTAAACACCGTTTAGAGCGTAGAAGCGTGAACAATTCCATCGCTCTGCAGTAGACCATCTGCAAGTGAAAGAAGAACTTATGCTGTTAAGATTGTTTCAAGATAATAAGGACGAATACATTTGCCGTTTTGGCCCAGAGACAGAGCATTGGTCGAAATGATAAACGGTACGGCTTGATGAGGCTCATTTTAAAAGATGCTCCCAAGGAGATGGTAAAAGCGATTGCAAACGCCACGAGAAGATGACTTAGCTATTATCATGATTCAGAAACACACACTAATCTGACACAGCAACAAATGCGTGGGACATCAAATACTGTTAGAGAGCAGTCACACACACACACACACACACACACACACACATATATATATATATATATTTACCAACTCCTCCGCACGAGCAGGATACGACACAAGGTCAATTTTTTAAGCGGAGTTAGCAGGTTTGAATTCAGATTTTCCTTCTCCAGACTGGTTATATACCATGTTAAAGAACCAGTCTGCCCTGCTATTTACCCATAGCTGGAGGGAGAGTAGGATTCATACCTTTACCAAGGGTATTAGCGCTAAGTGAAATGCAATTACCGCGTCAGGATTTGAGCTCAGCGCGACGAGTCCATTTCCCATGACTTTAACCATTACACCACGCGCTTCCTACTATATATATATATATATATTATATATATATATTATATATATATATATATATATATTATATATATATATATATATATATTATTATATATATATATATATATATTATATATATATATATATATATATTATTATATATATATATATATATGTGTGTGTGTGTGTGTGTGTGTGTGTGTGAAAAGATAAATGAAATATTATATATATATATTGGTATGGATCAAATTTCTTATATGCTGACACGTGTTTCGACAAGAATTTGTTTACACATACAGTATTCTATTCAAAAATATATTAGATATAAAATAAAATGATAATAGAAAAACATACGTAAACAGCAGGTCTTAATCAGAGCAGATCTTTTTGATTTCACCTCAGACGTAAAAACAATCTCTCGAGTTATGCGCTTGTGAAAAGGGTAGACACCCTCAGTTTCCGACTGATACTGATAATATGTCCCTCCCCGAATTTATTTTTATCTTATTCTATTCTATCGTCTCATATTAAATAATTCGCATTCAAATTTTCTTTGGTACAAATGTTGAATAGCGCGCAAGAGATAATATCATTAGAATCGTATTTTACGTATAAATAGCATTAGATTCGGAAACTCCCGAAGTAGCCTAACTAAAAACAATACTAATCTTAACCCTAAACTAACCTACCACTTACCCTAAGCATATGTCTAAAAATTTTCGGGTATTTCCGTGAAATGTAATGAATTTAATTTTTTTATACGTAATCTATGATATTTATCTTGAGGTTATTCACATTAGTATATTTTCTTTTTTTGTTTAACATCTATATATTAATACATTGTTGTTCATCTTTCGACCGTTATCATATTGCAACCACCCTCTGGTTAAAAATGAGGCATCTAAATCATCTAAGATGAAATGCAAAAATGTAAATCCTGATTATCTGTTGTTGCTTATCCGCCGAATTCTTATTTCTTTGAGTGGCATCATCTCAGCTAAATGATGGATATTCTGTTTTTTATCATAAAGAAGAAGGGGAAGATAAAGGAATGCTACACAGAAAAGTTAATGAAGAAAGAAAGAATGTAGGGGAAGATAGGGAGAGGGGCTGAGCACGCAGAAGCGATACCGCTAATCTGTTTCAATAGATATAAGGGAAAGATGAAAAGAAGGAATGAAAGAATAAAGTACTGAGAGTAGTTAAATCAAGATTATTATACTTTTACATATTGAACTAATTACCAATAGCTCTTAACTAAACATATCAAACGTCGTAATAATTAGATTATCATAATGTGGCATAACCACAGGTCCAGCTAGTTCCATTATAATCGTCTCATTAATGTTCACCTCCTTTTTGTTCAATATCGTATGTATTCCAACAAAACCCTTTTATTTTTCAGTCATGGACAACTGAAAAAAAAGGAAACATTTTTCCCTAAAACCTGCGAAGAACGCCATTTATCATCCATGAATATTTGATGACGTTAACAGCGTTACGTAAGAAAATGATATCATTGTGGAGTTGCCACCTAATAAAATGCCCAAAAATCCTATGTGAATAAACTATGCGTTTACATGCCAAGAAAGAAAAGTACTAAAATATGCAACGTTTTACGTTCGTTTTTTTTCTTTTCTCTTTTGTCTTCTAAATTCTGGGGATTCAATTTGTCGTTTCCAATCAATATAAACTCTGTATTGCTTTGAATTAGTTATAGCAAACAAAAAATAATAACAATCTTGCAAAAAATATGTGTTTAGGGCTATTCAGAATATTTATATACGAGGTTAGTAAAAAATTTTCATCCCTTTTTTTTCAATGCCATTACATTGAGAAACTAACGAGGCTCAGAGAAATAATCCGGCGAGTAATACCAACTTGCAATGACAATGTCCTCCTTCTGCATGAAAATATTCGATTAACACAAGCATCAGGACAAGGAAGAAAATCACCTCATTCGGGTGGACAACTTTACCGCATCCTCCATACTCACACAAGATTTAGCGCTTCAGACTATCATCTCTTCGGACCCATAAAAGAGGCCTTGAGAGGCAAACATTATTCAGTGACGAGGAAGTGAAATCTGTAGTGAAGAACTGGCTCAAAGAACAGTCAACAGAATTTTACGGAACAGGGATACATGCTTTCATTCGTAGGTGGAACATTGCAATTGAAAGAAATGGTGACTATGTGGAGAAGTATTGATGTGATTTATAGAGGACCAGCTTCATTTTGATGTATGATACATGTTCCTGTGTTGGTAATAATACCTGTCCTAAACAAAATGGCATTATGTATTGACACACCCTCGTATTAATAATCGTGTTCCTTAATTCTACGACCGTTATCAACTTGCAACACACTGGTTAAAAGTGAGACCATCTAAATCGTCCAAAATGAAATACAATAATTTAAATCCTGATTATCTCGTGTGCTTATCCGCCGAATTCTTACTTCGCCAATTCAGCTATATAATGGCCATTCTGTGTGTGTGTGTTTTTTTTTATAAAGAAGAATGTCATACTACATAGAAAATATAAATAAGAAAGAAGAAAGAAAGCGAGATGGGGAAAGAGAGAGAGAGAGAGATGGCGTGAGCGTGCGGATACGATAACGCTAATCTATTTCAATAGACCATAATGGAAAGATGAAAAGAAGGAAAGAAAGAAAAAAAAGAGTGAAAGAGAGTTAAATCCAGATTCTCAGAAGAACAAGAAAGCTCTTAGAATCCAAGCAAAACAGCAGAAATCTAATCAAAGGAATACATACCTGGGCCGTCCCCGTTATAAGATACTCTGGACCATTCTTGAAATGGACAAAAGAAGAACTCAGACAGATAGACCAAAGGACTAGGAAATTAATGACGATGCACAAAGCTCTACACCCTAGAGATGATAGATAGGCTATTTGTACCAGGAAAAGCAGGTGGAAGAGGTCTTGCCAACATAGAGGACTGTATAAAATCCAAGAACTCGTAGAATACACAAGAACGAGCAAAGAAAGATTACTTATAGCAGCCAACAACAGCAGATGTATTGTATGGACAAACAGAAAAACACCAAAAAACTAAAAACAAAGATGGGAAGAAAAACAAATTATATGAGCACTTCAAACGACCAAATCGGAGAGGTTGCACATAAAAAAAACCTGGACATGGTTAAGAAGAGGAAACCTCAAAAGAGAAACTGAATCACTAATAATTGCAGCACACAATAATGCCTTAAGAACAAATGATATCAAAGTAAAAATTAATAAGACGCAATAGAATAGTAAATGTAGACTGTGCGGTGACAGAGATGAGACTGTAAACCATGTATTAAGTGAATGTAGCAAACTAGCACATCGGAATACAAAGCGAAGCCCGACTAGGTTGGGAAGGTGATCCCACTGGGAATTATGCAAAAAATTAAATTTTGACTATACAACAAAATGGTATATGCATAAAACCAGAATCTGTTTCTTGAGAATGAAACGCATAAAATTCTCTGGGACTTTGAGATAAAGACGGATCACACAATCCCAGCCAGGAGACCAGATCCAGTTTTGATTAACAAAATAATAATAATAATAATATAATGATAATAATAATAATAACCATAATGTTGATTAACAAAAAAATAAGAGAACTTGTCAACTGGTAGACTTTGCAGTTCCAGTAGATCACAGGTGAAGATGAAGGAAAACGATAAGATGGATAAATACCTGGACCTTGCCAGAGAATTGAAAAAGCTGTGAAACATGAGAGTGAAAGTGATACCAATTGTAGTTGATGCACTTGGAACGGTCCCAATAAACTTGGAAAAAAAGACTGGAGGATCTGGAAATCAGGAGAAGAATTGAGACCATCCAGACTACTGCACTGCTGCAATCGGCTAGAATACTCAGAAGAGTCCTGGAAACCTGAGGAGACTTGTTGTCACTCAGAATCCAGTGAAATACCATCAGCTAATGCTAATGTGAAAAACACAAAAGGAGTGTGAAATAATATTAATGATAATTGGAAATCAGAGAAGAATTGAGACCGTCCAAACAAACAACATTGTTGAAATCGGCTAGGTACTCAGGAGAGTCCTGAGATCTGAAGAGACTGTTGTCATTCAGACTCCAGTGAGAGATCATCAGCTAACACTTGTGTGAAAACCTCACAGGAGTGCAATAATAATAATAATAATAATAATAATAATAATAATAATGGTGATCCACTGGGAATTATGCAAGAAATTAAATTTTGACCACACAACAAAATGGTATATGCATAAACCAGAATCTGTTCTAGAGAACGAAACGCACAAAATTCTCTGGGACTTTGAAATTAAAACGGATCACCTTATCCCAGCAAGAAGACCAGACCTAGTGTTGATTAACAAAAAAGAAAGAACTTGTCAACTGGTGGATTTTGCAGTGCCAGCGGATCACAGGGTGAAGTTAAAGGAAAATGAAAGAATTGACAAATATCTGGACCTTGCCAGAGAACTGAAAAAGTTATGGAATATGAAAGTGAAAGTTATACCAATTGTAGTTGGTGCACTTGGAACAGTCCCAAAAGCATTAGAAAAGGGTTTGGAAAGTTTGGATATCAGAGGAAGGATTGAAACCATTCAGAACACTGCACTGCTGCAATCTGCCAGAATACTCAGAAGAGTCCTGGAGACCTGAGGAGACTTGCTGTCACTCAGACTCCAGTGAAAGACCATCAGCTAACACTGATGTGAAAACTCAAATAATGATAATAATGGAATAATTGGAACAATCCCAAGGGGGTTAGAAAGGAGTCTGGATGAATTAAAAATCGGGGGAAGAATCGAGACCATCCAGACTACAGCATTATTGAGATCGGCTGGAATACTCAGAAGAGTCCTGGAGACCTAAGGAGACTTGCTGTCACTCAGCCTCCAGTGAACCACCGGCTTCTGCATGTGTGAAAAACTCGAATGGAGTGAAGTAATAGTAATAAATAGAAATAGAATATTTGTAATGAATGTAAAAATAAACCAATGTTAGTACATATGTGGGAATCGAACCCGGTAAAATCAGCTTACCGTACTTGGTTACCCATCGCTGCTTTAGTCGATTTAAAACGAATTTCCTTTTCTCGATGCCCATTATATAGAATTTAGTGTGTCATAAAACTAGATTCGTTCCTGTATCCAGTCATTCATTCATAGGAAAACAAATGATGCTTCACGTTAACAGCCTAATGAAGTGTATGAAAAAACATTTGTCATCGAACAAGGCGTAAGATCTATTTTTAAATGCCAAGGATGCGCATTGAATGAAAGACGTTAACGCCTCTCGTGGAGGCGGAGGCTAAGTATTCGCGACCCATCAAGGATCAACGAAGCGCAAGTAATCAAGGGAACAATGAGAGGATCGTTTCATGTCTTCGCCTGAGAGCTGGAGTGGTCTAAACACCGTTTAGAGCGTAGAAGCGTGAACAATTCCATCGCTCTGCAGTAGACCATCTGCAAGTGAAAGAAGAACTTATGCTGTTAAGATTGTTTCAAATAATAAGGACGAATACATTTGCCGTTTTGGCCAGAGACAGAGCATTGGTCGAAATGATAAACGGTACGGCTTGATGAGGCTCATTTTAAAAGATGCTCCCAAGGAGATGGTAAAAAGCGATTGCAAACGCCACGAGAAGATGACTTAGCTATTATCATGATTCAGAAACACACACTAATCTGACACAGCAACCAAATGCGTGGGACATCAAATACTGTTAGAGAGCAGTCACACACACCACACACACACACACACACACATATATATATATATATATTTACCAACTCCTCCGCACGAGCAGGATACGACACAAGGTCAATTTCTTAAGCGGAGTTGTACAGGTTTGAATTCAGAGTTTTCCTTCTCCTAGACTGGTTACCTAGCCATGATTAAAGAACCCAGTCTGCCCTGCTATTTACCCATAGCTGGAGGGAGAGTAGGATTCATACCTTTACCAAGGGTATTAGCGCTAAGTGAAATGCAATTACCGCGTCCAGGATTTGAGCTCAGCGCGACGAGTCCATTTCCCATGACTTTAACCATTACACCACGCGCTTCCTACTATATATATATATATATATATATATATATATATATATATATATATATATATATATTATATATATATATATATATATATATATATAATATATATATATATTATATTATATATATATATATATTTATATATATGTGTGTGTGTGTGTGTGTGTGTGCGTGTGTGTGTGTTGTGTGTGTGTGGTGAAAAGATAAATGAAATATATATATATATATATATTGGTATGGATCAAATTTCTTATATGCTGACACGTGTTTCGACAAGAATTTGTTTACACATACAGTATTCTATTTAAAAATATATTAGATATAAAATAAAATGATAATAGAAAAACATACGTAAACAGCAGGTCTTAATCAGAGCAGATCTTTTTGATTTTCACCTCAGACGTAAAAACAATCTCTCGAGTTATGCGCTTGTGAAAAGGAGGTAGACACCCTCAGTTTCCGACTGATACTGATAATATGTCCCTCCGCCGAATTTATTTTTATCTATTCTATTATAATCGTCTCATATTAATATTCGCATTCAATTTTTCTTTGGTACAAATGTTGAATAGCGCGTAAGAGATAATATCATTAGAATCGTATTTTACGTATAAATAGCATTAGATTCGGAAACTCCCGAAGTAGCCTAAACCTAAAACAAATACTAATCTTAACCCTAACACTAACACTAACACTTACCCTAACCCTAACCCTGGTGTCTCAAAATTTTCGGGGATTTCCGTGAAATGTAATGAAATTTAATGTTTTATTTTATATATAATCTAATGATATTATCTCTTGAGGGTTATTCCGCATTAGTGTCTTTTCTTTTTTATCTAACATCTATATATTAATACACTTGTTGTTTAATCTTTCTGTTGTATACTCTTCTTTTTACTTCTATTATTCTTCTGCTCATCTTTGGTATCTTACGTTCATCTTCTAGCGTCTGGACTTCTTCTTTGTGGTCGGTTGCACTTAATTCATTTCTTCTTCTAGATCAGTTTTGTTGCCAAGACATTCATCAACCACAAAACCATATTATTTATATAAGCTTTTATTTACTTAATTAAACATTTCATGTAACTAACATAACACGCGTGTGCAGTTAGCTTCAGCTAAGGCAGACAGACCTTATCTGCCTGACATCCAAGCTGAAACTGAGAGCCAACCAGGTCCAACGTGACTTCACGTATTTCGCGGGCTTTCTGTAATATTCCTTGGAAAGTCCCGCCCGTGATATGAAAAGGGGCCATCCTTTCAGAAATACAGGGGGTTGACAATAATCTATGCATAGATTATGTAACATTTCGACCGTTATCATATTGCAACACCCTTTGGTTAAAAATGAGACAATCTAAATCGTCTAAGATGAAATGCAAAAATGTAAATCCTGATTATCTGTTGTTGCTTATCCGCCGAATTCTTATTTCTTATGAGTGGCGTCATCTCAGCTAAATGATGGATAATTCTGATTTTATAAATAAAGGAAGAAGGTGAAGATAAAGGAATGCTACACAGAAAAATTTAATAAGAAAGAATGTAGGGGAAAGATAGGGAGAGGGGCTGAGCACGCAGAAGCGATACCGCTAATCTGTTTCAATAGAATATAAGGGAAAGATGAAAAGAAGGAATGAAAGAATAAAGTACTGAGAGTAAGTTAAATCAAGATTATTATACCTTTTACATATTGAACTAATTGCCAATAGCTCTTAACTAAACATATCAAACGTCGTAATAATTAGATTATCATAATGTGGTATAACCACAGGTCCAGCTAGTTCCATTATAATCGTCTCATTAATGTTCACCTCCTTTTTTTGTTCAATATCGTATGTATTCCAACAAAACCCTTTTATTTTTCAGTCATGGACAACTGAAAAAAAAGGAAACATTTTTCCCTAAAACCTGCGAAGAACGCCATTTATCATCCATGAATATTTGATGACGTTAACAGCGTTACGTAAGAAAATGATATCATTGTGGAGTTGCCACCTAATAAAATGCCTACAAAAATCCTATGTGATAAAACTATGCGTTTACATGCCAAGAAAGAAAGATACTAAAATATGCAACGTTTTACTTTCTTTTCTTCTTTTCTCTTTTGTCTTCTAAATTCTGGGGATTCAATTTGTCGTTTCCATGAATATAAACTCTGTTATTGCTTTGAATTAGTTAATAGCAACAAAAATAATAACAATCTTGCAAAAAATATGTGTTTTTAGGGCTATTCAGAATATTTATATACGAGGTTAGTAAAAAAATTCATCCCTTTTTTTTTTCAATGCCATTACATTGAGAAACTAACGAGGCTCAGAGAAATAATCCGGCGAGTAATACCCAACTTGCCAATCGACAATGTCCTCCTTCTGCATGAAAATGTTCGATTACACACAAGCATCAGGACAAGGAAGAAAATCACCTCATTCGGGTGGACAACTTTACCGCATCCTCCATACTCACAAGATTTAGCGCCTTCAGACTATCATCTCTTCGGACCCATAAAAGAGGCCTTGAGAGGCAAACATTATTTCATTGACGAGGAAGTGAAATCTGTAGTGAAGAACTGGCTCAAAGAACAGTCAACAGAATTTTACGGAACAGGGATACATGCTTTCATTCGTAGGTGGAACATTGCAATTGAAAGAAATGGTGACTATGTGGAGAAGTATTGATGTGATTTATAGAGGACCAGCTTCATTTTGATGTATGATACATGTTCCTGTGTTGGTAATAATACCTGTCCTAAACAAAATGGCATTATGTATTGACACACCCTCGTATTAATAATCGTGTTCCTTAATTCTACGACCGTTATCAACTTGCAACACACACTGGTTAAAAGTGAGACCATCTAAATCGTCCAAAATGAAATACATTAATTTAAATCCTGATTATCTCGTGTTGCTTATCCGCCGAATTCTTACTTCGCCAATTCAGCTATATAATGGACCATTCTGTGTGTGTGTGTGTGTGTTTTTTATAAAGAAAGAATGTCATACTACATAGAAAAATATAATAAGAAAGAAAGAAAGAAAGAAAGAAAGAGAGATGGGGAAAGAGAGAGAGAGAGAGAGAGAGAGAGAGAGAGAGAGAGAGGGCGTGAGCGTGCGGATACGATAACGCTAATCTATTTCAATAGACCATAATGGAAAGATGAAAAGAAGGAAAGAAAGAAAAAAAAGAGTGAAAGAGAGTTAAATCAAGATTATTACACTTTTTACTTATTGAACTATTATGCAATAGCTCTTAATTAAACATATCAAACGTTGTAATAATTAGATTATGATAATGTGGTATATCCACAGGTACTGCCTGTTTATAATTATCTATTAATGTATTTTATATAAAAATTGAGAGAATTCATTTTAGTTTTTGAAGGCATTTTAGGTGGCTAAATAAGTATATATTTTCGTGTCTACATTTTGATATGATTTCAATAATAACTAATTATATATTTAAAAACATCAGAAAAATTAAACACAATATAAGGAAAAATTAGCAACCAAAAAGCAATATCACGAAATTAATTAAAATGCGCTTAACATAAATCCCACATAAAGAAAAACAATATATCCAGCATGCAATGCAAACTGACTCAAAATTGCGAGTCAACCCTTCCATAGAGCACCACACTACAGAACTTCAAGGAAAAACAGAAACAAAAAAAAAGACACTTGGTTTGAAAATCGTATAGGCCAGTCTGTTAGCATCCGTTGCTGACATCAGATTCATGGTATTCTTAATTATATATATATATTATATATATATTATATATATATATATATATATATGTGTGTGTGTGTGTGTGTGTGTGTGTGTATATATGTATATATATATATATATATATATATAATATATGTATATATTTTTGTTATATATATGTACCAAAGATATATATATATATTTGTTTTTCTTTGGTGTACACTGCCAGTGTAGCGGCCATATCTAGAAAGGGCCGGACATCAATCACGTGACCATAACTGTAGAAATCATAAGCATGCATGCGTCTGTATCACGTAACTTCAGTGCAGCTAGACTTTGCAGGCTGCCCCAGTCCAGGATATAAACGATCTGTTTTTTTTTACAGTCAAAATCGCTACCAACCAGTCCATCAGCAAGACCCTTTTTAAGGAAGGGAATTTTACTGATATAAATATATACTTACATACTGCTAAGAGGGTTCCATTTGTTTGAAGGAAGGGTATTAATTTTTTGCCTAATCAGCGGCCACTAGCAAAAATTGCTTCCTATATATATATATATAATATATATATATATATATATATATATATATATAATTGGAAGTTGAGAAACTTATAAGTCAAGGTATTACTATATATATATATAATATATATATATATATATATATATATATATATATATATATTGTAGAGGTAGATGTAAAAGTGTCTCTTGCCCAATTAGTGTTTATCTAAACAAAATATTTCTACGGTAAATATATATATATATATATATATATATATATATATATATATATATATAATATACCAAGCGTGTTGGTAGATCCTTGCGGATATATAATATATATATATGTGTGTGTGTGTGTGTGTGCGTATATATATATATTATATATATATATATATATATATATATATATATATGCGCGCTTTTTTATATTTACTAAGTCATAAAGGATAAAACATATGGCTCCAAATTTGATAGTTTTACTGTGCCTGCCTAAAAAATCAGCATTTGAAATTCAGTCTGTTTCCATGTGATTGAACATCAAACATATTCTTTGATATCTTTGTGCAAATGCCTGTGTATGTGTCCTCATTTGTGTATGCATGTATTTATTCTCTGCATTGATGTACGTATGTTTCGTTGCGTACGCAAGTGCGTCGGTGTGCGACAATCGAGGCAGAGATGTCGTCGACAGAGACGACGACGGGGAAACATAATCTTGTGACTTGAAGAAGATTTAAGTAGTTTTTAATTTAATAATTTTTTGGAGGTAAAGAAATATTTATTTGCAGTCGTTGGGCAGTTAAAATTTTGGTAATGAAAATTTGCCTTGTAAAATGATTATTGCTGTATGATGATGGTTGTAAAATATTTCGGTGATAAAATTGTCATTTCATTGGCTTCTCTCTTTCAACACAAAAACATTTCTTTACTGAAATGAGAATGTGCCATTACGCACTACACATCAACTGCAATATATATATATATATATATATATATATATATATATATATATATATATGTGTGTGTGTGTTGTGTGTTGTGTGTGTGTGTGTGGAAACTCTACCGATTTATCATAAGTCAGAGCTTCTAACCACTGGCTATCAGCACACACACATTATATATACTAGCACCCCCGAAAAAAACGCCTCTCCGGGGTGTAAAAAAATTATTTTTGAAAGATATTGTCTAAGTAGTGGTGGAGGTAAAAATTCAATATCAGAGCGTCTGTATCATAAATAAGTAAAATCATCATATTCATTAAAAGAGTAAAAAATAATGTGATTGTATAAATTAACTAGAAATTGGGATGACCTGTAAAAGGCTGACCTCCTGGGTTCTGATTGGTCAAAAAGTGCCAACAGGGTGAAGAATGAAAGGGATACAATGAGTGGATGATTCAGTCGGAAGTTTTGGTGTAGACGAACTTAAGTCTGACTGAGAGTTTGTACAAGTCCCATCGCAATAGCGGTGTGTCCGTTTGAGGCTTTTTACTCTGGATAAAGTAAATTAAAAAAAACAAAAACAAGAACGTTTTCGTTATTAGGAACTAGCACCAGCATAAGACAAGACAACCCCAAGAGACCCCAAATCCTTCAAGACTCCTCTAAGAACGGTGAGAAGCCAACAACAGACCCGAATTGTTATATTCAAAGACGAAGGTGCGATAAGTCTTACTGGGGTCGAGTTGGAACTTTGACCTGTTACAGGTAGAGATGATATGCCGGCGCTTATATATGAATAACTACAACACATGTATTGAATCGACTATGTCTTTATTTCTACTAATGCTTTTCTCTCTCCTCTTCATTAATATAGCGTGTGTATACAAATACAACACCAGCTACCTTGATACAGAAGATCAGATATGATGAATGGCATATACAAGAGATCCAGATAAGTATATATATTTACCAACTCCTCCGCATGGACAGGATGCGACACAAGGTCAATTTCTTAAGCGGAGTTTAACAGGTTTGAATTCAGTGTTTTCCTTCTTTTAGACTGGTTGCCTAGCCAAGATTAAAGAGCCCACTCTCCCCTACTGTTTACCCATAGTAGGAGGGAGAGTAGTTGGATGCTTACCTTCCAAAAAGTATTAGCGCTATGTGAAATGCAAACAACCTTATCCAGGATTTGAACTCGGGTCGACGAGTCCATTTTTTACGAAGCTATCCATTACACCACGCACTTTAAGATAAGTATAGAAACAAAATTTACATACTCCTGAATTAGACGCCACGTATATTGAGGAAACTATGACTTTTTTTTCTACTAATGGTTTCCACTCCCCTCTTCAGGACCGGAGATGTTCCCAACCAAAACTCCAAGGGAGTTAACTCTACATTAATATAGTGTGTGTATGCACATACAAAACCAGTTACTCCGACCCAGAAGATCAGATATAATGAATGGAAGATACCACAAATCTGCATAAGTATAAACACAAATTTACATACTCCTCAATTAGACACCACGTTACCTATAGAGATTTAGTAATTAGTTATTCGTGAAACAGATCACTAATTAGGACTGAGCCTATTCTAGTAGTGACTACACCAAGTGGAATTTAATAGGTTTGAAGTCAGGGTTTTCTTTCTCCTAGACTAAATGCCTAGGTTAAAGAGCCCAGTCTGTCCTACTATTTACTCATAGCCGGAGGGAGAGTAGTTGAATTCATACCTTTTCCAAGGATATTAGCACTATGTGAACTATAGCTTCGTCCAAGATTTGAACTCGGGTCGACGAGTCCATTTCCTACAACTCTAACCATTACACCACGCGTCCCCAACTCTGATTTACCTACAACTTAACTCTTTCCAAATGATCCCGTCACGTAACAGTACGATCATCATGCAAAAGCAATTTCGTAATATCTGAAAAACTATCACGCAAAGACAATTTTGTGGGAGAAGAAAATAAGCGAAATATGTCATGCGAATAAATTGTCAGTTTCAACAACATTTTTCCCACTTTTTCAGTAACATTTCTTAAGCATATCTGTCGAAAGTCATTATTCAAATTATCTATCATATTAATAATGCTATACTTCCGCACTGTTATCAACATCCATTTTTAAGCATGATTTCATATCAGGTCATATTTACTTATATGCATCTCACACTTGCAACAGCGATAGCTAATAACAATGAATATACTGGTGGAGAAAAATGAGCCAGGGTTGTTTTTTTTAATACGTTTTTAAAATTTGAGCTTGTTATTGTAATTTTCAATATTTTCAGAAACTAATAGTAATAAAGTAACTGACAGTTTAAATTGAAAATGTCACCGAAGAAGAAATCACTTTAACTTGATATCTTCAAGCAAGATTATGGGCCCTACCGGCGTAAGTATTTAAGTTTTAATGTAATGAAATATACTAAATTAGAAAGACTAACGAAATTAAATAAGAAAACATATAAAAAGATTACACTTATCTTAATTGTATTCTAATTGGTTTCTGTAAAAAATCATTCATACGATTGATTTTAATACGTTGGAGAATAAAACAACAACATTGGAGATCAATTACACTAAGTAATTATTTATTAAATCCAGTTTCGTTAAAACCAATATGCAAAGTAACCACACCACATATTATGTAAACCTTTATTTCTTGGTGATATATAAGACAAATTGCAAGATTTTAATCACACTAATATCTTGGTCTGTTTTGAGGCAAATCTAACTCAGATTTTCATAGAGACCTCGTTGATTAGATTTATTCTATATATTAATATCAATGATTTTGACTATACATTAAATATTCATTGATAAACTTACTCAGTTCCTAAAGGTTTTGTGAAATAGTTTTGGTTACAGTCGGATACACCGAATCTCCATTATAATAAGATATATAAAGTTGTAGTTGTATGTCTATTTGTTTGTCTCTCGAAATCCTTCTAGGGCTATGGAGGTAGACCCCAATAAAGATATATATTGTGAAACTACATTCCCCAGGGTACTTTGATAAGTATATTTCATTTTAACCAAAGAGTGTCCCTGGGGGGCACACAATCCCCTTCGATTTATATGAAATTTAAACCATAGGTAAATGACAAAATATGATATCTAATTCCAGCAAATTTCAATAATATTAAGACAGTCTAATGGGGGTTAAAATCTCCCTATACTGAACATTTACTTATGATCTAGTGCAAAATAGTTCAGGATGTAAAAAATATAATAATCTTGATTTAACTCTCTCTCTCTCTCTCTCTCTCTCGCTCTCTCTCTCTCGCCCTTTTCTTTCAATCCTTCTTTTCATCTTTTCATTATGTCTAATTCAAACAGATTAGCGTTATCAAAACTTATTTTAAAAATCACGGTAGACCATCTTTTTTTACGTACTTACTTCTGAGTGTATATATAACTCAACGTTGATCATTATTTTATGTAGTAATTATACTAACTGTGAATTACATACTCATTGATAAACTTGCTTAACTCCTGAATTGACTGTAACGTAAACAGTGACGTAGTTTCAGCTACAGACAGATGAATACTGAATCTCCATTATATATAGATTTGATCTAACTGCGTCAGTGTTAGTCTCTCTCTCTATATATATATAAAGGGCAGTTGGTATGTATGTATGTATGTATGTCAGGACTAAACTACGAAAATAAAATAATTAATGACAAAGTAAATATATATGCACATCAAATATCACCGGTTTTTGCTTTTTGTGCAAAAATTATGAAGATTATGAGATTTGATAATTTGCTTTAGAAGCATTGTAGAGTAAAGTATATTATTATTTATATTTGTTGCTTGAAGGCAATTACAATGCGTATATCGTATAAAATTCGATAATTATTGAAAATAATCATAACAAGCAAACTCGGCAAATATTGTGGCCCACGTAGAACATCGTACAACTGTTTCAACTTTATTAAGTATCATCAGCGATGTATACTTACGATTTCCCTCCGTTAATTTCGCATGTATCATGTGCTACGTATCGGTGGCCCAGGGGTAGAGTTTCTGATTCTGGGTGCTGGGTTACCGGTTTCGATTTCTGCCGGAGGGAAATCGTAAGTATACATCGCTGATGAGACTTAATAAAGTTGAAACAGCTGTATGATGTTCTACGTAGGGCGCGATATTTGCCGAGTTCGCTTGTCATGATTATTTTCAATAATTATCGAATTTTATACGATATACGCATTGTAATTGCCTTCAAGCAACACATATAAATGAAGATTATATTTATATTCGAAGATATTCAAAAAGTAAACTATACATAGAAATAGCATTGAATTTCTATCTAAAAATGTCCAGCATTTGGAAAGTACACGAATCAGTACACCAGCCCCCCCTCGCTTCTACCCAGGCGATGCTGTGTAGCTACTTCTAGTATGAATGTTAATCTAATTAATATGTGGTAGGTATCTTCGTGTAAAATATTTCCTGATTTTTCTTGTAATGCAAAAGCGTCAACGGAGATGAACTACTGATTAGGGAGACACGGAAAACTGCAACCAACCTAAGAGAATGTGGCGCAACAGGAAACTACAAATGTCCATTATGGATCGAAAGAGTTGGATGGTTGGGGGGGGGGGTAAACATACAAAACTTTAGATGTGAGACTGAATTAGTCACGAACGAGACGAGCAGAACGAATTACGAATGAGGCATGAATAAAGGAAGAAAGAAGCGAGCCGATTTTGCTGAGGAGTCAAGCATAAAGAATTGTGAAAGGGGTGCTGCAGAGAAGATGCTAACAGTTTTCTGAGATTGTGATGATGACGCTGTCTCTGGTGCATGTCTTCGAGCAGCTGAAAGATTGTGAAAATTAGTGTCTCGAAGATTGCAGAACTCTCTCTCTCTCTCTCTCTCTCTCTCTCTCTCTCTCTCTCTCTCTCTCTCTCTCTTCGACACGGGCAAAGAGATCCAGTATGCCTTATCAATAATCTAACATTGTTGGAAATTGGTTTTGCGCTTCACAGCTGCGTTGAGACGGATATGTTTTGCACAATTTAACATGCAAGCCGTTCCTTGTTCAAAAAGAACGACAGATTGAAAAACTGAAAAATCTGTTATCGTCGGGTAAAGGTGACACACCCTAACGC
>CM042144.1:72328973-72331473 GCA_023376005.1 Doryteuthis pealeii | reverse complement strand
TGAGTGAGTCTATCCCCTTTCCGCTACCGCTAGATTAGGGAGATAGTTCTTGTTGAAGTTGAGCGCCACACCTTCTATCAGCTCTCCACTTTACTGCGCAGATCAGATTACCCAGTCTGTGCTACTCATGCGCTGAGTTAGTGGGGACCGGTATCGAACCAGGAACCTTGCGATTCTTAGGTGGGTTCTTTACCGATTGAGATAAACCGGGCTCTTTTGATATTTCGGACTGTTGTCCTCATCTTTATTGTGTTCAGGCCGCTGTAATATCGGGCTTGATTTAGATGTGTTCTTTTTAATTACTTTAAAAATAAGTCATCTTTAGACTATATAGAAAAAATAAAATGGAAGAAAATTACATTTATATCTAATCACATTTCTGTTAATAAGTCTGGTGGAATTGATGCTGCTTGGAACCCCGTTGAACTAGGGGTAATGATTTCAGCTCTGAAACCATGTTTGAATTCAGGGTAATCGTCTGAAGATGATTTATTCTTAAGGTAATTAAAAAAACACACCTAAAAATAGTCCGATGTTACAGTGGCCTGAAAATTGTGGTTATACACAATAAAGATGAGGACAACAGTCCGAACTATCAAAATTATTCAAAAAACAAGAATTGTCCAAAAACAACATTTGCTTTGTCTTATATCAAATATACAATATAGATGAAAATTTATTTCTTTTTTGTTTTCTTAATTTCAGGTTTCGACTTACTTTTCTTTTGACTTGTTTACTTTAACGCAACAGAAGATGTTATTGTAGTCATTCTCGTCCACTCATGCTGAGTATCACGCTCAATGTTTGAGAATCTTTTTGTAATATATAAATTCTTTCAGACAAGCAGGACCTGTGGATATACCACAGTATGATAATTCAATTATTACAACGTTTGATATGTTTACTTAAGAGCTATTGCCAAATCGTTCAAAATGTAAAAAGTATACTAATCTTGATTTAAGTCTGTCTGTCTGTCTGTCTGTCTGTCTCTGTCTCTGTCTCTCTCTCTCTCTCTCTCTCTCTCTCTCTATATATATATATATATATATATATATATCTTTCTCAGTCGTTTTTTTCCTTCTTTTCCAAATGTATTTTAAAAGATTAGCGTTATTGTTTTCGCGTTCTCACCCTCTCTATATATTTCTCTTTCTTTCTTTCTTTTCTTTCTTTCTTTCTTATAATATTTTTTTGTGTAAGATGTCCTTTCTTTATAATAAAAATGGAACGGTGTATTATCTAACTAACGTGACGATACTCATAGAAAATAAGAATTCGGCAGATAAGAAACACCAGATAATCAGGATTTATAGATTTGCATTTTATCTTGGACGATTTGGACGCTCTCATTTTTAATCAGAGGGTGTTGCAAGATGATAACGGGCGAAAGATTAAGGAACATCAGTATTAATATATAGATGTCTATGAGCAAGATAGAATATATATTCTGCCGATTGTTCTGATCAGTGGTAAGTGATAATTTCCGTTACTATTTTATATTTTCGGATCTACATTATTCACTTTCTATTTTCGGATCTACATTATTCACTTTCTATTTTCTCCTTTACACTGCTCACCGCGGCTCTCCCACCAAAAACTGTTTCTACGCATACCTCACCAAGGCGACGTACAAAAATGATGGTTAATTCATAATATTTGAGTAGAAGGACTCAGATTACAATAATAAGAGAACTTTATTTAAATAGAATGAGTTCTGAAGTGAATATATAGTGAACTTTGAAACATCATAACAAAGAGGTAAACAAATACTAGAAAAGTTGGTATAGCCATGGGGGAAATTCAGTAGTCAATGTGTTAATTGCATGCGTTTAAAATTGCTTGAAAAACTGAAGATAAAGTATATGAAGAAGAAATATTCCGTGGTCATTAACAGTACCTACTATATATATATATATATATATATATATATATATATATATATATATATATTATCTAAGCCCTAGACAATATATATAATATATATATATAGGTGGAGGCGCTTGATGTAATACTCATCATCGTAGGAAATGGACTGGTCTACCTGGGTAAAAATTCTGGTCGAGGTGGTTTGCATTTCACATAGCATTAATACCCTTGGGAAAGGTATGCATCCAACATAGGTAAATAGCAGGGCAAACATGTCTAAGAAAAGGAAAATTCTGAATTCAAATCAGATAAATTCTGCTTAAGAAATTAACTTTGTGTCACATCCTACTTACTTTGAAAGGTTAGCATATATATATATATATATATATATATATATATATATATATATATATATATATATATATATGCTGATGCACCTATTGATTTAAGCAAAGATTATGTAATGGCTGTCTGATGAAACTGGGGTCATTTATTGAGATATACATACTGATAGTTTAGCTTAGTAGTTCATCAGGGCAATAACTTGATTCCGAGTCAGATTCTTGCCCAAATGAGCTACTAAGCGAAACTATTAGTAGGTATATCAGACTCATTAGGTTTAACTTTATCATTT
>CM042144.1:72313973-72323973 GCA_023376005.1 Doryteuthis pealeii | reverse complement strand
ACAGTGACGCAGTTTCGGTTACAGACAGACAGTCATCAAATCTCCATTATAATAAGAAGATATAGGCGTGTGAGCCTATGTCGGTGATTAAGTTGTTTATTCAGGTAATCACACGATGAAGAATGCGACACAAAGTTCTATGTCTTTGGTGTGGTCCTTTCAAAATGTTTGATGGAATTTGAAATTAATTTCTTATTTAGACTTTTGGTTGTTTGGTTAGTTGGGTTTTACGGCATGTCAACCCTTGTTATGCCGATGACGTTTTGTTTGATTCATTCTTAATGAGTACTCAATTTTTTAATTTTTCTATCTAACCCATAGATGGGACCCTAACAGGTACTACCACTCCGAGTCAGAGTCGACCTGGGAGTAATCGTGATGAAGGCGTGCTCCAAATTTTCCGAACTCCGAAGCTGGAACCCTCTCTTCAGAATGAGTTAAATGCCATACCCAGGACATTGAGACATTCAGTCACCACCTTCTAGTGCATATGTGATATAAAGGGTTGGGTGCTTGCCATAAGGGCAATAGGGTTGGGACAATTATATAGATACTAGGGCTTGACGTGACCATCCGATTGATCGGAGTGTGCTCTCTGACCGCCCGTCTAACCTAAGTAAGGACCAAAATGGAATATTGCATGCCATGGGCTGATCAGCCACCAGAGTTTCATTCTCAAGCATCACTGGTCGCCACACGGCTAACAGTTTACTCATTGTTGGCCTTACCTCTCTGCAGACGTGCAGTCAATGTATTCTATAAGCCCCAGCCAAGAGCAAGGTATGTAAGGGACGTAAGTATAAGGTGTGTATTTGTACATGTGACCAGTTATGAAAAGGCATTTGCCGCGTCAGACTGTACCCCCCAGCAAAGGGGTAAGAGCCCCCAAAGCTCCGGAGCAAGGTAAGTAAGGGACACGGGTAAGGGGCGTAAGTATTTGTACAGGTGACCACTTATAAAAGGTGTTTACCTCGGCAGACATGCAGAGGGGAACCCCGCCCCACCAAAAAAAGCTCAGTGGTAAGGTAAGGAAGGGACTTAAGTAAAGGGTATAAGTATTAGCACGTAAGACCACACAATACTCCGGAGCAAGGTAAGTAATGGACGTAGATATGGGGCGTAACTCAGGGGCGTAAGAATTTGCACGTGTTACCAGTTATGAAAATGTAGAGGGCTAAAAAAATAATGGCACGTAAATATGGGACGTATTTATTTGCTCATGTGACCAGTTATAAAAAGGTATTTTCCGCGATAGCCCTACAGAGAGACAAGAACCCCTCAAAGCTCAGGGCTAAAGTACGTAAAGGACTTAAATTAAGGGTGTAAGTAAGGGGCGTAAGTATTTGCACATGCGACCAGTTATAAAAGACATTAGCCCCACAGACTGTACCCCACACAGAGGGGTTGGTTGGTTGGTTGGTTGGTTGGTTAGTTTTATGGCATATCAAGTAGAGGGCTAAGACCCCCAAGCTCTGAAGCAAGGTAATTAAGGAGCGTAAATAAAGAGCGTAAGTATTTGCACATGTGACCAGTTATAAACAGACATTAGCCCCCACAGACTGTACCCCACACAGAGGGGTTGGTTGGTTGGTTGGTTGGTTGGTTTTACGGCATATCAAGTAGAGGGCTAAGACCCCCAAAGCTCTGGAGCAAGGTAATTAAGGAGCGTAAATAAAGAGCGTAAGTATTTGCACATGTGACCAAGCATAAGAAGACATTTGCCGCGACAGATCTGCAGAGAGGCAAGACCCCCCGCCTTCAAATCTCAGAGATAAGATACGTAAGAGACTTAATTCAAGGGCGTAAGTAAGGAGCGTAAGTATTTGCACATATGTCAAGTTATAAAAAGGCATTTGCCACGAAAGACTGTCCCCAAGTAGGGGGCTAAGACTCCCCAAAGCTTTGGAACAAGGTAAGTAAGGGACATAAGTAAGGGTCGTAAGTGACCAGTTATAAAAAGGCATTTGCCGCGACAGACTGTCCCCAAGTAGATGGACTAAGACCCCACCCCAAAAGCTCTGGAGGGACATGAGTAAGGGGCATAAGTAAGGGGCGTAAGTGACCAGTTATAAAGAGACATTTGCCAGGACAGAATGGAAAAATCAGATTAAGCCTGGATTTTGAAGTGACAATACTGTAGAGAAGAATGTTTTATTTTAGAGTGTGGCCTTCACAAACCTTTGCTAATAAATTTGTTCTAAACGGGAGTTTGGCCTTGAGCTAAATTTGCCTTCGATTAAGTTAGAACTCGGCTAAAATAAAATGGAAATGTGAGCTGTCAGAGGAAGACAAAAAGGAGAGAAAGGTTCAAAGGATCGGTTAAAGAAAAAAAAATGGTCTACAAAGATATCTTTTCTTCCGGTATCCGCTGAGATGTTTTAGCTATTTTTATTCATCATGTGCTTGAAACAACAACAAAATAAAAACAAAACAAAAACAAAAGAAAGAAAGAAAGACAGAAAGAAAGAAAGAAAGAAAGAATAAGATAAAAAGACAGATTAAAACATTATCACTGATTTTAGAATATTATGAATGGCAAGTCGGAAAAGCTTGTTGTACTTTATAGTTTTTTAAAGCCTTATTAAGAATATCTCCTGCCTGATTCGTCATATTCTTCCCTTCTTTCCTCTGGGCCTTCTAATGGTTGCCCGTCATTCAAGAAAGCCTCGCCATCTTAACTTTTCTGACGTATTTTTAAGCTGATGGATTATTTCGACTAAGCACTTGGAATTGAAACATTTTTTAAAAATTTATTGTGAATTCATATTGTCATTTTAATTTGATTATTTTTCATGGTCTGTGTTTAAAATATCAAGACAGGTTCGTTATCCGTTGTGACAGAAATTTCCTTTGACAGACTTAATTATATTTTTAAATTATTTGTAATTCTTAGAGGACGTACTTTATTTATAATCATTTGACAATATTTTATTTAACTTTTATTTCGACTTTTAGCAAAAGGATCGAGGCATATAAATTCTAGTCTTTAAATTCAGAATCGTAAATAGACAGAACTTCCGACGGGGCTATAACACGCATTCTATATCCAGGGAAGACGTCTGACATAGACGTCCCTTTCATCAATTCAGGTATGAATGGTTATTAAGAAATCTAAATCAAATCCACAAGCATAGGATAAGAATGTAGTTACCGTAATTATGTATTGTATAATATGCAGTATTATTTGTATGTTTAAGTTTAAGTGGTGCCACGGTATAGAAGCAACATCACCCTTATCATACTCTTAATTAAGAGGGAGACATACTTTTGTAACGGTTGTTGTTATAGGAAATGTGATCGATGGTTAGAGTTCAAATCTTGTATGAAGTATGATGTAGTTTATACTTCCCCCCAATGCCATTGGACCTTTAGCTTTAGTTAGACATTCAATATAGAATAATGAAATTTCTGAATTCAAATCATCTTAAAACACCGGTTCCGTATTCTGTTGATGTCCGTTACTTGAAGTTTACCGTGGACTCCATAAACATATGCACACAAAATCGGATCACTTTTAAAGATACACTTTTCTGTGCATATATATATATATATATATATATATATATATATATATATATATATAATATATATATATGATATTTCAAATATCAAATATCTTGCCCTGGTAACGACCGTTCTTCTGCATACTTTGAAAATGTTTTAATATCTTTTTTATTATTATTATTTTATTTTATTTTGTATTTAAAATAATAATAAATAGAATACAATGTGTACAAGGACAATCTCTCGGTCGAAACACGTATCGGCACTCCAATAAAAAATTCTATCCATTCAAAATTTTCTTTTATTTATTTATTCAACATATTGTTGGATTCGCTTCCAGTTTTCAACTTACACGCGTGAGCGGGCACACACACACACACACACACACACACACACACACACACACACACATACACCTATATATATATATATTTTCTTGATTTCCATTACTCGAAGTTCCACGTGAACAACACAAACAAAATCACACAAATCGGATCACTTAAAAAAACAGACCTCTCCGTGCATCCAGCAAAATACAGGGTTTAATCCTTGCAGTTAAAGTTGTAGAAAAATTCGGACTGCATAAGTTATGGGGGTCTGGATGATTTACAGTTTTAAAATTCGAAATACTGACCTTTTAACTGTCCTCGAACCTCTGACAAAGACGCCGGCGGGGAAACCGTCAATTATTTCAGTCATGTGATTGGCACTGCTTTTCATTTCTTATATAAATGAGTACGTTGAGACGTTCAAAGTTCAGGTTCTGTTTAGGTGAAATTACAGGCCATGCCATTTTTATTTATATCTGTTATTGTTCTGTTCCCTTATTTCATTGACCTGACCAAGTCAATCTTCCCGTCAAACAATGACCGCAATTCTTTAAAAGATGTGAGCGACCTTCAAAGTTCAAAAAGAGCGCGTCTGCTTTAATAGTTTTTAATAGCAACTCACTCCAGGCATTTAACACCGTTCCTTCTCGTTCCACTCACCAGCGAAGACATACACACAAATACAACTCCCGCCTATTTAGATAGGTCTTGAGAAATCGAAACATTAAACAGATGGACACGGATAGACGGTGTGAGGCCTGCAATTCTATTTGCGACCTTCTTCTGACTTAGATACAAACACAGAACAATCAGAGATAAGCATATATCTTTTTTTTTAAGTTTGACGATCGCAGGAGAAACTAAGAGTTAAAAAGCACCGTTGGCTAGATTCACATGACAGATATATATATATATATATATATGGGTAAAATATTAGGACAGACTGGGCTTTTTAACCTTGGTTAGGTAACCAGTCTAGGAGAGGTAAAACTCTGAATTCAAAATTCCTGAGGTCAGTCGTTGATTGGGTTCGTGGCATTCCTTGTGCACCAATTCTTTCCTATCGACTTTGAAAAAAAGTGCTGAATGGTCCAACACAAGCCTTCACCACTATAAACAAATCACTGTGTTGGTTGTTCACTGAATGAACACTCATACGTCGAAAATCGACAAGGGTGTCCATATATATATATATATATATATATATATATATATATATATACGAGGGCGAGTCAAAAAGGAATACCATTATGTTTAGGACAGGTATAATTACCAACATAGGAACATGTATCATACATCAAAATGAAGCTGATCCTCTGTGTATCACATACTCACTTCTCCACTCTCAATATCAATGTTCCACCTCCGAATGAGAACATGTATCTCTGTCCCGTAAAATTCTGTTGACTGTTCGTTGAGCCACTTCTTCACTACAGATTTCACTTTCCCGTCACTGAAATAATGTTTGCCTCTCAAACCCTTTCATTGGGCCGAAGAATGTGGATTTGAGAGGCAAACATTATTCCAGTGACAACGAAATGAAATATCTTGTGAAGAAGTGGCTCAAAGAACAGTCAACAGAATTTTACGCGACAGGGATACATGCTCTCATTCGAAAAGGCCATTAAAGTAACTGCACGTTTTATAGCAAAATAAGTATTACTTGATTATGCTTCATATTTTCTTCCAAGTTTTCACCCAAACTTGTTTGGCTATATGACTGACGTTTCTTATGGTGTTTATCCAGGTAAATCTAGTGTTCCCCTGTTGTCAATCCTTGACCTCAAGCCAACCGATATGTATTTATTATATATTGTAATTTAGGCAACATGTATATTGATAAACCGTTGTTTTTTGGACGGTTAGCGTAGAGTTAGACTTTGGGTTAAAAGTCGTTGAAATTCAAAATCCGTAGGGTTAGATAATTGATACGAAATAACCTTTCCGGTTACACACTGACTGTGGGAACGAAGACCCAGAGTTAAGCGAAAGACACCATGATGTAAGCATCGACTCCCTGCGGTTGAGAAAGTCTGGTTCTGGATAAAAAGGGATCACATAAAATATATGCCTTGGCTGTCTCTTTGTGAATTAATGGCGAACCAGCTTCTTGAGAACCAGTGTCAACAATAGAAAAGATAGAAGAGCTAAAGACCAGACTATAAAACCAGACCATTTAGAAGGGATGAAGATTACAAACCAGTTACACAAAAAACAGACTAGAGAAACAAGGTACCAGCAAGCTACTTTGAAAGACAATTAAGTAAGATAAGACATAACCATGGATGTCTCCCCGACAGAAAGTAAGTAATAGAAAGAACTCTCGTCATATGATATACTAAGTAAGTGGGTATATAACAAACAGTTAGTTAAAGATCTAGGGATAATCCCTCTAGTAATCCTATTCGAACAGCATTTATAGATCAAGGCTATAGAAATAGTAAACGCTAAATCTATGGAGATGTTTTTTTTATGTTATGAGGGTTCAATCTGACTTGAGAGGGACTCTAGAAGATTAAAAAAAATCACCAGCGCGACTGGTATTCGAACTCGCTAACTTCGATATCGTAGTCCAGAACCGTAGCCAGTATATCATGGAGACTTCCCTCAATATATAAAGAAATAAGATTGACATTTCAATTTAGAATAAATAACTATAGAATAAGATCATTAAACCATAATAAATTATTTCCGGTTGACCACTATTTCCGCCCAAGAGAGCATGACGTTAACAGTAGTGATCAATTCAGTATGATTAAAAGTATAGAAAAAAAACAAAAACCAACACATCTATCTATACATATATAAAGGGCAGTTGTGTGTATGTATGTATGTGTGTATGTCCGGCTGAAGCTACAAAAATAAAACAATTAAAGACGAAGCAAATATATATACACATTCACTATCAACAGATCTTGCTTTTTGAGCAAAAATAATAAAGATTTAGATTTATATTCGTTAAGATTATTAAAAAATAAAATCTGAATGGTAACAGCATGGTTTTTTTGTGCATTTGATATTTCAAATAGGAGACACTGATTTTCTTTTCAAAGTGTCGATGCCTTTTTTTCTGATGACCAACCAAGCCGGTCAACGACAAGTCTTCTTTTTTTACATAGAGATTTTAATGGGATATCCTGCGAGGATCCAACTTATGATTCAGTAATAATGGATCTGCAAGACTAATTTTAGTACCTCCTCTACCTTCTACCCAGGCGACGCCGAGTAGCCGCTTCTAGTACTCAATAATACCACATTGATACCATGTTTTCTCGGAAATAAGACCTACCAACAAAATAAGACCTAGCGTTATTTTTCAGAATTAATTTAATATAACCCCTCGTCTTGAAATAATATTTAGTTTGAAAGCGGCAAATATACGAAAGAAAGAAATATTCATCAAACTCATATCATGCGACGCAAACACTGGACGTCCCCCGAAAATAAACCGTTGTGTTAGATTTTGGATTGAAAATGAATTTTAACTCTCCCTTTTCTTCGGGAAACATGCTAGTAGAAATCTTTGAAAATAGCTATGTCTATCGATACAGAGGTTTATGACCCCTTGTGACCGTAGGTGACGACCCGTGATGATTAGGTACGGAATCCTGGTTACTGAGCAGTCCATGACGTGCAACACTTTACTTTGGCCCTTTCTCAGGCTACATGGGAAGCCTGAGAGGCCTATTCCAATCAATTAGGTGGTCACATCAAGCCCTAGTATCTATATGATTGTCCCAATCGTATTCCTCAATTGCTCTTAAGTCCTGTCGGCTGGGACTTTAGAATACACCGACTGCATCTCTGCAAAGGGATAACACCACCCCATTGGGGCCACTTGTTGGCCGTGAGTGGTGACCCGTGATGCTTAAGGACGGACTCCTGGTGAATGAGCAGTCCAGGACATGCAAAACTCCACTTGGCCCTTACTTAGGCTAGACGGGTGGTCGGAGAGGCCCTCACCAATCAATCGCTGACCATGTCAAGCCTTAGCACGATATGATTGTCCCAGCGCTATTGCCCTTATGTCAAGTCCCAACCTTTTTATCATATGCTAAAAGACGGTGGCTGAGGGTATTCATGTCCTGGTAATGACGTTAAACTCTAACTGATGGTGAGATTCCAGTTCTGGGAGTCTGTGGAATGTGGAGCACCTTTCATCACCATTGCTCCCAGGTCCACTCTGACCCGGAGTGCGACTACCTGTTTGGGTTCCATCTATGGGTTAAATAGAAATTTGTTTATAAAAAAATTGAGTTTAGAAATTTTCTTCGAAACTATTGCTACGGATCTTTCAAAACTTTGACGGCATTAAATAACCCACCGAGGTTGATATGCTGTAAACCAAACCAAACCAAACCAAACCAATTAATTGCCCTTATGACAAACTCTCAATCCTTTTTATCATATATGTGCTGGAAGGGCGTGACTGATAGATTTTAGTGCCCTGGATATAACGCTAAACTACATCTAGTGTTTCTCTTATGAAATATTAACTCTTTGAAAAAATTGTTTTCACAAAAACTTTTTTCCTGACTGTAACCAAAGGTCGGAACTAATTGAGAATATTTGTATTTGTCGTATAGCTTATCTTCCTTTTATTTAATATGAAAAAAAAAAAATATCTAAGTTCTTGAGAATTTATTTAAAACTATGCAAAGAGACATTATTTTTTAGAATAAAAAAAATTCATAATTTTTTGATGTTTAAAAATTTCCGACAACCATTTTATACTTTACCCAGAGGTGTGGCAGGGGGCCGAATCCTGTTGCCATACATATGGCCTACCAGGGGCTTCCTTGGTTATCCAGGGCTTGACTAAAGTGTTTAGCAACTCCACGTAGGCATCTGAGGGTCTTCCAACACATTTTCGTCGGATTTTCGAGGTATTCTCCTATATGAACGCAATCAGATCGTCTGTTATGTTGGATTCTTCTAGCCACAACTTTGGAGTCTCCATTGCATTTCTTCAGTTTATGTCTGATTGTTTTTACAGTGTTCAGGGAGCATTGGGCAGCAACCATAATCTTCTGATTTTGATGAATTCTTTATAGCGTGTATTAATTAGTAATAAGAATTAAAGCGTATGATTACTTAGCATTTTGGTATACTTTCATAACAAAGATAGTAAGAAGTTAGTAAGTACTAAGTCACTTTATACTTACATATGCTAGCAGAAATATGCGCCCAACGTCTGGCGCATGTATTGAAGTTTTAATGTAATTAAGTATCATATTAAATTAGAAAGACAAAAGGTAAATAAGAATGCATATAAAAATTACTCTCATTTTATTTTTTCTCTAATTGGTTTCTAAATAAAATTATACATAGGATTGCTTTTAATATGTTTGAGAATAAAACAACAATAATAGTACTCAACAACGCCAATTAATTATTTAATAAACCTAGTTTTGTTAAAATCAGTATGCAAATTATCTACACCATATACAATGTAAACCATTATTTCTTAATCATATATAACACTCATTGCAGGATTTTCAATGTATTAATAACATAGGCCGTTTTGAGGCAAATCAAACTCATTTAGACTTTAAGAGAGACCCTGTTAATAAATAATATGCTAATTAACATTAAATAATGATTAATGATTATTTAACAACCATAGAGAATATAACCTAAATAAATAAGGAAATTGTGACGTTGGTGTAACGTAGTTACAGTTACAGACAGACACATAATCTCCATGATAACATATATATATATATATATATATATATATATATATATATATATATATATATATATATTGTATGAATTCATTATAAGTTGTATGGATTAGTAATAAGAATAAAAGCGTATGATTATTTTCTATTTTGGTATTCTTTCACAAGAAAGAATGTTCCACCAACCAACGAGGTCAAAAGAGATGATACAACTACCAACAAAAACAGCCTATAAAATACGCCGAGTCAACCTAACTGGTCAATCTACGTTCAGAAGAAGAGACGCAAGCGGTCTCGAAAATTTAACGAAATAAAACGAAACTTAACATTAAAAAACTGAGTTTCTTATATTCCATACCTAATGCTTCATACTAAATCACAATCAATATATATATATAAACACACACACACACATACACACACACACGCACACATACACACGCACACGCACATACACACACACACACACACACACACACATAT
>CM042144.1:72301473-72306473 GCA_023376005.1 Doryteuthis pealeii | reverse complement strand
AAAGGAAAACTCTGTATTCAAAACAGCTTTATTCCGCTTATAGATTGATCTTGTGCAACATCCTGCTCGTGGTATAACAGTTGGGTAAATACATACATTTCATGGTAATTTATAACATTATTATAACTAGCAAGAATATGCGCCCTCCGAGCGTAAGTATTTAAGTTTTAATGTAATGAAAATTATTAAATTAAAAGGGAGTAACGAAATTCATTAAGAATGCATATAAAAAGATTACTCTTATTTTAATAATATTTTAATTAGTTACGATACAAAATCATCCATAGGATTGATTTTAATACGTTGGAGAATAAAACAATAATATTAGAGATCAATAACACCAGGTAATTATTTACGTTGCGTAGCACCCCGTCGAGTAGTATTAGTAGTCGACGTTAGTAGCAGTAGCAGTAGGAGTAGTTAGCTCGAAGAAACAACATACGAAAGTCGTATGGTCAAAAAGGGGTTGTTTATTTCTTTCTAGGCTTGTGGGTCCCTTTTCAGAAAGAGAGAGAGAGAGAGAGAGAGAGAGAGAGAGAGAGAGAGAGAGAGAGAGAGAGAGAGGGGGGCTGTTCTATCATAAATCACATTCCTGCGCTCTGTTTGTTGCTAGCCTAGACACGTCAGGACAGAGCCCCCCCCCCTGTGAAAGAGAGACCAAATTTTCTTTACTTCCGTTTGTGGTCCCGGGTGGAGGAAGGGAAACATCCGTCTCTGCCCTCCACAGAAAACATGGGACTTCTGTTTTTTGCTTTTAAATCTAGTTCAGGGGTCACTGACCAGTCCCTGACTGACACACGTTAAATTCGAAACATTATCTTCTTTCTATTCTTCTTTCTTTTTCCCCCCTTTCTCCAGAAATCCGATTACACTTTTCTTTTCAATCCCAAATTTTCCGTAGACCATAATAATTACGCTACATTTATTAAACCGGGTTTTGTTAAAACCAGTATGCAAATTAACTGCACCATATATTATGTAAACCTTTATATCTTAGTGATACTAGCAAAATAAAAAACGCCCTCTGGCGACGTAAAATAAATATTGCCTGAGGGGATGGGGTTGAAAATTTAATATCAGAGAGTTTGTATCATAAGTAAAGTAAAATCATCACATTTATTAAAGGAGTAAAAAATAAAATAAAATTATCAAAGGAGTAAAAAATATTAAAAAATTGAAATTGAAACTTACTTGGGATAACTTTAAATATATATTAAAATAAAGCAAACTATATATAGATATATAATACCAGGTATGTATTTATTAAAACTTGTTTAAAAAACCAATGAGGACAGTCTAACATTGCATGCGCAAATTTTGAGTGTATTTATTCTATGTTATGACGTGTATTTATTTATACGTGTATCTATTCTATGGTAGTGTGACGTAAGCAGTGACGTAGTTTTTGTTACAGACAAAAACCGGAAGCGAATCTCCATTATTAATATAGATATAAGACACATTGCAGGCTTTTAAATGCACTTGTAACATGGGCTATTCTGAGACAAATCTAACTCAGATTTTCATAGAGACATCTATTATAAATAGGATTTATTTTATGTATTAACGATTTTGACTCTAAATTAATACTCATTGATAAACTAACGTAATTCCTGCGAGTATAATGATGTAAGCAATGACGTAGTTTCGGCTACAGACAGACAGATTGCGAATCTCCATTATAATAAGATGTTCCATCTGTATAGTAATAACATTACACTGTCTCATGTATACATATATTGTTTTGTCTTTTGTGTAGTTATTAACTCGCTGTCTTAATATGTTAACATGTTGCATACTCTGCGTGTCCGTGTTGAGACCTCCTCGAGGTTCTCCGATGGTTTCTCTACATCGGGTTGTACTACGTCTTGTATCAATCCTAATGCATCTTAGTTTTTAATCATAAACACAGAGACTTATTACTTTATTCCTACATAACTCGCGCGCACGGTGCAAAAACAGCACAGACAGACAAACACGTCCGCCCTCAATCACTACTGGCTTTATTCTCAATCTAACTATTTTCCCACGTGTTGCTCGGTTATATGATTCTACAAACCACTCAGCAAATACCGTTCAAAGTCAATTTGGGATCAAAGCCTGTCAATTATACTGTATAACTTATACCGTATTTTTACATCAGTTAACAACTAATCGTTAAATCTGAGTCCTACAAGTCCCTACAAAAATGATAGGCTATGTCTATTCATTATGCAAAAAATAACGTTAGCGGAGTAGCTTCTTGTTGGTATAAGTAGTACTGCGAGGGAAACTATCCCTTTTTGACTTGAGCTTGATCATCGAGATTGTTTTTGCATCTGAGGTGGGGCGCCACACCTATCATTAGTATTCTCAATTTTACCACACAGCTTGAAGTTGTGGTACTAATTTGCTGAGTTAGCTAAGACCAGTTTCGAACCCGGAACCTTGTAGCTATTGGGTCGATGCTCAACCAACTGAGTTAAACTTTCTTAAAAGTTATTATCGGGTGTTCCCATTATATTGACTTGTGAATGTCTTTTGTAAAGTGCCTTGTGTACACATTCATGTTATTCTATTACGTAGATATTTATTACATCGCATTGTATACAGCTATTGTATTTCTCTAGACTTTATACACCATCTTGGAATCTTGTACTATTTATATCTATCAATAAGCCTCTTGATTATATGTTAGTTAATGGAGTGAAAACATTAAAGTTGTGTATATAGATTTACTAAACAACTAACGAGATCACACGTATATCTCAGAAACATAAGCCAAACAAAAAGCCGGAGAACCACAGTAAATGAATACATCGCCTGATTTCAAAAGCGTCGTTTAAAATTCCACTTTCACTAAATGCTGCCATGGTGAATAAGCGTCTAATTGCCTGTGCGTCAGCCTGTGCGTCTGCTGAGCTGTTATGTCTGTGTGTCCAATAGTATTCCCCAGCGGAACCCGGATGGACGCAATAGAGGCGAGTGGGTTTCTGGTTGACGTAGTCTGTGACGGTTGTTGGGGTGTGTGGGGTAAGGGTTTACCTGGAGAAGAGATGCGGTTGAAGAGGGTGGAGTGAATATAGAACTTAGAAAACCGGGAGAGGAACTGTCGAAATTCTTAATTTACGAGCTTCGGATGGCCATAAAAAGCCACACAAAATGTCAGCATTGCATGAGATGTGGTGATTTAGAAAAAAAAGCAGTCAACGCAGAGGGCGCTGCAGACGAAAAGCATCAACATTGCTTATCTTTATTAGTAGATATAATGGTAGTAATTATAGTTATTACGTATGTGAAGAGACTTGCTATGTGTCAGGAAGTTTTTTATTTTTTATTTCTCTTTTCATTTTTTCTTTTTTTTTTGGTTTATATTTTTCAAACGAACATTGGATCTTTGAACATTTATAAAAGCAAGTAAAGTCGACAGAGTGGCCTAGTGTCAGTATCAGTCAGACAGCGAGGGAGTATATCCTGCTTTCACCAGCGCTAGACCAAGGTGATTATTTTAGCGTCTTAGGTGGAGTGCCACACCTATCATCAGCTCCTTGCTTTACCACACAATCCCTGTGCTACTGCATACGCTGAGTTAGCGAGGGCCGGTATCGAACTAGGACCTTGTGGTTTCTAGCCTAACGCTCTACCGACTGAGCTAACCCGACCCTTAGAGGGAAAATTGCTTAGTTTACTTAAAATGTATAAGAAATTGTTTATTTTTACTGCAAACGTTGTATATTCAATGTCATTATTTTTACTAGCAAGAAAAAGCGCACTACACCCGTAAGAATTCAAGTTTTAATGTAATAAAATATATAGTAAATATATATATTGTAAATATATATAGATCACGCGTACGTTTTAAAGATGTCTGTACGAGAGACATGAGGATATGCCATATTGACACAAACACGTGGGAGGTAGATGCAATAAATAGAGCGACCTGGCACCTTAACGTTAAGCAAGGGACTGAGAGGGGTGAGGCGGAGAGGAGAGTAGCGTCGACAGCAAAGAGAGCCAGAAAGAGGGAGAAAAGACAGCAGCCCCAGAAAGCATCACAGTTTGTGTGCATTCAGTACACCAAAATACTGTCACTCAGGAATTGGCCTGCAGAGTCACTAGCGCAGATGCAGATAATTTTTTTTGAACACTACGCCATCGTCCTTAGTGGACGGAAAGGTGCCAACAACAATATAGTAAATTAAAAGAGACTAACGAAAATAATTAAGAATGCATATTAGAAGATTACTCTTATCTTAATTAAACTTAAATAAGCTTCGGCAAAGAGTTCTACATAGTAGTTGGGATTGGTGACCCGAGTTCAAATCGTGGATGACACTTTTGAAAGGAATAACTCTATTGGTTCCCTCTACCTATGTACGACTGACTTGGATGTTTAAAAAGGAAAACTCTGAATTCAAAACAGCTTTATTCCGCTTATAAATTGCTCTTGTGCAACAACCTGCTCCTTTTATAAGAGTTGGGTAAATACATACATTTCATGGTAATTATGACATTATTATAACTAGCAAGAATATGCGCCCTCCGAGCGTCCGTATTTAAGTTTTAATGTAATGAAAATTATTAAATTAGAAGGGAGTAACGAAATCATTAAGAATGCATATAAAAAAATTACTCTTATTTTAATATATTTTAATTAGTTCGATATACAATCATTCATAGGATTGATTTTTAATACATAGGAGAATAAAACAATATTAGAGATTAATAATACCAAGAATCATTTATTAATCCCGATTTTGTTAAAACCAGTATGCAAATTAACCACACTATATGAACCTTTATTTGTTAAAACCAGTATGCAAATTAACCACACTATATGAACCTTTATTTGTTAAAACCAGTATACAAATTAACCATATTATATGAACCTTTATTTCTTAGTGATATATATTACACAATGCAGGAGTTTAAATGCACTAAAAGTGTGCTATGTGTCAGAGAGTTTTTTTTTTCTTTCTTTTGTTGTTTATATTTTTCAAACGAACATTGAATCTTTTAAC
>CM042144.1:72276473-72298973 GCA_023376005.1 Doryteuthis pealeii | reverse complement strand
TCAATGCAATATGTGTTGAATTTATTTAACTTTTTTTTTTTTTTCAAAACTAAATATTTTCGGAAGTAAATTTCCATCTTCAGAGTTATTGAAAGTACCAGGTGATTTTTTTATAGTACTTATCCCACGGCGATATTGTAATATTCTGTTGTTTAAGAAGTTGATGAACGCCGTATATTTGAACATTTTTTCCGTGATGTTAAATCGGCAAATTCCGTGATGTTAACTAGGCTCGGCTGCTCCCGCGCGTGGAAAATGTTGGAAAATCACCTAGTACTTTCAATAACTCTGAAGATGGAAATTTACTTCCGAAAATATTTAGTTTTGAAAAAAAAAAAAAAAAGTTAAATAAATTCAACACATATTGCATTGTAAATTGCCTTCAAAATCTTTATATTACACATACACACAATGCTTCAATGATACTATAAAGAAACAAACTTTATTTCACTATGCCGAGCAAGGCTATATTTATAGTTAAAAAAAAATTTAAAGAATGGGTTTATCCATGTACATATATATTCTATCTATTATTATTTTAAATACAAAATAAAATTAAAATAATAGAAAACTATTAAAAATTTGTTTGGTATACAACGGCCTTCATCAGAGTAAATTCTTTGGTGTTTTTCTTTTCAAAAAAGGCTAGACAGGCGATCGGAGAGGCACTCTTCGATCAATCGGCTGGTCATGTCAAACCTTAGCACCTATATGATTGTCCCAACCCTATTACCCTTATGGCAAGCCCCAACCCTTTTTATCATACATCTGGTAGAAGGCGGTGGGTGAAGGTTTTTATTGTCCTGAGTGTGACGTTAAACTCTATCTGATGGTGAGGTTCTAGTTATGGGGCGCTGTGGATTACCCCTTCATCACCATTACTCCCAGGTCCACTCTGACTCGGAGTGGTATTACCTATTAGTGTCCCATCTATGGGTTAAATAGAAAATATGTGTTTATAAAAATTTTGAGTACTCATCAAGAATGAATTTATTTCAAAATGTTGTCGGCACTAAATGACCCACTGAGGTTGATATGCCGTAAAACAAAACACAAACAAACGTCGATGAAATCCGATGGGCATACATGCTGCAACCTTTTTGCCCTGGAAAACACTTCGGTACAGACCTCCAAAAGCTCTGAAGTCGGGGCCAACACCTCTACACTGACCTCTACGCTAAATGTGCCCGACCGACAGGGTTTGGAGGGGGACTGTGTTTTGAGAGTCGATTTGAGCGTCTGGCCACCGCATCAAACCGGACCGACTCACATAAACTCATCAACATTGGAGGAAAAACACATTAAATTGTGACGTGCTGAGACTTGTGGTTCTCGTCGAACGATGCAGACTGTCTACTGATGTCAGTATTAACTGGCAAATTATGGGAGATGTGATGACGTCCGACCCACATATGAGCGACTCCTAAGTCATCATCACCATCATATAATTTTTAGCGCTCCAAATTGGGAGGAGGTAACTTTTTGTTATCTATTTTTGTCTGTAAAATGAGTTCTAGAGCTTCTCTACTACTTAAAATTGGTTCATGAATACATTTTCTCATAAGGAATCCAGAAATGCTACCAAAAAGTCTTAAAGTTAACCAGTTTTATGGCCTGGGTGATTTGACATGGAATTACCCAGTGATTAAAACTTGGAAATCCGAAATTTCAAGATTACAAGCCATGGTTCAGCCTGGAATGTTTTTAATTTGTTCATGGAGTCAGTCTGATTCTAAAATGGTATGATATGTTGGGCTATGGTCTCTAGGAGCAAAGTTTTAAAATTTTGACATTCGCATTTATTATGAGAGATTAAGAAGAAAAAAACAAAGTTTTAAAATTTTGACATTCGCATTTATTATTAGAGATTAAGAAGAAAAAAACAAAGTTTTAAATCATAATGATGGCCAGTCCAACCCATGGTATTAACTGATCATAACTGAAAAAAGAAAGACATTATCTAGATGGAGCTACAATTGCCACTTGCTTAAGTTCACTTGCACCAAACAGGTGTCAGTTTAAAATGTGGCAGGTATAAGACATAGGAGCGACTTCTGAATCATCATCACCATCATATCGCGCCACGGATATCCATGAGAATCTCTTGCCAACCGTCCCTATCATTCATCCCTCTCGAGAGGTCCTCTGCACAGCAGCTGGTCAATGTAAGTCTTTGTTGGGCGGCCTGCACTGTCGTGCCCATGTACTGAGTTCCTAGGAGAACATCACATGAGATCGTCCCCGTTACTCCAGAAGTGCCCATCATGTCTTGTTCTCTTCACTTCGATGGTCTGCAGGATAGTTGGCAGGTAGCCATACAGCTGTTTTCTTGTAGGGTGTAGCTTCTACAATTTGTTTAAGATCGCGTGCAAAATTCTTGTGCAATTCACATCTAGCTTATTTTCTAGGCGTTTCGTTAAGGTCCAAGTGGTGCAGCCATACAGTAGCACTGATACAGATACGGCTTGGAAGAATTATCGATTTAACTTGTCAACGATAAATTTCTCGTGAGGACTGTATTCACGTTGAGTGCAAGCTTTGGTTTCTTGGTGATATTTTACGGCTTTTCAACTTTTGTTGGGATATTTCATGCCAAATACGTTTTTTTTTATTCATTCTTGATAAGTATTCAAAAGTTCTTTTAAACTCATTTTTAAACACATTCTTAAAACACATTTTTATCTATTTCATCCATAGACAGGTTGGTTGGTTGTAAATAAACAAGTGATAGGCGTTTACAGTTAAAGAAAAAACGCACAATAAATTTGACCATATCTATATCATTTTCAAAAAAATCTTTCGCTGCCCGACGATTACTCCGCTTAAACAATTAAGATGGGAGAGCATGAAACCAATGGTAGCAGTCTTGTTTCCATATAAATAAATATATACAAAAAATATATTTATATATATCTATATATTTCACAAGTACACAAGTAAAATTGATGGGGACCACGCGATTTTAGAAATTCATGTTAAAATTAATTTTTTCGTCTCTAAAACCAATCAACCCGATTCCTAAAAGTTTACCCCCAATGGGGCCACCTGTTGTCCGTGGGTGGATACCCATGATGCTTAAGGACGGATTCCTGGTTGCTGAACATTCCATGACATTCAACACTACCCTATCTTTACTTAGGCTAAAGCGTTTGGAGAGACCCCTTATGATCAATCGGCTGGTCACGTCAAGCCCTAGCACCTCTATGATTGTCCCAAGTCTATTGCCTTATGGCAAGTTCCAAACCTTTTTATCATGTATGTGCTAGAAAGCGGTGTATGTGGGTCTTATTGTCCTGGGTATGACGTTAAACTGCATCTAATGGTGAAATTCCATTTCTGGAGCTCTGGGGAGTGCGTCTTTATCAACATTACTCCCAGGTTGACCCAAACACAGAATAGAATAAACTTAGATTTCTTAATTAGATAAGAGGAAATACACAAAAAATTCAAAATAAGGCTCTAATTGCATCAGGTTGGATATGTAGAGTGACAACAATCCAACAAAATTTGGTGGTATCGTATGATACTACTGGGGCGCTCTGAGTCAATGGAAATGATGCTTCGGCCACGAAACAGTGCTTGATGAAGGGTTTGTTGGAGCAATACTGCTGTGCAAACAGCAGTCATCGTGTGAATTTATGAACCATCTAATATATATATATATATATATATATATATATATATATAATATATAGATATATATATATATAGATGAGGAGGGTAAAAGGATAGTGAACAAGAAATGATAACTCAAAACAAATCTAAGAGTTGAAACGTTTCGTCCGATTTATACGGACATCATCAGTCAAATGATTTTTATTGAAAGCAAAATTACGTGCAAGTGATTTGGCGAAGGGGTGAGTTAGTAGCGGAAGTGAAGGGGGGGAGGATAGGGGCAGACCTGAATGAAGTGAGGGTAGTTTACAGGAAGTAGAGAGAGGATGGGATTCTACTATATCCATCCTATCTTCATATACATATATATATATATGTCGAATTAAACAAAAGACACGTTTAACAATTTTATTAACAATCTTTTCGATCTTTCTGGCCAACTTTTTTATATTTGGATGGAATCCGTGGATTAGTCCACCAAAGCTTTTATCCCAAATACTTTCGGCACTTCGAAGTGCCATCATTAGGGGTGATGTGTTTGTGTTCCAGTTTTATTTCAAGTTAGTAGTAGTGAGAGTAACTAAGAGGGTAACTCGTAGAAATTATATCAAGGGATGTGGGGGATGGAAGGGGGAGAATTGGTAGAAAAAGTGCTATAGGCATTTAAAAAAAGTGGCCAGAAAGCTCGAAAAGATTGTTAATAAAATTGTTAAACAGGAGACGTGTCTTTTGTTTAATTCTACATGTATAAATGAAAGAATGCTGCCCAAATACACACACACACACACACACACACACACACACACACACACACACACACAACACACAAACACACACACACACATATATATTACTCACCTTTTGTGACAGTACAAAAAATTGTTAACAGCACGAAATTTCTACAGACTTTGTATAAGTACGCTGCCACATCAACGCACTTAAAAACTTTTAACAGACTTTCAATAAATCTGTTTCTTGCGAACAAACGGAATTTGCAATCTAAATGGAAAAATAGTTTTAATATTTGTACTCTCTTCATTTCAGAAGTCAGAAAAACATGTGTGCGCTAAACAAAATTGATGTTCTGTCTCTTTTTTTTTTTTAAATTTCAAGTAGAAATCCCCAATTCTAACAAAAAAAAAAAACAAAAAAAAGAAAAAAAGACAAAAACAAAACAATAACAAAAAGCAAAAATACAAACAAAGCCCCCCCAAAAAAAACAAAAAAAACAAAAAACACGAAGATGAACAAAAAAAGATAATGCTCTTTCAATGTACTTTAAACAAACGTACCCATTTCATTTGGAGACGTTGCTTGCTTCAAGACCACGGAATGTAGCCGTTAAAACTGTATGTAGTGTTACGAGCTATTTCATATTTTATATTACAATTAATCGAATGATAACAGAATTGAATTAAGGATGTGTTGCAACTAGTTGACTAAATGTATTCTTGTCCTCACTCAGATTCCTTCTTGTACGCAATTCTGCAACGATTTTTTTTGCAAGGAAATACTACGAAGAGGTAAGTATCCTCAGTAATATCAAAGTAGAAGGTAAATCAGTCCCAGACCAAACAATGACAACTGAGAGAAACGGAAAGAAAAGAAAACATCTTGCCTTGTATCTGAAGGAAGCAGAATTAGTCTTGCAACAGAGGGCACGGTGTCACATGAGACATATGCGACCGGCACGTGACATTTTATGCATATAAACATGTAACACACATGACCAAACACAAGCCTGGCGCTACTCAATCTTCACTCACCGATTTTCTTCACACCCACGTAGATCTGCTCTAAGGCATTAAGTAATCTCCAAGTAGAGCAATGATTCAGCTTGGAAAATTATTTTGAATAATTTGACTGTCGTTCAAACAAAGCGTCGAAGAATTCACGGTAATCTCATTTCAATAACGACGTTATCAATTTGAGAAAGGTCACGATCGTTTTTTTAAGACATTATTTAATAGCGTTTCTTGAATAATTCGACGCGTAAATTCCAATGGAATCCATCACTCTTCGATATTCCAATTTTCTCATCTACTTCATATATATATATATATATATATATATATATATGTGTGTTGTGTGTGTGTGTGTGTGTGTGCGTAAAAATGGAATTGGAATTGAATCCGACGATATGAGGAAGAATAAATAAATAAAATAAAGTACAGAATGGATAATAAAAGATGAATTTAATCAATATCACTTACACATGTGTTTCGGTCAGTTTATCTATCTGTTTAATAATAATAATAATAGTTTGAATTATGTACACATAGATAAACTGACCGAAACACATGTGTAAGTGATATTGATTAAATTCATCTTTTATTATCCATTCTATACTTTCTTTTCTTTATTCATATATATATATATATAATATATATATATATATATATATATATATATATATATATGTAAAGAGAGGAAGTAAATCCGACGGTATGTAATATATCAAAAAAATGAAAAAACACAGGTTTAAATGGTTAAGTGGTGAGTTTATTGGCCGACGCTGCAGTGTTTCGATCTATTAAATAGATCATCTTCAGGGCATAAGATAAGAAATTATATATCACAGAATGATGAGAAAAAGTGAGTGGTAATCCTTCTTATTCAGTCTGTTTAAATTTTTTTCTGAAGTTTGAAAAAAGGAGACGGTTTGAAATATGACATCAAATATTCTATTTTAAGGTGTGAGTATGTAGCGCTGTTAGTGTGTGTATTATATATTATTATATTATATTATATTATTATATTATATTGTATATGTTTATCGCTACAGAAAAAAATTTATACACACACACACTACCACATACCTAAAAAATGCACAATGTTTCCTTCAATACACACACTAACAGCGCTACATACTCACACCTTAAAATAGAATATTTGATGTCATATTTCAAAACCGTCTCCTTTTTTCAAACTTCAGAAAAATTTTTTAAACAGACTGAATAAGAAGGATTACCACTCACTTTTTCTCATCATTCTGTGATATATAATTTCTTATCTTATGCCCTGAAGATGATCTATTTAATAGATCGAAACACTGCAGCGTCGGCCAATAAACTCACCACTTAACCCATTTAAATCTGTGTTTTTTCATTTTTATGCTCTTATTCCAACCGTTTTATCAGGTGGGGCTGTAGAGTACGCCGACTGCACATCTGCAAAGGGGTAAGACCCCTCCCCATTAATGGGGCAATTTGTTGGTCGTGGGTGACGACACGTGATTCTTAAAGACGGAATCCTTATGGTTCGGCAGTCCATGATATGCAGCATCCCACTTTGTATCTTACTGTAGCTAGACAGACGCCCGAATAAGAAATGAAAATTTACCGGTACATTAAATTGGTTGAATTATTTTTTGTTTGATTTTTCATTAACTTCATTGATAGAAGTAATTTTCAATAACTTAATGTGTATCAATGAATAAGAAGAAACATCTTCAAATTCTATGTTCTTAGAATGAGATATGATAGCCTCATAAGGTTTTCTTTCTCCGAATGGCATCTGAATGCCCGGATGTTATAAGTAAGTCATTTACCTGCAGCCGATTACCTATTGGATTTTCGGAAAAACGGAACTTACTGGTACATCTCATAATTTCTCTGTGGAATTGAGGTTATCGTTTTGGTGATTCTTCGCTCGTCTTTCCATTGCTGGTAGCTAGGCACAAGTGAATGCACAAACCCCAGATGCAAATGCCTTCAGCAAAAAACAATATATTGCTTTTTGCTGAGAATTGCCCTCCTCTAATACAACAAAATGAAATATTCAAGGTCGGCTTACCCACTGACATGTGAAGTCGCTTTCTTTCTATAATCATGGAATTATTGAATCTTTGTGTTTATTCTTTTAATTCAACCCTTTAGGTTGGTTGATTGGTTATATTTTACGCCATGTTAAACCTTCTTGGGTTATTTTATGCCAAAGACATTTTTTTAAATTCATTCTTGATGGGTATTAAAATGTTTAAACTCAATTTTTAAACACATTATATGACTCTTTTTTCTATTTAACCCATAGATGGAAACCTAACAGGTAATATTGGGAAACCTGAATCCTTTACCGTTGGTTAGGCAGCATATCTTTGAGAAGGTAAAATTATGAATTCGAACTTGTTAAACTCTGCTTAAGAAATTGATATATTGAAATATATAAGATATATATATATATATATATATATATATTGAGAGAGAGAGAGAGAGAGAGAGAGAGAGAGAGAGAGAGAGAGAGAGAGAGAGAGAGATAGAGAGAGAGAGAGAAAGAGAGAGGGGGAGGGAGAGAGGCCGTTGTCTACTCGTTGGTAATAAGTCTAACATCCCCACTAACTCCACTGACTGACTGACGGTTTTCATTCACAGAATCTATCAGGTTCCAAAATAAAGAAAAACTGTTGAAGTGCAATTGGCTCTTTAATCACATAAATTGTCATCTGGTGTTTGCTCTACTACATCCGTATAATCAGAAGCAGCCATATAACCATTTAAACAATTGGTTATCGCAGTCGATTCAGTTGTGTGTGCCTAAACTTATCTCTCAAACGCCAGATTCGAATTTTGTAACCCACTTTCTGCTTGGTTAATTTTTTGTTCAATAACGTCTTCTTATTTTTTTTTAAAGAATGATTTTGAAAATTCTGGGAACATACTTTCTTTTTAGTTTGTTTGATTTCTAAAAATAAAAATAATTAGAAAAACGTATTTAAAAAAAAATGAAACGGTTTCATTTACTTACCTATCAAGAAGAATGTTTTAATGTTGATCAGATACATCACCCTGGAAAGAAAATGGCAAATAAAATGTAACTAAAGCCCCCCAAAAAAAAAAAAAAACAAGAGAAATGTATAAGAATTGTGAAAAAGAGAAATAAATGAACCGTAGTTTTAAAAAAGAAAGAAAATAAAGCAAACAGATTCAAATTGAAAATGATTCGGTTTCTCTGAAATTTCAGATAGTTGGGACGTCCGCCACGTTTACCCACAATCCTTCACTCCTCTCAGCCGTGTATCTCACTGCTGCCAAGTTATCGTTACCAAACGAGAAAAAAATCGGTTAAGTGGTGACAAGAAAAAAAAATAAACAAATAACTGCTTCGATATATAAATGAATTGCAGCTAGAAAATGAGAGAAAGCAATAAACGCCTAAACTAGCGGTAAAAATAAGATCAATAAAGAAGTGAGGAAGTAAATAAAATAAAATAAAATTGAATAGAATAAAGTAAAAAAATGAAAATCGAAAACTGTTGAAGTCTCGTCGATAATCTCGTTTATTAACGTTTGCCGAGAGTAACGACAGAGACAGTTATAAATCATCAGAAAACGCAGTTTTGCTCCCCCCCCATACTTTCTACAAAACAAATATTCAGAAGCTGCAAAGTAGAAAGTGATACAATTTTAGTAAAGAATCGTAGCAACAAAAATTATACAATAACTGCTCCGGTTACAATGGCACAGATATATATATATATATAATATATATATATATATATATATATATATATATATATATGTGTGTATGTGTGTGTGTGTGTGTGTGTGTGTGGATGACCCTATATATATATATATATATATATATATATATATATATATATATATATATATATATATATATATATATATATATATATCATCATGTCGCCCTGTTAGCACGGATATCCATGACAGTCTCTCTCCATCCGTCCCTATCGTTCATCATTATCGGGAGGTTCTCTATGCAGCATCCTGTATCCGCACAGAGCTGATCAATGTACGTCTTTGCTGGTCAGCCCACAATGGCGAGCCCATGTGCTGGCTTCCACAGGAGGACGTCCTTATGAGTTCGTCCTTGCATCTCCAGCAGTGTCCCGCGTGTCTTGTCCGTCTTACTCGGATGGTATGGGTGATATGTGGCAGGTGGCCGAGCAGCTGCTTTCTCGTGGGGTGCTGTTTCTACGTCTTGTTCAGAATCACCCGCAGCATTCTTGTGCAGCTCCCATCTAGTTTATTCTCTAGTCGCTTCGTTAGGGTCCAGGTGGTGCAGCCATACAGCAGCACTGATAGGACAACGGCCTGGAAGAACTGTCTCTTTAACTTGTCTGTGAGATTGGATTTCCATATGACGGATAATTTATTCATAGCGGCCCATGCCTTTCCTATGCATGCATTAACGTCGGTATATATATATATATATATATATATATATATATATATATATATATATATATATATATAAACCCTTTGCACGAGCAGTATGAGACAAAAGAGGAGTTTAATAGGTTTGAATTCAGAGATTTCCTTCTCTTAGACTGGTTATCTAACCAAGTTTAATGAGCCTAGTCTGTACTACTATTTACCCATACCTGGAGGGATAGTTGGGTGCATACCTTTGACAAGGGTATTGACGGTAGGGAAAATGCACACAGCCTCGTCCAGGATTTGAACTCGGGTTGGCGTGTACGTTTCCTAAGCCTCTAAGCATTACACCACGTGCCTCTCTCTCTCTCCCTCTCTCTCTCTCTCTGCCTATATATATATATATATATATATATATATATATATATATGTGTGTGTGTATTGTGTGTGCATGCGTGTGTGTGTGTGTCTGCGTGTGGTGTGTGTGTGAGAGAGAGAGAGAGAGAGAGAGAGAGAGATGAAAAAGCAGGGGAACATAAAAGTGACTGTGTGATCAAGTCACGTTGATAGCAAAGGTTCCCGCTAGATCACCGAAATCAAGCAGCGATGAACCTTTTTAAATACTTAGATGTGTGACTATTTAAGAAACATCAGGTACTGTAAGAAACCGAATATGAAAATAAATTGATATGTCGTAAAAACACCCACCCATCCAACCAACCAGCCAATGACTTGGGAAGGAGATTGGGAGAATTGGAAATTAGAAGAATAATTAAGACCCTCTCGACCAAAAGACAGTTAAAATCAGACCAAAGGACTGTTAAAATCAGCTAGACTACCTAGAGAGTCCTAAGAAGACTTGCTGTCACCTGGACCCCAGTGAAAGAACCTCCAGTTATATCCCGTGTGAAAAAATCACAGCGAGCTCGTGAAATAATAATCTCGATGGAAAATTGGCAGAGTGGCCTATCGTCGGTATCAGCCGGACAGCGAGCCACACCCACGGTCAGCTAACCACTTTATCGCACTCAGATTACCCAACATGTGCTACTAATTACGCTGAGTTGGCGAAGACCGGTATCGAACCCTGAACCTTGCGGTTCCTAGGTGGATGCTCTACCGACTGGCTCCATAGTACTCATGAAATGATGGGATTATATATATATATTTGGTATAGCTAGTATTTCAAATATTGATGTATTATATTTAGTATTTTGATATATGTATCTAATATATCCATATCTCATAGACTGTATTAGAATATCTATTAATAATGGAGATTCGCTTCCGGTTTTGTCTGTAACAAAAATTACGTCACTGCTTACGTCACATTACCAAAATCGTCATAACAGAGAATAAATACACTCAAAATTTGAACACGCAACATTAGACAGTCCTCATTGTTTTTTAAAACAAGTTTTAACAAATAAATGACTGGTATTGTATATCTATATATAGTTTGTTTAATTTTAATACATATTTAAAGTTTACATTTCAAATTGTTTTATTTTTTAATCCTTTAATGAATTTGATGATTTTACTTACTTAGGGTACAAACTCGCTGACATTGAATTTTTTACTCCCACCCCTCAAGCAATATGTTTCAAAAATCTATTTTTACATTTTTTTATTTTGAACTAATGTATTTAATATAGCAAGTACTTTTTAATATGTATATAGTATATGTATTTACCAACTCCGGACGAGCAGGATGTGGCACAAGCGGAGTTCACCAGGTTTGAATTCAGAGTTTTCCTTCTCCTAGACCAATTACCATAGCAAGGTTGAAGAGCATAGTCCGTTCTACTATTTACTCATAGACGGAGGGAGAATAGTTGGATTCATACCTTTCCCAAGGGTATTAGTGCCATAATGCAACCAGCCTCGTTCAGGATTTGAACTTGTATCCCCGTGTCCATTTCCTTCGACGACAACAATTACACCACAGGCACCTCTTATATATATCTAGTATATCTATGCATATTAGACAGTATTTTAAAACATTTATTTTATAGACTGCAACATAAAGAATTAATCTCTTTGTCTGAACACATTTTTGAATGTTAATGATCCTTCAAGAACTAAAAGACGATTGAGATAATCCAGACCAAAAGAAGTGTTAAGATCAGCTAGATTACCAAGAGAGTCATGAGGAGATTTGCTATCACCCAGACTCCAGTGAAGTACCCCCAGTTACATCCAGTAAGAAAGAAAAATCATAAAGAGTGAAATACTTGGGGGGGGAGACAAAAAGTAATGCCATTTTGTTCAGGACAGGTATAATTACCCACACAGGAACATGTATCATATATCAAAATGAATCTGGTCCTCTATGGATCACATCCCAACTTCTCCACATAGTCACCGTTTCTCTCAATAGTAATGTTCCACATTCAAATGAGAACATGTATCTCTGCTTCGTAAAATTCTGTTGACTGTTCTTTGAGCCACTTCTTCACTACAGATTTCACTTCCTCATCACTGGAATAATGTTTGCTTCTCAAACCCTCTCTCATAAGGACATAAAGATGATAATCTGTAGGCGGTAAATCTGGTGAGTATGGAAGATGTGGTAAAGTTTTCCTCCCAAATGAGGCGATTTTCTCTCTTGTCCTTATGCTTGTGTGTAGTCGATCATTGTCATGCAGAAGGAGGACTGTTAATTGGCAAGTTGGGTCTTACTCGTCAGATTCTTGCTCTGAGCCTCGTTAAGGTCTCAATGTAGGCCTTAGTTTTATAAAAAAAAAAAACTTTATATGAAATAGTGAAATAAAATGGCATTACTTTTTGACTGGTATTAACCTAGCGTAGTACTCATAAAAATGATGGGGTTATGTATTTCTTGGCTGAATATTTTAAAATATCTTTATGCTTTTTTAATTTCTTTTTCTTTCTTTTTTTCTCAAGCTCTTTACCTCTTTCCTCCATTAACTGACGTATCTTTTTCATTACTCATAAAACTTTATGAATCACCACTAAAATATTATTTCTACTATATTAGACTAATCCAAATAATAGGTTTTCCCGACAAAATTCCATAAAAATGTTAAAGTAAATTAAAGTAACGTCTGCCCATGCGTAATAAAGCCGAAATAAAATTTTATAGTAATATAAAAAAGAATCCAAGTAGTTATATTTGAGAAAAATGGTGGCGTGTAGTGAAATGGTTATCGTCGTAGGAAATGGACATGGCGTGACGACTTGAAATCATAGACAAGGTTGTTTGTAGTTGGTGCACTTGGAACTGTCCCAAAACGCTTGAGGAAAAGACTGGAGGATCTGGAAACCAGAGGAATATCTGAGACCATCTAGACTACTGCATTGCTGCAATCGGCTAGAATACTCAGACTCCAGTGAAATCTCATTAGCTAACGTTGGTGTGAAAAACTCTCATAATAATAATAATAATAATAATAATAATAATAATAATAATAATAGACAAACACCTGGACCTTGCTAGAGAATTGTAAAGCTGTGGAATATGAGGGGGGAAGTGTTACCAATTGTAGTTGATGCACTTGAAACGGTCTCCAAAAGCTTTAAAAAAGATTCGAGGAATTGGAAATCATAGGATGAATGGAGAGTATCCAGACAACCACATAGTTGAAATCGGCTAGAATACTTAGATGGTTTCTGGAGACCCGAGGAAGCTTGTTGTCACTCAAACTTCAGCGAAAGACCATGACCTAACAGTAGTATGAAAAACTTACAAGGAGTGAAATAATAATAATAATAATAATAATAATAATAATAATAATAATAATAAAAATTAATTTTGACCATACAACAAAATGGTATATGCATAAACCAGAATCTGTTCTTGAGAACGAAACACATAAAATTCTCTGGGACTTTGAAATAAAAACGGATCACCTTATCCCAGCAAGAAGGCCAGACCTAGTGTTGATAAACAAAAAAGAAAGAACTTGTCAACTCGTGGATTTTGCAGTTCCAGCAGATCACAGGGTGAAGTTAAAGGAAAATTAAAAAATGGACAAATATCTGGACCTTGCTAGAGAACTGAAAACTTATGGAGTATGAAAGTGAAAGTTATACCAATTGTAGTTGGTGCATTTGGAACGGTCCCAAAAGGATTGGGAGAGGGTTTGGAAAGTTTGGAAATCAGAGGAAGAATTGAAACCATTCAGAACACTGCACTACTGCAATCTGCCAGAATACTCAGAAGAGTCCTGTAGACCTGAGGAGACTTGCTGTCATTCAGACTCCAATGAAAGACCATCAGCTAATGCTTATGTGAAAACTCAAAATAATAATAATTAATAATAATAATAATAATAATAATAATAATAATAATCCCAGCCAGGAGACCAGACATGGTGTTGATAAACAAGAAGAAGTGAATTTTTCATTTCGTGGATTGTCCTGTCCCGGCCGATCACCAAGTGAAAGTGAAAGAAAGCGAAAAGATGAAGAAAAACAATTAGATCTTGCCAGAGAACTATAAAAACTGTGAAACATGTAGGTGAAGATCGTGCCCATTGTAATTGGTACCTTAGGAAGTGTCGCCAGGGTCTGGAAAAGAGTCTGGATGAACACGAAATCAGAGGAAGAATCGAGACCATCCACACTACAGCATTGTTGAGATCGGCTGGAATACTCAGAAGAGTCCTGGAGACCTGAGGAGACTTGCTGTCACTCAGCCTCCAGTGAACCACCGGTTAAGCCGAGTGTGAAAAAACTCTAATGGAGTGATAATAATAATAATAATAATTATAATAAATCTATATCATAGTGTTTAAAAAAAAAATCTAGTCAAGATGAATTCGAAATTTTCTCAACAGGAGATTAAAAAGTATGGAAGACTAAATGTTTCTAAAAAAGACTGTTTCAATACTGAGATATATCTTCGGTTTTGCAAAGTCTTAAGATCCATTAGCTTTCATTGACAGCAAAAAACTGTTTTATCGAGAATGTGCGATAACATAAAAAAGAAATCGACAAAACATAGGTTTTCGTACCAGCGTTGTTCCACCATTTCCTGAACAACAACAAAAATGTGATTGGATATAATAGTTTTCGATATACAATAGATTTTTAATGCCTATTTGAAATCCCCGCACAACCTCCGATTACCGTTTCCCCAGAGATGTTGCTCATCTTCGATATATTTCGTTTTTTTCTAAAAAGCTGAATAATCGTTTCTACGTGTTTTCGTGAGCATTTAATCTACAAACAATTCAAAAAAACAAAACAAACGGTACCATTATAGTATGTGGCCTACCTTTTGAATGTGGCCTACGAATTCATGTTTCTCTTATAGTGTTTGGCCTACCATAAAACGCATATTATAAGGTTATAAGAATAACTGCTAACCCTAACCCCTAACCCTAACCCTGTTTTAGAATATTTTAGAATTAAATAGATCTCTGATTCATGTAAATTATGGATAAATTCTTTTTAAATTATTCTTAATTACTATATACTTCTTATGACTGAATTGCATTTCTTGAAATCGAATGTATGTGAAAAAAAATTAGTTTCAATAAATTGACTACTACTTTATATCTAAAAAATACTCTTACTGAGGTAGGACATTTAAAACGGGTAGGCACCATACTATAACAGAATCAAAAAAGTAGGCTGCATATTATAAAGAAAAAAAAATCAAACAAAAAAACAAACCTTATCGTTTTTTTTCGTGGAAATCCTATTGAGTTAAAGACGAATGCAAAACTGAAACAATGATTTCCTCAGATGAAATAGACGTATCAGTACTACTGTATGGTTGCACAACTTGGAAACTGACAAAACAAGAGATTGGAACCACTACTAACCATCCAACCAACCAACCAACCAGACAGATTATCCTACTATTTACCCATAACTCAATGGAATGGAGTTATAGAATTCATACATATCTCCAGGCTATTAGATTTTCGTGAAATAAAGACAGTATATTTCTCTGAATATTTGAGATGAGGTTTGATAATTTGTATTATTTATATTATTCGGCTATTGCCCTCATCTTTAATGTTATATACACAACGTTTCGACCGATGTGCTCTCCGGTCTCCTTCAAGTGTTTCATTTTGAACTCGGGAACTCAGGAACAGAAGGTTTCCAAGTTCGAAAAGGTTCCCGAGTTCGACACGAAACATCTGGAAAAGGCCGGAGGGCACATTGGCCGAAACGTTATGTATATAACAATACAGATGAGGACAATAGTCCGAATAATACAAAGAGCCTCGTTCAGGATGTGAACTCACGTAGCTGAGTCCACTTCGTACGCCGATAATCGTTACGCAAGAGCTCCTCCAAGGGAGACATGTATACGTACATTTAAATAGATGCTAGGTGTTTGTCAGAAACATTTGATACCTTCAACACTAAAGTAACTGTGATTAATCTTTTACCAGCTGGTAATTACTACTTGCGAGATTTTCTATTGCAAAAAGCCTTTGAGTCTGGACTTTTCAAATGCCTATATCTTATGAGCTTGGAAACGCGTGGTGTAATGGTTAGAGTCCTTAGAAATGGATTCGTCGACCCGAGTTCAAATCCTGGACGAGGATGTTTGCGTTTCACATGGCGCTAATACCCATGGGAAAGGTTTGAATTCTACTCTCCCTCCAGCTATGGGTAGTTAGTAGGACAGACAGGACTCTTTAACCATGGCTATGTAACCATTATAGGAGAAGGAAAACTGAATTTAAATTTGTTAAACTCCACATGAGAAATTGACTTTGTGTCGCATCCTACTCGCGTGGAGGAGTTGGTAAATAAATATTTCTTGTGAGCTTATAACTTCAAGTAACTATTTCAAGTAACTTTATATGAATAATTTACAACAATTAATTAATTGTTTATAAGTGATATCATGAAATATTTGATTGAATGATTGACGGATGGTTTGATTTTAATGGCATGTCAACCCATATAGGTTAATCTTATGCCTAGAGGTTAGGGAGTGGTTCAGAGTGGTTATATTTGAATTAGCGAAAATTATGGTATTTAACTCTTTGTCTACCAAATTTTCCGCACGGCTGTATCAAATTTTCTTGGTAATGTTTTTGCCTGTATGATGAGATATTTCAAAGATCACTATATATTCACCCCAGAATTAATTCTATTAAAATAACATTATTTTTCAGTGTAAACAAGTGCCCCTAGCTTATGGTAAGGTTCCAGTTCTGGAGATCTGGGGAATGCAAGGCACCCCTTCATCACAGTCCACTCTGAGTGGTAATAACTATTAGGGTCATATCTATGCATTAAATAGAAACAATTTATTTGGAAAAAATTGAGTACCCATCAAAAATGTATAAAACAAAAATGTGTTCGGCATAAAACTGCCCAATGGGTTGACATGCCGTAAGATCCAAACCATCAACCAATCAACCAACCAACAAGTGACGCGAAATACAAACAACTTCGTTCAGGATTTGAACTCTGGTCGACGAGTCGATTTCGTACACAGATAACCGTCAGACAAAAGCTCATCCTCGAAGACACACAAACACACACACACACACACACACACACACACACACATATATATATATATGTATGTGTGTGTGTGTATGTGTGTGTGTATATATATACACGTACACATTGATAGATGTTAGAAACGTTTGATACCTTCAACAATAAAGTGACTGTGATTAATTTTTTATCAGCTGGTAATTATCGCTTGCTAGATTCTAAGTGCACATAGGCTTTCAGGATATTTTTATGCCTATATATTGTCCATAGTCTGGACTTTTCAACTGCCTACGTCTTGTGGTGAGAGCAGCATATCGAGACTTCATTATAGGAAATGCTTACAGCCGTGTCACGGGGATAAAACCAACTAATAAACTAGTTTCTAACATTTTGGAAAGAAATACCGTAGAAACAGTGTGGCCATATCGTGTCATAAATTAATGTAAAGAGATGTGTTGGATGATGCATAAAGGTGTCCATCGTGTACTGAACAGATAATGTGTTTTTGTCTGCCAGTATATTTAATAAACTGAAACTGTATATCTCCCTGAAGTTATGAGCAAGACAACTTAACGGCCTATTGACGTGGGCCCGAGACAAGAAATTAATGGGATTGGTTGATTGTATTATCACTGTAAAGCTGAAAACGATAGTCAGTAAAATAGATAGATAGATAGATGGATAGATAGATAGATCAACAAGGGAAGATAGAGAAATGCATAAAGCAAGATAGACATATCTAAATACCGAAAATAGATTTTAAGTGTTTGTTGGAAACATTTGTAATAATGAAAAAGAGACTGGTCATATTTCTACACACAGGCACAGACACAACACACACACACACACACACACACACACACACACACACACACACATATATATATATATATATATATATATATAGAGAGAGAGAGAGAGAGAGTGAGAGAGATTGACAGACAGGTAGACACATAAGAAAACAAAGGTAAAAACAGACAGGGAATATATATATATAATATATATATATATAATAGATAGATAGATAGATAGATATAGAGAGATAGATAGATAGATAGATAGAGATAGGTATATATGAATATATATATATGGGGAGAGAAAGAGAGCTAGATAGATAGATATATATATAGAGATAGATAGATAGATAGATAGATTGAGACAGGTATATATGAATATATATATATGGGGGAGAGAAAGAGAGAGATACAACATATTTCAACTACGAAGTGAAATCTGTAGTAAAGAAATGGCTGAATAAACAGTCAATAGAATATTTTCGAGACTGGCATACATGCTCTCATTCGAAGGTGGAACATTGCTATTGAGAGAGACAGTGACTATGTGGAGAAGTAGGGATGTGACTGACAAAGGATCAGCTTCATTTTTATGTATGATACATGTTCCTGTGTGGGTAAGTATACCTGTCCTAAACAAAATGGCATTACTTTTTGAATACCACCCACGTTCGAAGGTGGAACATTGCTATTGAGAGAAACGGTGACTATGTGGAGAAGTATTGCTTTGATCCACAGAGAACTAGCTTTATTTTGATGTATGATATATGTTCCTGTGTTGGTAATTATACCTGTCCTAAACAAAATGGCATTACTTTTTTATTTATCCTCGTAGAAATACACAATACAAATAGAACAAAAAACTATTGGCATGAATGATAGAGGGTATCATATAATCCTTGCTCATTTACACTCTCCTGCAGTTTTTCATACGTCATTTTGCTGAGAAACATTTTGATATCCCATCATCCGACACAATGAACTGTTTCTAAAAGTCTGCAAGTTTCAATTATCACACAACTTTCTATACCAAATCCTCAATCTCTGACTGTGCAGATAACTGGCACATAATACTCCGGACTAATGGGTGCCCCTTGCCGAGTGTTTTGGTTCGGTTTAGTTTCTTTGTTTAATGGCATATCAATCTTTGTGGGTTAGAGAGAGAGAGAGAGAGAGAGAGAGAGAGAGAGAGAGAGAGAGAGAGAGAGAGAGAGAGAGAGAGAGAGATTAAGCTATTCTATAGTAAATCACGTTCATGTGCGCTGTTCGTTGCTATCCTAGACATTTTTTACTCCCGTGTGTGGTTCCTGGGTGAGGGAAGGTCACATTTGCTTCGCTCAAAGCCTGGAACTTCCGTTTTTACTTTCAAATCTAGTTCCACGGCCATTGATCGGTCAATGGCTGGCACCCGTTTAGTGTTCACCCTTCCCAAATTTAACCTCTTTTTGTTCTTATTTCTTTTTCTTCTCTTTCTCCAGAAACCCAATTAGCGTTTTCTTTTCAATCCCCAAATTCTCCGTAGACCATAATAATTACGCTACAAGTGCACCACACTTCCCAGAGCTCCAGAACTGGAAACACACCACTAGATGCAGTTTAACGTCATACCAAGTACAATGGGGTCTTCCGCCACCACTTTCTAGCATAAATGATAAAACTTGTTGGGAGTTTGCCATAAGAGCAATTGTAGAAAAAGAGACAAATCATATAGGAAACCAACCGATTGATTGAAGCGAGCCTCTCTGACTGATCTTCTAGCTGAAGTAAGGGCCAAAGTGGAGTGATACAAGTTATGGACCGCTCAGACATCAGGATTCCGTCCTTAAACATCACGGGTCGCCACCCACGGCCATCAGGTGGACGTATTTGGTGGCTTAAAGTTTACAGGTATATTGAAATATATTATTTATTGAACAAAAACGGTCATTCATTGTACGGAAAATCTTACAAAACTTACCTTAAAACATTATTTTAAAATACAACAGAGTACCCTATTTTCGAAGTACCGCGAAAAATACAGGGTGGACTTTAATGATGGAACACATTTTAAATGCTGTTATTTTTTTTCAGATTACAAAAGCGACACAGAGTACTAAGTATATTTATTCCATAACGGGCACATAGAGGTTTAATATGTGATCTAAGATCTAAATACTATGTCCTTGACATGGTCCCCGTCATGACAAAAACATTCGAGAGCTCGATTTCTCATATCATGTTAAGTGTGGTTTAGCCTATCAACTGCAATAGCTGTAATCTCTCTACGAAAGCTGTCTCTCGGAAATTTGTAACAGCACGAAGGATCACCTTTCGGGATGGGGCCTCTCGCTTTACAAAATGGTTTCGGAATTTTCTTTGGGTTGCAACGATGGATCTTTGGCTGGCGAAGTATTCTTCGACTACATATGCTATTTCTTTTGGACTCCATGGCATTATGAGGATCACCAAAATCAATACCTGAAAGTAATAAAAACTTAATGCAATATTCAAATCTTAGATAACAATTTAAAACTCCTGTGTATCGGTTATGTAATAGATATATTTAGTACTCAGTGTCCTTTTTATAATCTGAGAAAATACCTTCAACATTGGAACTTCACCATTAGATGCAGTTTAACATCATACCCAGGACATTATGACCCTCAGCCACTACCTTCTAGCACAGATATAAAAAAGGATTTTGCGATTTGCCAAAAGGAGAATAGGGTCGGGACAATAGAATAACTGCTAGGACTTGACGTGACCAGCCAATTGATCGGAAGAGACCTCTCCGACCGTCTGTCTAGCCTAAGTAAGGGCCAATGTGGACTGTTGCATATCATAATCTGCCCCACAACCAGGATTACGTCCTTAAGCATGGCTAACAGGTGTACTTATTTGGTGGCTTAAAGTTTACAAATATATTGAAAAATATCATTTACTGGAGAAAAAACATAGCCATACAATGGGGCTGCAGAATACACCGACTGCACCTCTGTAGATGGGTAAAATTCCCTTCAATTTTCGGCTTACAACACATAAGAAAAATCAACTGAGTGACAGCTCTAACTCGGGAAACACGTAAGTTGGGGCACTTGTAAAAGGAAGAATCACTGTATTGGAATCCTTGAAATCACTCAGCTGTTTTCATGTTTTTATTAGATATGGATATCGTTATCATATAACTGTGTTGATTAAACTCTTAAGAAACAACCTACATAAAAGAAGTAAATATAAATGAACAATGAATGCAATTCCTCTAGATAACCCTAAACAGGTTGAAATACCGTTAAAATCAATCTCTCAGTCAATATAAAATAAGTATTTAGAGTTAGAAACTTAGATGTTTAAATTCTGTCATAAAATGAAACCATTCTATAATTAGGATGACCCGCACCATCACCAACAACGTAATCAATATTCCTATTAGGATTTTCAACCATAGTAGGTGTTATACTATTAGTAGAGGTGTTATTTTTCCCCTGGGAGAATGACCATGGCTGTTTTAAAATAAGAGATCTATACACTGTTCCTAAATCTTCCGTCCATTATCATCCAGCAACACCCTCTAGTAAAAAATGAGACCGTCCAAATCGTTCAAAATGCAATACAAACATGTAATTATCTTATTTCTCCCATTTATTTTTACCCAATTTTAAAAATGAAACATTCCAAATGGTCTTGCGTCGCTAAAATAGCCAACGTATAATTATAATGAATTAAAAAAAAAACAAGAATCTACATGTTTGTTTTATTTGTAATATTGAAATTGTGAATTACGTAAGATATTTTGATTTTATGTTATCTCGGCCTCCCGTCTTAAATCAATGCTATGTTTCAGCGAGCAAGCATCAGGCGAATTCCCGGCTTAACTTAGATATTTTCAGAGTCATATTTTTATCTCTTTTTTGTCTACAAATGTAGCCTAAAGATGCAGTATAAAAATACATTTTTTGAAAGGTATTGTCCGAGGGAGGTGAGAATTAAAAATTCTATGTCAATAAACTAAATTTTATTTAGTTAAAATCAGTAGAAAACTAAATTCTGTAAAAATTCTCATTAAGCATTAAATTAATTAAATAACTTTATCTGTTTAATTTTTAAATAACACAACAAAATTTATATAAATTAAAATCAAAAAGCTATTTTAATAATTTAATACCAAATAAAATTAAACTAAATTTTATTCTATTTCTCTGAATGTTTGAGATGAGGTTTGAAGATTAGTATTATATGCGCTATTCAGACTACTGTCCCCATCTTCATCGTTACTTGTACAACGTTTCGGCCGATATGCCTTCCTATACATCCTATTATAATGGAGATTGTGTGTTTGTCTGTCTGTAACCGAAAATATATCACTACTCAAGTCACAATTCCCTTAGTTATTTATGTCATGTTCTCCATGATTTTATTTTTTATTTAAACCTCAATTATTAATAAAATTGTTTTACATTATTAATACTTTGACCATATTGTAAACGCCTCTCCTACTATTTTTTTAATCTGCAAATCAATGTAGATACTTTTACTTTAATTTTCTTCTTTAT
>CM042144.1:72261473-72273973 GCA_023376005.1 Doryteuthis pealeii | reverse complement strand
AGAGAGAGAGAGAGAGAGAGAGAGAGAGAGAGAGAGAGAGAGAGAGAGAGCGAGGAGAGAGAGTTTCATACGAAAATAGACAAAAACAGAGAACGGGGAGAGGTAGATAAAGGCAAAAATAATGATAGAGACTTTGTAAAATAATTATATATATATATATATATATATATATATATATATATATTATATATATATATATATATACACACGCACATATATATATATATATATATATATATATATATATATATATATATATATAGTCATATTACCTAGTCTATAAACATACTATAACTGTCGAAGTTAACGAGGGGAATGAGAAGATGAATTTCTGATTATAATCGCTAAACAAGATGGTTATTATTTTCACAACATATTTGCATTTAGAAATAATTAAAAAAAAACAGTTGATGAATCTATCATTAGTAAATCTATTCATGGATATCTGTATCGATAAGCATTTAAAAAGCCGTTCACTGCTCGATAATTAATCTATAATTTGTCAATTAAATCTTGAACGTAGATAATTATATAGAAAGAAATAATTATCGATTCTATTGTAATTATTTTGATAATTTTAACTATTTTTGCAGTTTTAAATACGTATTTATCAACTTTATTTACTTCAATCGACACACACACACACACATATATATATATATATGTCTATACATATTTCTATGTGTGTGTGTGTGTGTGTGTGTGTGTGTGTGTGTGTGTTTGAGTGCGTGTGAGTGTGTGCATGCTTGTGTGAGATACAGAGAAAGACAGAGACACAGAATGACAGAGAGAGAGAGAGAGAGAGAGAGAGAGAGAAAGAGAGAGAGAGAGAGAGGGGGGGAGAACGTGATTAAAAACTCATACATATATATGTAAAACTGATAAATATGGTCGTAGTGTAATGGTTATCGTTGTAAGAAATGTGAAGGGTATTCAATTCCTGGACGAGTATATTTGTATTTTACACAGCACTTATGTGAAAGGTATGAATCCAATTATTCTGCCTCCAGCTAGGACAGTCTGGTTTCTTTAACCTTGGTTAGACAACCAGTCAAAAAGGAAAACTCTGTAGGGTTCGCATACATACATACAAACAGACAGAAATACATACATAAATATGAACACACAGATATACAGAAAGAGAGAAAGATGAGAAAAAACTGATAGACAGACCTATATATTTTGATATTTCAAAACTTTTTAAATACTTATTCTTGAAGATATGGATGAAAACATTTATTTACCAGCAGATCTTATACATATAAAAAAAAACATTTTTGAAAAGACCCCCCCCAAAAAAAACCAAAAAAAAACAATCAAAAAACAAACAAACAAAAAAACAAAGTTAAAGCAGGAAATCTTTAATTCATATTTTCGTGTAGAATTTGAATCCTTTCTTTTAAAAAAATACAACATTTTTTTTTAAGTCCAAAAATGCTAGAAAGAAGTCAGTAATCCTGAAGTTTCGAAAAATTGGATAATTTATGAAATTTTAATATCTGATATTAAACTACTGATCTGGTGTAATTATATTCCTATATAATTTCAATGAGTTAAAAACTACATATACATTGGTATATACGCATGAATGGATTTGTATATAGATTTAAACAAAATGATATATATTATAAAGTGAATAAAGAGATTGTGTGTGAATGTGTGTGTGTGTGTTTGTGTGTGTACAGAGAGGTATGAAACAGATGGGTAGATAGGGAGGTATATAAATGAATAAAGGGATCTCTCTCTCTCTCTCTCTCTCTCCCTCTCTCTCTCTTCCCCTCACTGTCTGTCTGTCTGTCTGTCTGTCTCTCACTATATATATATATATATATATATATATATATATATATATATATATATATATATATATGTAGGCTATTAGATATATGCAGAGGGAAGTGTAAGGAATTTGCAATGTAGTAGAGAATTCTAGTATATATATATATATAATATATATATATATATATATATATATATATATATATATATATGTATATATATATATATTATATATATATATATGTATATATTATATATATATATATATATATATGTATATATATATATTTGGGAGAATATGTGTTTAATTGAAGTCGTACCTAATTTTGAAAATTAATTGATTAATAATTAATTAGGCGGGCATACCTATTCAAATGTAAGACTAAACAAGTCGAGAAAACTCAATCTCTGTATGTACATACAGAGATTGATTTTTTCTCGATTTGTTTAGCCTTACACACACACACACACACACACACACACACACACACATACACACACACACCACACACACCACACATATATATATATATACACACATATATATATATATATATATATATATATATATATATGTATATATCAGGAATGTTATTCATATATAACCATTTGAACGAATAGATAATGGATAAACGTACAATATATTTAAAATTTATGTTTGATATGTAGTTATATTGAAAGATGGATAGACATACTGATTGATAGATATTTAGTTGATTCCTATATATATATATATATATATATATATATATATATATATATATACAGAACACCTACTTCATGTGGTCATCTAGAGATATTTACTGGTCTATATTCTCGTAAGTCATTCTCAACTACAGACTTTCATACGTGTACATATATATATAATATATATATATATATATATATATATATATATATATATATATATATATATATATAATATGCCACTTATATTCCATTGAGTGTAGAGGTCTGAGAGGGTGAGTGGAAGCAGCACTTGATATTTAAAGGCATTGTGGAAATTGCCGCTTTGGTTCGCTCGTAAACTCATTAAAAGTTTTGACATTGCGTTTGGCAAGACATCGGCAACGTTGCCAATCGGCCATGATATATTGCAGTCGAGAGGTCAGCCCAGAGATTGACATGAACCATGTGCCGTTTCGGTCGGCGGCCGGGCTTGATCCAAAACCGGGGACACAAGGTCCAACCCATAGTCTCCAATGATTTACTGGAACGCACATGGCCACGATCCGCATGTAATTATTTCTCATATATATATATATATATATATATATATATATATATATATATATGATGCTTCACTCTGTTCATGCAAGATAATTAACATGCGGTTATATGTTTATACATATTCATTGATATACATTTTATTTGCAGTGCATATCTACAGTGGTTATCTATTTGTATTTTCTAAAATTCATTCACACACACGATCCCATACACAACCACTCTCTATCACAAACTCACACACACATACACGCACGTGCGCGCACACACGTAAACATATATTCATATGTATGTATACTTACAAAGTATTATTGAATAAATACAAATTATTCTATATGTATACTCATGAAGAATTCATGTATAATTTGTTACCTTTAAAGAAGACTCTACGTATTCATGAAAATATATTTATATATAAATAAGATTATGAGGAAGAATGAATAAAGAAAAGAAAGAACAGAATGGATAATAAAAGACGAACTTTATCAGTATCACTTACAAACGTGTTTTGGTCAGTTAATCTGTGTGAAAATATTCCGCACACAGAGAAGATTCGACCTTCATCAGAGTGAAATTTTATTTTGAATGATTATTTAAGTTTCTTTTCTTTGGACAGTATGTAAAAATGGAATTGGAAATGAATCCGACAATATGAGGAAGAATGAATAAAGAAAAGAAAGAACAGAATGGATAATAAAAGATGAATTTAATCAGTATCACTTACACATGTGTTTTGGTCAGTTAATCTGTGTGAAATATTCCGCACACAGAGAAGATTCGACCTTCATTAGAGTGAAATTTTATTTTGAATGAGATTATATATATTGGTAATTCCATGTCAAATCATCCAGAAAAACTAAAATTGTCATCCACCCTCAACAAATTTTGAAATTTTTTATACGTATGGACTATATTAAAGTTGGACAGTCCCCGAAATTTGAGCTTCCAAAAAGAATTGGCAGAGTTATGTCGATTTTTAGTTCTCCAAATTTGCTAGGGTTCGCGAAAAATGGCGACTTTTTGTAATCTATTTTTGTCTGTAAAAGGAGTTCTAGAGCTTCCCTACTCCTAAAAATGACTTTATAAAAGCATTTTTGCCCGGGGAATCCAGAAATGCTATGGGAAATGTCTGAAAGTTAACCAATTTTAAGTTATTGATGATTTTTGATTTTTTCATAGGAAGATCAATATCCCGATGTGGCACAGCATCTATGAAATTTTGTTTTCTATTATTATTTAATATCTATTGAACATTATTTGTACCCAAAAGATAATTTGGTGTTTGCTCAGAACCGAAGCTACAACAACAGTTAAAATTTTGCAAATCAGACCCGTTTTTAATTGTGAACTTCATTTTATTGTTAAATTTTTTAAAATGAAAATGAATTAATCGAACACATTTTTATCTTATTAACACAAGAAACAATTAAAAACTGAATTCAACTTTTTGCCGTATGTACAAAAATAAATGTTTTTAGAAATATGAACTTTCTGTTTCAAAACATTCACGAGTTTAGGTCTTCATTTTTTAGAATAATATTTTAAATGGAAATATAAAAAAACACAATTCCTAAGATAAAAGAACATGTTAATACGCGAATTCTTAACGAATGTTTTAGGATTTCATTAGGGACTTGCTAAATTATTTCCCTCTGCGACCTTTCCTCCCTCTTTTATTCTTAATCCCTTGTGTTCCTTATATCCATTTCGTCCAGTCATGGACCGGGTACTTCTGCTAGTACTGTACCTAAATCTGAATAAATACACACACACACACACACACACACACACACACACACACACACACATATATATATATATATATATATGAGATTATGTAAATAAACAATGTGTTTATTTTATATGGCTTTTAGCCGACTATTTTTGGAGGATATCATACTTAATTTTGAAAAGTAATTAGTCAATAATTAATGAATTTAGGTGGGCATATATGTTCAAATGTAATGTTCAAAATTAGGTATGACTTCAATTAAGCACATATCCTTAATATATATATATATATATATATATATATTGTTTTACTAATTCAAAGAATAGATTTGCTATACCACCAGTTCATTTTTCGTTGCTTCTCATGTAGCACATGAACTTAAAAAAAAACTTTTAAATTTTTTCCACAAAAAACTTGTCTCCTGACGAAACTAGTTGATAACAATGAAAAATAAAAAATAATATACAAAAACTCTACTCGTATTATCACTTTTATGAATCTTTGATACATATATATATATTTATATATATACATATATATATGTGTGTGTGTGTATGTGTGTGTACGTGTGGTAGATGCATGTGTGTGTTTTAGTGTTTGTTTATATCTGTGTGTGTGTGTGCTTGTTTGTTTTCTAGATTTTTGAATAATCAAAATAGAAATTGGAGTGAGCCAAAATAATTTCCCGGGGCTCATGCAACGGAACTTAGGAGTGACTGGACAGGAATTTTCACGATAATATCGCCATCGACATGTGACCTCCTTGTTAATCTGATTTGAATACCTTTGACTACTAAGGCTGGGCAATGTCGACTAACATACATACATACATACATACATACATATATATATATATATATATATATATATATATATATATATATATATATATATATATATATATATATATATATATATATGTCGATATATATATATATATATATATATATATATATATGTCGATATATATATATATATATATATATATATCCTTAGTGACCTTCCAATAAACGTCAAGTTTTCAATTGCGACGTTTATATATATATATATATATATATATATATATATATATATATATACATATATATATATGTGTGTGTGTGTGTGTGTGTAAGATTTATAAAAGTGATAATTCAAATCGAATATTGATGGGGGGTGTTAATATAAATCGAATATTTATTTTTGTCAATATATATATATATATATATATATATATATATATATATATATATATTCGACATTGCCCAGCCTTAGTAGTCAAAGGTATTCAAATCAGATTAACAAGGAGGTCACATGTCGATGGCGATATTATCGTGAAAACGCAATAAATCACAGTCATTATTATTTATTATTATTAACAGCATAATTAAAAAATACATTATATTAATTGCACATAACATACGTAACCAAAAATACCAAACACAAATACGCATATTCATACGCACACACGCACGTGGAGACAATTATATCATCACAGCCTTCATGCATTCCCACGCGCACGCGCATGACATCACACACATACGCACAAATAAAAATACGCACACACGCACGTGGACACAATCATATTATCACAACCTTCACTCATTTCCACGCACACGCGCATGACATCATACACATACGCACAAACAAAAATACGCACACGTACAAACGAAAAGAGCATTCAACATCACGGATATACGAAAACATGCAACACGAGAATACAGTTAAAAAACACACACATTTGAACATTTACACCATTTCTGTCATTTAAAAAAAAATATTTCGTTTACCTGATGAATGCTTTTAGCAGGAAACCATTGATAGTAATATCGTCCCCAAATAAATGAATAAAAGCTAAAACTTGTATTTGTCACTTCATTCATATATATATATATATATATATATATATATATATATATATATATATATATATACCAATCCCTCCGCATGTGCAGGGTGTGACACAAGTTCAATTCCTTTGGCAGAGTTTAATAGGTTTGAATTCATAGTTTTTCTTCTCTCAGACTGGCTGGCTACCTATCCAAGGTTAAATAACCCAGTTTGTCCTACTATTTACACGTAGCTGGAGGGAGAGTTGTTGGATGCATACCTTTCTCAAGGGTATTAGCTCTATGTGAAATGAAAACAGCTTTGTCCTCGATTGGAACTCGGGTCAACACACACACACACACACACACACACATATATATATATATATATATATATATATATGTAGCCAGTCTGAGAGAAGAAAAACTCCGCCATATTTCATGCCCTTGTAGGTGCAAGCATATGCTCATACAAGGATTTTATAAATCCCTAAAGATATATATATATATATATATATATATATATATATATATATATATATATAGTATGAAAAAAGTAATAAGACAATTAGGAATATTTGTTATATATGTTATTTATTCTCAACTAGTTTAGACCTTAGTTCATCGTCAGGAGAAAATTTCTTATTTGAAGAAATTGTTTTTAGATTTTTTGAAAGGGAAAATTATGGAAGAACTATAAAAATTGGAGTATTTTTGAGGGTTTGACATGCTATTAGAATCCGGGTAGAAGAGTGTGTTAGTAGTAGCAAGTCCATCTGTTCTGTGAAAAACCTCTTTGAGGTGGGTTATTTTTTGAATGCACTTATATATGTGAGGGAGGGTTCTTGGGAGTTGTGTATGTGCCCATATATGTATACATATAAATGTATGTGTGTGCATACATATATGTGTGTGAATGTGAGTGTGTGTATGTCACGGTACTGTGCGCATGACTTTTAGATTTTTAATTGGGTCAAAAGTGGCTTGTTTGATGTTGGCGGTCAGTGTTTTTTTATTTATGTGCCATCGGCCCCCTTCATATATATATATATATATATATATATATATATATATATATATATATATATGTCAAGAAGTAGTAATATATATATGTGTGTATATATATATTTGATTTACTTATGTCAAGACTTAGTAAAAAATGAAAAAGATTTGTTCACATATTGCGTAATACTTGTGGCAAATCGATTATTTTATAATTTACAAAAGGCTTGATATCTGTAAAATTGAGATTCCATACTTTTAATCTTTCACATATCACTTCTCAGTCATACTCTTGAAAAATCAGGACCAAAAGTTTTTTCTAGAGCATCAGATTGATAATCGAGGACATGAATCGATATGTTATTGAATTTTAGCATTATGACGAAACGCAAAATAGATTTTCAGTTATGGCCTAACGGCTAAATATCAAGAAATTGGTGCCTGTGTGACGTTACGGCACCGAATCAATGAGTGTAAGGTTCTAGTTCTCATTTCAGTGATGACGTGTTGATAGTAAAAATAATCGCCGTATACTTATATCTGGACCGGTTATATTTTGAGAGGCTCGAATATGGTTGCTGGTTTGATTTTGAGTTGGCTTACAATTTGCTGATAACTGTTAGTAATAACACAAGGCGACTTATTTGTTCTCATACGATTTTTATTTCCCCTCAAGTCAAAACTGCACTGAGTAAGAGACCACGTCTCACTCTCTCAACGCATCATGCCAAATCTTCTCAAATCTTTCACACTTCGCTACGTGACACTTCTCGGCCAGTACAAAAATATCATGGGGGCGTTGTACTGATTCATCCCCAAAATGTCCAAGCTATCCTAAGGGGAAAATGGTTGGGAGAATCATATAGCCGCTAGGGCTTGACGTAACCAGCCGGTTAATCGGTGGGGGCCTAAGTAAAAGCCAAAGTGGAGCGATACATATCATGGACTGCTCAGTCAACAGGGTCACCATCTACGACCAACAGTGTTGGTGAGAGGTATTACCTATCTGCAGAGGTGCAGTCGGTTTATTCTAGAGCCCCAGGCTTCAGCGCTACTACTCGTGTGTAGGGGTTGGTATATATATATATATATATATATATATATATATATATATATATATAGTAAAGTGTCTGATTGATACCGTCAATCCACTCGGGAGTTTTTGCATTTTTTATTACCCTTGAGAAAGGCATGAACAGATTTCTCCCTACGGATCAGGTTGTGAATTATTCTTGGTTGTTGGAGCCATGTAACCTAGGAAAACCTATCGCATGTTCCTTTTATAGGACATGGACAACGATAAATGACCCCATTGTTCTGTGTAATGAGGCAGATGAGCCTGCGTTTTACCATGACGATTTACGAGGCTCATAAAATAACATTAATGTTCTTTAGGGCTACGTTTACGTGATCTTTTATGCGATTTCCTGTTATCTATGTCAATTCCTTTTATATTAGTATATTTATTTGCTTTTTTAGTACTTTATGCGTTTTCCGATATATATTCACACATAAACGCACACAGCCTTACACTCACACATGCACGGACACACACATACACACAACACACACACACACACACACACACACACACACACACACACACATATATATATATATATATATGTGTGTGTGTGTGTGTGTGTGTGTGTGTGTGTAGACAGAAACTACCAACCTAGATTTCACCTAATGGATCATCAGGTTAATCCTGTCTCTTGCACCCCCCACATATATATATATATATATTATATATATATATATATATAAAACAAGACAGGTATATATATATATATATATATATATATATATATATATAGATAGATAGATAGATAGATAGATAGATAGATAAAGTGATAGATAGATACTGCTGTCTTTTAGTTATTGTGGAAAAATGATAACACTAGTAAGTGCATTAAATAGCTCAGTCGGTAGAGCGTTCGGCTGAAACCACAAGGTTCTTGTCATTGTTGTATTTACCCAACCCGTTCAATATGGGTAGGAGGCAAATCATTGATGAATTGGTCGACACAGAGATTGGGCGGGAATATGGATGATCTTAGAAAAAATGGTCTAAAGCCAACACCCTGGACGGTTTTGGGGGTGATGATATTAATCACGCTTACTGTATCCTGAACAGTCTCCACACACACACACACACACACACACATACACTCACGCACACACATACACAACAAGAACCAACATTGACCAACTATGCGAAGATGATGGATGCTGTGCAGAGGACCTCCCTGGGACAATGAATGATAGGGAAGGTTGGCGAGAGCTTGTCATGGATATCCGTACTAATTGCGTAACATGATATATATATATATATATATATATATATATATATATATATTCAGATTATCTGGTGTCGCTTAAACGCAGATTTCTTATTTGTCTCATTTTATTTCACACAGTTTTAAAAATGAAACATTCCAAATGGTCTTGCGTCACTTAACAACGTAAAATTAAAATGAACTGAAAAAAAAAACCCCGAAGTTACATGTTTGTTTTATTTATTATATTGAAATTGTAAATACTTTTAAAAATTTATTTTTGTTTCATTTTTTTTTTCTTGATCTTTGTATCGTTTCGTGGAAATTCCACGGGTCTGGCTAGTATATATATAAATGTTATCGTATGAACAATATACAAAAGTATTAGCCGATATATATTAAAATATTGAATTTCAATTTTGATAACCAAGACAGTAGCAACTGCCGGAATAGGTGTAGATGCCCTTGGTAAGGTAATTGCTAATTTGTCAATATGATATATAAACCCATAAGGGAAAAATGTTACAATAATGGTAAAAAGTCATGAATTGGTACCACTAAAATGTGTTTGAAAAATATATGGCATAACCATAAACTCAGCTTAACAAAAGTAAATGGACCAACTGTACAACAAAATGTGTATAGGTAATAAATAATACATGAAACGGCCAAATCTACCATGATAAAACGGGATATTGTAAAAAAAATATACAAGATTTCAAAGAAGGTAACAATAACCGTATATTGTGTCAACATGAAAAAAAAAATGCATCATAGAACACGCAGAAAAATTGGTGAACAAAAGAAGCGAATTATTATCAAATTGTAGACATAAAAATAAATATCTAATATGTCATTTGCCACCTGAGTAATTCCATATTTCATTCATCTCTATATGAAGTAATGTCTCTATATATGTATATTATATATATATCTTACGTACCAGTACCACGTGTGCTTTCATCTTAACACGAGAATTATGTTACGACTGAATAGTCAATTTTCTCACTTTTCTGTTTGATGACTGTGCAGCACAGGGAACTTAAAGTAACAGACTTCTTGATCATAATTTGATATTTTTCTTGTTTATATATATATATATAATATATATATATATATATATATATAATATATATATATTCCGTATTGAAGAAATTAAAAAGAGATTAATTACAGGAGTAAGTGCTAAATTTATTTGTTTATAAAATACTACACAGATATGTATAAAAGATTTAATGAATACCTTAGTTCAGATATAAATTTATTTCGGCATTTTTTGCCTTTTTCACTCTGACTGTTAATAATTTGTAGATTCATATCCTTTTTTATTAGTATGATATGCCCGTCCCACTGATTTCCGTTTTTTTTCACGTTTGTTAAATACGCCAGCTCATGAGCCAGTGCAAACTCGCAATTATAAGAAATTATATGGTTTGCACGTATTCATCTTGTTTTGATGTTGCAGTTTCTAAATTTAATTATTTAACTTGTGAATATGTATGTTCTAACTTCATGTATTTTATATATTTTATGTTCCTATTGTCAGGATCTTTGTAAGCGTGTATATGGGTATGTAAAGGTTATGTTTTTTTAAATGTGTTTCATATAAGTTTAAAATTATTCACATGTCTACATTTGAATATAATTTCATTCCTTTTATTTAATAGTTTCTTCCGCTTTTTGAATTTTATTATTCCTATTTTTCTCCAGACAAAGATAGCATTTATTCGTTTACTGTTGGCGCTGTTGATTTTTTTATTTTCATTTTATTTGTGTGCTTTGACTTTTTCTTTTTTTATTTCTGGAAGAAAAATAACAATTATAAAATTCAGTAAGACCGGATATAAAATCTTCAAATTATAAAGAGTCAGGCTGAAAGAAGCAAAGAAAGCCGAAATAGATTTATATCTTAACTAAGTTTTTATTCATATTACTCCCTATGTGTAAAAATATATACGCAACTCTTTATATGTATGTTTGAGTTCACAAATTTGGTTGAATCCTATCAAGGAAACACTTGCTATCATCTACCTATATATATATATATATATATATATATATATATATATATATATATATAACTTGCCCGTATCCGAAACAAATGCAGCAAGAAGCAGGACCAGATCACACACACCAGACAATTCATATCCACACTAAAAGACAATGGTTACCCCACTTCAATCACAAAACGACTCAAGCAAACAGAATCCACAAAACACCATCTCACGTCCAATGCCTGTTTTTTAAGGTTACCACATTTCAACGAAAATATAACCACAGCAATACGTAGGGCGATACGGAAGGAGGGCCTGGACATACAACTTGCCCATTACGGACCATCACTCAGGAGAAAACTCTCCAAAAGCCGCCATAAGGAGGCCACTAGTTGTACACTAGCGAACTGCCCCATCCGCGACACAGGTATGTGCCACGAAGTGAATGTGGTATACCGCACAAAATGTAATATATGTAACCAATTTTACATAGGTAGCACCACAAGACCACTACACATTAGAATCAAAGAACACTTACACACACAAGCATCCACTTTCCGTAAACACTTAGTTAAATGCAACAACACAGAAAAAAATATAACAGTCTATATAGAGGCTCGAGAGAGAAATTTGGGTAATCTCAGAATTAAAGAGGCCTTGCTAATCGCTAGATTACACC
>CM042144.1:72128973-72256473 GCA_023376005.1 Doryteuthis pealeii | reverse complement strand
TCTTTACTTCCGTTTGTGGTCCCCGGGGTGGGGAAAGTGAGACATCCGCTTCCGCTGTCCACAGAATATCTGGGACTGCCATTTTTATATTAAAATCCAGTTCAGGGGTCATTGACCGGTCACTGGCTGACACAAGTTGAATTCCAAACTTAATCCTCGTTCTATTCTTCTTTCTTTTTTCTTCTCTTTCTCCAGAAATCCGATTACCATTTTCTTTTCAATTCCAAATTCTCTGCAGACCATAATAATTACGCTACACATGTCTATGATAGAATGACGAGTCATCTCTATGACCCAATCCTTGTAACATACAGTAATAATTCATCGTGTGAGCATGATTGTACCATTGTATAAGTCTTAGACACCAGATGTATTCGTGGACATATAACTAGATTTCGCTTTACTCATTACCAGATTTTAATAATCAAGTTTATATGATCTTGCGATACCTATGAGATGAATGATAGGGGAATAGTATGTAACATGGTGTTTATGGCTTCTGTGTACGTTTATAAATAATAAAAACATGCATCTAAGCCACCGTCTGTTTCCTTTGCAGATTTATATAATACTTCTGTTAGGGACTGCGGGCCTGGATATTCTGGATTGCTGGTCGGATCTGGACTATATACTTATAGATATGACGATGGATATGCAATAAGGATATTATTATGCAAGGGTAGCATTCGGCGTATTGTAAGTCCTGCTGACTGAGCTAAAGTATGGCTTTAGTTATCTATACATATTTAAAGGGGAAGCGCGTGGTGTAATGGTTAAAGTTATGAGAAATGGAATCGTCGCCCTGAGTTAAAATCCTGGACGTGGTAATTGCATTTCACTTAGCGCTAATACCCTTGGGAAAGGTATGAATCCTACTCTCCCTCCAGCTATGGGTAAATAGTAGGGCAGACTGGGCTCTTTAACCTTGGTTAGGCAACCGGTCTAGGAGAAGGAAAAGTCTGAATTAAAACCTGTTAAACTCCGCTTAAGAAATTGACCTTGTGTCGCATCCTGCTCGTGCGGAGGGGTTGGTAAATATATATATAAAGGGGAGATGTGTGTATGTCCGGAGGAAACTACGAAAATAAAACAATTAATGAAAAGGTAAATATATATATACACATTCACTATCACCAGAGCTTGCTCTTTGTGCAAAAGTGATGAAGATGTTTATTTATATTTGGAAAGATATTTTAAAATTAGGATTTGAATAGTAAGAAAAGGGAAAGTGATTGCATTCGTGATTAAAACATACATAAAATTATGTAAGACCAAAAGAATCAATGGATCTACGAGACTAACTGTTTATTATACCCCTCTATCCAGGCAATGCCGGGTAGCCACATCTAGTTGCTTATAAAGGAAGTCGTAAATATTGAACAAGATAGAATTTTGGTGAGTGGAGCAAGTCATGACTAATTCAGATGCCTACGAGATATGATTATGTCTATTATGATTAATTCAATGCCTCAAATAATGAACATTCTGCAATCTGCTGATGGCAAAGACGCATAATTTTTAATTTGCATTATAGAATAAATCTGAATTTTTTAGTTTGTTAAATAAAGAGAAAATAAATGTGTTTATTTGCTCTTGAAAAGTTTTTTTTTTGTGAATATAGAATTTGTATTTTCGTTGCAATAATATTCGAATATTCAGGCAACCTATGGTGAATGTTTTATTATTCATAAAGACATGCTCTTTCGAGCAGGCCGTAAAATCTATCCAACCAACTAACAAATAATTTACACATGGTCATATGGTTTCGCATATTCATATCTAATGCTGATATTGTATCGGCATTGCAGTCTCAGAAAACTATATAATTATTGTGCCTCTGAAGTTACAGCGCCCCCCTGTGACTGTGAAGTTCGATAAACATTCTCGATCACAGATGTCGGATGTGAAGGTTGTCGAGTGCAAATAATGTGTTGATCGCGTTGACATTACCCCTCAAGATGGGTGCCTGTCCATTTTTGAATTAAGTGGACAAGTATTGCCTGGGAGCTAGCCCCCTGGGATCAACGTTATTAGTTTGTAAGGTCCAGGGCTGAAGCCACTGGACCCTCACCCCAAGGAGCAGGTCTACATACTAATAACATGAGTATAGATAAAAGGATATGAAAACACCACAAAAGGCTGTTAAAGTGAAAACATTTTATAACATATTCATAGCTGATATTGAACAATATTTCGATTTTATAAAAATCATCTTCAGAGCTTGTTTATACTCCGTGTTGTCAAGAGCGGAGACAAAAGTCATATGACTTTTGTCCCCGCTCTGGACAACACGGAGTATAAACAAGCTCTGAAGATGATTTTTATAAAATCGAAATATTGTTCAATATCAGCAATGAATATGTTATAAAATGTGTTCACTTTAACAGCCTTCTGTGGTGTTTTCATATCATACCGTCGGATTTATTTCCTTCCTTTTAACTTATATACTAATAACATGCAATTGTATTTATATATACAACAAAATCCCGGTTTACAGTGTGAACGAGAAAGCTAATTTGCATCTTGATATTAACAATTTGATTTTAATAAATAAGTGTTTGGTATTATTGATTTCTAATCGTTTGATTTTATTTTAATGAATATGAGGAAACATACCGGGGATATATCTTCAATGAAATCCATCAACAAGAAGAAATAACTGTCATTTTATTCTTTACTTCCTAATTTAACTAAGTAGTTAAATTAGGAAAATGGAGCAATGAAAGACAGGAGTTTCAGTTGTTCTATTTTTCGATTATACCCCCTTTGTTTCTAAGATTTAGCAATGAAAGACGAGAATGATGTAAGAGAAAGTTTCAGTTGTTCTATCTTTCGATTATGCCCCCTTTGTTTCAAATATTTTTATCTCCATTCTTATTTAGTTTCATTAGCCTTTCTAATTTAATATAATGTCTTATTGCATTAAAACTTTAATACTTGCACCCGGAGGGTGTATGCATTTGCGAGTTCAAATAATTTACAGCTCTATGATATCTAATACTTACGTTTTTCAAACAGAGCTATTTTACTAATAGATAGGACTATAACACATACTACCATTCCGGGTCAGAGTGGTCATGTTAGAAATATCAAAAATGGTGTGGTACAATCTTCCCAGCTCCTCACACCTAGCGCATCAGTATCCTGCCCAGTTTAGACGGGAAGGGGAACCGCTAAAATCAGCTTATTGAAATACCGGCAAAATAAATAGATGAGTAGAATTTCCAGACCTTTATTACAATCTTTACCATAAATCTCGTTCACCAGTGCTTAACGACACTAGCTATATGCCCCTTGGAACACAACACTCTTTCTCATCGTTTCAAGAAAAACCTGCACATTGATCAAAAATCATCCCTGGCCAGACTGTGTTACGCCTCACTCGCCACACATTAGCATTCTCACAAGTTTCGCAAGTCATTCAGAAATTCTTCATAATTCAAGTCCAGATAAAGGTTTCTGTTGTAATGGAATATTCCCCCCCCTCTCTCTCTCTCTCTCTCTCTATCTATCTATCTATCTATCTCACTCATGCGGTCTGACTGTATATAGTGAGCACGGCATTATGTTGGGCTGGCTTCAAGGATTAGTAGCGTACCTCACTATTCCTTGTCTGTCATATAGTATCCCTCTGCAATAAAACACTCTATCGTAAATCTACGAACGTGTTGACTGGTTCTTCCACCCGACTACAAACTTGTCTGATTGTATCCCTTTTAAGGACACGACAGTTTCAAAAACCGAAACATTGTAACGTGGATTTTTCCATTAAGAATAAATTCATCTTTTTGGAATACTTTGTCTTTCTGTTTTCTTTGTTGTCGGATTCATTCCCTATTTCCCTCCCATAGGTAGATAAATAGATATCTTAAGGAACTTTTCCCTTTGGATTTATCTCCTGGAAGAACACGTGAGTAGCAAGGTCGGCGAAGTGACCTATTGTCGGTATCTGTCGGAGAGTAATGGACGCTGTCCACTTTTCACTGAACCAGAAAAGGGAGATTATTTTTTCTGTCCGAGGTGGCGCCATACATCTACCATTAGCTCCCCATTTTACCACACATAATCTTGTGGTTCCTAATTAGATGCTCTACTGATCGAGCAAAATCGGCCCCTTAGGAGGGACTTGTAATTATTCGAACTTGGCACTAGTATTTAAGTTTTAATATTATTAAATATCATATTTAATTTGAAAGACTACTGAAATTGAATAAGAACACATAAAATATTACGCTTATTTTTACATTATTCTAATTGATTTCAATATAAAATCATACATAGGGTTGATTTTAATAGGTTTGAGAATAAAACAATAATATTAGTAATCAATAACACCAAGTAATTATATATTAATCTCGATTTTGTTAAAACCAGTATGCAAATTAACATATATCATATATTTCTTACTTATGTATAAGACACACTGCAGGATTTTAAACACATTCATAACGTAGGCTGTTTTGGGGTAAATTTTACTAAGATTTTCATTGACACAACGTTAATAAATAAGATTGATTCTATGGATTAAAGCTTTTGACTATAAATTGATAAATTTTGACTAAATTTTGACTATAAATTGATTAAACTACTCATTGATAAACTTACACAATTACTGAGAGTATTGTGACGTAAGTAGTGACGTAGTTTCGGTTACAGACAGACATAGAATCCCCATTATAATTAGGTTTAATCTATTCGTTTCAATTATTGGTTCGCATATTGTATTAATCTCTATAGTTGGTCTACTTAAGAGGTCAAGGTCTCTAAATATGTTTTTGGAATGAGATCCTAATACCCCAACATATGCGCTGCTTCTTTTAAACGTCTCCTTTTCCAATATTACCAAACCTCCTCTCAAAATGCCTTACGCAAAACTTCCTTACTCAATTCCTGAGAGTATTGTGACGTAAGCAGTAATGTAGTTTCGGTTATAGGCAGACACCGAATCTCCCTTAAAATAAGATAAATATGCTTTCCTCTATTAGTTTGCTCATTTCTCTCTTGCTTGTTTCCCAACATTTTATTTTACTACATTCTCTCCTCATGACCCCAAAACCAAATACATAACAAATCAAAAACAAACATGACAAAACAATCATGGAGTTGAACTTCTCGACGTTTTTGCTTATTGGATCGAGGGGCATTCTAGAGTCCGCTCAGTTTCTGGTGAGTTTCAGTTACTTATCAAGTAACTTTCTTCTATTTCTATCAGGTGTCCAAAAAAGTTTTTTCCTATTTTTATTAATCTCACTTCTTTTATTTTTAATCTTTGGTTTGTTAAATTATCTATTCAATTTTTTTTATCAAGTGACTTCTGTATTTTCTCAATGTTTTCCTCATCTGTTTTTCAGACAGAAATTATCATTATTTGTTTTCTTCTTGATTCCCTGAAGATGGCTGACAGAAAATTAATAATTCGTGCCAGTTTGTTGTAGAAACTGTGCACAAATGCATCTATGATATAGGGACCATATTCTACTACATAATTTTCCTAAAGTAGTATTCATATTATGGACTCTCTCGTCGATTTTCGACGCATGAGGGTTCACACACACAATGCACACCCACACAGTGTTTTGTTTATAGTGATGAAGGCTTGTGTTGGACCATCCACGCTTTTTGGCACAGTTGATAGGAAAGAATTGGTGCAGCAAGGGTTGCCACAAACCCAATCAACGACCGACCTCGGGAATTTTGAATTCAGAGTTATCCCTCTCCTAGACTGGTTACCTACCCAAAGCTGAAGAGCCCAGTCTGCCCTACTATTTAACCCATAGCTGGAGGGAGAATATATGTATTCATACCTTGCCCAAGGGTATTAGCGCTATGTGAAATGCCAACAGCGTCGTCTAGGAATTGAACTCGAATCAACGAGCCCATTTTCCACGACTCTAACCACTAGCCCACGCGCCTCCATATAATATTCATAGTATTCATATAAAATATATAAAATATGCCCTACCAGGACCCCAGGAAGGTTTCAGCGCAAATCTCAACAGTTACGAGAAATGACGAGAATCACGAATTGGGAAATCACCAGAATAGAAATATCATTACTAATCATTGCTAACCCCTTATTAAATCTCACATCTCACAATATCTTCCAACTTATTTGTATAGTATTTGGAGATGGCCATTGGAAACTGAGTAGTATGAGGGTCTGTCAAAAAGTAATGCTATAGAACTGTGACGGTGGCTGCGAGAAACTGTCATAAAGCTTGGAATTTTTGAAAAGGTTCAGAGAATCAGTAATCAACAGAGGACAAGGAATGGCTTAGATTTCGGGAGTAACGAAACCACCTCCCCCATTAGGGGTGTGCTACGATTTAGCAATTTTTCACTGACTCAAAAAGTACCACTTTAGGTTTTCCTGATCTGAGGCCGGTTCAGAGGAAGATTAAAACTGAGTAATAAAGTTTGTGATGCGAAGGTGCGTCAAAAAGTAATGTCATTTTGTTTAGGACAGGTATAATTACCAACACAGGAACATGTATCATACATCGAAGTGAAGCTGGTCCTCAGTCGATCACATCACCACTTCTCCACATAGGTGAGTGAAAAAGTATGCCATTTTGTTTAGGACAGGTATAATTACCAACACAGGAACATGTATCATACATCAAAATGAAGCTGGTCCTCTGTAGATCACATCGCTATTTCACCACATAGTTATCCTTTCTCTCAGTAGCAATGTTTCACCTTCAAATAAGAGCATGCATCCCTGCCCCGGATACAATTCTCTTAATTGTTCTTTGAGCCACTTCTTCACTACAGATTGCACTTCTTCGTCAGACTGAAGAGATGATAGTCTGAGGCAGATATTATTCGAGTGATGAGGAAGTGAAATCTGTTGTGAAGAAGTGGCTCAAAGAACAGTCAACATAATTTTACGGGACAGGGATACATGCTCTCATTCGAGGGTGGAACTTTGCTATTGAGAGAAACGGTGACTATTTAGTGATGAGATCCACGGAGAACCAGCTTGATTTTGATGCATGAAACATGCTTCTTTGTTGGTAATTATACCTGTCCTAAACAAAATGGCATTACTTTTTGACAATCCTTGTATTTGTTTGGGACGTCGATCGAAACTGTCTTTGTCTCTGAACCGCAGGAAGTTACGTAACATTTAGGGTCGTCAACATCGAGTTATTTTCTAGTTTTTGAATCCTCTTTTGACGAAGCAGACATATATCAATTTTAGAAGACAATAGAAACTTTCATATCTGAAGCATCATATTTCTTCAAAGTGTATGTATCTACAGTGTTGGTGTTTTTTGGATCAAATGCCCACTTCTACTTATAGACTCACCGATAATCATGTGACCAACCTATTGGCCAATCACTGGCAGTGCTCTGCTGCTGATATTGTTATTTATACTGTCTGTTCTGGTCATACCTACTCATAACTACTTGAAGCTTCGTGGACGACGGAACATAGGATTATATCACTGGACCTTTGACACTACGTAGATTCCTGAACTCAGGACTTATTCACTTACCAAAGGATTCTATAACTCAGGACTTACTTACTTACTTACTTATTTACTTTAAGTCCTTTGCAACTGGCCAAGGATGGCGGTCAGAAACTTAACATTGATATATTTCAACTTAAAACAGTCATTTGCAAGCGCACAGAGGAGAAAAGTATTATTATTGAATAAATATGCAAGCACACTGCTAGAAGAATCTATACTCTTGTGAAGTGTGTGGATCAGAATTTTTAGAAAATTCAAAATTGAAAAGGAATATACAAATACGCACAATTAGTATTATTTAGATTATTCGGACTATTGTCCTCATCTTCATTGTTATCTGTACAACGTTTCGGCCGATGCGCCCTCCGGCCTTCTTCAGGTATTTCTTGTCAGACTCGGGAACTTTCTCGGACTCGGAAACCTTCTTGTCGTAATCCGGAACCTTCTTGTCCTGTTCTCATTCCGCTAACCATAGCTGGAGTACAGTTGTTAAGCTGTGTTAAATATTATTCTATGTTACTGCTGCCCCTGACGGAGGGCGCATCGGCCGAAACGTTGTACAGACAGCAATGAAGATGAGGACAATAGTCCGAATAATCCAAATAATACTAATTATGAAACCTCATCTAAAAAATTACGACAAATAAAATACGCACAAGTTGGAGAAATTGTACATGAAAAGACTTGGACGTGGTTAAGAAAAGGAAATATGAAAAGAGAAACTGAATCACTCATAATTTCAATTTATATCAAAGCAAAAATAGATAAGACACAACTGAACAGTAAATGTAGGGTGTATAGAGATAGAGATGACACGATCAATCATGTATTAAGCGAATATAGCGAACGAGTGACGATATATGGCTAGGCACGACTGTGTTGGAAAGGTGATCAACGGGTAATTGTGCAGCAAACAAAATTTTGACGATACAAGAAAATGTTACATATGCATAAACCAGAATCTGTTCTTGAGTATGAAGTGGATAATATTCTCTGAGACTCTAAGATAAAACCGAATCATCAAATCTCGACCACATCTACTGCTAATTAATAATAAGAAAATAATTTGTCATCTAGTGGATTTTGTCGATTTTTTTCTTTTCTTTTTTAAAATCAATCTAACTCTCTAAAAATACTCAATAATTGAAATTAATTTTTATTTTTAAATTGAAGAAAAAAAACATAAAAGAAAGAAGGAGCTGATCAATAATACTTACAATGGTTGAGACATTACTTAATAATAACTAAGATAAAATAGAATGAAATACAAAGGAAAAAACTTAAAAAGAAAAACTTACTAATGCATGGTACTTTTATTTTATTTTTTTTTGTATTGGGCAAGCAAAAAGAATTCATGCTTAAAGAGGTTGCCCTCAATCACAATCCTTCTTTTCTTTAAACCAGTTAAAAAGAATGAAAAAAGGGGGAGGGGAGGGGGAGTAGCTATACCTTACAATAACCTATTATTAGAAAAAAATAGAAATAATTAGATACACAAAGAAAAAATATATGTAAATATATAAATAAAAACTAAAAAAAAAAAAATAATGATAACGTCAGGTGACTAAGACCCCAGTTCACAAGAGAATATTCATATAGATAATGTTTTTGAGCACAATTTTTAGATGATGAAAACTATTAACCAAAGATAATTTGACATTTTTTTACAGTCAGCATTGACTTGAATATTACCCGATTTAAAAACTTTTTCAAAGTTTTGGACAAAAATATCTGATTGACAGATTGCCATAGGATTTAGTTTTAATAGAAGGGATATACAATAGTTTGTTTGTCCCAGCGGACCCGAGAGTAAAGATAAAAGAAAACGAAAAGATAGACAAATACCTGGATTTTGCCAGAGAGCTGAAAATTCTTGTTGAACATAGAGACGAGAGTCGACCCCCTGACTATTGTCGCCATAATAGAATATGTCAGTTGCGCTGCAGATGGGAATTAGTAAAATAAAGTTTTGAGGAAGGATTGAGACGGTTCAGCCCATAAAAGTGCTACGGTGTGAAAAAAAAAAAATACCGAAGACAATGTTGTTAATGTGAGGAAGCATCTTGTCATAATATCTCGAGCAACAGTCAACAAACATATCAAAGAAATGTACTACTACTACTACTACTACTACTACTACTACCACACTACTACTACTACTACTACTATAATAATAATGATAATAATAATTGTCACTCAAACAAGAAGAACCTTTGGATATACCCCGGTATGATCATTTAATTTTTACATTTAATATGTTTACTTAAGAGCTAAATAATTCAATATATAGTAAGTATTGTAATCTTGATTTAACTCTCTCCTTCTCTCAACCTTTGTTTCTTTTCAGCTTTTCATTATGTTTGATTGAAACAGGTTAGCGTTATCACTTCCACGCGCTCACCTTATCTCTATATTCCCCTGCTCTCTTTCTTTCTTTCTTATCATATTTTTCCAGTGTAGCATATTCCTTTTCTTTCTTTCCTTCTTTATGATAAAAACGGAATAGTCCATTATTTAGCTGAGGTGACGACATGTATTAGAAATAAAACCTCGGTGAATAAACAACACTAGATACTCAGGATTTTTGTTTTTCATCTTGGACATTTGGAAGGTCTCATTTTTAATCAGATGGTAACGGTCGCACTATTAAGGAACATGAGTATTATTATTATTATTATTATTATTATTATTATTATTATTATTTTCTATATATTAATTCTCATGTTTCTTAATTGTACGACCGTTATCATCTTACAACAGCTTTTAGTTAAAAATGGGACCGTCCAAATAAATAAAGAAAAGGAACATAAAGAACTCGCCACACAGAAAAAATATAATACAAAAAGACAGAAAGAAAAGAAGAGAGAGGGGTGAAGCGATAATACTAATCTGTTTCAATCGAACATAATGAAAAGATGAAAATTAAGGTTATTATACTTTTACATATTGAACTATTTTCAATAGCTCTTAAGTATGCACACCAGACGTTGCAATAATTAAATCATCATACTGTGGTATATCCACAGATACCACTAGTTGTTATTATTTGGATTATTCGGACTATTGTCCTCATCTTCATTATTATCTGTACAACGTTTCGGCCAATGTTCCCTCTGGCCTTCTTCAGGTATTTCTTGTCAGACTCGGGAACTTTCTCGGACCCGGGAACCTTCTTTTTGGACTCGGAAACCTTCTTTTCGAACTTGGAAACCTTTTTGTCGTAATCGGGAACCTTCTTGTCGTAATCGGGGGCCATTACAGAACTTTGAACCTAACCCTTTATTCAGTCCTCGGGGGATATACCGATTGCGACAAGAAGGTTCCCTAGTCCGAAAAGAGGGTTCCCGAGTCCGAAAAGAAGGTTCCCGAGTTCGATAAGAAATACCTGAAGAACGCCGGAGGTCAAATCGGCCAAAACGTTATACAGATAACAATGAAGATGAGGACAATAGTCCGAATAATCCAAATAATACTAATTATCAAACCTAATCTAAAAAAATACGAGAAATAGTACCACTAGTTGTTATTATTATTTTTTCTCCTTTTGAGTTTTCACATCAGCATGGTCTTTCACTGGAGTGAGTGACAGCAAGTCTCCTCAGGTCTCCAGGACTCTTCTGAGTATTCTGGCAGATTGCAGCAGTGCAGTATTTTGAATGGTTTCAATCCTTCCTCTGATTTCCAAACTTTCTAAACCCTTTTCTCATCCTTTTGGGACTGTTCCAAGTGCACCAACTATAATTGGTATCACTTTCACTTTCATATTCCATAATATTTTCAGTTCTCTGGCAAGGTCTAGATATTTGTCCATTTTTTCATTTTCCTTTAGCTTCACCCTTGTCTGCAAAATCCACCAGTTGACAAGTTCTTTCTTTTTTGTTTATCAACACTAGGTCTAGTCTTCTTGCTGGGATAAGGTGATCCGTTTTTATATTATTATTTATTATTATTTATTATTATTATTATAAATCGTACAGAAAGAGCAAATATCCACCGCCATTTTCGTGAAAAACTGAACAATCATCTGACAGATACGAGACTATAGCATGACACATGATCGGCCTAATTGTTCATCAGAGACAGAGCATCTAACTTCATTACGAGGATGCCATCGTGATGATGTAATTATGGGGTTATTACAAGCGGAAACCTGAAAATACTTCTGTCTTGCAAAGTTAGTAAAACAGAAAGAGGAAAAATAGGAAACCGGGCCCGCCTCTAAATTTAATCAATCCTCCCATATTCGCCAGTCGTCGAAACATGTCATTTCAATTTATTGATGTCATTTGGGGATATTGTGAGGATAGACTAATACACAGAAAAACAGACACATATGCTCAATATATAAGCTATCTCCCATTACGTGTCCAGGTTATGACGTTAAACTGCATCTAAGGATGAAGTTCCAATTCTAGAGCACTGTGGAGTAACCCTTCATCGCCATTACTCCCAGGTCTACCATGAGTTCCCATCTATGTGTTAAATTAAAAAAAATGAGTTTAAAAGATGTCGTTAAGAAAATGAGTTAAATGCTAATATTATCGTCAACGTTTTTGGACCATTCAAAAGAAGAAACATTAAAACAAACTTCTGATTATTTTTTAAAAGGTTTTCAGCCCATGAAAATAATGAAAATTATGAACGAAAACAATGTTTACATATTCGCCATTAAATTTTAACGTGACCAAATATAAATTAAGTCTACAGACTTTTTAAAAAATTCTATGAAAAATCAATTAAGAGTAAAATTTTCACAAAAATTTCGATACTTATTCACCTTTAGACAAAATTAGGTTCAAAATAGTTTTGCCTAATATATATCAGAGTAAATATTTGATTTATTTAATTTCATGTAATTCGAACAAAATATATTTTATTCGTTCTATAAAGATAAAGAGTCTGAATAGTAAGTAATCAATTAATTGTTTTTTATATCAAACTTTTTATTTTATTTATTTAACCTCCCACCACCACCACCACCACCACCTTAGGCAATATCTTTCAAAAATGTATTTCTCCACCACAGCCCGGGGAGTGTTTTAATCTTTTTTGGCTAGTCCATTGATAATAGACATTCCTGTCTCGATTTATCTGTAACCGAAACTACTTCACTGCTTATGTCACAGTCATTTCAGGTATTAAATAAGTTAATCAGTGAGTATTTAATTTATAGTCTGTATCACTACTACATATAAATATTAAATCTCTTGTTATATACTTTTTGCAAGAATATTAGCACTACTTGCAAGAATAAACACCCTCCGGGCATAAGTATTTAAGTATTAATATAATGAAATATAGGATGTCCACAAAGTCTATATGTTCTTTCAAATAATTGATTCTCTAAAGTACTGACGGAATTTATGGAAACACTGTATATTAAATTAGAAAGACGAACAAAAATTAAAGAAGAATGCGTATATAAAGGTTACACTTATCTTAATTATATCTTAATTGGTTTCTATATAAACTCATCTATAAGATTGGTTTAAATACGTTGGAGAATAAAACAATAATATTAGATATCAATATCAAATAAGTAATTATTTATTAAACCCGGTTTTATCAAAACCAGTATGCAAATTAATCACACCATATATTATGTAACACTTTATTTATTAGTGATATATAAGACACGTTGCACGATTTTTAAATGCACGGATAAAATGGTATGTTTTGAGGCAAATCTTACTCAGATCTTTTATAGAGACAGTATTTATAAATAAGATTTATTATTCTCTGTATATGTATATTAATGATTTTGACTATAAATTAAATACTAACTGATAGACTACGCAATACCTGAGGTATCGGGACGTAATCAGTGACGTAGTTTCGGTTACATCCAGACAAACATCGAATCTCCATTATAATAAGATGAGAAATGTAATAAGATGAGAAATGTAAAAAGGATTTGAAATCATATTGTCGCGTCCATTGCATACGACGATGTAGTAGTACTATAAAAAAAAATGAATAAATAAATGAGTCGCGACAGACGTGCGAGACTGCGCCATCCCCCAGATGCTCTATTGCGATCATTTCCGACTGATACCTTTGTGAAAGATATGAATCACTCATGCCCCAGCTATGGTTTTAATAATACCACTACTCTTCTTCTACAAGGGACGTCCCTGATGTAAAGGCTATGGTCGAAATGGACACAGCAATACGATGCTGTTAATCGGAAAGATATGCACCCAACTACTGTCCCTCTGGCTATGGGTAAATGGGTAAATAGTAGGGCAGACTGGACATTTTAAACTTGGTATGGAAACTGGTTTAAGAGAAGAAAAACTCTGAATATCAAATCTGTTAAACTCCGTTTAAGAAAACAGACATTGCATCACATCCTGTTCCGGCTGAAGGGTTGGGAAATATGTACTGTTCTTCTGCAAGGATGACTTTGACAGTAAATAACACACGGAAGTTTATATGCCATTAAACAAAGAGGCAAAGACAAAATAAAATCCCTCCAGTCTGTTAGGGCTGTTGAATAAGCCGACTGCACGTCTGCAGCAGCTTAAAATACCCTCAATGGTGCCACCTGTTGGCTGTGAGTGACAACCATTGATGCTTAAGGATGAAGTCCTGGTGGCTGATCAGTCCCTGATATGTAGCACTCTACTTTGGTCCTTACTTAGGCTTGATGGGCGGGCTGAGAGCCCCCTTCAATCAATCAGCTGGTCACGCCAATCCCTAGTGCCTATATGATTTTCCCAACCCTGTTTGCCCTTATGGCAATCCCTAATCCTTTTTACATTATAGGCGCTAGAAGGCTGTGGCTGAGGGTCGTAGTGTCTTGGGTATGAAATTAAACTGTAGCTAAAGGTGAATTTCCAATTTCGGAGCCCTTGGAAATGTGAAGTACCCTTTTATCGCCATACTCTCTGTACCTGGTAGAGTCTCATCTATGGGTTAAATTGAAAAAAAAAGAAGAAGATATATTTGTCTGTATTTATTCTTCTGTATCTAATCACATTTCTGTCAGTAACTCTGGTGGCATTTATGCTGTTTGGAACGCCTTGAACTAGTGGTAACGATTCCAGCTCCGAAACCACGTTTGAATTCAAGTTTATCGTTTGACGATGATTTATTTTAAGGTAATTAAGAAACACCTAACCAGAGTTCGAGGTTACAGTAGGCCTAAACATTGTGTTTATACATACCACAATAAACATAAGGACAACAGTCCAAAATATCATATATATATATATATATATATATATATATATATATATATAATATATATCAAAATCGTTCAGAAAAAGTGAGTTTAAGAATATTGTGTTTAAACAAAAGCTGAGTTCCATTAAAAAAATGAATAACCATCAAGAATAAATAAAACAAAACGTCTTCGGCATAAAATAACCCAACGAGGGTTAACATGTCGTAAAATCCCACCAACCAAGCAACCAACAAAAGAAAATTCAATTTAAAGAATGAATAGAATAATGCAAATAAATTGGCGGCTTTCCTTGCGTGTGTCTTTGTATTTTTATTTTTTGTTTATTTAGTTGCGTTTAAAAAAAAAAGAAGAAATTGTGGTTTCCATTAGGCTGCTTCGTTTATATTTAAAGCATCGCGTCCATAAAATGCTCCCAAGTGAGGAAAATTGAATAAAGGAATTAGTCGGCTTTAAAATAAAACAAATGTTTGGTTCGTTTTTATTCATGGGTTAATCAAACACTGCCGTCTCAGGAGGGTTAAACTTTAAAAAGAATTGAAGAGCAATGTTCATCGCTAGAAAAAAATGCGTTTGTTATGTTATTAAAACTTGTATTTCAAACCAATTCATTCATTTTTTTATTCTTTCAATATTAAGTTCTTTGTTTCATTCTTTGGGTTTTTTTTCTCCTCTCACTTCTGTTTTCTTTCATTTCGTTTTTCTGTTATTCTTAAAATAGAACTGTTTTTTTTTTGTCACTTCGTTTTACGTGTTTTCTTTATTTCTTTATTCGAGCTAATTTAATTTTTTAAAATTTCGTCTGTTTTTTTCTACCATTGTCTTTTCTTCCACGTGTGTATTTCTTTTTCGTTTTTTCTTCAATAATTACTATGCATAGTTTCGCACAATACTGAATTCATTTTCTTTTTCATTCCTTCCTTTCTTTCTTTCTTTCTTTTCTTCTTTTTTCTTTCTTTTCTTCTTTTCTTTCTTTCTTTCTTTCTTTCTTTCTTTCTTTCTTTCTTTTTCCCGACTTGTTACTTCTCTATTTTTTCTGTCATGAATCTTTTTCTTTTTTCTTTCTTTCTTTCATGTTTTTTCATTAGTCTACTTCTTTCTTTCCGACAGTATTTATTATCTATTTTCCGTCTCATTCTTTCTTTCTTTCTTTCGTTCTTTTTACTTTCTTTCTTTCTCTTCTCTTCCACTTTGTTTTTTTTCTTTTTACCTTCTTTTTTGTGTTCTTTATTTCTTTTACGCACTGTTTTCTTTTTCTTTATTTCTTTCTTTCTTTCTTTCTCATTTCTTTCTTTCTTTCTTTCTTTCTTTCTTTCTTTGCCGACTTGTTTCCTTTGTTCTCCATTTCTTTCCGTCATGAAACTTTTTCTTTCTTCTCTTCTTTCTTTCTTCTTTCTTTCTTTCTTTCTTTCTTTCTTTCTTTCCTGTTTTCTCCTTAGTATCCTCTTTCTTCTTTCTTTCTTTCTTTCTTTCTTTCTTTCTTTCTAATTGATCTCACTCTTTTTCTTCTTTCTTTCTTTTCACTTTTCTCATTGGTCTCTACTTCTGTTCATGTTATCCTTCCTTCCTTCCTTTTATTGTACAGCATTCATATATTTCTTTATATTTACTTTTTTATATTACATTTATTTTTTCTTTCTAGTTGTTTTTAACTTTCTTCATTTCTTTTTTCATAGTCTCTTTCATTTATTTATTTTAATCTTTAATTGCTTTGTTTCATTTCTTTCTTCATTTAATTGAACTGTTTTTATTCTATTTTTGTTGTAAGTTTCATTTCTCGATTTTCTTTTTTTTTCTTTTTTTAATGAAATTTTCTTTACTTTATTTCTTTTGATTTCTTTATTCTTTCTTTCTTTTTTTCTTACTATTCTTTTTCTCATTTATCTTTCTAATTGTTGTCTTTTTTCCCCCCTCTTGTATTTTCTTTTTTTTTTTTCTTTCTGTTTTATTATCTATTTTCTGTATTCTTTTTCTTTCCTTCTTTCTAACTTTATTTTTTCTTTCTTTTCCCCATTGTTTTTTCTTGCTTTCCGACAGTATTCATTATCTATTTTCCGTCTCATCTCTTTCTTTCTTTCATTCTTTTTTCTTTCTTTCATTCTGTCTCTTCCACTTGTTTTTTTTACTTTGTTCTTTTGGTTTCTTTATTTCTTTTACGCACTGTTTTCCTTCCTTCTTTCTTTCTTTCTTTCTTTCTTTTCTTTCTTTCTTTGTTTCTTTGTATCTTTCTTTTCCACTTTGTTTCTTTGTTTCTCTTTTCTTTCTTCATCGTATTTCTTTCTTTCATTTCCGTACTGTTTTTTTTTTCTGTTTTGTTTCTTTATTTCTTTCTAATTTTTTACAGTATCTCCATTTTCTTTCTTTTTTCTTTCTTTCTTTCTTTTTTACTTTCATTCTCTTCCTTTTTCTTACTTGTTTCTTTTTTTTTCTTTCTTGTTTTTCATTCTTTCTCATTTGTTCCTTCCTTTTCTTTCTTTCTTTCTTTCAATATTTTCTTATTCTTAGTTCCGATGCATATCTTAATAATTTTTTAATCATTTTTGATTTTTCACCTGATTCTTCCCCTCTTCCAAATCATCCCCTAATACTCCATTCTCTTAACCCTTGACCTGTCTTCACATTCTCGCCTATCTTTCCCAAAACAAACTCTGTCCTCTTATCTTCTGGATATTTGTACCTTTGATCTTTTTCGCTCTATCATTCAATCTTCTCCCCTCCCCTATCCCTTAAACACCATTCACCCCCTCCTGTTGAATGAATTCCTCTTTTATTCATTGTGTCAAGCGGCCATTTGTTGCCGCCATTTTGTTTAATCCCAATTATTCACCATTCTAAATTCATAGCTGAACACAAGTCTTCTTTCTTTCTTTCTTTCTTTCTTTTTTTCTTGCTTGCCTGCCTGCTTGCTTGATTTCCATTTTTTATCAGTATACCACTTTTCTTTCTTTTTTCTTTCTTTCTTTCTTTCTTTCTTTCTTTCTTTCTTTTCAATTTTTTATATCAGTATACCCCTTTTCTTTCTTTCTTTTTCTTTCTTTCTTTCTTTTCAATTTTTTATATTAGTATACTCCTTTTCTTTCTTTCTTTTTCTTTCTTTCTTTCTTTCTTTCTTTTCAATTTTCCTATCAGTATATTCCTTTTTTCTTTCTTTCTTTTTGTCCATTTTGATTTTTGATTTTTTCTTTCTTCTTCCCGTTTCTTCATTTCTTTTCCGCACATTTTTCTTGCTTGTTTCCAATTTTCTTATCAGCATACCCATTTTCTTTCTTTCTTTTTCTTTCTTTCTTTCTTTCTTTCTTTCTTTCTTTTCTCTTTCTTTCTTTCTTTCGTTCTTTTTCTTTCTTTCCAATTTTCCTATCAGTATACGCCTTTTCTTTCTTTCTTTCTTTCCAATTTTTATTATCAGCATACCCCTTTTCTGTCTTTCTTTTTCTTTCTTTCTTTCCCATTTTCTTATCAGTATACACCTTTTCTTCCTTCCTTCCTTCCTTCTTTCTTTCTTTCTTTCATTCTTTCTTTCTTTCTCGCGTTGTTTTCTTTTTTCTTTTTGAATTTCTCCTCTGATCTGTTTCCTTCTTTCTTTCTTTCCCATTTTCTTATCAGTATCCCACTCTTCTTTATTCCTTTTTTCATTTCTTTCTTTTCCACTTCCCACAAACACCACCCACAACTACCCCTGTCAAATAAATTCCCCTTTTATTCATTGTGTCAAAGCACTCTTCGTTTTTGGCCGCCATCTTGTTTAATCCCAATTCTTCACCATCTTAAATTCATAGCTGAACACAAGTCACTCATAAAAAAATCATCACAAATTGAAAAGCTTTAGGCATTAAAAATGATTAAACAAGGTGTGAAGAAATCAAAGATATTCTCCCCAAAGAAAAACAACATAAATTAAAAAAATATACAACAACGACAGAAAAATATCCAACCGGTTAAAATCTAAGGCGACCATATTGGTATATCGACCGAACGGAGATCTTTAATATGGCGGGTGTGATTTAAAGCGTGGATCGAATTGCCTTCAGGGTAGGGAAAATTCGGGAGGAGGGGTGAGTACGATCTTCCTATGACCTTTTCCGTCTGTTTGTCGAATACGCATGATGCAATTTAGCCTCGTTTCCACTTTGAATTCAGTGATCTTGCCTCTAATTAAATATTTAAAAAAAGATTTACAAATATATCTTAGTGTTAGAGAAGGGCACCGTAAAAATTGAGGATTCAAAAGAGTCACATTCTTTTCCACATAAATTTATGAATGAAATATAAACGGTTTATTTATGGGGGCGCCTGTTAAGTATCTGGCCGCCATCATTGGCCAGTTGAAAAATGACTTAAAGTAAGTAAGTCCTGAACTATAGAATCCTTTGGTAAGTAAATAAGTCCTGGGTTATGTAATCCTACGTAGTGTCAAAAAGGTCAGTGATATAATCCTATGTTCGTTGTCTACGAAGATCCAAGTAGCTATGAGTAGGTATGACCAGAACAGCTAGTATAAATAATAATATCAGCAGCAGAATACTGCCAGTGTTTGGTCAATAGGTTGGTCACATGTTTATCGGCGAGTCTATAAGTAGAAGTGACCATTTACCACACGCCTTATATATTCAAATTCTCAACAGCGCACGGTGTTATGTTAGATCGTAAGAAATGGTCTCGTCCACCGAGCTGTAAGGTTTGTTCGGTTTAATTGTTTGGATTTTACGACACCTCAACACTTGTTGGATTATCTTATGCCGTAGATGTGTTGTTTTATTCATTCTTGATGAGTGTTCGACATTTCTTCAAACTCAAATTTTTCAAACTCAATTTGTGTATATTTCTAATCCTGGTAAACGCACGTTTTAAGACTCTTTTCACGTGTCACTTGGTAAGATATTTTGGCAAATCAACGTTGTATGAAATGGACACGGTAAGACGGGTTCAAATCCTGGACGAAGCTCTTTGCATTTCACATAGCGTTAATACCCTTGGTATGAATCCAACTATTTGTTACATAATCTATGCGGTTGCATAAGATTATTGTCAATCCCCTGTATTTCTAAAGGGATGGTCCTTGTCATATCACGGGCGGGACTTTTCATGGAATAGTACAGAAAGCCTGCGAAATACGTGAAGTCACGTGGGACCTGGTTGGGTCCTCAGTTTCAGTTGGACATCGGGTAGAGAAGATGTCCTGCCTTAACTGGGACTCACTGCATACGCGCGCTATGTTAGTCAGATGTTTAGTTACATGAAGTGTTTAGTTAAATAAATAAAAGCTTAAGAAAATAACACGGTTTTGTTATTAATGAATGTCTTGGTAACAAGACTGATCTAGAAGAAGAAATGAGTTAAGTGCGATGACCGACTAAGACAAAGTCCAGATGTTAGAAGAGACGCCAGAAGAACTTAAGATATCAAAGACACCAGAAGAAGAATAGAAGTAAAGTAAAGAAAAGAGGCATGCAACATATTCTCCCTCGAGTTATGGGTAAATAATAGGCTCTTTAAACTTGGTTTGGCAACCAATATAGGAAAAGAAAAGCTCTAAATTCAAACCTGACCTGTTAAACTAAACTAAAGAAATTGACCTTTTCACTGAACAGATGGACTCGCCATTTCTAGTACACTTCTCTACCCGATTTATTGTGGCTTATCAAATACTTAAAATATTCTCCTAACGATGACCTAAGGTCAGAACTAGTTGAGCAAATCAATGTATAGTGCATACTCAAACTGAATGATAACATATCCAAGGAACAATTCTTAATATATACTCCTGATAGCTGAGCAATCAATGACATGCAACACTCCTCTTTGGACCTTACTTGTGCTAGATAGATGACCGGAATGGCCTCCTCAAGATCGGCTGGTCATATCAAGACCTACCACCTATATGATTGCTCTTATGGCAACTCCCAACCTTTTTATGATATATGTGCAAGAAGGTGCTAGCTGAGTGTCGTAATGTCCTGGGTATGACGTTAAACTGCATCTAGGGATGGAGTTCCACTTCAGGAGCTCTGGGGAATGTGGAGTATTCCTTCATTGCCATTACTCCCAGGTCCACTGTGTCCCGGAGTGTTAGTACCTGTTAGTTTCCAATGTTTGGTTTGAACAGACAAAGAATGGATTCTAAATATGTATCTAAAAATGAGTACTAAAAAATTGAATACCAAACAAAAATGAATAAAACAAAATATCATCGATATAATATAACCCAACAAGGGTTGACATGCCGTAAAAAAACCAACCAACCAACCAACAAAAACGAATTAGGAATAATAATAAAGTAGTAAATTTGGCGGAGCGACCTTTTGTCGGTATCAGTCGGAAAGTGAGGGAATATATCCCCTTTTACTAGCGCTAGACCTGTTTTTACTGAGGTGGAACGATACACCTACTGTCAGATTTCCCACTTTACCGCACAAGGATTACCTAACCTCTGCTACTCAACTCAGTAATAATGTTTGTTGGAATATTTTTGGTATATAAGGTGTGCTGTAGACCACAACTTAAATATATCGTCTCTTCGAGGCTGCATGGACAGAATTGAGCAATCAACTCGCTCGCATACGTGGGTGGTTAACTATTTAAAGGTATTGGTGGACTAGTGTTAAGTTGCTCGTGCTCAAAACTGACGAACGGACAACGATTCTACTTAACACTGACATACACAAGGATCATAGGATTCTGAATACACGGACCAAAGAACAAACATTATAGAATTCTTTTTAACACGGACCAACGGACAAGGATTCTGCTTAACACGGATCAAACTTAATGCCATACACTGTAAAACTGCCCTCACCTACAGCCTAGGAATGGCCACACGAATCATAATAATAATAACAGTAGCTATTCTTCTTTTCAATATTTTTGGCATTAAATGACCCGCAGAGTTATTATACCATTAAACAAACCAAACCAAATGAAGTTAATGAAAATTCTTTGTAACAATTTGAAGATAGTAAGAACTTGAAACATAGAAACTTTTTATTAAAATGACTTGTCTCGGCAGTAAATGACCCGAAAAGAGTTAATACTCCACAAAAAAAAAACAAAACAAAAAAACAAACCAAACCAAACCAAACCAAACCAAACCAAACCAAACCAGTTTGAAGTTTGAAATTCTATTCGATTACATACATCTTTCAGATACACCTATCATTGTTCATTAGCGTCTCCCTCTTGATGAGCGATTCACTTTCCATTTCCTGGGTAAGATATCTTGGCAAATCAGTGTAGAGTGCCTTCTCAATCTAAACGATATCTTATCTAAGGATGGATTCTCAACCAATTCGTATATTATAAGTCTGAGAACACAGCTGTATATTATCTAAAGATGTGGCTCAGCTCGAAAGGAGAGAACGTGTGCATTATATAATCATAGCTGATATGTATGATAGTATTTATAATAAAGTGGCCGTTATACCTGATATCTCATAGAAACGCAAAAGAGAAGGTTATTTAACACATTTCGTTTTCTGGTTTTTCTCTTCCATTTTGTTTTCTCTCGACTACATTTTAGGGAATGTTGCTTTCCTCGTTCCCATGCTGCTATATATTACGATCTGGCAAAGAGATTTAAGATTTAGCTGTCATTACCCTCTCGCTTATTTTATGATAATATTAAATTACAGATTATTTATTTTAATAGTTTTCATTTAATTTCCTGTGCCATCAAATTCCATTTTAATTGTCTTTATTAACCTGCTGTTCCCTAAACATATATAACAGCATGTATATATATATATATATATATATATATATATATATATATTATATATATATATATATATATATATATGAAAAGTTTATTGACAATACTGAATTTAAAGAGGACGCGTAAAAGCATATGCATGTTGATAAAAGAATGTTATTTTTCTTAAAAAAAAAGTGAGGGTACCCTTATTAGATTTAAAATCTAAAATAAATTGATCTTTTTTTCGTCAATGCTCATCAGAGAAAAGTACATTGATAAATGGTGTTATTGTGGTTTGTATATATATATATATATATATATATATATATATATATTATATATATATATATATATATATATATATATATATATATATATGTTATGCACATCTCTAAATATATATTTATATATATTTTCTAAGAATCTCAATATATATATATGTATAATATTTATGCAGAAGTAAACATATCTATCTATATATATATATATATATATATATATATATATATATATATATATATATATATATCTGAGTGTGTGTGTGTAATCAGCGAAAATGTGGACTCTTATCAGTATTTCTTATATTTGACCCCTAGATGGGACTCTAAACCATTCAAAGTCAAATTGGACCTGGGAGTAATGGCAATAAAACGGTACTCCACACTCCTCAAATTTCTAGAACTGAAACCTCACCCTCATGTGCACTGTTACAAAATTCAATAATAAATTTCAGGTATCGTATCTAAACAGAAATTAGTGCTCGAATTATGGAAGATTGTGATTTTTTGCCGCGTAAGTATCCTCGTGTCAATTCCATACCCGGTCACCCTGCCCTGACCTGAAAACTAAGAAGCTTCTTGGGTGGCAAAGCTGACCGTAACTGCACCCTAAATCTGTTGGAATTCTGGAAAGTCTTACAGTGGTAGCTTCAGCAGTTTAGGATTCATCTACAAAGCCTTTCATTGCCATTAGTTGAGCGCAGATAAGTTGGTTCCATTAATCACTTGTTGGCTGAGGGGCTGATAATTTAATTGGTTTTTAAAGGAGTAATTCAAGGCGAACGTGATTGCAGATTCAAATAAGCGTGCCAGGGTAACACTGATAAATTGGCTATTTATGCGTTTAGGCAACATTTGCATGTGCAGGGGAGTGATCACTTAGAGGGGAGGTGCTACAACTGATTCCTTTTTTGTCCTCCCAGTAAACAATTTCTTATATGTCTTCTTCCCATAAAATATTTCTTTTTGGTTTGCTTTTGGTTTGGTTTTGTTTAACGGGATATCTACCCAGTAGGTTATTCAATGCCAAATTGCATATATATATATATATATATATATATATATATATATATATATATATATATATCTGTGTGTGTTTTGTGTTACGATTATGGTCGCCATTTTAGACGTTTATGACTCCTATTGGTAATTCCAATGGTTGTAAAGGGTGCAGTGGCAGACAATTTCTTACGTGGCTTATTCCCATAAGATGTTTGTTTTTAGTTTGGTTTTGTTTATTTTATTTAACGGCATACACACACTGTAGGTTATTCAATGCCAAATCTATATATATATATTATATATATATATATATATATATATTAAATAAATGGATACAATAGAAACCTACTCGAGTTTCACCATAAGGATTTCAGGGTTAAATCCACTGAATTAATCGAGGTACCGATAAATTGCAGCCGATTACATGTGTGTTCATTCGTTAAGATGTTCGTTATAACGCAACATCTTATTCAATGAACACACGTGTAATAGTGAGATCTGAGAAGTGAAACAGGCGTTGATAATAGTGAGATCTGAGAAGTGAGATGGGCGGTGATGATACTAAAATCTGAGAAGTGAAACAGGTGGTGATAATAGTGAGATCTGAGAAGTAAAACAGACGGTGATAATAGTGAGATCTAAGAAGTGAAATGGGCGGTGTTGATAGTAAGATCTGAGAAGTGAAATGGGCGGTGGTGATACTAAATCTGAGAAGTGAAACGGGTGGTGATAATAGTGAGATCTGAGAAGTGAAATGGGCGGTGATAATAGTGAGATCTGAGAAGTGAAACAGGCGGTGATAATTGTGAGATCTGAGAAGTAAACGGTGGTGATAATAGTGAAATCTAAGAAGTGAATCGGGCGTTGATAATAGTGATCTGAGTAGACTTACATTTCAATTCAATTCCCAGGAACAACCACTATGAACCTGATGAGAACATCCAAATAAATGAAAACTCAATACTTTTATATTTGTCTGTATTTATGAGATGAGGCTTGATGTGAATAATTTAGATTTTTCGGACTATTGTACTCATCTTTATGGTGGTATGTATAAACACAACGTTTCGACTGTCATACTTCGGCTTTCCTCAGGTAGTCCCTGTGTATCTGAGTATAGTAAAGATCCAACCTGGGAAATCTTTTTTTAATAATTTAACATTTGATAAAAAAGGTGTCGGTTTTGTTTAACGGCATATCAACACTGTAGGTTATTCAATGCCAAATGCATGACTAGTACAATTTGGGTAATCTGATCCGTGCTGTAAAGAGACAAGCTGACGGTAGGTGTGGTTCTCCACTTTAGACCTAAAAAATCTCCATGGTCTAACACTAGGGAAAAGAGGATATACGGTATCCGGGTGATATCGATAATATCGGTAATCTGATCTGTGCGGTAAATTGGGAAGTTTATCGTAGGTGTGGTGCTCCACCACAGATCCAAAAACAATCTCCCTCGTCTGGCACCAGGGAAAAGAAGATAGACACCCTCGGCGTCCGGTTGATTTACTTTTACTTATGTCTATACTTATGATAAGCCTCATACTTTATAAACTCTCGTAGACTATTCTTTTACCCAATGATACGACTTATTCACTGATGCAAAGAAAAACTGAGATTAGGCGCAGGTGCTTTCTGATATAGTTTAAGTCTATGGCTTGTTTCTGTTGATCTGCTGCCGTGTTTAGTCCCTAGGGGAGAGGCGCTTGGTGGATCCACTCTCGCTAATCAAGGTGCACTTTGTCTTTTTAGAAGTTGAAACAGTTGGGAAAAGAAAACAGTATAAGAAAATCAAATCGAAATATCTTCCCAGAAATGGGTATTTCTTATAATAAACAGAATGGAGTAATAATGTTTGTTTATATATGTTATATACCCCTCATCGTCATCATAGATCGAACATCATATATATATAGATAGAGAGAGAGAGAGAGAGAGAGAGAGAGATAGAGAGAGAGAGAGAGAGAGAGAGAGAGAGATATTAGAGACTTACTTTAGAGCTGATGTTTGTGATCTTCCTTTCACTGCTTCTTCTTAATTCTTCTAACTAAGGGCTTGCCTTCGTTTGGGCTGATTTTGATCATTGTAATTAAATGAACTAACAAAACTTAGTTTTTTTCTTGATCAAGTCTATTATTTACCCCATGATTTTCCGCGCGGACGAAATGTACGTCTGCTCTCTTTGGTGGTTAGGTCGAATCTAATCTCTATACTAAATCACGTGTTTCTCATAGCGCGTGAGAGTCGCACCTCTAGGGGTCAAGGGTTATTAACAGTCAGTGGTAAATTTCCACTGGCTTCCTTGCCCCTAACGTGACAGACCCATATTTTATTCTACTTACAGGTACTGCTCACAATTTATGACTCCTCATAAATTGTAACAAAGGCACAAGCCCTATCTGAAATGCAAACAATATTGTCTAGAATTTAGTCCAATTCCTACGATACTAAACATTATGCCACGCGCCTCGGTTTCGATTACAGACAAGGCAGATAGGCATCGAATCTCCGTTATAATAAGATATAATATATTTTTAAACACTACGCCTATGTGTTTATGTACTTTAGATGTGTTAATATAAGCTTACCTCAGCATAGATTGTGGAAAACTCCGTTTAATTTGATTTCATAATTAAAGTATGGTGTTATTTATCTCTCGCCTCTCTCTCTCTCTCTCTCTCTCTCTCTCTATATATATATATATATATATATATATATATATATATATATCATCATCATGTCGCGCGCGCAGCACGGATATCCATGACAATCTTTCGCCAACCTTCCCTATTACTCATGGCCCCTGGGAGGTCCTCTGTGCAGCATCCAGAGTCTTCGCATAGTTGTTCAATGTAGGTCCTTAGCGGGCGTCCTACGTTAGCATGTCCATGTGTTGGCTTCTACAGGAGAACGTCGCTTATGGGCTCATGCCCGCTTCTCTAGCAGTGTCCTGCATGTTTAGTCCGTCTCACCCGGATGGTTTGTGAGATGGGGGGCAGGTGACCATATAGTTGCTTCTTTGTGGGGTGCTGCTTAGATGACTTGTTCAGGACTACTCGCAGCAGGTACCTTGTGCAGGTACCATCTAGCTTATTCTCGAGGCGCTTTGTTAGGGTCCAGGTGGTGCAGCCATGCAGCAGCACTGATATAACCACAGCCTGGAAGAATTTTTGCTCTAGTTTGTCAGTGAGATCGGATCTCCATATTACTGATAGTTTGTTTGTGGCCGCCCATGCCTTTCCTATTCGTGTATTAACATCGCTTTCTGTGGATGAGATATTACTACCTAGGTAAGTGAATTGTTCTACTGGCTTAAGAGGCTTACCGTCAAGTGTGGTGATGTCTCCTTTCTTTTTGAAGCACATGAACTCTGTTTTCTCGGAGTTACCAGGTCGTGATGGACGGGATCCCATAACTCTCTCTCTCGTAAACCGTCCCTATCATTCATCACCCCTAAAAATCTTGCCCCACATTTAGAATCCCCACAGAGCTGTAGCCTTTGCTTGTCCATGCTTGTCTGGTGTGTCCATGTGAAGTTGTCCATTGGAGTACGCAAATTATGAGTTAGTCCTTGCTGGTCGAACCTATATCAAGATTTTGAATAAGGAATCCTCCTTTAACAGATAAAGTTATCGGGCTACATGAACTTATGTATCATGTTTCATTTGCAATTACAAAATTTTTAAATGGTTAAAATGTGTCTATAAAATCTATTTTAAATGTATGACAAGATATGAGTATTATTATACGTAGTGCTTCTTTTATTTTTAGAAATCTTTATATACTTTTGTACATAATATAAAAGTTATTTCCGAAGATGGAAGAGGTGCACTTGAAAGTTCTTAATAAATTTTAAGTTCCACTTCTGCAATAAATTTTTAGCTTCAAACTTTTATGTCTGCATAATCACGAAACTATAACTATGTGTATGAAATAAATACACCAGCCTGCTTTCTAGATCCAATAATCACTGTGTAAAATAAGAATATTTACAACATTAGCCAACGTTAATATTGGCGTTCTACGTTTATATATACATATATATATATATATATATATATATATATATATATATATATATATATATGTGTGTGTGTGTGTGTGTGTGTGTGTGTGTGTATGTAAGTGTGTATAAACGGGGGTACGTCAATACTTACGTTGCCTAATGTTGTAAATATTCTTATGCATAAATGTATATGCATGTATATGTATATATGTATATACATACTATGCATATATGTATATGCACATATATGCATTTATTTATATATATAAGTGTATATATGTATATGGGTACATGTATTGGTATATATATATGTATATATTATGCCTATATGTATATATATATGTATATATATTTGTATATGGGTACATGTATATGTATATATTATATGTATATGTAAATATATGTATGTCGATATATATAAAGGCCATTAGATAAGTATACATATGTAAATATATGTGTGTATATATATGCATATATATATATATATATATATATATATATATATATATATATATATATATACACATACACACACATATATATATATATATATATAAATGGGTTGATATACCTATAAAAATGTGCGTGCTCACGTTCAAATAAATGTCGATATATGGAAAGGCTATTAACTAAACAATGAAAACACATGCACACACTTCTATAGGAAGACAAAGATTAAAGTACAGAAGCAGATAGATAAAAACACATTTGGAACTGTATACGTCTATAGAAAAAAAAAGAGAATGATATATTGAACGAGAAACACTTTTTGTGTATGAGGTTCAACATTGCAGTCAGACAGTAAATGACCCCACGAAGCTGGTGGGTTTCATTAAAAGGGTAGGGGTGCAGTGAATTCCATTTGGTTTATCGCATTTTGTGGACTGCCTTTATTATCCTTTCAACGGGCCATTGTTACGAGTGCCTTTGCAGTTGCGGTTATTATTAAAGCGCTTTACGCATGCGCGCCAGTCAAATGTGGTATTGTATGCAAGGTAGGGGGGGTAATTTTTTTTCTTTCTCCTTGTCGTCGGTGAAGTTCATCATTGATTAGGTGATTTGCTTTTGATCATATTCATTCCCATTGCTTTCGAAATATTGTTTGACGACGACGACGACGACGACGACGTACCGCTCTGATCGGTCTCTCTATATAAAAATAAAAATAAAAGGAAGTTTCTCTACGCTCTTTGAATGCTTGTGATGCGAGCAAACACTGCGTCAATTAGGGACATATAATGCGCACGCAGACATGTTACTTCTTTTAATCATGCGAACAGACGGACGCGCGCATGCGTACCAGTAACACACACTGACATCATACACACAGACCCAAAAGAGAAAGAAACAGAAACATCACAATGTGGAAACGCAAGTGCACATATCTTACATCAACTGACAAATAACGTCATATAGACAGGTGCACACAATCTAGGATAAGAAATAACATCAACAAGAAACACCACTCATTTCTAATCATATATATATATATATATATATATATATATATATATATATACAATGGTGTCCATAAAGTCATTGTGCACTTTAAAGAATTTTAAACTCTCAGTCGGAAGAACGTCCGACTAGGAACCACAAGGTTCCGGGTTCGATACCGGGCCTCGGCAATTCAGCGTATGAGTAGCACAGGGATCAAGTGAGGAGCTGATGGTAAGTGTGATGCCCCCACCTCAGAAGCCAAAAAATCTCCTTGGTCTAGTGCAAGGGAAAATGGGATGGAATTTAAAATTTTAAAGTGAAAATGAACTTTGTGGACACACATACACACGTACACATACACACACACACGCTCTCTCTCTCTCTCTCTCTCTCTCTCTCTCTCTCTCTCTCTCTCTCTCTCTGAATTGTTGTAATTGTTGGCACCTTTCAAGGACGATGGCGTAGTGTAAAAATCATCTGCATCTGCGCAAGTAGTAGTGCAGGCCAATCTCTGAGTGACAGTCTTTGGTGCACACAAATTGTGATACTTTCTGGGGCTGTTGTCTGTTTTCCCTCTTTCTGGCTTTCGTTGCTGTCGAGGCTACTCACCTTTCCACCTCACTACTCTTCGTGCCTTGATTGATATTAAGGTGCCAGGCCGCTCGATTTTCTGTATCTATCACGTCTTTGGATCTCTCTCTCTCTTTCTCTCTCTCTTTCTCTCTCTCTCTCTCTCTCTCTATATATATATATATATATATATATATATATATATATATATATATATAATAGGTCAATAAATCAGTTTAAATAATGATCTGAGATTTTCATTGTATAATGTTGTAGTAGTGTCAAATTACTTTAATAAAATCAATGTTTTAAATAAGATTATATTGAAAAATATTGATTTTTATTGTTGAAAAATAAAACTTTATAGGCGTATTCATTTATACGTGTGTGATGTAATAGTAGGATTGGGGTACTTATTATTCACTTAATCCCCAATAAAATCTGATGATAGGGTGCAAAAGCTGGGGCTTCCGAGTAGGCTTGTCTCTCCTGAAGGGACTCAATACTACCTGAGACAGCACCCTCGACAGTCCAGCCATCTTGAATTTTTTCCATTTTACTGAACCAACTACCAAGAGAGTTGACTGAGGTTTATGTACCCTCTTTCCACTTAAAATATCTCACGTACAAGTTTCACTCCTTGTCACCTTCATGACATGGAGTGATGTCATTGTTGTCTGCGATGGACTTCTATACACACGCAAGCAAGGGATTTTTGTTGACTTTTTAAAAATAGAACACCCATAAAGTATTGTTTTTACAAAATGCGATAGTCCATGATGGGACCGAATGTCCTTGGGAACACAAAAGTCATGGCAATCTATTAGCCAATTTCAGTCTGACATTGAAACATCCATTGAGCAGCTTGAATGAATTCAAACCAAGACGCCCCCTGTCGGGTGAGGCTGAAAAATTACACCAACTACGCCTCTGCAGTGATGTAACTCTCCCACTATGTTACTTGTTGGTCGTGGGTGGTGAACCGTGATGCTTAAGGACGGAATACTGGTGGATGAGCAACACTTCATTTTGCCCCGATCGTATTGCTCTTATGGCAACTCCCCAATCCCATAAATGGAAGCGTGTGGTGTAAAGGTTAAAGTCATGGGAAATGGACTCGTCACCCCGAGTTCAAATCCTGGATGTGGTAATTGCATTTCACTTAGCACTAATACCCTTGGGAAAGGTATGAATCCTACTCTAACTCCAGCTATGGATAAATAGTAGGGCAGACTGGGCTCTTTAACCTTGGTCTAGCAGAAGGAAAACTCTGAATTCAAACCTGTTGAACTCCGCTTAAGAAATTGACCCTGTGTCACATCCCGCTCGTATGGAGGGTTTGGTAAATATATATATATGTACTAGAAGGCAGTGGCTAAGAGTCTAAGTGTCTTGTGTATGATGTTAAACTGAATCTAATGGTGATGTTTTAGTCCTGTACCTATGTCTGGGGAGTGTGGAGTACCTGTTTATTGCCATTACTCCCAAGTCCTTTCTGACCCGGAGTGGTAGAAATTGTTAGAGTATTATCTCTGGGTTAACTAACGCAAACATTTAAAATGTGTTTTTAAAAATTGAGTTTGTAGAAGAGAAAATTGAATACCCAATGTTATATAGCCCATTGCGGGTATATAATTGAGAGAGAACTTATGTGATAGAAAGAAACAGAAACAGATACAGAGCGGAGCTGTGACTTACTTGCTTCATTTCTTTTCTACTGCTTCGGCCATGATCATCGTCCTGTCGTATATATATTTACCAACCCCTCCGCGCGAGCAGGATGTGACACAAGGTCAATTTCTTAAGCGGAGTTTAACAGGTTTGAATTCAGAGTTTTCCTTCTCCTAGACTGGTTACCTAGCCATGGTTAAAGAGCCCAGTCTGCCCTGCTATTAACCCATAGCTGGAGGGAGAATAGCCGGATTCATACCTTTCCCAAGGGTATTAGCGCCTTGTGAAATGCAAACAGCTTCGTTGAGGAATTGAAGTCGGGTCGACATGTCCATTCCCTAAGACTCTAACCATTAGACCACACGCCTCCATAATCCTGTTGTATAGTCTTCTAACTTCTTCTAAGTTCTTGTCTGGCTGTTTCATCTTTAACTAAGGGTTTCTTTATAAGTCATCCAAACAATTAACTAAACTTTGATTTCTTGTTCAAGATTTTATATCTATTTTGCCCATCTTCTTTCACGCAGAGAGTCAACCTCAGCAGACCACGTCTAATCTGCTTCAATTTCTGGTTGAAACTGACTTCGTAACTAACTAAAACACGTGACGTGTGAGATTCCCGACTTTGGGGTCACGGTTAGCAACGGTCTGGTATTTTCCCACTTAGGCCCCTTGAATTCTCGTTACAGGGTATTGTCAAAACCCCACGCCACCACACAATTATGTAACACCAACAAGAGGAAATAGAAAAAAAGATGTCTTCGTCATAAGATAACCCACAAAGTTTGAGATGCTGTAAAATCCAACCAACCAACCAACAAAACGTTCACTTTTCTGTTTCCGTTTCTTTTGAAGGGATAATCCTCTCTAAGTTGTAATGTCCATACTTCAAAATCTTCAGTTAAAATACACAAATACGCACATACACATACACATTTTGCTAAAACTCTCGTCTCTACTCAGCCCCATTATTCTAATTTTGTCCCACAGTTTTATTCTACGCATGAGAATATGCGACTGAGCGTAAATGTAAGTAGTTTGTATAGAGATAGAATTTTTTAAAAATCCGGCAATAATGTCTATATTTCCCCTGGCAAAAATATCGACTCACCATTGTTAGAAAACGTTTCTACCGTTATTTTTAATCCACGGCAAATAAACTAAACACAAGTCTGAGACAAATCCGTTTTAATCTAATAGCCAACCTTTCTGGCTTCATGGAACATACCTCAAGGCATATATATAAGGAAGATATATGAGAGGTATATATATATGTAAAAATAAAGTTGGCGTTGTAGCCTTTGACGGTATCAACCGGACATCTAGCGCCAGACCAGGGAGATTTTTTATTCGAGGAGGAGCGCCACGCCTACCGTCAGCTGCTCAGAGTGGATTACCCAGTCTCACTAATCATGCGCTGAGATGGCGGAGAGTCGGTGTCGGAGCCGAAGCCACAATGTTCCGGGTTCGATACTGGTACCTCGCCAACTCAGCACAAGAGTAGCACAGCTTAGGTCTGTGCGATAATGTGGGGAGAGTGTCGAGCTCTAACAATCTCTCTGGTCTAGCGTTAGAGAAAAGGGTATAGACACCCTCACTATAAGGCTGATAATATATATATACATTTATATATATATATTCAACATAAAACACACACACACACACACACACACACACACATATATATATATATATATATATATATATATACATATATATATGTTGAAAAGATAAATAAAGGAAAGAAAATGTTGAATGGCTAAAATTGGTTTAATATATATATACATATATATATTCATTTATTGATATATATTAAACCATATATATATATTAAACCATTTTTATCCATTCGATATATATATATATATATATATATATATATATATATATATATATATATATTATAAGTAAAGCAAATTAAAGTTGGCCAAGCTATTTATCCATAGCCCGAGGGAGAATAGTCGAATTCACACGTCTCCAAATTTAAAAAAGTCTCATCCCGGATTTGAACTGTTCTCGCCGTGTCCATTTTTTAACATCATACGCCTCCACATATGTATGCACTTGAATATACAAAGATACACACACACACAAATACATACACACACACACACACACACACATATATATATATATATATATATATATATATATATATATATATATACTTCTTTTTATGTTCAAATACATAACATTACAAGAAATGTGCATTTCAACGTGACCACACACCCATATATAATAGTGTATATTTACCTTCAGGCATAAACATAGATAATTTTATCATAAAAGAGAAACTGGGATTAATACGTAAAATATATATCCATAAACTTATCTAATTCTAACTATTTGATTTTTATGTATTGATCTCTTTGCCTCAATCACTTCCATTGATACTCGTGTCTTTTTTTTTTGTATTCTTTCAATATACATAAATATATACACACACACACACACATATATATATATATATACATTCTACTTATTGACAACTGTTTTTTGTTCGTTCTCTCTTACTCCCCATTTCATATTCTTTTATCTGTGGAATTATTATAGCAATGAAATCACAAACTCATTTGAAGTCACCTCTCCGATGATATATTACTGATTTGTATGTTTTCAATTTATTGCCATGTTGATCTCTATTGCTTCGTACTCATTCGAATGTTTCGTGGGTGAATGCTTGGTATGGTAGTGGGGGGCGACGATATTATGAAAATCATGAAAAATGATTTTCCTTGAGAATGCTCAAACGTTTTTAAAGCCATTCCATCTGCTGAAACTCAGTCATGGTTGATGATGCCCTGTCACAAAAGAGGAAAATATTGCACCGAGATATTTATTAATGTTCCCCCGATCAAACATTAACAGTCGAACATAGAATATTTCTCGCTAAACAGAATGCTAAGTACATATTCGGACGGAAAACGCATTTTAAAAACAAAGCGGGTGATATATTTGCGAAATGTTTTCAAAAGTCAACTGTACTCGAAAAACGGTAGAATACTGGATACTTGTAATCAAAGTCTTCAATAAGTATACACAGTTTCCATTAGCCCATTCCTAGTTATCTTGAAAGACATCATATAGATGCTGCATAAATGTGGAAAGTAATGTTTTACTAAGTTTTAGTAGAGCGCAATTCTACTTTCACTTTCATTTTTGGTTTAATGTACTAAAAATTCCGGTAAAGCAAGACATTCTTTGATTGATTGATTTTACCGACATGACAACTGGTCAATGGTTTATGCCAATATGTTAGGGAATCGTGTTTAATGCATATTCATATCTATATGTTTGTTCTTTATATTCATAATATGCTTCTCTGCATGGATTGGAATATATATATATATATATATATATATATATATATATATATCAGTCGGTAGTGCGTTCGGCTAGAAACCACAAGGTTCCTTGTTCAATACCGGTCCTCGCTAACTCAGCGTATGAGTAGCACAGGGATCTGTGCGGTAAAGTAAGGAGCTGATGGTAGGTGTGTCGCTCCACCTCATATGCTAAAAAAACAATCTCCTTGGTCTAGCGATATTGAGAAGGGGATAGACTCCCTCGCTGACTGGCTGATACTGACTTTAGTCCGCCCCTTCGACTTACTTACTTTTATATATATATATATATATATATATATATATATATATATTATGGACTCTCTCGTCGATTTGTTTATAGTGGTGAAGGCTTGTGTTGGACAATTCCGCACTTTTTGGCACAGTCGATAGGAAAGAATTGGTGCACAAGGAATGCCACAACCTCAATCAACGGCTGACCTCAGGAATTTTGAATTCAGAGTTTTCCCTCTCCTAGACTGGTTACCTACCCAAGGTTAAAGAGTCCAGTCTGTCCTACTATTTTACCCATAGCTGGAGGGAGAATATATGTATTCATACCTTTCCCAAGGGTATTAGTGCTATGTGAAAAGCAAAACACACACACACACACACACACACACACACACACATATATATATATATATATATATATATATATATATATATTATATCCAATCCCTCCACACGTGTAGGATGTGATACAACGTTGATTTCTTAAGTTGAGTTTAACATGTTTGAATACAGTTTTCCTTCTCCTAGACTTGTTACCTAGCCAAGGTTAGAGAGCACAGTCTTCCCTACTATTTACCCATAGCTGGAGGGAGAATAACCGGATTCATACTTTTCCCAAGGGTATTAGCGCAATGTGAAATGCAAACAGTCTCGTCCGGGATTTGAACTCCTCTCGTGGTGTCCATTTCCTACGACGGTAACCATTACACCACCACACGATAAATGGCTGAAAAATATACCATTAATTTAAAGGATTTCATCAAGTTTGTTTAAGATATATTTTATGAGTCCAGAATGTTTTAGCTGTTAAATAAAACAAATGTCTTGCGTCTTATCTGCTCTTAGTTTATTCACTGCTAAATGAAATCTCAATGCAAAAATCAGCTGAGTTTGCTTATTCAATTCTTATTGCCATGAGTAGTTGTGTTGGATAGTCTATTTATTATTGTTACGGACTAGGAACCGGGTTCAATACCGGCCCTCGCCAACTAATGTGAGGAGCTGATGGTAGGTGTGGCGCTCCGCCTCAGATGCCGAAAACAATCTCCTTCGTCTAGCGCTAGTGAAAATGGGATATACTCCCTCGCTGTCTGGCTGATACTGACTTTAGGCCATCCCGATGACTTTATTTATCTTTCTTTTTATCTTTGTTATCTTCTATCTTCTGTGGCCGCTTCTTGTTTTTCATCAATGACAAAAAGAAGACTCAGTCTATATTCGACGTCTTTTATTTTATCCAAGAACCATAAATTTTACTTGTGGAGAAATAGCCATTTCGCATGTCCGCTGCAATACCCTGGACTAATCTGACTGACGAACTAAACCCTGAATCTTTTAACACGGTTTGGGTAGTCATATGATTGAACCAACCGAGGAACAAACTGCTAATAGGTCAGACAGAGGCGAAAGACTATCTATCATACTTGTTTTAACGTCTTTATGAGTTCTTACGTTTACCCGTTATTTTAAAATTCAACACTTACTTCACAAAAGGAACAGACCAGCTATTCATTATGTAACTGTAGTTTAAAAACCTTTTTGGTTGGTTGGTTGGTTGGTTGGTTGGTTATTTGACTGATTGGATTTTAGGGCATGTCAACCCTTGGGTTATTTTATGCTTAAGACGTTTTTATCTTATTTATTCTTGTTGAGTATTCAATATTTTAAACACATTTTTAGAAGTCAGTTTTGACTTATTTAACTTTTAGATGACACCATTACAATTACTATCATTCCGGATTAGAATACATCTAGGAGTAATAGCAATGAAGGGGTACACCAAACTCACCTGAGCTCCCGAACTGGAACCTCACCACTAGATGCAATTTAACGTCATATCCAGCACACTAAGTCCCCCAGCTACCGCCTTCTAGCACATATATTGTAAAAAGGGTTAGGGTTTGCGATAAGGGTAATAGGGTCAAGGACGGGCTAAACGGTCACCACCCTTAGCCAACAGGTAGCCCCGTTGGGTTGGTCTTACTCACCTGAAGACTGCAATCGGCGTACTCTACATCCCTACCGAGAGGGCTGTTTACAATACGTATAGACCACCTATTCCTTATGTAACAGAATGCTCTTGCATCTTATCTGCTATTAGACTATTTACTGCTAAATAAAATATCTGTATGAACATTCTCGGAGATTGCTAGTTTCATGCTTATTGCCAAGTGTAGTAGTTTTAAAACAGCTGGTTTCGGCTGAATTAATGTCGATAATTGCTAGGGTAAATGTGATCGAATCTAAAGACAAAAACACTATTCAATATAGTGAACAAACAAGAAAACTATGAACATATGGAGTATACTTGTTACAAACTTTATTTAGCTTCTCTTGGCGCACGGGTTAGCTCAGTTGTTAGAGCATACGGCTAGAAACCACAAGGTTCCCAGTTCGATACCGGCCCTCGCCACCTCAGCATATGAGTAGCACAGGGATCTGTACGGTAAAGTGAGGAGCTGATGGTAGGTGTGGCGCTCCACTTCTAGAGGCAAACATAATCTCCTTTGTCTAGCGCTAGTGAAAAGGGGATAGACTCCCTCGCTGATTGGCTGATACCGACTTTAGGCCACCCCGACGACTTTACTTTTACTTTACCTACTTATTGCAAGCCGATATGATGCTAAGCCTGTTGATTCATCGACATAGCTACATATATTCAAATAACAGTTATTATCTACCAAAAATGGAATTGACGAACCGGGTTCAAATCCTGGAAGAGGTTGATTGCGTTTTACTTAGCGCTAATGATCATGAGAAATGATCAATGCATCTACTTTCCTCTACTTAATGCGTATTATTTAAGCCAAACTGGGTTCTTTCAGCAACCATTTCAAAAGAAAGCACGGGTTTTCGCTAGATCCCTGAAGTTAGGCAGCGATGAACCTATTCAATAGTTAGTTGGGTGACCATTAAGCAACAGCAGGTGCTGTAAGCAACCTGAGAACTTTGTTTATCAAAATGACTTGAATCAATATAAAGGGCCGGGTTAGCTCAGTCGGTAGAGCGTTGGGCTAGAAACCACAAGGTTCCTACTTCGATACCGGTCCTCGCCAGCGTATGAGTAGCACAGGTAAATGTGCGGTAAAATAAGGAGCTGATGGTAGGTGTGCGCTCCACCTCCGACGCCAAAACAATCTCCTTGGTCTAGCACTATTGAAAAGGGATATACTCCCTCGCTGACTGGCTGGTACCGACTTTAGGCCGCCTGACGACTTTACTTTACTTACTCTTCACTGAGGGACTTGATTCTTGTAGGGTCTCCTGGTTAAACCGACCTTTTCACCCCCCCACATGTGTGTGTATGATGTGGAGAAGATGTAGGATTTTCCAAACTGGTATTGTAGATCAATTACTACTGAGCAGGGAATTCGTTATTATTGTTGTTTTCTGCCAAATCTAAGCTATGCTTAGTCTTAAAGGGAACCTAGCATTGTGCAAATCATGACAAGTGAGTTCGATTCTTGCTGGGTACTCCATACTTCTCACTATGTACCAAACTTGTGATATAATGCATCTTTGAATACAAAACCTGTTAACGGAGTTTGACCCCCGGGGTCATCCACCCACGGTAGTGACTAACAGTTAGTTTAGATCTTTGCTACAAGACCACAAGAATGGAGTACCCAATAAAGATTTAACAGTGCTATTGTAGTATGCACCCTACAACTGTGTGGCAAATGAGAATTGATGTGAGTATTGACATGCCGACCCCCCAAAAAAAAACAAAAAACAAAAAACGACCAACAAACTCCCACACAATATTCTATACGAAATTGACCACCACTTTAAATGTTACGCGCATATGATGCTCAAGGCCATCACAAAACCCATCACACAGCGAACCAATCATAAACAGCTTTGAGCTGGTCTTTTTATACAACAGAATTCATTTGCAGATATATTTTATATTCAGTATTAGCAATGAATCTCAGTAGGAGAGTTTATTTCTCAATAAATCCTCAGAAATATATATCTGTCCCATGTCATCAGGCATTTCCTCCTTCCCACTGTAGGACTACCGCCTCAAGGATTCTTTTGATATATGGCGAATATTAACCTAATTCTTTCACCCCATATATATCTATATATATATATATATATATATATATATATATATATGTGTGTGTGTGTGTGTGTGTGTGTGTGTGTCAGTGTAACGTCGAAATTAAGTCAACGGCGCTTGATTACAGCAGTAACCAAGCGGTACCCTAAATTATATATACAAACTCTATCAAACGATATTGAGATACATGTTCCCTCAACGATAATGAGCACTATTTACTTATAAAGATAGCACAGTATATCCTCAATATATATCAATCTCTGTATGTTCATTTCAGCCTATTAGGCCTCATCTGCAGAGCTATAGACAAGAAAACCGCTTTGCTGACAGGTAGAGACTCTAACCATTACACCAGCAAGCACTTCCCAGATTTTTCGTTTTGTTTAGAAGTAGGTTATATTCTACTTTATGGTGACTTTTACTACACGACAATATGGGAAGTAAACAAACAGACGATGTGTTTTGATATGGCCTAATAAACTGAAATGTACATACAGAGATTGATTTTTCTCGATTTGTTTAGCCTTACATTTGAATAGATATTCCGCCTAATTCGTTAATTATTAATTAATTAATTTTCAAAAATTAGGTACGACTTCAATTCAGCACATATTCTCCCAAAAATTGTCGGCTAAAAAAGCCATATCAAAACACATCGTCTGTTTAATTTTCATATATATATATATATATATATATATATATATATATATATATATATATGTTGCCCTAGTTATATCTATCGTTAGCTTAGTGACAAAGACAAACAATGATTTTTGTTAAATATTAATAATAATGATAATGATAGTTTACACGGATATACAATATCTTGATAATGGTTCGGATAAGAACCGAACGTACTTGGTCAACCAATTATAACTTTTTCAAACAAATTATTACCAAATTTAAAGATGATAACATCAAAAGAATTGTTAAAAAACTTGAAAGAGAAAAGAAAAAGACTTGAAAACAATAAAGATTCTGTTGTGTTATCCAAATCTTTTCATATATATATATATATATATATATATATATATATATATATATATATATATATATATATATATATATTTGGAGGTATGTGCTTAATTGAAGTCGTACCTAATTTTGAAAATTAATTAGTTAATAATTAATGAATTTTAGGCGGCATATATGTTCAAATGTAACGCTAAACGAACCGAGAAAATACATTTGAACATACATGACCGCGTAAAATTCATTAATTATTTAACAAATTCATTTTCAAAATTAGTTACGACTTCAATTAAGCACATATCCTCCCAAAATTGTCGGCTTGAAGCCATATAAAAATAAACACATTTGTTTGTTTACTTAAACTCATATATATATATATATATATAATATATATATATATATATATATATAGTTTTAGTGAGGATCATTCAATGTGTAGTTTAACCGTTGGGATACAGGTAAACCGTTGTGAGAGCTCGATGTGCCTAGTGCCAGTAAGTGAACGGGCAGATTCATTATTATATATATATATATATATATATATATATATATATATATATATATAATATATATTATATAACTTTTAAAAATGCACCGGTCATTAGAGCCGTTAAGTTTCTCTATCTTCTTTCGTCTTTTTTAAAGAATTAAAAAATTCGTTTATTAGTTGATCTTATAATAAAGAATGATATTGTAAATTATATATATATATATATATATTATATATATATATATATATATATATATATATATATATATATTGGGGATTTAAACAAGTGCAATAACCGCATAAGAATAATTGTTTTGCATCTCTTAAATTGTTCGAAGGTAAATAAAAATTACCTGAACGGGAAAAACAGATTTTCAAAATAATAGATATTTTATTGGAATTTTTTAAAGTCTTTATACAAGTGCAGTAACGAGAGTGTTTGTCATATTTACGATATCAGTGCACGGGTCTCGACGGGCAACCGCTTACGAACTGAAAACATCTGTGTGACTCTTCAAATAAATTAGTCCTTCACGAAGATGCCTCAGTTTATAATCTGCTCTGAATGGATCTGGATAGAGTGATAAGTTTCAAGTGATTTTAAAATGAGAAATACAAACTGTTTTAAAGAACGATAGAAAGAAAATGGAATATGAAATAAGTAAACGTAGATAACGATTAGAACATAAACGGTTTGAAAAATGATGAAAAGATTGTGAAATGGTGAAAAGATTAGAAAATATGAAAATAAAGATGTAAGAATTGTATAGAAAAAAGATTGTCTATTTTAATAACGTTTCAGAGTATCTTACAAGAGGGACAGCCCAGCTTTTATTATCTTAATCAGATTTCTGCTACAGAGATAGCTTTCTATAATTATTATTATTATTATTATTATTATTATTATATTATTATTATTATTATTATTATTATTATTATTATTATTATTGTTTTCTTCTTTTGAGTTTTCACATCAGCGTTAGCTGATGGACTTTCACTGGAGTCTGAGTGACAGCAAGTCTCCTCAGGTCTCCAGGATTCTTCTGAGTATTCTAGCAGATTGCAGCAGTGCAGTAGTCTGGATGGTCTCAATTCTTCCTCTGATTTCTAGATCCCCCAGTCTTTTTTCCAAGTTTATTGGTACCGTTCCAAGTGCACTAACTACACTTGGTATCACTTTCACTCTCATATTCCATAGCTTTTTCAATTCTCTGGCAAGGTCAAAGTATTTATCCATCTTTTCGTTTTCCTTTAGCTTCACCCTGTGATCTGATGGAACTGCAGCATCCACAAGTTGAAAAGTTCTTTCCTTTTTATTAATCAACACTAGGTCTGGTCTTCTTGCTGGGATAAGTTGATCCGTTTTTATCTCAAAGTCCCAGAAAATTTAATTCTCAAGAACAGATTCTGCTTTATGCCGATACCATTTTGTTGTATGGTCAAAATTACATTTTTTGCATAATTCCCAGTAGATCACATTCCCAACCCAGTCATGCCTAGTTTTGTACTCCCGTTGTGCTAGTTTGCTACATTAGCATAGTATATAGTTTACAGTCTCATCTCTGCCACCGCATAGTCTACATTTACTATTTTGTTGGGTCTCATCAATTTTTGCTTTGATACAGTTTGTCCTCATGGCATTATTCTGTGCAGCAATTATTAGTGATTCAGTTTCTCCTTTGAGGTTTTCGTTTTTCTTAACAATGTGTAGATTTTTCATGGTCAAACTCTCCGATTTTTCGTTTGAAGTGTCCATATATTATTATTATTATTATTATTATTATTATTATTATCATTATTATTATTATTCAATGTCAAAGAAGCCAGTCTGTCTTACGATACATCCATAGCTAAAAAGAAAATAGATTGATTCACATATTTACCTAAAGGTATATATATATGTAAAAGGCCAAAAGATTAGTTAACATTTTGAACTCGGATAGGCTAGGCTACTTCGTACGAAGATAACCGTTACTCAACCGTCGCCTCCATAAGGTTTTAAACGCGCCAAAACAAGGGATACTGAAAAATACCTAACCACTCATTCAAACCCGGAAGTTTACCGTATTCTTCTTCCTCTATTGATAATATAAACGTCTATGTGGGTGCGCCAGTGAATCTTTGTTCTTTACACAATATTTTCACTCGTAATTGAATCTTTTGTGCAATCTTTACCGTTCTACTCTTACCAATTTATCATCAACTTGTTTACAACTCTTCTGTGCCAGTTTAGAAATATTCAGTTTGATATAGAAAAAATAGCGTCAGTTTTATTATACCACTCTTTATACAATTGGTCATCGTTGTAAGGACGTCATTGGCGTAGCTTTGATTGAATCCAGCGTTTTTTTTTTTTTATTTCATACATTGATTTTAGTCAGACACCATCAATGAAACTTTTATTACTTTTTCAATGTATTAACCTCGGTTCAGCCTATGTTCGTTCCCCTACGAACATTTTTCTTTCTTTATTTCTTTGAACAATGACAATAAAAAGCAAAAAAGATAATAACACTAGTAACTACTCCCATGAACAATAATATAGGGATTGGCATTCTCCGCCTCGTATTAGGGTGTATGTGTTTAACAAAGACCTCAGCAGAGGTTATCGTAACGATTATCGTTGTATGAAATGGAATTGGTGACCCGATTTCAAATTCTCAACGAAGCTGTTTTCATTTTACATCGGGCTAAGCACCTGATAAACGCATGAATCCGTCTCTTCCCTCCCTATCACCAATCATTGGTTAAAATTAAAGCATACTGGGTTCTTTAACCTTGATTACGTAAACAATCGAGGAGAAGAAAATAGCTCTATTCCGCTGAAAAAGGACCTTGGGCCACATCCTGCCTGTATAGGAAGGGCGACGGTTAAAAACATACATAGCGGATCTTTCAAAAGTTTTTAGTTCTTCTCAGGCAACGGAAGAAATGGACAAACCCGCTTTAACAGTTTGCTTCCAACGTTTATTGTTTTTATAATTCAAGCCGGTCCTCTCAGTGGGTTTACAAACCGTCTTTCATAAGTATTAGAAAAGTAACTGCATATTGACTGTGAGTGTAGAATACACCGACTGCATCTGTATAGGATTAATACACCCCAATCGCGACCCTTAAGGGCGGGATCTTGGTGCTGAGCAGTCCATAACATGCAACATTCACATTTGGCCTTTCCTTAGGCTAGAAAGGTGGTCGGAGAGGTCCGATCCCGACTGGTCACATCACGCCCTAGCAACTATATGATTGTTCCCACCATATTGCCCTCATGGAACCACAACTCTTTTTATCATGTGCTGGTATTAGTGTTCTGGGTATATCGCTAAACTGCATCTAGTGGTGAGGTTCCAATTCTGGAAGCGCTCCCAGGTACACCTGACCCGGAGTGTTAGTACCTCTTATGGTCCAGTCTATGAGTAAAATAGATAAAAAATGAATTTAAAAATGCGTATTAAATAATGGAATAGACTTGGTTTGAATAATCGCATAGGCAAGAACCTCTCATTAACCAAGCGCCGATGACACCATGTCTGCGCCACCCTGACTTAGATATAAGCTTTCTATCTACGATATTGAGCCCTGTTCATTTATAGATATAGTAACCATATTATCTATCTATCTACCTATATATCTCTCTATATATATATATATATAAAGTAATATAATCCAGGTAGGAATGATTCTATTTGGGATCATCAAAATCTCAGTGTACATTCACACTGTATGTTCATGCAGGTGCAAACATTTACTTATACAAGGGTTTTTATAAAAATCTCGTATAAATCCCAAGAGAGCTCAATAGTATGTAAACATTAATAATATCTGATAAGACTAGACTCATATTGAATCTCTGGTCGAAATAAAGTTATTATAGCCAAAGGACGATTTGAGGTTTTCTTTCTTTGAAAGTTATATATATATATATATATATATATATATATATATATATATGTATATATGTTGAAAAAATGAATAAAGGAAAGAAAGTATAGAATGGATAATATAGGATATTTTAATCAATATTCTCCATTCTAGACTTTCTTTCCTTTATTCAGTTTTTCAACATACCGTCGGATTCACTTTCAGTTTCATTTTACACACACACACACACACACACACAACACATATATATATATATATACAATATATACATATATATATATATATATATATATATATATAGAGAGAGAGAGAGAGAGAGAGAGAGAGAGAGAGAGAGAGAGAGAGAGAGGTAGTTGTTGTGTCTAGCCACATTGAGTGTCTGACGTGTAGCCACATTGACATGTCTGTAATGACCTATATATATATATATATATATATATATATATATATATATATATATATATCCTGCTCAGTCTAGCCGCACTACGGAGACATGATATGTTGAATCAGGAATGACTATATATATATATATATATATATATATATCCACATGAATATAAAAATGTATCTATACGTACACATTTATCATCGGATCACACACGCGTACGCACCCTAACAACAATGCCGCTTAGTACAATGAACTATTCCGAAAAGAAAGTTGAAAAATCAAACTAATAAAGAAGATAATTCTTTGAAAGATAAACATGACATAGTTATGCTGTTTAGGTCCGTGGCCAACAAAAAAAGATACAAAAAAAGAACTAAAAGAAAACAATGACAAAATAAACAAACGATATCTTGATTTCCCTAGAGAGAATTCAAGGGCAAAATAACGCCAAGTAACAAGATTTCAGTTCAGTTTGAAGGTTCTTAGAGATAGCGTTGGGTAAGAAGTTAGAAGTCCGTTATGGCATCGTTATTTCAAAGCAGGCGTAGAACAGACCGAACAGAAAAGCATGAAAAGTAAACAATAACCGCGTTTTATGATCCTATATATAGGGAGTTTACTAATCATCCGTATATATATATATATATATATATATATATATATATATATATAATCCAAAAATCCGGAGAATAAATCTTCATTACGACATAGGTTTTTTTTTTAAAACGTGTAGCAGTTTGCAGAGCTCAATGTGTACTCTTATTGTTACAGAGCAAATTTATAAGTAAAAATATAATAAAAGACTTAGAATTTTTGCTTATAGTCTATTTCAGGAAGCTTAGACAAGGTGTCTAACTCTCCCAAATCATCAGATGCGAATGATGAATTCTTTATTACTTTTAAGGCATTTGAAAACAGATTTTTTATTTTTTATTGTCCGATTAAGATTATATTTACCATTTATTTATTTATATATATGAAGAGAAAAATGGAAATGAATCCGACGATATGTAATATAGTGAAAATTTAAAGAAAAAAAAAGTTCAAATAAAATGAAATTTAACCAACGCTGCAGTGTTTCAATCTGTTTAGTGGGTCTTCTTAAGGAAAAGTAAAAAATATATATATATATATATATATGGTTGAGCACTGTGTGATGGAGGGGACATTAATTGAAATTTCACCGTTTGGCGTAAGCCGTTACTCGCCTGTTATTGTTTACAGATTTGAGTTCTCTGGTGATTGCAAAAACATACCTCCGTAAGTATGTATCAATTAATTGTTCACCTCAGACTGACAGCCCTTATTGGTCACAAGGGTAAGGAACTTGGCTCACGAAAATTCTGTCGGGTTTCGATCTCGGCTAGAGGTAGCTGTTAAAAAGTCGAGCCCCACTGATGAGAAGTAAACTTCGAAACACGTGTCTGTGGATGACTTATATACATAAATCATCACACACACACACACACACATATATATATATATATATATATATATATATATATATATATATATATTATATAAAATTCTGTTACATGTAATACTGAGTTTTATGATATGCTTGAATCATTATGTTTATATTGGTTTAATGGTTCGTTTTGTAAGCTATCACAAATGCAAGTGTAAAGATAAATGAAGCACCAATGACGTTGTTCATTTACCTTTGATTTATTCTTAATGTTTCGGTATAAATATCCATTGGTCAGAGGATTTGTGAGAGTTGTGTTCTGGAGCTGTTACGTTGTTGCTAGTATTTTTCCATTCTGTTGTATGCCTGGTGATACCTTCCTCGCAAATTCTCTGCGTGCGTGTAAGTGTAAGTCTCTCTCTCTCTCTCTCTCTCTATATATATATATATATAATATATATATATATATATAATTGGTTGTCTGATGAAGCTGGACTCATTTATTGAGCTCCGGTCGAATTGAATTTATAACAGACAATGACGCTTTAAGTTTTTGTTTCTCATTGAAAGTGTAAATATTACTCTGTATATAATTAATTATTAATTACCTTGTATATATATATATATATATATATATATATATATATATATATATTATATATATATATAAAGAATGCACAATATCACTGATATAGCCTATATATCCGAGTTATATAAGCGTAGACATAGAATCAATTGAGCTTGGTAACTGGCAATTTCTCACCTATCATCGGACCAATGATCGCATACACGAGAAACTAACAATTACCAATCACCATTGACTCTATGCCTACGCTATCTTAACACACACACACGCACAGGAGAGAGAGAGAGAGAGAGAGAGAGAGAGAGAGAGAGAGAGAGAGAGAGAGAGAGAGAGAGAGAGAGAGAGAGAGAGAGAGAGACACACACACACACACACACACACACACACACACACGATCAGGATGTACCACAATGCCACTTTCTGGGTAAAAACACCAGGCTTAGCTTTCAGAAATTCTGATGAAGAGACCTTTATCCTGAAATATGAAGAATAAAACAAAGGTAGACAAACAACATCATAGTTCCCTTATTTTTCCTAACACTTCCAATTGTAATAGCTTTCAAAACCAACCACCAAACATATATATATATATATATATATATATATATATATATATATATATATATATACACTTTGATACTAGTCGTATATTCCCGGTTTTCCCTGGGTTATATAGTATCTAGTTAAAATTATATTTACCCTTTTTTATACTATCATATTTCTCACCATTGGATAGCACTTCATTTTTTTCATACAAAACATCAAAGACTTATTCATGATATTGTTCTCAAATCTAAAATGTTATCTTATTTTCAAATTCTTTGTAGTAAGATGAAAGGACGTGCTTCCCTTGAATATTCTATAATGACACGACACTTATTTTTCAGGGTGAATATAAATAACACCACTGGATTCTACGGTTGAAAAGTTTTGTTTTTGATCTTCGTAGCAGAATTAATTCTGCCGCGAAGATCAAAAACAAAACTTTTTTCAGTTGCATCCCGGAAAGAGAGACAGTCAGTGACACAAGGAACATAGTATATATATATATATATTATATATATATATATATATGTGTGTGTGTGTGTATGTGTGTGTGTGTGTGTGTCTGAGTTGTGTGTGTATATATATCACTTTATATGCCTATATATATAACTATAAAAAAGAATACTTAACAAACATTCATTTGACTATTATGAGTTATTATACATTGAACTCCCCTATGGATTTATAAGAATCCTAATATGAAACTATAAGTTTGCACCTACATGAGCATACAGTGTTGATGTATAGTGACATTTTGATGATCCCAAATAGAATCATCCCTAACTTAACAAACAATTGGATTATTATTAATATATTATATATATATATATATATATATATATATATATATTAATAAGTCATCCACAGACACGCCTCTTCAGTGTAGCTAGACACAACTATCCTTGGCTAGGGTCGAACTCAAACTGACCGCATGGTAGTCAGATATCTTATCCCCTCGTCCACTGACAGCTGATGCGGAGATTGGTGTTTTTAAACTATATTAAGTACATAGGAATGTTTGTGCATTTTACAGTCACTGAGAGATCAAATTTCCGGGGAAATGATCATTGCTTATTTGCTTAGTAGTGAGAGTTAATTTAAATTACCAATTAGAGAGCTCATTACCAAATTTATGGAGCATATATATATATGTGTGTGTGTGTGAGTGTGTGTACACACACACACACACACACACACACACACACAACACACACACTCATATATATATATATGTATATTACTAATTTTAAAAGACGATTGTTTATTATCAATTAAAAGAAAAATAAACAAGAAAACAAGGAGGAGCAAGTAAAAAAATAGACAAAAAGTGATCTAGCTGACTAGTTTCGCTCCTCGCTAAACCGAGCTAAATATCGAGGAGAATAAAGTTAACTAAGAACGATTGACACCATGTAAATGGGACGGGTAAGAAGAAAACCGTTAAAAGAAGGGAGTAATTCCTTTATTTTGTCCCTAATAGGGGAGCAAAACTACAGGGTTATAATGCTCTTACCCAGTAAGCTCTCTTTTTGATTGCAAAAGGCTGGATTACTGGTTAGAATATATAAGGGGTTTATAAAAATGTTCAAATGGTAAAATGAGTTCGACTTGCTCCCAACAGAGAACCAAACAAAACTGAATATGTGAATTGGCACAACTACGACTATTTATCAGGTGTTCAAATATTGAACACCCATGTATTCCTCAGCAATTCGTTTTGACCGATATTTCCATTTCTAATTTAAATCGAGCACACACACACACACACACACAACATATATATATATATATATATATATATATATATGTGGTGTGTGGTGTGTGTGTGTGTGTGTGTGTGTGTAAAAATAGAATTGGAATTGAATCCGACAATATGAGGAAGAATAAATAAAGAAAAGAAAGTACAGAATGGATAATAAAAGATGGATTTAATCAATATCACTTACACATGTGTTTCGGTCAGTTTATCTTTGTGTACAGGATTCAAACTATTATTATCATTAAATAAACAAATGAAATGAAATAATAATAATAGAAAAAATTTTAAATATTCCGTACACTGAGAAAATTCGACCTTCATCAGAGTGAAATTTTATTTGAATGAAAAAAAAAATATATAACTCTGTCTCTCCTTATTTTCACTTTTTTCGATTGAAACTGATTAGCATGATCGCCCCCTCTCTATAGCTTTCTCCTACCCTCTTTCTTTATTTCTTATTATATTTATTCTTATTATATTTTTTCTGTGTAGCATGGCCTTGTTTCCATATGATAAAAACGGAATCGTCCATTATCTAGCTGAGATGACGACACTAATAAGAAATAAGAATTCTGCGGATAAGCAACACCAGATACTTAGAGTTTACATTGAACGATTTGGACGGTCTGATTTTTAACCAGATGGTGTTGAAAGATGATAACGGCCATAAGATTAAAGAACAAGTATTGATATATAGATGATATATTTTGTTATTGATAATCTTCCTCGCTCTCTCACAGCCGCTCATTTAAACAATTACAGTTATGATATATTTTGTTGTTTATTAATCTATGTGCTCACATATTTACCAGCATGGCAAAGTCCAGACGACTCAAAACACGTCTTTCTTTTGCACATACAGAGACACCTCACTACCGCACGCATACCCAAGCCCACACATCTTTGAAGATATCCGTTGCTTATGGCTTATACACCCACGTCTTTAGAGCCATTTCCAAGTCAGTGTCTTGCAAATCGGCACAAAGACTTAAAAGAAATATCAAGACAAGGTCAGTAAGCCGCAGCAGAATACCGTAAACACTATTCAATAGCACCAGTCTCTCAGCAGGCCAACAGAAATAAAAATGGCGCGCATTCATAGCATCAAGATGGCATCTCACAAGATTGGTTTAAATCAACATTTTCCCCGGACACTATCTTGGGGAATATTACTGTGTGATCATTAGCGAAGACGGCCATAAAGAAAAGGCTGTGATCAAATATCGTATACTCGGGAGTTGGGCGCTTGGGAGACTAATTTCGAGACGAGTTAGTCGACGCTGTTATCAGGATGCTCCGGAACGCACAAAGGACTCACCGGACACCACTGTAGCCATATACATGAGTTACGTTACGTCAGTTATTCCCATTCCTTTTGTCAGTTTCACACGGGAGGTCCCCCATTTATTTATTATCGATGAATGATGAAGAGGAAGATGAGAGTGTGTCATTGAATAGGAGAATAGAGATTATTTCAGTGCCCTTAATTACTTCACACCGGGAGATTTGGGTTGCAGAGAGTATAACTCATAACTAAATTGAAAAATAAATATTATTCGAGCAATCAAGCTTACATGATTATTAAATATGATGGTTATTTAAGAGTAGCCGTTTTCTCTGATTAAAAAAGATGAGTGATGTGTTTAAGGGGGAACTATAAAGCCAGGGGACTAAGAAGATACCTTGAAGAAAGGAGAAGCATTATAAAAATGGGACAGTGAGTTAAAAAAAAAGTAGGACAGAATATTTATTAAAAAGTGCGATAAAAATCTAATTGAAAAAGTGTTTAGAGAGGATTTAGCATCGACATTATAAACAAAATATTAAATAAAAAATGAAACAAAATAAATAAAATATTAAATAAAAAATGAAACAAAATAAACAAAATATTAAATAGAAAATGAAATAAACTAAGACTAATTTCAAAGAAAACTTATGGACTTTGGATAGCGTAGTTCCAATACTTTTGGTTTGAAAATCGCATTTGCAAGAAACTGCCAGTTTCCAAGTGCCGTTTTCTTCATGTAGACTCTACTCGAACTTAATATACAAGCCCTATCAATGATATGGAACACTACGTATAAATAGAGCCTCCTCCCCTAAAACACAAATAAAAACACACAGACACAAGACATAGACACACACACAACACACACACACACACATACACGCACACACACACAAACACACACACACACACACACACCACACACACAACACACACACACATATATATATATATATATATATATATATATAAAGGTAAAATAATCCAATTGACTGATAAGGAAGGGGTTATTCTATTTGTAATCATCATATTGTATGCTCACGTAGGTGCAAACTTATAGATTTGTACAAGGATTTTTATAAATCCCTAAGAGAGCTTAGTATAATAACTAATAAATCAACTATATAAAGAGCAATATTCAACTTTCAAAGAAAGAAAAATGTAACAAACCGTCATTTGACTATATATATATATATATATATATATATATATATATGAGAAAGAGTCGACCTTTTTTTAATTCTCCGGACGTATTTAAAAAAAATTAATTCACTTTAAAAACTCTCATTCCCCTAATCCCAATTATATAACTAGAGCTCAATGGGTGAACCAACAGGTCACGTTTTTTCTAGTATATTAGTTAAACAAAAAAATAATGATAGTTAAAACAATGTGCGGGGATGTCAAGACTTTGTCATCAGTCTGTACAGTAATGACCCCGAAAACATCAGAGGGGTTTAGTAAGTGAGCGTTCCTTGCCTATGCGATTTTCAAATTTGTGGTTTCAAAATTTTGGTTTCAGAATTTTGGTTTGAAAATCGCATTGACGAGAAACTGTCAGTAACAACTTGTCGTTGACTTCATATACACCCTACTCAAACTTAGATATACATGCTCTATTCATGATATGGAGCACTATCTACGTATAAATCGAACAGAAACATGAGAACTACAACAGGACAAATATTAGCCTTTCGACTTTAGACAACCAAGGAACTCCAAAATTGATATTGCATCTGCAGCAGGGAAAACAAGAATTTGCATTTTGGGAGAAGGCAAGACATACACAGCATAGAGAATTTACCCCTTGTGAGACGCAGTGTGAATATCACCCTGTTGTGACGCAGTGTAATATAATGAGGTAGAAATTTAAGTTATGTGTTGTTAATAGTGGAATGTAGCTAGGAATTTTTTGATGACGAATGACAGTCGACCTGTCGTTTTCTGATTGGTCAGAATAAGGCAATGAGCTCAGAGAAAACAAGGACGTCTTGTGTTGTTAGTAAAAACTATCAACAGCATACGACAATATATCCCAAATAATCCCAAATGCCAGCCCAACAACCGATCAAGAAATAGCAGCAACTCTGATCCAGACTCCAGAAATAAAAAAAGGATAATGAGAAAATAACTATACAGGGTGGACCATAATGATGGGACACATCTTAAATGCAATTTTGTCAGATTATAAAAACCACACAGATTACTAAATATATTTATTACATATTTTATTACATAACTGATACACAGGAGTTTTATATGTTATGTAAGATTTGAATATCACATTAAGTTTTTATTACTTTCAGGTATTGATTTTAGTGATCCTCATTATGCTGTGGAGTCCAAAAGAAAAGAAATAGTCGAAGAATACTTCGCCAGCCAAAGATCCATCGTTGCAGCCCAAAGAAAATTCCGACAGCATTTTGGAAAGCTAGAGACCCCATCCCGAAAGGTGATCCTTCGTGCTGTTAAAAAAATTTCTGAGAGACGTACAATGCGGTATAGAGATAACAGCTATTCCAGTTGATATGCTAAACCATACTTTACGTGATATGAGAAATCGAGCTCACGAATGTTTTCATCATGATAGTGACCATCTCAAGGAGAAAATATTCAATTCTTAGATCACATGTAAAATACTCCCTCATTCTAGCTGATACCGAGAATACACCATTTTGGCGTCTTTACATTATTTACGTTGAAGTGAATCAGCGGAATAATTTGAGTAGCCTATTATCGTTATCAGCCGGACAGCGAGGGAGCCTAATTGCTTTTCACTAACACTGGACCAGGGATATTGTTTTTGTGCCTGGGTGGAGCGCCACACATCCCATCAGCTTCACACCTTACAGTACAAATCAAAGCTGAGCTACTCAAGCACCGAGTTTGCGACAATAGGCCAATCTACAGACTTTACTAACTTTCCTTTCATCTATGCATTCTGATATATATATATATATATATATATATATATTATATATATATATATATACACACAACACACACACACACACACACACACATATATATATATATATATATATATATATATATATAAGTTAAAAGAAAGGAAATGAATCCGACGGTATGAGTATAGATAAAAGGATATGAAGACACCACAAAATGGTGTTAAAGTGAAAACATTTTATAACATATTCGTAGTTGATATTGAACAATATTTCGATTTTATAAAAATCATCTTCAAAACTTGTTTATACTCCGTATTATCAAGAGCGGAGACAAACGTCATATGAGTTCAAAACAAAAACCTTGATGTTGCAAAAAAAAAAAAAAAAAAGAAAAGTTATACAATAGTTTCGAATGTGAGCACTTCCGCGCGCATTTTTCTCGGTCACCGGATCATGTATATCTTATTGTAACAGTTTTTAAAAAAAAGAAGACATATTACAAGATTGACACTAGACGAATTCTCTTATTCAAACAGGATGAGTATTAGCCTGTTGACGGTAGGCCTTCAACAGATTTTTAGAAAAATAATTTTTATTTTTGTAATTAATTTTGTAATTTTTATTTTTCTATTTATTATTTTTCTTATATATGAAGTAAAAAAGTATGAACGGTTGTAAGGTTTTTATTTTTATTTTTTGGATAATGTGAAAATTTAAATTTGTTGGGAAGTATATAACGGAAAATGTCATGTGAAGGGGATTTTATGGTTTCTCACTACACGTGTCACTAAATAAGGGGATATATTAAAAAAGCCTTGTCTTTGGGGTATGGTTTTATGGGTAAGAATAACGCAAGATTCCATAATTCTATTTTTTTTTGCAACATCAAGGTTTTTGTTTTGAACTCATATGACTTTGTGTCTCCGCTCTTGATAATACGGAGTATAAACAAGCTCTGAAGATGATTTTTATAAAATCGAAATATTGTTCAATATCAGCAATGAATATGTTATAAAATGTTTTCACTTTAACAGCATTTTGTAGTTTTTCATATCCTTATCTCTCTCTCTCTCTCTCTCTCTCTCTATATATATATATATATATATATATATATATATATATGTGTGGTGTGTGTGTGTGTTATATACATAATTATGATATATATATATATATATATATATATTTGCACACAAAAATGTATACTCATACATATATGTATAATATATGAATAAAATATAATGTAAAGTAATTTGAAATATGACGAGATGTATTCTGATTATGAAACTATTTACAAGACACAGAAAAGCAAAGAAAGAAGCTTCGAGAGTTCAGGATATGCTGAAGAGTGGAAACGTTTGGGAAATAATTACAGAAAAATAAATTATGAGAAAATATTTTAAAAATATAACTTCCTAAATAAGAATAATAAGAAAACTTCGAGAGCAGTATCTTCTTAATGGCATCGTCTTAAGAGAGTTACGAGAGCAATCCCAAAGGTAAGGTCACGAAAAATATTTAGAAATCACAGGAACATTTGTTTTTCATTTTCAATGACGTTTAAATCATGTTAAACTTTGAACATCTTATCAATTTTCATATATTCAAACACACACACACACACACACACACACACACACACACACACACACTGTTTCTCTTTCTCTCTCTCTCTCTCTCTCTCTCTCTCTCTCTATATATATATATATATATATATATATATATATAGAGAGATAGAGAGATAGATAGATATAGATATAGATATAGATATAGTTAGATAGAAATATAGCTATAACGCTCTTCTATATATAATGAATGGAGCACTCTATGACGGCCTTTACACGAAAAGCGATGTGAGTATTAAAACAGTTAAAACCCCCTTCCCATTCTGTAAGTGAAGACAGCCTAATTGTTAAGGTGCCGGTCTGACCCCAACCGATCGGATTTCAATTCCGTTGTACAAAATGTCTAGCCACACTGAAGAGACTTGAGAAGTCGAACACGTGTCTGTTGATGACCATATATGCATATTTTTAATTATTAGTGTAATATATATGTTTGTATATTTGCAAACACACGTTTATTTATGCATATGTGTATACATATATGTATGATACATATATGTGATATAAATATATATATATATATATATATATATATATATATATATATAATATATATATATATATATATATATATATGCAACCATACATTCACATAATATATGCGTATGTGCATGTTTGTGCGTACGTGTGAGAGACCTGTACGGGTTTCTGTATGCACACACATACACACACGCACGCACAGACACGCACATACACACACATACACATATACATATATATATGTACATATAGATAGTTAATAGAATATATATGTATATATAATTGCACATAGATTTTTTAATCTCATACATATATGTGCATATATATATAATATATATATATATATATATATATATATATATATATATATATATTATATATATATATATGCAACCATACATACACATATGTATGCGTATATACCGGTGTGTGCGTACGTGTGAGAGAGTTTGTGTCCCTGTGCGGGTTTTATATGCACACACACATATACACACACACACGCACACATACACACATACACACACACACACACACATATACATATGTATATATGCACATGTATTCATATGTAATTTAAAATCTACCACCGACAGATTTTATACTAAACTGGGGAATGTATAAAAATTACAATTAATAGAATGATTTAAAATATGACGAAATGTCTCCAAATTATGAAAATATTTACAAGACACAGAAAAGCAAAGAGGGAAGCTTCGAGAGTTCAGGATGTACAGAAGAGTGGAAACGTTTAAAAACAATAACTACAGAAAAAATAAATAATGTGAAAATATTTCAAAAACGTAACTTCCTAAAGGGGGAAAAGACAAAGGAAATAAACGAAATACATTAACTTTTTCGGACAGGAAAATGTAAAATTATTAATAGAAATAATAAAGAAATATAAAGAGAAAGAATATAGTCAAAATAAATATTAGTCAATTTTAATAGAAAACACATCAATAATGAAAGAATAACAGAAGAAAGAAAAAGATAAAATATTTACATATGAACATAAACAGAAATAAATTGTACTTTGTACATTTCAACAGTTTACGCCCAGGAGTAGAATTAAATTAGAAAAAAATTTTAAAAAATAAAAAAAGAATATTTGCCAATTCATGCATGTATAAAAAATTTAGCTGAAAAATGTTAAAAATTAGAAAGAAGAAAGGGAAGATAAAACAGGCAAAAAGTAATTATGAGAAATACCCAATAATATATGTAAAATTTCAACAAAAAGTTATTATTCTGAACGTTTTAAAATAAAATAAAGTAAAGTAAAAAAAATGAAAAAATAAAAAATAAACAAGCAATAAGAAATAAGAAAGAAAACGACTTGATTAAAACTTGTGGAAACATTTTGTGACTCCCAAGTGATAATGGAAAAAATGGCGGAAAGGGAAGAAAATGGCGACGAGGCGGTTTTGTGCTCGTGGGGAATAAAGAAAAGACGATGACAGAAGGGAAAAGATGGGGAAAATGAAGCGTACAATATTTCTTGTAGGAAAGCAGAATTAAGAAAACAGGTAGATGGAAATAAAATCAGGAAAAGGGAATTTAAAAGGAATTAATGGATGAACGCAAAGAATTAATCAGATGGAAACGTTTTGGGTTGAGAGATTTAGCAGGAAGCGTACCAACGTGTTTTTGAAATGATACAATGAGGGAAGGTGTAAAAGAGAGTAATATCAGAACAGAAGAAAAAGAAAGAAGCTTGTGTTAAGGTATGGTTTGGTTTGGTTTGTTTTGTTTTATGGCATATCAACCTCAGTGGATCATTTAATGCCGGGAATGTTTTAAAATAAACTCATTCTTGAAGGATATAAACACATTTTTCTATTTAACCCACAGTATTACTACCCCGGTTCAGAGTGGACCTGGGAGCAATGTTGATGAAGGGGTACGCCAGATTCCCCAGAACTCCAGAACCGGAACCTCACCATCAGATAGAGTTTAACGTCATTCCCAGGAAATAAAGACATTCAGCCACCGCCTTCTAGCACCCATATGATAAAAAGGGTTGGGTCTTGCCATGAGAGCAATAGGATTGGGGCAATCATATAGGTGCTAGGGCTTGATGTGTCCAGACGCTTGATTGGAGGGGGCCTTTCCGACCGCCCGTCTATCCCAAGTAAGGGCCAAAGTGGAGTGTTTCTTGCCATAGACTGCTCAACAACCAGGGTTCCATCCTTAAACCTCACGGGTCACCACCTACGGCCAACGGGTAACACTATTTGGGGAGTCTTACCCCTCTGCAGAGCTTCAGCCGGCTTATTCTAAAACCCCACCGACAGGGCACGAAAGAAATACTTAAAAAGAAATTGGAGGTAATATTAAATGTCTAGAAATATCGAAAACTGTCAGTACAATTGGTAAGAATGATAAGATTAACATATTGAAATACTGAATTATAAATGATAATAATAGTGGGCAATAAATATAGGATCATCAAAAAAGAAGAAGAAAAACAAAAAGAAAGATTAGATCTAAAGAAAGAAAAGTGAAATTTATGACGAAAGAATTAGAAAAAATGTATTTTGGAATGACAGATAAAAAAAAAAGACACAAGAGAAATTTAAGACAAGAAAAAATCATCAACCTTCTCTTTATGCAAATACACATATACCCTCTTCTCTCTCCTCGCACACACACACACACACACACACACACACACACATATATATATATATATATATATATATTATATATATATATATATATATATACAAGTTGTGTCAAAAAAGTATCGAGATTTATTGTACTTTTTGACACACCTTGTATTCTGAAAAAAATAACGTCCCATTCATTAATTTTTTCAGAATACAAGGTGTGCCGAAAAAGTACCAAGTTTAAATCTGTATTTACCAAGATAGAAATAAAGAGTGAATGGAACGTTATATTTTTTTTCAGAATACAAAGTGTGTCAAAAAATCCAAAAAATCTCGATACTTTTTTGACACACCTTGTATATTTATAAAATACTACATAAATGAATAAGTATTCATTATCATAGGTTTCAAGACAGAACGGCAAATTGTGGTAGGGACAGAGTTGCGTTTTTGCCTGATACGAATGTATAAGAATGTATACGTATTTGTGTAGCATTTTCTAGTATATTTTGTTAAAGACCACGGAATATTTTTAAGTGTTAAAATTTAAGTCTTTTTGTTGTTTTCCATATATAGGGATCCAAATGGTAGTTAAAGTGTACCATGTCTTATACCTAAGCGCTTTCAACCATGTCTCTGGTTGTCTTCCGGGGGATCATTAATTGTAGTGACTGTTTTTTGGGGAAAATTTTATTCGTTTGAAGGGTTTATTGCATCGTTTTTCTGTGATTGGTAGTTTAGTCGGTATACACACACACACACACACACACACACACACACACACACACATACACATACATATATATATATATATATATATATATGTATGTGTGTGTGTGTGTGTGTGTGTGTGTGTGTGTGTGTGTGTGTGTGTGTGTGTGTTTGCGTGTTTTCAGGTTTAAAATAGTTATGTTCCTATATGTATGAATGTATATGTATGTATACGTATGTATTAATATTAATTTTGCACTTCTCAATTCTTTTTACCATTTTTGTGTTCTCGTTTGTTTTGTTGTTTTGTTGTTTTGTTTTTTTAATTTGCGTTTGTTTATCTTAGGCTGATTAAAGTATTTTTAGGAGATAAAGGAAACCTTTTTTTATATATGTGAAAACTTTCTTTTATATATGTGATAGAATAGCCGAGAAAAGCGACTTATAAAGGTGTTAAAAAGTTACAAAAAATAAAACGAACGAGAGAAAAACAGATGAGAATGAAAGTAAAAGAGAAGTAACCATTTTAACGTTAATATTGACAAGGATATGAGTGATTGGGGGAAAAGAAATAAATAAAGAAGACAAATGATGAAAAAAGAAGAAGAGAATGAAATAAACATATAAAATAATCAATTCCAGACAACAATAAATAAAAGAAAGAAAAAACAGAAAGAAGGAAACCCGAAAAAAAATAAGAAGAAAATAAAAGCAAATAAAAGAAAGAAAGAAAGAAAGAAGAAAGAAGGAAACACCATGTAAGAAAGAAAGACAAAAGGAATAGAATAAAATAAAAAGTTATAGAAGGGAATAACAAGAAAATTAAGGAAATATAAGCAATAAGTAAACAATTATTCAAAAAAAACAAACAAACAAACAAACAAAAACAAATAGATAAACAAAGAGAGAAAGAACGTCAGAAAGAAAGAAAAAATCACTATAAGAAATATAGACAGACAAATGAGGATGAAAAGAAAAAGATAATGAAAATACATATAAAAGAAAGGAAGAACAAGAAAAAGAAATGACGTATTAAAAATTATGAAAACTAATAAAGAAACATGTATTTAAAAAAGAAATAAAGAACAAGAAAAAAGAAAGAAATTGAGAATAAAGAAAACATTGAAATTAAAAAAAAAGAAAAATAAAGAAATAAAAACAAGATAAAGTATTGATCGATTAATAAATAAAAAAGAAAAATAAAGCAACGTATCTAAAAAAAAAAGAGAGAGAAAGAACAAGAAAAAAGATAAATGATAAAAAAGAAAGAAAAAGAAATAAAAAAGAAAAAGAAAGAACAAGAAATCACGACAAATTAAATGGAAAAAATATAGAAAAAAAAAAGTAACATGTGTTTTAAAAAAGGGACGAAGATAAAGAAAAAAATACAAATTTATAAAACGAGAGAAAAAAGAAAAAAGAAAGAAAGAAAAAAGAAAGAAAAATATAAAAAATAAATAAAGAATTAAAGAAAACTGAAATTTGAAAAAAAAGGGACGACAGATTAAATGAAAGAAGTAAACAAAGATAATAAGGTAACATGAATCTAAAAAAGAAATAAAGAAAATACAAAAATCAAAAAAAAGTAAAAGAAAGAAAGATTAAGAAGAGAAAACGACAGAAAGAAAGAACAAGAAAAAGAAAAATGATAAAAGAAATAAAGAAAACATTTACATAAAAAAAAAAGAAAGAAAAGAAAGAACTAGAAAAATAAATGACAGAGAGAAAGAACAAGAAATTAAGAAGAAAATATAATAAGAGAAATAAAGAAAACATTAAAATTTTAAAAAAGAAAGAAAGAAAGAAAGGACAAGAAAAAGAAATGACTTAGAGAAAGAACAAGAAAGAAAAGGACAAAAAGTAATAAGAGAAATAAAGAAAACACTGAAATTAAAAAAGAAAAAAAAGAGAAAGAAAGAACAAAAAAAAAATAAATGACAGACAGAAAGAATAATAAAAATATAAAAAAATGATAAGAGAAATAAAGAAAAAATTGAAATTAAAAAGAGAAAAAGAAAGAAAGAAAGAAAGAAAGAAAACATAAAGATTAAAAAAAAAAAAAGAAAAGAAAGAAGAAAGAAAGAAAGAAAGAAAGAAAGCATAAAGATTTAAAAAAAAGAAAAAGAAAGAAAGTAAGAAAGAAAGAGGAAAATACGTAAAGAAAGAACGGAAGATGTGTGTGATTGTGAAATAAAAATGGCTTAGAAGAAAAGAGGCAATGACTAATCAAATGTAATTTGCAGACAGTGAATGGGAATAGAGAAAGAAAGAAAATAAAAATCAGGCTGAAGTGGGAATAAAAACATATTTACAATATGAAACAATTTTCAAAATGGCTGTTTTAATTTTATTAATTAAAACAGCAATAAGGGATATTTTATAAGTGAAATAAAAAGAAGAAAAAAATGAAAGAAGAAGAAAAAGAAAAGAAAGAAAAAGAAAATAAATAAATAAATCGAGTAAAGAGACAATATTTCTGATTTGAACTTCTTGGTTGGCCTTTCGTTTCCCCCCGAGGGAAAATTGTTTCTAAATGGTTCAGTGGAGACATTTCCACGCAGGATTGTTGGATTGATAACGAAATTTAGGTAATAAGCAGCCCGAGGCAAAATAAAAGATCCCCTAAGATGAGGTGCAAGCGGGAATAACAAGACAGTTACGTGTTCATTTTTTTAAGGAGAAAACATCTAAAAAAAACAAAAAAACAAACAAATCTATATATTAATACTCATGTTCCTTATTTGTACGACCGTTATCATCTTGCAACACCCTCTGGTTAAAAATGAAACTGTCCAAATCTTCCTAAATGTAATGCAAACATGTGAATCCAGATTATCTGGTATTGCTTATTCGCTTATTCTTATTTCTTATGAGTGTCGTCCCCTAAGCTAAATAATGGACCATTCCATTTTTATCGTAAAGAAAGAAAGGAGAGGAAAAGAAATGCTACACAGAAAAAAAGATTATAACAAAGAAAATATGGCAAAAATAGATAGCGCGGAAGCGATTACGCTAATATATTTCATTCGAATACAATGAAAAGATGAAAAGAAAGGAAGAAAGAAAAAAATTGTGAGAGGGAGTTAAATCAACATTATAATACCTTTTTACATAGTGAACTATTTTGAATTAACTCGCAAGTGAAATATATCGAACCTTGTAATAATTAAATGATCATAAAAGTCATCGGGGAGGCCTAAAGTCGATATCAACCAATCAGCGAGGGAGCATATCCCCTTTTCACTAGTGCTAGACCAAGGAGATTGATTGTGCGTCTGAGGTGGAGCACTACACCTACCATCAGCTTCTTACTTTACCGCACATATCCCTGTGTTACTCATACGCTGTGTTGGCGTATCGAACTAGGACCCTTGTGGTTTCTAGTCGAACGCTGTACAGACTGAGCTATACTGTGGTATATTCCCAGGTCCTGCAAATAAAGAAACTTGGGCTTACTTTGACACAAAACCAGAGGTATAGGACACTCAGTGACAATCGAACTCACTATTAATGATAAACCCTAACCATTTTTAACTAAGCATATCTCAGATTTGGTTTGAGGAGGTACTGAGTTCAAATCCTGGACGAGATTGTTTGTATTTAACATACTAATACCCTTAGGAAACGTATGCACCCGACTGCCCCCCTCCATCTATTGGTAAATAGTAGGGCACAATGGACTCTGTAGCTTTGATTAGCCAACGGGTCTCGGATAATGAAGATTCTGAATTCAGACCTAATAACCCCCGCTTAAGAAATTGACACCGTGTCACATCCTGCTAGTGCGGAGGAGTTGATATATATATATATGAATAAAAACATGAATTACTGGGGAAATGCTCCCATAAAATACATAATTCATTAACATATTATTAAGATTAATATAGATATAATATAAAATATGAATTAATTATATATATATATATATTATATATATATATATAATATATATATATATATATATATATATATATATATAAAGAAAAACTACAACTTAAATGATTCATCAGAACATATACATATATAAGATATAAACAAAATAAATAAAAGAAAAAAGGATGGGAGTTGAAGACAGCTGACAGAATTACAAATTACTTTTGCCTGATAAGCGTATGGAAAACTGATCTTTAATTTCAAAAGGGAACAGTTTAGATTCAAAGGGAACAGTTTAGATTTAAATACATAAGTTTATATTAATTTAAATGACAGTGAGAGAAATAAAAATAATTCTAGCCCAAACAAGTATATATATTGAATTAACTACCAATAATTTTTAGTTCCCTGAGGGAGAGGAACCTTGAACACCGAACCCATGGTAGAGAGAAAAAAACTTTTTTCTAAATCTATCTATCTATCTATCTATCTATCTATCTATATATATATATATATATATAATATATATATATATATATATATGTGTGTGTGTGTGTGTGTGTGTTATGTGTGTGTATTTTGGCAGCATTCTTTCATTTATACATGTAGAATTAAACAAAACACACGTCTCCTGTTTAACAATTTTATTTACGATCTTTCGAGCTTTCTGGACAAGTACTTTTTACATTTGGATGGAATCTGTGGATTAGTCCACCGAAGTTTTTTTTAGTTACTCTCACTACTACTAACTTAAAAAAAAACTGGAAGACAACATCACCCTGGTGATGGCACTTCGAAGCGCCAAAAGTACTTGGGATAAAAACTCGGTGGACTAATCCACGGATTCCATCCCAATGTAAAAAAGTTGTCCAGAAAGATCGAAAAGATCGTTAATAAAATTGTTAAACAGGAACGTGTCTTTTTGTTTAACACACACACACCACACACACACACACACACACACCACACACACATATACATATATATATATATATATATATATATATATATATATATATATATATATATATATATATATATATATATATATATATACTCTTTCATGTTTTCCTTGGCTTTTGCAATACTCGAAATGGTCTGAAGGGAGTAAGTATTCTTGACACGTTTTTCACAAACTCCAAAATACTTAGCACGTAAGAAGTGTAACTTTTTTTAGAATAGCATGGAATATGTAATCGAAAATGTCATAGTTCACTCTTAAATGTTCTTTTTACTTCTTTTTACGCACATTGTCAGATTCGAGACTCCAACAATTCTATTTTTTTTGCGCTATACCCCAGACGAAGTATGAAACCTTTTTCTGTGTTGGATAATATCAAAAGATAACTGATTTTCAAGGAGTCCATCTTCAGCATTCGCATCGCTCACTGCTTACTTATCTCGTCAGACAGTATCCACTATGCTTCCATGACTGCATGAAGATAAAGAGAAGGATAGCTCAGTCGGTAAGAGCATCTGCCTAATAATCGCAAGGTTCCTGACTCGATACCGGTCCCCTCCAAATCAGAGAATGAATAGCACAAATTGGGTACTTGTAATCTGTGCAGTTAAGTGGGGAGCTGTCAGTAGGTGTGGCGCCCCCTCCAGCAAAAACAATCTCATTGGTCAAGCGAAAAAGGGATAGACTCTCTCGCTGTGCGGTTGATACCGACACAATAGGCCACTCTAACAACTTTGCTAAAAAAAAAAAAAAAAGAGACACGTGAGTAATGATAAAACCCCGACGAGTAAGAAAAATGAAAATAAAAATGTAGGGGTAAAAAAGGATTTTGGCTGAAGGGTTGGATTTTACGGCTTGCCAAAATCTGGGTTATTTTATGCCGAAGACCTTTTGTTTTATTCATTCTTGATGGGTATTATAATTAATTTTTCGAACTAAATTTTTTAAACAGTTTTCAAACTCATTCTTTTCTATTTAAGCCATTAATGGTACCCTAACATGTACTACCACTCAGTCAAAGTGAACCTAAAAATAATGGTGATGAAAGGGTACTCCACACACCCCAGAGTACCAGAATTGGACCTTCACTAAATTCAGTTTAACGTCATACCCAGGATACTAAGACCCTCAGCTACCACCTTCTAGCATATATATGATAAGGGTTAGGGCTTTGGCATAAGGGTATAAAAGTCATCGTCTTGTATTTGAACTCGGGCAGACGAGTCTATTCCAACGACAATAACCAATACTTCTACAACACACACACACATATATGTATGTACTTATCATTTAAATTCTACGCCTTTCCTGCAGGTGGCTGATGACCCAGTGTTTAAGAACCCTGACAGATGAATAATCAGTTGGGTTTACTTTCTCGACCGGAGGTAGCCTGTTAAGTCCCACACCGAGAAGACGTGATACGTCGAAACACAGTGTCTGATATATATATATAAATATATAATAAAATTGACTTAAATTATTAATACTATTAGCATTCAAAAACTAATAATATGCAATTATATTTATATACTCAACAAAATAGCGGTTTACAGTGTGAAGGGGAAGGCTCATGTGCATATTGATATCTCGCAAAAATCTCGGGAATAAATCTTAAAAAGAAATCCATTAACAAGAAGAAATTACTCTAATTCTATTCTTTACTTCCTATTTTAACTAAATAGTTAAATTAGGAAAATGTAGCAATGAAAGACAGGAGTTTCAGTTGTTCTATTTTAAGATTCAATATTTTTATCTGTATCCTTATTTAGTTTCATTAGCCTTCCTATAATAATATAATATTTCATTAGATTAAAACTTAAATAATTTCACTCAGAGGTTGCATATATTTGCTAGTATTGATGATAATAATTGAGTAAAATCAATCATTAGATGTGTTTTTACAAACGAAATATAGAAAAAATGTTGTCGGACGATAACCATTTACACCACGTACCCTCAGTTTTTTCAAACATAACCTATACGATGAAAGGTAATTTGCGTGCTTGTAAAACCGACAAAACCTGAAGCAAAAATATCAATTATATTGTTCTCTGAACAAAAAAAACCTTTATTATCACTAGCTGAAAGTTAATTAACAGATACTGCGAGGACGCCAAGAAAATACAATTTCGTTTATTTAAATAGATTTTTTAAATGTTCGCGAGAACTCATAAGTCCCCCAATATTGTTTCTGAGCATAATTGATGAATGAGAAAAGTAATTTTAAATATTAGATGGTCGGACTTCAAACTCAGCAAAAACAGAAGACGGAAAAGAAGAAGAAGATGTAAAAAAATGCAATTTGTATAATAACTATTGTTTCAAGTTTGGAAATACTTATTACGCGTTTCAAGGTCTTTTGTTGTCCAAGGCAAATATTAAGTGTTAAGTTTTTATCTATGTAAGTATTTTTTTTAAATACGTTAAAATGAATTGGCTACTTAATGTTAAAGGTGTCATTCTCGTTTACTTACTAACAAAACTTTACTTATTATTTAGGTATTTGTCTGACTAAGAAACTTTGATGCAAGACAATTATTTGGGAATGCTGCTTTTGAAAATAAAACTAAGTTATTTTGATTCATAAATGTCTATAATTCTTTGACTACTTTAAACCATTCAAAGAGGCTTTCACACCACTGAGATCCTACCACAAGCTGCTGGCAGTGGCTCTTGCACGTGTCACTTGATTGCACTGAAAAATCATAATGTTAACACCATGCCATCTACAGAATGAGTTCTGAGGTGAATAGATATTGAATTTTGAAATACCCCGTCATACAGGTAAAAAATGTTACATACTCATACACATATACCCATGTTGGGTATATACACAAGTGTTCTCTTACTAGAGAGGGGAGAGAGATAGACATAGGTAGACAGAGAGATGCATATGCATTTTGCATTACTTACTTCTTTGGCCATTTGGTGATCTCTAGTCATTTCTATTCTTTCTCTCCGTGTTGAATTCTATTTCTAGATTCTTATTGGCTGTTCGTCTTTGATGCATTCCTTCCTTTTGGTCAGTCCTTTTGCCAAGACATTCATCAAGCAATAACACCATATTATTTCTTTAGACTTTTATTGCTTAAACTTCTTCTTCTAACTAACACAACACACGTGTGCATTTGATCCCAGCCAAGGCAGACATGCTTTCTGCCCGACGTCCAAGCTGGAACTGAGGGTTAATTCAGTCCCACGTGACTTCACGTATTTCGGGGGCTTTCTGTAATATTCCATGGAAAGTCCCGCACGTGATATGAAAAGGGGCCATCCCTTCAGAAATACAGGGGATTAACAATAATCTATCCATAGATTCTGTAACAAAAAAAATAAAATTTGGTACACCCGTGGTGAAATTGGATATGCAAACAGTTAAGATCGTGCATAGAAAATATTTACACTTAAAATAAAAAAGCAAGTAGATAGAAGATATCCTTTTTTTTTAATTTTATGGCATGTCAACCCTTGGGTTATTTTATGCCGAAGACGTTTTGTTTTATTGTTTCTTGATGGGTATTAAATATTGTTTAAAACATTTTAAAACTATTTCTCTGAATGTTTGAGATGAGGCTTGATGATTAGTATTATCTGCGTCATTCGGACTATTGTCCCCATCTTCATTGTTATTTGTACAACGTTTCGGCCGATATGCCCTCCGGCCGTGGATTAAATAAAGGGTTAGGTTCAAAGTTCCATGATGGCTCCCGATTACGACAAGAAAATTCCCGAGTTCGAAAAGAAGTTTCCCGAGTCCGAGAAGGTTCCCAAATTCGAGAAGGTTCCCGAGTCCGACAAGAAATACCTGAAGAAGGCCGGAGGGCATATCGGCCGAAACGTTGTACAAATAACAATGAAGATGGGGACAATAGTCCGAATAACGCAGATAATACTAATTTTTAAAACTCATCTTTTGATCTATTTAACACGCGGACGGGATACTAACAAGTCAGAGTGGACCAAGAAGTAATGTTGATGAACAGGTACTCCACATTCCCCAGAGCTCCAGAATTAGAACTTCATCACTTGATGCAGTATAACCTCATAATCAGGACACTGAATTCCAGGCACCGGCTTCTAACACATAAATGATGAAAAGGATTGAGGGCTGCCATAAGAACAATACGGCCGAGACAATCATTTAGTTTCTATAGCTTGACGTGACCAGCCAACTGAGCGAGTGGGAGCAATATGATGAAGAGGTACTCTAAACCCTCAAGAGATCCAAAATTACAACTTTAACATTGGATTTAACGTCATATTCAGGACTCTAAGCCACCGGCGTCTAGCACATACATGATAAAAATGATTAGGAGTTTACCATAAGGGCAATAGGGCGGGGACAATCATAAATGAGCTAGGGATTGATGTGACCAGCCATGGTCAAGAGGTAACCATCTTTGGGGGATTTTAACCCTCTGTAATAATCAGCGTATTCTATAACCCCAGAAAGAGTCGCAGGAAATGTAATCAGCGACTTGGGTTCACATCCTTGGCGAGACTGTTTCACTTTTTGCTAACATTCTTGGAAAAGACATCGATTCTCCCCTGTAACGATAATTCTAGATTTTGTTTCTTTGTTTAATGGCATATAAACCTTTTTGGGTTATTCAGTTCCAAAACCATTCTTGTATAAGAATAGGAGTGACACTATTTAACCCATAGGTGGCGGATGATGGGGTCTTCATACATAAGATGAACATACTATGAATTAGCTAATTCCACAATTTCTGCCAGTGTTAGTATAGTTCGGCAATTGATATTTCTCGATGTAACCCCTCTTAATATCATATCATATCTATGTGTATATCTGCATAAAATTGAATAGTGTATGTACCGTAATATTTCGGTTTTAGTTGGGTGAAAAAAATATATAGTTACGAAAAATTATTGTAAATGAATCAAAATTATCAGAAGTACCATAAAAATTAACAATATGTAAATATATACATGAATATAAATATAGTATTGAAGAGAGGAAGACTCAACAAAATAGACAAAAAATCGAGTCACAATTTTGACTGCCGAGAAAAAAAAAGGAGATAGAAACCGAATAAGTTAGAATAATGAATGAATATATAAAAGTGCTCAATACATACTTAGAAGAAGCCCATAAAAATAATCGATTTAAAACCAACCAAATATACAAAGTTAATAATGAACAATTCAAACCTGGCAAATTAAGGAAAAGAAAAAAACAGGTCGAGAAGTATCTCATGGTTTTAACATAGGTATTCATCTCCCAAGAGTGAACGTAATAGCACAATTGGAATTCAAAAGTAGTACGTTGTTGCAGACCAACACATTAGCCACTATATCACAAGGATGCCCCCGTAGCAATGCCCACCACGTAAAATTTAATTGGTATGCAAATTGTACTTGAAAGGGTATTGCTCTAATATAATTTTTGCTATGATGTGCTGTTTTTGCTGGGATGGATGCACTTTTATTTTTATCGTATTTTGACAGCATATTTACTGTGTTTTATAATTGTTTTCTCTCCCCGTTAGGCAAATTCATAGCATATACTTTCGAGTTTGCAATCTTACTGACTTTAATCATTATAAATTCTCTAAGGAGATAACTCTGATGAGATTTACCATCGAGTTTAATGACTACTAAAGGCATTCTTTAAGCATATATATATATATATATATATATATATATATATATATATGATGGGTTCGTGATCGAAAATTAAGAATGCGGTCGTTGACTTTGACTGCAGGCATGTTCGTGGCTGATAAGGCCAATACATGACACATAAGAACACACCATCACACACGCATGCATATATATATATATATATATATATATATATATATATATATATATTATATATATAATATAAAAGTAATTGGTATTTTTGCTTGAAGCATTGTTAAGTATGTTATAAAATAATAAAATTCGAAGGCAATACAATGCGTAAAAAATAAAGACAAAAAGATGTTTTATATGTCTAATCAATTTCAAAGCAAGAGCTTCATCATCAGAGTGTATTTTCAGAAATGACGTGCTTATGTTTTTTTATTTGTGTGGTTATAATTTTGCGTATTTGTTTAGTGATTGCTTCGCTGAAATGTGGTAGTTTCAGGAAACAGGTGTTAGAGTGTGTGTGTGTAGTGTCCGTGTTTTTCTGTTATTTAAATGGCGTATATATGAAGTTGGTACCCATTGTTTTTGAGGGTGTTCATAAAGTGTGCAGTGTGAGTGATTCTGTCTGTTTCTTCACTACATCTATTGTGTATTCTATTAATTTCATTTATGATGTAACTTGTCTTGGAACTGAGTGGAAGTGCTGATTTGAAGTGTACAAAGAGATCCTTAGTAGTGAAGTGTGAGTGATTCTGTATGTTTCTTCACTACTAAGGATCTCTTTGTACACTTCAAGGCTATTCATAGAGAGGGACTAGATATCCAACTAGCCCACTCTGGACCCTCACTACGCCAACATCTAACAATAAAACATAAAAATGTTATTACACCATGCACACTAACCAACTGCCCAATAAAAGACCCTAACTTATGCCACAAGACCTATACAATTTACCGTCTAACTTGCTCCAAATGTCTTAATTTCTACATAGGTAGTACAATTAGACCCCTCCACATTAGAATCAAGGAACACATCCACACACGTGCATCCTCATTCCATAAACACCTAATCAAATGCAAAAATAAGGACAACAATTTTTCAGTTAAGATAGAGGCTATAATACGCAACATTGGTAATCTCAGAATTAGAGAAAGTTTATTAATAGCTAAATTAGGTCCTAATATAAACAATAGATTAGAATTAAACACAGAATACATAATTAACTAAATTTACACGTTCCATATATAGGTTTTAGTTTATTTAGTACACATGTTTTCACATTAATATGTAATTTTCCCTATCATAAATTTTAAACCTACCAACTATCAATAGATTAGAATTAAACTCAGAATACACGGTTAACTAAATTACACGTTTCATATATAGCCTTTTTTTTTTAAATTTTTTTTTTAGTATACATATTTCCACATAAGTATGTATTTTCCCTATCGCAAATTTTAAACCTACGAACTATCAACTGTTTGCATATTTGAATTATGTAATACATCTATAATAGATATCTATTAAAACATACCATTGATTCTCAACATTTCATGCACTCACAATATGAAAGGAAATTTTTTTTTAAAAATTGATATTAAATATATATATATATATATATATATATATATATATATATATATATATATATAGTGATGGAATGATTAGGAATAGAAAAAAGATAATAAAAATATTTTAAAAAATTAATTACGATTAATTTAACAATATTGACATACTTATTAACTCCTTTACATGACATTATTTCTTTAAACCATGACACCATTTCTTTAAACCATAATACCCTCTTAGGATTACGGTCAGTCTAGAACTATTAATAAATATTTAAGGAAAAAAAAAGAATAAATAATAACAGCAAAAGAATGAAAAAAATAGTTAAATAAAATATATAATTGAAGCAAAACATTATGCCTTTTGTAATTCAAATATTTGATTTATGATATTTAATCTATTTGAAATTTAAAAGGAGAATGGTTTGTTTTATTGTTTTGAATTTTGCATCAATCCTAATATGTAATTATTATATGATATTTTAATATATAATTAATATAATATTTAATCTATTTAAGTTTAAAAGAAAAAGAGAAAAAAGTACTCATAACAGATATTTTCTTTAAAAAAATAATAAAAAAGAATTATTTATTTTTTCTATCAATACTAATACATAATTTAAGATAATCTTTTATTTACTTATTTACTATAAAAAATAATTTAAATTAGAGAACAAAGGGGATAAAAAAGAAAATAAAGAAAAAGAAGAGAAATAACACAAAAAAAGAAAGAGAGGGAGAAAGAATAAGAATGGAAAGGTGAAAGCAAAACAAAAGCTAAGTATGTAAAAAAAAATTTCTATTAACGGTTTTTATTTATTTGTTCATTTTGTTTTTAAAAAAATTTGACATCTCCACACGGTCGCAACATATTGCAACATCTTACCGGATGTCAGCCTTGTTCTCAACAAACTTTTAAAAAAAAAAAAAAGAGAGAAATAAGAAATTACAGTTATTCGCCCATTCATAAAGGAGGAGAAGAAGAAAGATAGGAAAAAAAAGGAGAGGAAAAGGAAATAAGAAGAGCAATTATTACCCCATAAATAAAAAAACATAAGCACGGCATTTCTGAAAATACACTCTGATGATGAAGCTCTTGCTTTGAAATCGATTAGACATATAAAACATGTTTTGTCTTTATTTTTTACGCATTGAATTGCTTCGAATTTTTATTATTATTATATATATATATATATATATATATATATATATATATATATATATATATACGATTAAAAAGCAAATGGACGAAAACCAAATCAACTCTAGTTTCTTGTTAACAAGTATGTTTAAATACGCCTGTACAATTAAAGTATGCTAGCTGGCGTTTTCAGTTAATTTGTTGCTGGTTCATTATGAGATTTCGGTGTTGTCAACATAATACCCCACAACCGCTCGTTAGACCCCACTAGGGACGAACCTTGCACACGAGCAGAATGTGATACAATTTCAATTTCTTAAGCGGATTTTAACAGATTTGAATTCCTTTTCCTAGTCAGCTTGCCACAAAGAAAAGATGTCAATCTGCCCTATTATTTACCCATTGACAGGGAGAATATTTAGATTCATACTTCCGCAAAGGTTTCAGCAGTAAGTGAAAGGCAAACAGCCTTGCACAAGATCTGAATTCGGGTCGACGAGTTATGTCATACGACAATAAACATTACGCAAGACACCCCCACTATATATATATATATATATATATATATATATATATATATGTGTGTGTGTGTGTGTGTGTGTGTGTGTGTGTGTGTGTTAAACAATAATATTGAAGAATTAAAAATCATTGAAGCTTGGTATTTAAAATTTAGACAACTTGTTATTAATTGAATTAATCATGGAACCAGCGAGAATATTCTGAAATCATTTAAATAGACCGAACAATTCTTATTCTAAATCACATTTGTCTAGTCTGTTAAATATATTTAAAAAGTAAACCACGAGCTTTATTTAGCGTCTCCTTAGCGACAAAAAATAGAACAATAATTCAGACAAATAATACACACTCTTGATAATGATAGTACAGACAAATAATAACAGCTTTCATAATGGTGGAAAAAAGAACTGAAAGAACTTAGTTTGTTAATGAAAACTCTTTCGGACAACTCATTAACGTCTTTCAAGATGATAAAACAAGATGATAACACAGAAAATTGTTAGGGAACTTTAAAAAAACTGCAAAACAATACGGATTCCATTATTTTTAATCACATTTATAGTTATATATTGAGAATAATTATTGAAAAAAAATGATGATTAGAGGATTTGCTTATTACAGATGAAATATAAAGAAAATATTTTCGGAATGAGCAAAATCACGAGGCAAGTATGGAGGACTATAACTGATAGAAAACACTTTCATGATAAATTTCCAACGCACAAAGAAATCCTGATCTTCTTTCGTGAACATACCATTTCGAATATTTTCGCAAAGAATTATTGATATTCAGTTATTCTGGATTCTCAACTTATTTTTATTTTCCTAGCACTTTAAAAGAATCCTGTCTATTCACTGTGATTTCTTTCATTCAAACTTTAATCCCACCCTGTGATTCATAACTTGAGCGTTAGACACGATTCTTTGCAAATAGGTTTTAAGGTAGACTATTTTTTTACATATTACGAAAGACATTTTATAAAAATTACCTTAATAATATGTGATTGTGACGTCTTTTGTATTCGTTTACGACAAAGAGATGAATATCAACAAATAAAATTATACTCATCTGAATTGATCACATCAACATAATTTTTAAAATAGTAGTAATAATAATAATAATAATAATAATAATAATAATATATATATATATATATATATATATAGAGAGAGAGAGAGAGAGAGAGAGAGAAAGAGAGAAAAGAGAGAGAGAGAGAGAGAGAGAGAGAGAGAGAGAGAGAGAGAGAGAGAGAGAGAGAGAGAGAGAGAGAAAGAGAATAACACGCAGATATAATAATAAATAATAATAATAATAATAATAATAATAATAATAATAATAATGATAATAATAATAACTTGAGTAATATGGTAGATTTTACAGTTCCAGCAGAACACTGGGTGAAGGTTAAAGAAAACGAAAAGATAGACAAATACCTGTACTTTACCAGGGAATTGAAAAGTCTGTGGAATATGAGGATGAAAGTGATACCAATTGTAGTTGGTGCTCCAGGTACGGTCCCAAAAAGCTTGTAAAAGCACTAGAGGAACTGGAAATCAGAGAACGATTTGAGACTATTCAGAAAACAGCATTGCTGAAATCAGTTAGAATACTCAGAAAAGTCCTGGAGATCTGATGAGATTCCAAGGAAAGACCATCAGCTAACTCTTGGCCAGGAGACCGGACCTAGTATTGATCAACAAGAAGAGAACCTATCATCTCGTGGAATTTTCCGTCCCTGTCGACAACCAAGTGAAAGAGGGCGAAAAGATAGACAAATGCTTGGACCTTGCCAGAAAACTGAGGAAACTGTAGAACATGAGGAAAAATGTCATACTAATTGTAATTGCTGACCTTGGAACGGTCCCCAAAGATCTGGAAAAGAATTTGGGTGAATTAGAAATCAGAGTAAGAATCCAAACCATCCAAACTACGATACTCTAGGGATCGGCTAGAATACTCAGAAATGTCCTAAAGACGTGAGGAAACTTGCTGTCACTCAGCCTCCAGTGAACCACCGACTACGCCATGTGTGAAAACCTGAACACCAGACCTATGCTCTATTACTGATAATGTGTCTCTATAAATATAGCACACTATATAACTATATAACTATATCTCTCTCTTTGCCTTAAGCTCCCCGGCCGGGCATACAGAATTATTCAAATTTCGAAGATTTTCGATAATAATACTAATATATATATATATATATATATATATATATATATATATATACTTTTTTCGTAGGTTGGTGACCAGGCACTAAGATGATTCTAAGCTGGTCCTTTCTTCCAAGGGTATAATGGTAAGAGTCCAGGTCCGATATGAGAGCTCGATGTTTATTTTTTTTATAAACAGAGTAATATAATTAGTAAAGAAAAAAGCTTAAAAATCGGCTATTTTTCCGGTTATGATACCATTTCCACTCACAGGTATGTGAATATACCCATGAGCTTCATCAGATCGCTATCTTTATTGTAATTTTCAATAAAGATAGCGGTCTGATGAAGCTCATGGGTATATTCATATACCCGTGAGTGGAAATGTTACCATAACCGCAAAATTGCCGATTTTTTTCATCTTATATATATATATATATATATATATATATATATATATATATATATGACGAGATTTGATAATTTACTTTAGAAGCATTGCTGAGTAAAGTATATTATTATTTATATTTTTGCTTGAAGTCAATTACAATGCGTATATCGTATAAAATTCGATAATTATTGAAAATAATCATGACAAATGAACCCTGCAAATATCGAGCCCCACGTAGAACATCGTACAGCTGTTTCAACTTTATTAAGTCTCATCAGCGATGTATACTTACGATTTCCCTCCAACAGAAATCAAAACCGGGAACCCAGCACGCAGAATCAGAAACTCTACTCCTGGGCCACCGATACGTAGCACACGATACATGCGAAATTAACTTGTCAATGATAAGCACGCCACTACTATACACAAAGTACAGTGGACGTTGAGAAGATCGCAAATTAGGCCTATGCTCCGGCGTTAGAAATGACGAAATTTGATAATTTGCTTTAGAAGCATTGTTGAGTAAAGTATATTATTATTCATATTTTTTTGCTTGAAGGCAATTACAATGCGTATATCGTATAAAATTCGTGCTGGGTTCCCAGTTTCGATTTCTGTCGGAGGGAAATCGTAAGTATACATCGCTGATGAGACATAATAAAGTTGAAACAGCTGTACGATGTTCTACGTGCGGCGCGATATTATTATTTTCAATAATTATCGAATTTTATACGATACACGCATTGTAATTGCCTTCAAGCAATATATATATATATATATATAGATAGAAAGAGAGAGAGAGAGAAAGATATAGAAAGATATATAGAAGGTAGAGAGAGAGAGAGAGAGAGAGAGAGAGGGAGAGAGACAGGAAGAGAGAGAGAGAGAGAGAGAGAGAGAGAGAGAGAGAGAGAGAGAGAGAGAGAGAGAGGGGCAGAGATTCGTTAAGCATATATGTAACAATACATCAATACAAGAACCCCATGAAGATAAATGACCGTCATGTCTATGAAATTTACTCCCCAATGAATTCAACAACAAATTAAACACCCCAAGAGACAATAGATTTTATATTCATAATCCATTCTCATTAATCATTAACTTTTATATTAAAAAGTATCAAAATTGGGAAAATTCATTTTTGAGAAATATTCCTCATAATGTATTTTTTTTGTTTTTATTTATTTTGTTAATATTCACTGAATTCTGTAAATTGATTTGGCCATTGAAAGACATCATTCGATTTTCTTTTTAAATTTTCAAATTATGAAAAAATAAAATCCGGCAAGATTCAAATTGAATGAAATGACGTAAGAAATGTCAATTTCCATAGACGAGCAATCGCTAATTCTCCTGTGTTCGAAAGTCTATCTGTTTTGAAATGTAAACAGTCTTGAAATAAATATTCCCTAATGAGGACTGAAGGCCTAAACTGGGATTAATATATATATATATATATATAATATATGTGTGTGTGTGTGTGTGTGTGTATGTATATGTATGTGTGTGTATATATATATATGCATATATATGTATATATATATGTATATATATGTGTGTGTATATATTTGTGTATATATATATGTATATATATATGTATATATATATATATTGGTGTGTATATATGCATATATATATATATATATATATATATATATATATATATATATATATATATTCATATTTTGCTAACACGTTTTTATTGCAGTAGCATAAGTCGTTAATCCAAAAGGGCTCAATATATCTCGTAAAATATAGAACATTTATTGAGGTAGAAAAGTTTTTTTCTCTCAACCACGGTTTCGGTGTTCAAGGTACACCTTCCTCAGGGGACTAAAAATTATATACACTTGTCTGGTTTAGAATTGATATTTATTTCACTCCTTGTCTTCTACAATAAACTTTAGTCTCTAAATCTAAACTGCTTTCCTTTGAAATTAATGATTAGTTTTCCATATGCTCATCAGGCAAAAGTAATTTGTAATTCATCTGTCAGCTGTTTTTACTCTCATTTCCTCTTTTTTTAATTATTTATCTAATTAGGACTGAGGCTATTCTAGTAGTGACTACCCCAAGCGGAGTTTAGCAGGTTTGAATTTAGAGTTTACCTTCTCCTAGACTGTTGCCTAATCAAGGTTAAAGAGTCCAGTCTATCCTACTATTTACCCATAGCTGAAGGAAGAGTAGTCCCCAAGATATGAATGGGAACTGTAGCTTCGTCCGGGATTTGAACTCGTGTCGACGAGTCCATTTCCTACGACTGTAACCATTACACCATGCGCCTCCAACTTACACAACATGCCTCCAGAAAGAAAGAAAGAGAGAAAGAATGTAATTAGATAAAGAAAAGAAAATAAGAAAAAGTACAGAAAGAGAAAGCAAAAGTAACGGAAATAATGTAAAGAAGGAAGAAAGAAAAAAGAAAGAAAGTAAAGAATATATATATATATATATATATATATATATATATATATATATATATATATATATATATGCCTTTTAAATTACATCAGTAAATACCCAGACCAATTTGATATTTAAGGAATCTCGTACATCGTTGTTTTTTCTTTTCGCATACTAAATAGATATTGATATCTAATACTAATAATTTACAAAAATGTCTATTTAACCAATAGATGGAACCCTAACAAGTACTAGCATTTTGAACCAGAGTACATTGGAGTAATGTCTGTAAAATAGTACTGTGTTCTCCGCAGTTTTCCAGAACTGAAGCCTCACCATCAGATGCAGTTTAGTGTCATAATCAATACTTTTTATGACTGAATTGCATTTCTTGAAATTGAATATATGTGAAAAATAATTAGTTTCAATAAATTGCCTACTACTTATATCTATGAATATACTCCTGTATGTCCTGTATGTAGGACACATTCAAACTAGGTAGGCCACATACTATAACAGAATCAAAAAGGTAGGCTATATACTATAATGGTACCGAAAAATTAGTGCCCAATGGTGCCACAGATTCTCTGAAACCACAATGCCCAGATTTTAAATTCAGAATTTTTCCTTCTCCTATACTGGTAGCTCTTATTGATAGTAGACAGATAGATATGAACATACTGAGATAGATCTTAAAAGTGAAATAAGTGTTAATATATATTTACCAACCCCTCCACACGAGCAGGATGTGACACAAGGTCAATTTCTTAAGCGGAGTTCAACAGGTTTGAATTCAATTTTCCTTCTCCTAGACAGGTTGCCTAACCAAGGTTAGAGCCCAGTCTGCCCTACTATTTACCTATAGATGGAGGGGGAGTGGGATTCATACCTTTCCGAAGGTAAAATGCAATTACCACGTCCATGATTTGAACTCGGGCTGACGAGTCCATTTCCCATGACTTTAACCATTACACCACGCGCTTCCTACTTAAAATAAGTATTAAAGTATAAATAAGTATCAATAAGCTGATATAGATAGATATAGACTGTTGCCTAATCAAGGTTGAAGAGCCCTATCTGCCCTACTATTTACCCATAGTTGGAGGGAGAATAGCATATAGTTTTTTTCCTGTTTATAGGACAGTTTTAATCTATATTGGTTCACCTTGAGATAGATACTAACAGAGTGAAATAGGTGTAAATAAACTAAAATAGTAGACAGATATGAACATACTGAGATATATATTAATAAACTTGAATAAGTATGAATAAGCTGAGATAGATTGTTTTTATATTTTATAGAAAACCACATATTTACAAATGCTTTATGCATGTGGTGACCATTAGATGGAACTCTAATAGGAACTACCACTTCGAGCCAGAGCACATGGGGGTAATGTCAGTGAAAGAGTATTTAGCACTCTCCGGTTTTCCAGAACTGGAGCCTCACCATCAGATGAATTTAGTGTCACCCAAGACATCTACTTTTAAGGCTGTCATGACCATTAGATGGGATTTAACAGGTACTACCACTTTGAGCCTGGGTACCTTAAAATGATGGCAGTGAAATAGTACCCACCACTCTATATATATCTACCAACCCCTCCGCACGAGCAGGATGCGACACAAGGTCAATTTCTTAAGCGGAGTTTAACAGGTTTGAATTCAGAGTTTTCCTTCTCCTAGACCGGTTGCCTAACCAAGGTTAAAGAGCCCAGTCTGCCCAACTATTTACCCATAGCTGGAGGGAGAGTAGTATTCATACCTTTTCCCAATGGTATTATAGTACCCACCACTCTATAGTTTTCCAGAACTGGAGCCTCACCATCAGATGCAGTTTAGTTTCATCACCAAGACATCTACTTTTATAGTAACGGTTATCATATTCCTCAACTAAAATCAGCTTCGCGTAAGATCCTTCGCAGAATTGATATTCCTATCAACTAACACCTTTTACCAGTTAGCGTGTTTCGCTTTCCAATTCGCTAAGTTTTATCTTAAAAAGACGATTAAGCCAGCGACCGAGTCGTAAGTGGAGACCGTAATGCCAATTGAGTATTCGATTGTGTGCAAAACACTAAAATATTATCTAATTGTGAGAGGAAAAAAATGTCATTTTTCTTTAATTCATATCACGTTTCGTCGAAATCTTATTTCGCCATAATTAATTCACCAGGCGATGTCGTTGAATCAAGAATTTGTTGCTTCTAGAAGACCCTAATAAGTCTACTACAGTATATGATTTTTTGCGGACTGTCGTAGTCAAACAAGAAAATATAATCAGCCTAGAAATACTAGTCCTAATATAGGAACTTACCTGACAATCGGGTCCTATGTCCAGTGGCTTCGGCCATGGACCGGTTAAGTAATTTTAACAGCGTAGATCCCAGGGCTATTCTCGCAGGCAGTACCTGCCCTTTTGATTTAAAGGGGCAAGGTTGGGCTTATTACTCAGTGCCTGATGCACCAACTTGAGGTGGAATGCCGACGGGATCAACGTATTTTTGCACCCACCATCCCATGAGTTTCGGCTTGTGGGTGGTCCCACATTCCAAAGGCCTTGTGTCACGGCATCATACGTGGGATGCAAGTTAAATATCATCTTACCTGACATCGGGTCCTGTGTCAAGTGACTTCTGACATTGGGACTGATAAGATAATATCTGCGTGATGTCAGGGGCTATCCCCCTTGGGAACACCTAATCTCTATATTTAATGGGGCAGGGCTGGGTTTATTGCCCAGTACCTGAGGTGTCTCAAAAGAGGAATGACGACGGGATTCAATTTGTGTACACTAACCACGCATGAGCTTCGGTTTGTGCGGGGTTTCCCAATATAATGATCGTTGTGTTGACTGACATGATGGGATATCAATAAATACTTACTAGTCCTAATGTTTGAGTGCATTTCTTATTAAAAAAGTCCGGAAAAAAGCCTCTACTATCAGTAGATTTATCTAAATTTTCTGTTACAGACTAGATATGACACTATATTTTAAGTACGAATGCCTGGATAAGGTCATTGCAGAAAGAAAAAAAAATCTTTAGCTCTGTCGGCACTCCACCCTTAAGAGGATGTTTCGTGTTATAAAAATTGATTCAACCACTTTGACAAGATGTTGCATGAGAAAGAGGTCTACCTGAAGCTAAGGTTATCAATTCTGACAAAAATCATGATCGAAAATAAAAAATTTGTTGATTGGTTGGGTTGTACGGTTGTTTTATTCATTCATGATCTCATTCTTTTCTATGTAACCCATAGACGGGACCCAGGCAGGTACTAGCACACTGGTGGAACTGGGAGTAATGGTGATGAAGGTATACTGCATACAACCTAGAATTCCAGAATTGGAACTTCAACACAATCCAGTTTTACGCCATACCCATGATATTAAGACCCTCAGTCACCGCCTTTTAGTATATATATCATAAAAAGAGTTGTGGTTAATCATAAGGGCAATAGTGTTGAGACAATCATATAGGCAATACGGCTTCAGGAGACCAGCCAATTGAATCAGAGGGGCCTCTGCGACCACCCATATATATATATATATATATATATATATATATATATATATATTCAAACCATAAAACTGACAGTTACCAAGCGCAGTTGACTTTATGTCTGCTCCAACCTAATATAGATATCTATGCTCTATTAATGATATTGTGCAAACATTACTCATGTAAAGTGTATATATTACTTGGACTAGAAGAGCGATCGATAAGACCATTCCGATCAATCGACTGGTCACGTCAAACCCTAGCACCTCTATTATTGTTCTAACTGTATTTTTGTATGGCAAACCCCGACCCTTTTTGTCATATTTTTATAAGGGATGAGATGCTATAATATCCAACCAACCAACCACCAGCCAAGCATCTATTCTCTTGGCACGCAGTTATGGGGGAATTTTGGGACAGATTGCGTTATCCTGCTTCAGTCGGAAATTCTTTATAAAACGTCCATGTCCTCACGTCATGGAACAAGCTGGAAGAATAATGCCTAAGACTATGATATCTTACAGAATTTGGGGAGGATCTAAGTCGTGCGGCGAATACGGAAAAATAGTGGGAGTTCACTAGGCAAATTGAATTTGACGCTTATAGATGATAGATAAAAAAATACTTCATTCTATTGTTCTCTTGATAATCGACAGGGAGAAATCAAACTGCACTGTATTCACATTCTGAATGCATTGAAAGAGTGTGTGAGTGAGTGAGTGTGTGTGTGTGTGTGTAAGAGAGAGAGAGAGAGAGAGAGACAGACAGACAGACAGACAGACAGACAGACAGACAGAGACAGAGACAGAGAGACAGAGAGAGAGTGTGTGTGTAAGATTCTTGATGCCATTTTAGGCTGCAGGTAAGAGCACTTTACAGAGGAGATCCCCGGTGGCATTAATTTAGATCCGTTTTGAGTGGAATTCTATTATCCTTGCGTTACGGAGTATTAAAACATTAAACAGAATCCTTGTATGTTGGTCCGTTCGTCCTTATTGAGCACGAGCAACCGAACACCTTTCCACCAAGGCTATTGAATAGTTTACCAACCAGATATTCGAGCGTGTTGATTGGCTGATTGAATCCAACGTGGCCATGAAGAGTCTATGAATTTATGTTGTGATCTCCAGCAGACCTTATATTCCGAATCATCCAACGCAGAGAGAGAGTGAAAGAAGAAAGAAAGAAAGAGAGAGAGAGAGAGAGAGAGAGAGAGAGAGAGAGAGAGAGAGAGAGAGAGAGGAGAAGAAACTGTCATATAGTACCTAAATAATGAGAATGGAATCGTTTGTTTGTCCTATGAATAATGTCTGAAGAAATCTCGGAAGAGATCAACAACAAGATTTTACGATATTTGTTAATTCAACTAGCTATTGCTAATTACTCTGTTAACCTTGTATCTTTGATTGGTAAACATTTTCCCCTATCCTTAATATTGTGGTGTTTGACACGACTAGCCTCTCCGATCGTCCGTCTATCCTAAGCTACCAAGAACCCGTCCTTAAGCATCACGGGTCGCTAACCACGGGCAACAGGTAGCCCCATTTGCAGAGGTGCAGTCGGTGTATTCTTCTGCCCCAGCGACAGGGCGGAAAGATATACGTGATTGAGAACGCAACAAAACTATTGTGTTTCAATTTGATTGCAGATTCGGTCGGCGTATTCTAAAGCCCATGCCAACCAGGCACCACGAAATAGTCATTCAATTCAAAAAAGTAAACAAAAAAATCGTAGATATATTCGGACCAGATGACCTTTAGGCACCCCTTTTTGATCCCGATTAAGAAAGGACATGTTTTTCATTTACACCGTCAATATCCAGTTGTTTTAACAGACGATTTTTAGATCTTTAAAAAAAATTATAAAACTAACCCCTAACCCTAACCTAACCCTAACCCTAACCCTAATCCTAACCCTAACCCTAACCCTAACCCCTAACAAACAACCGGATATTGACTGTGTAATTGAAAAACATGTCCTTCCTTAAACAAGATCAAAAAGGAGTGCCTAAAGGTAATATGGTCCATAAATTCTATGAAAAAGAGAATTTGTCCTGACCAGTCAATTAATCGGAGGGGTCTCTTCATCTGCCAACTTTTTTGCACACTCGGTTTTCCGGTTAACGCCGGGGGTCCAGCGAGATTCGGCCGCTGAACATGTCGAGAGTCAAAAATAGCTTCGATCCCAGGGGTCTATCCCTCCAGGCAATACCTGCCCCCTTGACTTAAAGGGGCAGGGCCGGGTTTTTGTTGCCCAGCGCCTGAGGCGCCCCCTTGAGGGGGAATGTCGAAGGGATTGACGCAATTTTTGTTCTTTCCCACACATGAGCTTCGGCTTGTGGGTGGGCCCACATTAAAACGAGGCCTTGTGCCCAGCCCATACAAAGTGGGGTATGAGGCAAATACCCCCTCTTCATCTGCCTGTTTAGCCCAAGTAAAGGGCAAAAGTGGAGTTGCATGTCATGGACTGTTCAGATAAATTCTATGAAAAAGAGAATGTAGCCTCAGATGTATTTTTAACTTGGGAACCGCAATTTCCCAATACAACGTTCGTGCACCATCGTATGTATTTAGGGCGTATATTGTAAAAATTGAGTAATCCGTCGAATGGATATGGATGCGTAAGGGTGTGCCACTCGTCACGTCACCGAACAAAGAATTGCTTGGAGGAACCAATAAAAATCTGGTTGAATTGAATTAATCCCCGAATCCAACTGATGTCTTACTAGTTGCGTTGATATATTACGAGAAGGGAGAATCCTCAAATAGATTACTTCAGTTTTGACCATAGGGCTTTTCTGATTAACTCTAGATATGTATGTATATTCTAATTTCTTTGTATAAAGACACAGACACAGACACAGACACACACAACACACACACATATATATATATATAGGTATTTTGTATTTGGGAAAGGAAAATAAAGTGCTCCATATATATATATATATATATATATATATATATATATATATATATATAGTGTTTGATATACAATTGCAGAGAGACAGACAAAGAGACAGAGACCCTATGATGTCACAGACACACACATACACACAAATACATATATATATATATACATATATATATATATATATATATATATATATATGTATATATATATATGTGTGTGTGTGTGTGTGTGTGTGCATGTGGGTGAGTACATGTGTGGAAAATACACACAGATTGTTAAAAAGGAATTAGATGGTCATAGAGTCAGGCTATGCCAGATGGAATAATATAATTAGGGTGGAAGCACACACACACACACATACACACGCACACGCACACACACACACCGCATTATGCATTAGTTTTTGGTCCCGAGGAGAAATGAAATAGACCAACATTTATTAGATAGGCAGGCGGTATATAAAGTAGCATAAGCAAGGACCAGTATACTTAGAAAGAAGTATATAAATATATATAAGGGAGTAAAATAGGGAATTGAATACGATGGTATGTAGAAAAAGCAGAAAAACACGAAGTATTCAAAATGATCTATTGGAATACTCGGGTTTATCTATTTTTCTTTTATAATATATATATATATATATATATATATATATATATATAATATATATATATATATTATATATATATATATGTTGTAGTTTTCATTCCTTCTTGTGTACCTTTTCGCTCGCATAGGCACACACACACATCAACACACACACATACACACACACACACACACACACACACACACACACACACCACACATATATATATATATATATATATATATATATATAATATATCAGATAAAAAGAATTGAAATATGGAAGACCACGAAATTTGTAGTAAGAGGCAAACTATGACAGTTTGAATGAAAGACGAAATACTGAAAAGACAGCAAGATACTTTCGCTTGATAAGTGGAGAGACCGACATGTAAAAGATAAAAAAGATATTGCAAGTAAAGTATTTCAAAATACAAAAACATAATAATATCTAAAGGCAATCACAAACACAAAAGAGAAATAATAATAATAATAATAATAATAATAATAATAATAATAATAATAATAATAATAATAAGCTATAACGATCGTAAAACAAACTCAACACAACAAGAACAAGAACAAGAACAACAACAACAATAATAATAATAATAATAATAATAATAATAATAATAATAATAATATCAGCTAACACTGATATGAAAACTCAAAAGGAGTAAATAATAATAATAATGAAAGTGAAAGTGATACCAATTGTAGGTGGTGCACTTGAAACAGTCCCAAAAGGATTGGAAAAGGGTTTGGAAAGTTTGGAAATCAGAGGAAGGGTTGAAACCATTCAGAACACTGCACTGTTGCAATCTGCCAGAATACTCAGAAGAGTCCTGGAGAACTGAGGAGGCTTTCTGTCACTCAGACACCGGTGAAAGACCATCAGCTAATGCTGATGTGAAAACGCAAAAGGAGCAAATAATAATATTAATAATAAATCGTCGGGGTGGCCTAACGTCAGTATCAGCCAATCAGCGAGGGAGTCTATCCTCTTTTCCCTAGCGCTAGACGAAGGAGATTGTTTTTGCATCTGAGTTGGAGCGCGACGGCTACCATCAACTCCTTACTTTTACAGATCCCTGTGCTACTCATACGCTGAGCTGGTGAGGGCCGGTATCGAACTAGGAACCTTGAGGTTTCTAGCTGAACACTCTACCAACTGAGCTAACCCGGCCCTTAATGATAATAATATTAATAAAAATAGCGAAAACAATAACAATAATAATAGCAATAATAATAACAAAAAACAATAACAATAATAATAGTATTAATAACAATAATAACAATAATAATAAATTAACAATAATGATAAAAATAATAATAAATAATAATAAATATAATTTAATAATAATAAAATAACAATAATGATAAAAATAATAATAATAACAATGTCAATAATATTATTATTATTTTTGATAATAATAATAATAATAATAATAATAATAATAATAATAATAATAAATAATAATAATAAAATAAATATTTTAAATGAAAGACTTATAAAGTAAATAATGTAAATGTCTGTTTTCTTGTTTTGCGCTTTTATTTATTTATTTATTTATTTATTTTTGCTTTTAAAAAAAATTCTTCTTTGACTTGAAGAGGGTCAAGAGCCTTTTGCTAAGCCTTGCGGGTCGCCAAACGGGATTAAATTAGTGGGGAAAGTTTGCCAACGTCGCCTTAGGTAGGTTCTATATTGGCTTCCGTGTATTTTAACCTCAGTCAGTCGTTCACTGGTGCACTTACTGCGCCTGCGCGATTGAAGAGTCGGAGGTTTGTGATGAGAGGAAATGAACATTAGAAAAGAAAGAAAGAAAGAAAGAAGAAAGAAAGAAAGAACGAACGAAAGAAGTAAAGAAGGAAGAAAATAAAATAGTTAATAAAGAAGTAAAGAATGAAAGTGAGAAAGGTTTTAAGAAGAAGAAATGGTAGAGCCAGTGTAATTTGGAAGGAGGTTGAATGAAAATTAAGGGCAAGTAAGAAGAAAAAGGAAATGAAAAAAAGATGGGGGGATGAGTGATGTGGATATTGTCAAGAGGGAAAGAGAAATGTTTATGGACTGACAACCAGTTAGAATGAGAGAAAGTAGAAAGAATAATTATAATGTATATATATATATATATATATATATATATATATATATATATATATATAAATAAGAATATATATATATAAGAATATATATACATTATATAAATAAATGTATAAGAATATATATATATATATATATATATATATGTGTGTGTGTGTGTGTGTGTGTGTGTGTGTGTGCGTGCGTGCGTGTCTGTGTGTTTAACAAGAGGAAAAAAAGGAAAAACAAAACAAACAAAAAGATTGAAGTATATATATATATATATATATATATATATAATATAATATAAGAGAGAGAGAGAGAGAGAGAGAAGGAGCGCGGGAGGGAGAGAGTTATAAAGAATGATAGATAAAGAGACAGTGATAGAGAAAATATAATAAAACTTAAGCTATAATGTCACAGGCATGAATATACGATCTGCTGATACACACACACACACACACAATATATATATATATATATATATATATATATATATATATATATATATATATATATAGAGAGAGAGAGAGAGAGAGAGGAGAGAGAGAGAGAGAAGAGAGAGAGACTGAAACTTAGCTAGTAAAATTCAACTTGATCTAAGATATCAAATATGGAAAGCTATATTACGATTCGTGTAGTAGAGAGAACCAGAAACAGAAAGGGCAAAAAGGATAGATATCAGATACATAGATAGATTGGTAAACAGAGAAATAGACAGAGACGGAGAGAGAGAAAAGGACAGAGACAGTCAGAAAGAGCGACATAGAGAGACCTAGGGAGAGAGAGAGAGAGAGAGAGAGAGAGAGAGAGAGAGAGAGAGAGAGAGAGAAGAGAGAGAGGGGGGGGGAATAGAAATGATAATGTATCTTTTTTAAATTTAGGAAAGAGAAACGAATAAATAGGGTTACAGTGACAAAAACTAAAAAAAAAACGAGAGGGGAAAATCAAAAAGAGAAAACGTATATGAGAGAGAGAGAGAGAGAGAGAGAGAGAGAAGAGAGAGAGAGAGAGAGAGAGAGAGAGAGAGAGAGAAGTCGGAGAGAAAACTTAAATAGATAAATTCAATTTCATCTAAGATATCAAATATGAAGGGCTATATACGCGTAATAGAGATTACCAGAAACAGAAAAGGCAAAAAGGATAGACATCAGATACATAGATAGATAGACAGGTAAATAGAGACATAGACCGAGACGGAGAGAGAAAAGGACAGAGTCAGTCAGAGAGAGAGAGAGAGAGGAGAGAGAGAAGAGAGAGAGAGAGGAGAGAGAGAGAGAGAGAGAGAGGGGGGGTAGAAGGGAAATAAAAATGATAATGTATCTTTTTTTTAATTTAGGAAAGAGAAACGAATAAATAGGGTTACATGACAAAAATAAAAAGAGAGAGAGGGGAAAATCAAAAGAGAAAACGTATAGGAGAGAGAGAGAGAGAGAAGAGAGAGAGAGAGAGAGAGAGAGAGAGAGAGAGAGAGAGAGAAGGGGAATCTGAGCAGTTTTTAGTAAGAATACTTTAGGATGTTTTAGATATTTTTTTCGATGTCTTTTTTCTTTAATTTGTTATTTTCAGGAACGATGAGCCAACTCAAGAATGTTTTAAATGAACGCATAAGAACGATGATGCCATTCTGAATATAAAAAAGAACATCGTGAAAGAGAATACTTTAGGACCGGGAGTTTATTACCTGCCTTATTATTATTATTATTATTATTACTAGTACAAAATTTTAAAAAACACCCTCCGGGCGATGTAAAAATAAATTTTTGAAACATATTGCCTGAGGAGTGGGAGTAAAAAAATTCAATGTCAGCGAGTTTGTACCCTAAGTAAGTAAAATCATCAAATTCATTAAAGGATTAAAAAATAAAACAATTTGAAATGTAAACTTTAAATATGTATTAGAATAAAACAAACTATATATAGATATATAATACCAGTCATGTATTTATTAAAACATTTTTTAAAAAACAATGGGGACTGTCTAATATATTTATTCTGTGTTATGACGATGTTGGGTAATAAAAATTACGTCACTGCTTACGCAGTGACGTAATTTTTATTACAGACAAAAACCGGAAGCGAATCTCCATTATTAATAGATTATTATTTACTCCTTTTGAGTTTTCACATCAGAATTAGCTGATGGTCTTTCACTGGAATCTGAGTGACAGCAAGTCTCCTCAGGTCTCCATGACTCTTCTGAGTATTCTGGCAGATTGCAGCAGTGCAGTGTTCTCAATGGTTTCAATCCTTCCTCTGATTTCCAAACTTTCTAAACCCTTTTCCAATCCTTTTTGGATCGTTCCAAGTGCATCAACTACAATTGGTATCACTTTGACTTTCATATTCCATAACCTTTTTTGTTCTCTGGCAAGGTCCAGATATTTGTCCATTTTTTCATTTTCCTTTAGCTTTACCCTGTGATCTGCTGGAACTGCAAAATCCACCAGTTGACAAGTTCTTTCATTTTTGTTTATCAACACTAGGTCTGGTCTTCTTGCTGGGATAAAGTGATCTGCTTTTATTTCAAAGTCCCAGAGAATTTTATGTGTTTCGTTCTCAAGAACAGATTCTGGTTTATGCATATACCATTTTGTTGTATGGTCAAAATTAAATTTTTTGCATAATTCCCAGTGGATCACCTTCCCAACACAGTCGTGTCTAGTTTTGTACTTATTATTATTATTATTATTATTATTATTATTATTATTATATTATATTATTATTATTATATAAATGCTCGTGTTCCTTATTTGTACAATCAAAGTCTGAATAAAACTTATGATTAGCTAAAAGTGCATAGTAGAAAAACAAGGGACAAATATGATTGATTTTACTACTTATTTCACCGACCGCCAAAATATTGATACCCGTGTTTCTTAATTGTACCGACAGTTATCATCTTGCAACACCCTCTGGGTAAAAGTGAGACCGTCCAAATCGTCCAAGATGGAACGCAAAATGTGTATACTGATTATCTGGTGTTGCTTATCTGCCGATTTTTTTTATTTCTCATGAGTGCGGTCACCTCAGCTAAATAATGGACCATTTCGTTTTTATTATAAAGAAAGAAAGGAAAGAGAAAGAACATGCTACGCAGAAAAATATAATAAAAAAGAAAGAAAGAAAAAATGAAAGAGAGTATGGGAAACATATAGAGAGGTTGAACGTGTGGAAACGATAACGCTAATCCGTTTCAATCAAGCATAATGAAAAGATGAAAAGAAGGAAAGAAAGAAGTTAGCTGGTTGTATTTCATTGGAATCTGAGATACAGAAAGTCCTTTTCCGATCCCCATGTCTCTTCTACGTATTCTAGCCGATATTGTCAATTATATTATTTGGTTGGTGTTGAGTCTCCCTCTCATTTCCAATTCATCCATTCTCCTTTCTAAACGCTTTCTCACGGTTCCGAAGACTCCAACTATAATTAGTATCGCTGATAACCTCATGTTCTCCAGTTTTCTCATTTTTCTGACAAGGTCCATGTATTTTTCTGAATTTTTGAGTCGATGTTTGATATTTTGTAGTATTTGTATTATTCAGACTATTGTCCTCATCTTCATTGTTTCGGCCGATGTGCCTCCGGCGTTCTTCAGGTATTTCTTGTCGGACTAGGGAACCTTCTCGGACTCGGGAACCTTCTTGTCGTAATCGGGAACCTTCTTGTCGTATTCGGGAGCCATCACGGAACTTTGAATCTAACCCTTTATTCAGTCCACGGGGGTATTCTGTTCTCATTCCGCTAATCATAGCTAGGGTACAGGTGTTAAGCTGTGTTAATTATCATTCTATGTTACTGCTGCTCCTGACCAGGAGTGAACCTGTAGTCTAGAGATAACTTTGACTTAGAACTGTCTTATCCTAACTCCTTTATCCACTACGCTATGTGTCCAAGTATTTGTCTTTCTTTTTTTATTTTTTCACTTTGTTAATTAACACTATGCCTGGTCTTCTGGTCCACATTATGTCACCCGTTTTTATCTTAAAATTCCATATAATTATATGCATCTCATTCTGGAGGGATGGCTTTCTTTTCCGCATATACCATTTTTAGTAGTGTCAATAATTAATTTCTTGTACAATTCCCAGTAGATGAACTTTCCCATCCCGTCACGAGTTTTACCTGGTGGATTCTCTTTAAATCCTGAGTGACAGCAAGTATGTTAGGTCTCTAGTACTCTTGCAAGTGTTCTAATTGACCTTAACAGTGCTGCGGTTTGTATGGTTTTGACCTTTCTTCTGATCTCAAGTTCCCTCAGTTTTTTTTTCATACCTTTAGGGACTTTTCCAAGAACACCAACTACAATTAGTACACCTTAACCTTCATGTTCCAGTCCTTTTTCAGTTTGATATTATCCCTCCATTTACCTTCCCTGTTATCAGACTCAGCACGGAAACCGACATCAAGCCTCTTGGGGGAGGCAGAGCTGTCCCGGACCGAGATGATGACTGTTGGAAGACCTGGCGTCGAGCAACACTTTGCACCATGCCATTCAAGCAGCAGAACCTAATTTATACAACCTCATCACCTCTAGCATCTGGCCGCCAAACACCCCAGATTGCAATCGTCTTGGTTATTATGTCTACTGGAACAGAAACATTCAGTTAATTTCTTCTTTTTAATTATCAACAGGTCTGGTATTTTGACCGGGATTGGGTGATTTGTCTTAATCTCAAATCCCCAGAGATTTCGTGTCTCATATCATAGAAAAGTCTGTACCATTAAGATGTCCGTTTTGATTGTCTCAGAAAGAACTGAATCCAGGTATATTTTGGTTTAGAACAAACTTTCCTTTTTTGATTAAAAATAACATTGGTTGTGGTGTATAGATTTATCGGTGATATTCTCTCTCTCTCTCTCTTTCTCCTCTCTCTCTCTCTCTCTCTCTCTCTCTCTCTCTCTCTATATATATATATATATATATATAATATATATTATATAATGAAGAATAGAAAATATGAAAAGTGTTTGCATAAAAAATACTCAATGCTATATTAGCAGAACAGATTTAAAAACTCAAATAAGATATCTGAGGATTGGCTAATACGCCTCAAACTTTAGTAACGGTAAATTAGTACAATAATATTTTATTAAACATATATATTTATATACATATGTGTGTGTGTGTGTGTGTGTGTGTGTGTGTGTGTGTGTGTGTTTGTTTGTTTGTATGGAATATTAAAGATAAACAGTCGTAAATAGATTAATTCAGGAACAGAAATGTCCCTACAATCTTTCCAACATTTTATTTTTCTCTATTTTTCTCTATTTTATTTTTAAATATTTTTCATATTTACATTAATATTAAGTTTGTGTTAACCTCGCTCAGTTTAGCCGAGACATCTGATTAAGGCCAAGGAAGTAGTTTCCCTCACCTTTTATTCCCCCTTTTCTCCTCAAGATTTAGACAGTTAATCTTCTGGTAGTATTTTCTTGGCTTAGGCTTTGATCATCATAATTTTTTTGCTTAGTATTCTTTTTTTTTCTCCTTCTTTTACTCATAGGTGGCATGGCAGACCACATCGCATGCTTATTTGACCAAACGGGTCCGTCGGGTTGATGGAACACACGAAGATTTTTCATCTACAGTTGTTAAAAGCTTTCTTGTTTGACGGGTGGTGTTGATGAAAAGTAACGCTGTTGGAATGAATAAATAGCAAAAAAGGAACAAAGCCTAATAAAAAAATAATGCTAAAAGCAACGAAGAGTTCCACAGGTCGACAAAAAATAAAGATTAAAAGTCAAAACGAAAGAATAGCCCTAAGAAATCAATGTAAATGCACGACAAACTTAATAAAAACAATGAACAACTGCCACATTTCGCCTATGAACATGCATGTATATGAAAAAAACAACAGCAACAACAGCAACATCAACAACCACAATGATGTGAGTTTTTTAAAAGACTTTTTTAACGCTGTTGTGAAAAACTCACATAATAATAATATAATAATAATAATAATAATAATAATAATAATAATAATAATAATATAATAATTGACCAGACCCAGTTGATTAAGAAAAAAAGAGAACTTGTTCACTGGTAGACTTTGCAGTTCCAGCAGGTTATAGAGTGAAGATTAAGAAAAACGAAAACATGGACAAATACCTGGACCTTGCCAGAGAATTGAAAAAGCTGTGCAATAAGAGGGTGAAAGTGATACCAATTGTAGTTGGTGCACTTGGAACGGTCCCAAAAAACTTGGAAAAAGACTGTAAGGCATGGAAATCGGAGAAGAATTGAGACCATCCAGACTAATGCACTGCTGCAATCAGCTAGAATACTCAGAAGAGTCCTGGAAACCTGAGTATACTTGTTGTCACGCAGACTCCAGTGAAATACCATCAGCTAGCGCTGATGTGAATAATAATAATAATAATAATAATAATAATAATAATAATAATAATAATAATCTGTCTGAACATCTATAAGGAGCAGCTGGTTTTTATGTATGTATGCATGTATATGTATGTCCAGATGAAACTACGAAAATAAATCAACGACAAGGTAAATATATATATACACATTAAATTGCTTTTTGTACAAAAATTTTGAAGATTTGCTTTTATATTCGAAGATATTTAAATCTTAAAGTATACATAGGAATAGCATTCATTTACTACTTAAAATGACTAGCATTTGTGAAACTCAAAAACAAACAAACCTATAAACCAAGTATTCCCCCTCTACCCAGGTGACACTGAGTAGCTGCTTCTAGAACATACATAAAGGCAGTTGGTGTGTGTATATGTTTGTATGTATGTAGGTATGTTCGGATAAAAATACGAAAATAAAACAATTAACAACAAGTAAAATATATAATATTATATATATATATATATATATATATATATATATATATATACACACATTAAATATCACCGGCTATTACGTTTTGTGTGAAGACCATGAAGATTTGATTTATATTTGAAGATATTTGAAAATTAAAATATTCATAAAAATAGCATTGAAGTTCTACTTAAAAATATCCACCATTTGTAGACCTTAAAAGTAAACAATCAATACACCCGAGGTGTTTCCCCCCTCAACCCAGTCGACGCTGGGTAGCTGTTTCTAGTAATATAAAAAGGGAAAGTAAAACAACAATACGGCTACTATATGGAAGGACGTGATATAATGGTCATGATCGTTGGAAATGGACTCGCCGAGACGAGTTCAATTTCAAACTATTCTCCCTCTTGCTATGGATAAATACTTAGTCAGACTAGCTACTTTAACCTAGGTTAGGCAACCTGTCTAGGAGAAGAAAAAACTCTTAATTCAAACCTTCTTCTTCTTCTTCTTCTTCTTCTTCTTCTTCTTCTTCTTCTTCTTCTTCTTCTTCTTGTGTCACCTTCAGCTCGTGGAGGACAAATCGCTTTAGAAGAAGTCTGACCTGGGAGCAATTGTGATTCCCCAAACCTCCATAACTGGAACCTCACCATCAGATAAAGTTTAATGTCATTGCCAAGGGAGGAAGAACCTCAGCCACTGCCTTCTAGCACATAAATCATAAAAAGGGTTGGGGCTTGCCAAAGGGCAATAGAGTTGGGGCAATCATATAGGTGCTAGAGCTTGACGCAACCTGCCGATTGATTGGAAGGGCCTCTCCGACTGCCCGTCTAGCCAATGTGGAATGTTGCATGTCATAGACTGCTCAACCACCTGTGTTCCATTCTTAAGCATTAGGGGAATTAGAGTTTGTTTTAGGGTTAGGGTTAGTGTTAGGGTCAGTGTTAGGGTTAGGGTTAGACTTAGGCTACTTCAGCAGTTTCCGTAATCTAATGCTATTTATACGTAAAATGCGATTCTAATATTATCTCTTGCAGGCTATTCTGTATTTGTACCAATGCTATTTATACGTAAAATGCGATTCTAATGATATTATCTCTTGCACGCTATTCTGCATTTGTACCAATGCTTTTACGTAAAATGTGATTCTAATGATATTATCTCTATCACGTTCTGCATTTGTACCAATGCTATTTATACGTAAAATGCGATTCTAATGACATTATCTCTTGTACGCTATTCTGCATTTGTTTTATGAATGTAGAAACTATAGACTCACCGTTGAACACTTTCCTAACTTTATTTCACTTACCTAGGATAGCTGATATGCCATTAAAAAATAAACCAAAGCAAAATAATGCAGCATATAATATTTGTTTGTCATTCGGGTGTATTTTGTGCTTTAAAATCTTTTGCTATTGAAAAATGACATATAATCTTTAGTAAATATACAATGCAGTTTTATTGCAAAATTATTACAATGCATTCATCTAGTAAATAATGTGCATATGTATTACAAAATTAATTATAATGCATATTATTATAATGGAGATTCGGTGTTTATCTATATGTAACCGAAACTACACCACAATACCTTCAGGAACTGCGTAAGACATGCAAAGGCATAAAGCTCTCTTTAGTAGCCTTTACATATGTATTTATTTTTGGAGGATATGTGCTTAATTGGAGTCATACCTAATTTTGAAAATTAATTAGTTAATAATTAATGAATTTAGGCCGGTATATATGTTCAAATGTAAGGCTAAACAAATCGAGAAAATGTCGTTTAGCCTTACATTTGAATATATATGCCCACCTAAATACATTAATTTTTAACTAATTAATTTTCAAAATTAGGTATGACTTCAATTAAACACATATCCTCCAACAATTGTCGGCTTAAAGCTATATAAAAAAATAAACACATTTGTTTGTTTACTTAACTTCATATGTATTTATATATCAGTAAAAATGTCTCTTCCGATAATAGGTGTGCTGATATATTACGCTACATCGCATTTCCCTTAATGATTTTTAGAGCAGTCCTACAAACGCAAAAAAGAAAAAGAAAAGAGACTAAAACAAACTTTGATTTCTGGTAGAAGAACATGTAAAAGAACAAAAATTAGAAACAAAAAACCCCCCAAAAAACAATGTAACACTGAGAATAAGACAAAAATAATCAAAACAAAAAAACAAAAACGTACTAAGGCAGAATAGTGCACAAGAGATAATATCATTTAGCTCAGTCGGTAGAGCGTTTGGCTAAGAATCACAAGGTTTCTGGTTCGATACCGGGCCTCGCTAACTCAGCGTATGGGTAACACAGGGATCTGTGCAGTAAAGTAAGAAGCTGATGGTAAGTATAGCGCTTCACCTCAGACTCTGAAATAATATCCTTGGTCTAGCGCTAGTGAAAAAGGGATACACTCCCTCGCTGTCTGGCTGATACCGACATTAGGCCGCCCCGACGAAGACGACCAATATTACTTACGTATAAAAAGCATTTCATTTCACGGAAATAACCGAAACATTTGAGACGCTAGGGTTAGTGTTAGCGTTAGAGTTAGGGTTAGAGATTGGGTTAGGGTTATGCTACTTTGGGTGTTTCCGTAAACTAATGCGATTTATACGTAAAATATGATCATAATAATATTATCTCTTGTGCGCATTTTGTACCCAAAAACAAATTGAAAAAAGAAAAATGAAATAAATAAAGTAATAAATGTAATACGAAATGAATGAAGTCAAATAGGTTTAGAAAAGAAAGAAAAGTTAAAATAATATAAACTAACAGTTAAATAATGCAGACGAAATTGTACCTTTCAGAACTGAAACAAATTTGTCAGACAACTAAAGACGAATAAATAAATAAATAAATGAATAAATACTGAAAGAAAAGCGAATAACCAGAAACAACTGAAAGCAACTTTCTCTAATTATATAGAGAACGGGAAAAATATAGCGGGAATCTATATTGTCGAATATAAAATAAGGACTGTAACGAATAAAAGATAGATACACGGCCATAATACTTTTCTGTGTCGTATGATAATAAGTGTCAAAAATCCTGAACTGGAAAACATCACAGCACGATGGTGTTGAAGGACTCAAGTTGAGAGAATCATATTAACACAGAAAAGCCTATCATAACAGAGAAATGAGAAGATACAGAAAGTAAGGAATCGTTATAACCTTGAAGTTTCAAGAGTCACAGACTACCATTAGTAGCAAATAAGTTGGAGATGACGAATGACACAAGGTGTTATTTATATTTTAGTAAAGTACTATTTTATAGAAACCGTTCTCAAAGGAAAGAAAGAAATAATGTTGTATAGGAGTCTATATATTGCTTCTTGTTAAATATAAGAATAGACAGGAATAAATTGTCTTTGAGGAGTTATATATATATATATATATACATACATACACATATATTATATGTGTGTGTATATATATATATATATATATATATATATATATATATATATAGTGAATATGCCCTTTGTAATGTCTAACTCTTCTTAGAGATTAAATGCTTGCATACAAAAGGAATTATATACATATAGCTTTATATCTTATTATACTGGAGATTCTGTGTGTGTGTGCCTGTCTGTAACCGAAGATATATTAATACTCAAGTTACAATTCCCTTTGTTATTTATGTCACATTCGTCATGATTTTATCTTCATTTAAACCTCAATTAATAAAATTGTCTTATTTCTCTGAATGTTTGAGATGAGGCTTGATGATTAGTATTATCTGTGTTATTTGGACTATTGTCCCCATATTCATTGTTATTTGTACAACGTTTCGGCCGATTCTGCCCACCGGAAGGTTCCCTTGTCCGACAAGAGAACGGAGGGTATATCGGCCGAAACGTTGAACAAATAACAATGAAGATGGGGACAATAGTCCGAATAACGCAGATAATACCAAAATTTGCTTACATTACTAATACTGTTGACCATATCGACATACTAATAACATGCAATTGTATTTATATATACAACTAAATAGCGATTTACAGTGTGAAGGGGAAGGCTAATTTACATATTGTTATTAAAAATTTGATTTTAATAAATATGTACTTAGTCTGATTGATTTCTAATTGTTTGGTTTTATCTTAATGAATATCAGCAAAAATATCGGGGATAAATCTTAAAAGAAATCCATTAACAAGAAAAAATATCTGTCATTTTATTCTTGACTCCCTGCTTTAACTAAATAGATAAATTAGGAAAATTTAGCAATGAAAAACGGAAGTGATGGATGAGTAAGTTTCAATTGTTCTATTTTTCTTTTTATGCCCCCTCTGTTTCAAATCTTTTTATCTGCATTCTTATTTAGTTTCATTAACCTTTCTAACTTAATATATTTTATTACATTAAAACATAAATACTTGCACCCCGAGGGTGTATATATTTGCTATTGTATATAATGTCCAACTTCGGTTCATTACAAAGGAGTTCAAGCTGGAGCTACCTCACTGTAACCACATAATATAAAAAAAGTTGAATATTGACATGTTAAAACTCTGGTTAAAATTTTATGCGATCATTTCCCCTGTTGGTAAATCCAAGTCGGTATTGAGTTTGGGTTCAGTTGGTTAATCCTTGTTCAGTTCCTGTTGGCAGAGAGCCTATTCTGTTCCTTGAAATCCTGGTTAGAAAAGTGTGTAGTTTCAGTAGATACTCCTAGTAGCAGAATCTCTGTTTATTCCTTGAAATACTGGTTAGAAAAGTGTGTAGTTTCAGTAGATACTCCTTGTAGCAGAATCTCTGTTTTTTCCTTGAAATCCTGGTTAGAAAAGTGTGTAGTTTCAGTAAATACTCCTTGTAGAAGAATCTCTGTTTATTCGTTGAAATCCCTGCTAGAAAAGACTGTAGTTTCAGTAGATACTCCTGGTAGCAGAATCTCTGTTTATTCCGTGAAATCCTTGATAGAAAAGAGTGTAGTTTCAATAGATACTCCTTGTAGCAGAATCTCTGTTTATCCCTTGAAATTCTGGTTAGAAAAGTGTGTAGTTTCAATAGATACTCCTTGTAGCAGAATCTCTGTTTATTCCTTGAAATTCTGGTTAGAAAAGTGTGTGGTTTCATTAGATACTCCTTGTAGCAGAATCTCTGTTTAATTCTTATAATCCTGGGTAGAAAAAAAGTGTAGTTTCAATAGATACTCCTTGTAGCAAAATCTCTGTTTATTCCTTGAAATCCTGGTTAGAAAAGTGTGTAGTTTCAGTAGATACTTCTTGTAGCAGAATCTCTGTTTACTCCTTAAAATCCTGGGTAGAAAATGTGTAGTTTCAATAGATACTCCTTGTAGCAAAATCTCTGCTTATTCGTTGAAATCCTGGGCAAAAAAGAGCGTAGTTTCAGTATTTACTCCTTGTAGCAGAAAATCGATTTTTTCCTTGAAATCCTGGATAGAAATGAGTGTAGTTTCAGTAGATACTCACTGTAGCATATTCTCTGTTCATTCGTTGAAATCTTGGGTAGAAAAGGGTGTAGTTTCAATAGATACTCCTTGTTGCAAAATCTCTGTTTATTCCGTGAAATCCTGGGTAGAAAAGAATGTAGTTTCAGTAGATACTCCTTGTAGGAGAAACTCTGTTTATTCGTTGAAATCCGCGGTAGAAAAGAGTCTAGTTTCAGAAGATTCTCCTTGTAGTTGAAACTGTATATTCTGTGAAATCCTGGGTAGAAAACTATAGTTTCAGAAGATAATTCTTTTAGTAGTAACTCTCCTTATTCCTTGAAATCCTGAGTAGAAAATAACGTAGTTTCAGTAGGTACTCCTTGTAGCAGAAAGACTTAAATATTTCTTGTAATTCTCCTCTCTAGGTTTTTATCTTAGAAAGTTCAAATTTGGGACAAATGCCAACAACATGTAAAATGTATTGTGTTCGTAGTGGCTTATAGATATGACATGAGAGGTGTCCAAACTTGTCCCAAATCAGTTTTTATATTAAAATAACTCCATTTTTTAAATTCCATATTATAATGTTTATGTTATATATATATATATATATATATATATATATATTATATATATATCAGGGTGTTCGGGCTAAATTTGACATATATTAGGTTATTTTTCTCTGTAGGTTGGAGGTATTGACGCACACTACGCATCATTTTTAAGCTTGGATACTTCTTCATTCATACAAGTGATGACAGATAGAATGGATGACTGGAACCTGACGGAATCATGGAAAAGAATAACTTGTATCATGATGATCTGCGCTGGTCATCAAAATAAGGAGATTATGGGTGCTGCCAAATGCTCCCGTAACACTGTAAAAACTATCAGGCATGAACTGGAAAATTGAATGGAGACAACGAGGCTTTGGCTAGAAGAAAGCAAGATAACAGACGTTCGTATATCAGAATTCCTCGAATATCTGCAGAAAGGTTATCAGGTTGGATTCAGATGCCTACATGGAGTTGCTAAACACTGTAGTCAAGCTGTGGATAACAAGTGTAGCCAATGGTAGACCATATGTATGGCAGCAGGATTCGGACTCCTGCCAGACTTCTGGGCAAAGTCAAAATGGTTGTCGGCGAATTTTTACGACTACGCCTGTCCCAATATCTGGCCTCCGAACACCCCAGATCTTAACCCCATGGATTATTATGTATGAGGTGGTGTTGTGAAAGACACCAATCGTCGTGCCAGTACTACAAAAGCCCAGTTAATCGACAGAATTAAGGTAGATGTTGAGACCCTTCCCAGTGTAATTATAACATCAGCTTGCTCTATGTGCTGGAGCAGGATCGAGGCTGTGATCGAAGCTATTGTCGGTTATGTTGAATGAAACTTGTTGACGGTAGTGTAATATCTGTGCCTGTTGAATTTCTTTACAATCCATGAAATGTTGTTGTTACAAAGCAATTTTTCTTTTCTTTATGAAACTGTCAAATTTCTCCGGAATACCATATATATATATATATATATATATAATATATATATATATATATATATATATTCACTATGTTTTATGGTACTGAACAAGCGTAGACAATGATTTCTTTGATAGGATTCAACCAAAATTGAGAACTCAAACTTGAATGAAATTGTTTGCGTACATATTTTTTGCATATACGGAGTATCATAAGTAAGCGAACAAATGGATAAATTGAAGTATATATATATATATATATATATATATCCAAAATAAATTTATATGCACGCCAAGGTATCCATATATATATATATATATATATATATATATATAATTATATATAGAAAGGGGTTGGAATGAATCCGACAGAAAATGGGGTAATATACAGCAGAAGAATCTCCAGCGAATATACTACACATTTTGTCTGAGTTTTTTCTTTCATTCTTATTTTACCTCATTTATATATATATATAATATATAATATATATATATATATATTCACTATGTTTTATTAATACTGAAAAAGAGTGGACAGTTATTTTACTGCATACTGTGTATGTTTTTAATTTTATTTGCTTTTAGTCTTATTGGACAGTCGGTAATGGGTTTTTTTACTTGCTCTATTCTTGCTTTCCTCTTTTTCACCATTTTCGTTGCATAAATTGATTGTTCGACAGGCCCATTTGTTCGTTCAGAGAAAGATTTTGCCCCTCTGAGCCCGTCAACTGAAACCATTTTTAGTCAAAGACGGCTAGTCAAGTTTTCACTCCCTGTGCAAGTTTAACACTGTTGGAAGGTGCTGGTTCATAAAGCAGCCAGACGTATTTCCTCCCCTTCAGACGCTTGAGACATTGTCGCCGAAACTGTGGACGTCCTGCGGCCATCACCGCGTGTCTAAATCTGTTGCTGTCCCAGTCTTCGTCCCTAAAACACACTTCCGGTTTCCGTGCGACTATTTCCGGTCGCCATTAGTGTATTGCCAGACTAGAAGCTGCTTGTCAACCAACTCGTCAGACCGTGATTCCTTCCTTCTTGCTCACTTATTTTGCCCAAAAGCCCAATCAAATTCACCCTTCTACTCGCTGGAAACTCAACTTAAACTTGGAATGTAGAGTCGTCTCTCCATCTAACACACTTGTTCGTTCGTATATTCTAACAATCAATTTTGTTTCTGTGAACTCCATTTACAAATAGCTCTCTCTCTCTCTCTCTCTCTTTTCTCTCTCTCTCATTCTCTCTCTTCCCCCTCTCTCTATATATATCTCTTTATGTATAGATAGAATATATTTATATATATTTATATATATATGAAAATAGATGGAAATTAATCCGAAAGTGTGAATTTAGCATTTTTGAAAAAACAAATGATGTTTATAATTGCTGACAGAAATCTATTTCGACCGCTTCAGTAGATCTTGATGATGACCGATCTACTGAAGCGGTCGAAACAGATTTCTGTCAGCAATTATAAACATAATTTTTTTTCTCAAAAATGCTAAATTCACACTGTCGGATTAATTTCCATCTATTTTCATATTTGTCTAATGAAAAAACAAAATATCTGGATTTTTACACCTCTGAAGGCTTTTATCTACAACACTACGGATTTACAAACACCACAATTGATTTGAAACTTTACATCTTTCTTCAATTATGCTGTGGTCTTGTAAATTACTTTTTTAATAGCTGGAATACATCATGAACAATTTTGATACTCATTATACACTTTTATATAATTTTACATCAAACTCTTTTGAGTTTTATTATAAACTATAATGCTTTTGATTTTTAAAAAAAAAATTTAATTTTTTTTTAACACAGAACACGCATTTTCAAAAATCCCAGCATTGAATAATAGCGTTTTGTTTGTACCCTTTCTTCTAACTGTTGTTCATTCCGTCTTTCTCTCATATGTTGCTCTTGATGATGACCGATCTACTGAAGCGGTCGAAATAGATTTCTGTCAGCAATTATAAACATCATTCGTTTTTTCAATATATATATAATATTGTATAACATATATATGTATATAGAAATCATATCTATATATGTTCACACACACACACACACACACACACACACACACTGCTATATACTATATATAATAATCAATGGTAATATTATGGTTTCACAATCATAACTTGAGCACCTTTCCAGCAAATACTTTCTCATTTTTTCATTCACTATTCATTTTATATATATTATATTATATAATATATATATAATATTATATATATATATATATAAGTAAATATAACAAAAGACTTAGAACTTTGCATTATGAAAAATAAGAAAAGATTTGCATGAAAGTGCTCAATGTTAGATGTGAACCATAATATTACCATTGATTATATATATATATATATATGCATGTGTGTGTTGCTGTGTGTTTGTGGTGTGGTAACATATTATAGATAGTACATTTCTATATAACATATATATGTATACATATAAATATATATATTAAAAACGAAATGATGTTATAATTGCTGACAGAAATCATTTCGACCGCTTCAGCTTAGATCGGTTCATATCATATCAGCAACAATGAGAAGAAAGACGAATGAACAACAGCTTAGACAGAAAGGGTACAAACAAAACGCTATTACTTCAATGCTGGGATTTTTGAAAATGCGTGTTCTGTGTTAAAAAAAAATTAAATTTTCTTTAAAAATTCAAAAAGCATATATAGCTTATAATAAAACTCAAAAGAGTTTGATGTAAAACTTATATAAAAAGTGTATAATGAGTATCAAAATTGTTCATGATGTTATTTCCAGCTATTAACAAAATAATTTACAAGACCACAGCATAATTGAAGAAAGATGTAAAGTTTCAAAATCAATTGTGGTGTTTGTAAATCCTAGTTTGTAGATAAAAGCCTTCAGAGGTGTAAAAATCCAGATATTTGTTTTCGCATTAGACAAATATGAAAATAGATGGAATTAATCCGACAGTGTGAATTTAGCATTTTTGAGAAAAAAATTATGTTTATAATTGCTGACAGAAATCTGTTCGACGCATCAGTAGATCGGTCATCATCAAATCTACTGACGGTCGAAATAGATTTCTGTCAGCAATATATAACATCATTTGTTTTTCAAAAATGCTAAATTCACACTTTCGGATTAATTTCCACTCTATTCATATATATAATAAATATATATAAATATTTCTATCCTATACATAAAGAGATAACTTAAAGAGAGGGGAGAGAGAGAATGAGAGAGAGAGAAAAGAGAGAGAGAGAGAGAAGAGCTATTTGAAATGGACTCACAGAAACAAAATTGATTGTTAGAATATACGACGAACAAGTGTGTTAGATGGAGAGACGACTCTACATTCCAAGTTTAAGTTGAGTTTCCAGCGAGTAGAAAGGTGAATTTGATTGGGCTTTTGGGCAAAATAAGTGAGCAAGAAGAAGAATCACGGTCTGACGAGTTGTTGACAAGCAGCTTCTAGTCTGGCATACACTAATGGCGACCGGAAATAGTCGCAACGGAAACCGGAAGTGTGTCTTTAGGGACGAAGACTGGACAGCAACAGATTTAGACACGCGGTGATGGCGCAGGACGGTCCACACAGTTTCGGCGACAATGTCTCAAGCGTCTCTGAAGGGGAGAGAAATAGACGTCCTCTGCTGCTTTATGAACCAGCACTTGCACAGTGTTAACTTGCACAGGGAGTGAACACTTGACTAGCCGTCTTGACTAAAATCTTTCAGTTGACTGGCTCAGAGGGGCAAAATCTTTCTCTGAACGAACAAATGGGCCTGTCGAACACATCATTTATTCAACGAAAATGGTGAAAAAGAGGAAAAGCAAGAATAGAGCAATGTAAAAACCCATTACCGACTGTCCAAGAATGACTAAAAGCAATAAAATTAAAAAATACACCAGTATGCAGTAAATAACTGTCCACTCTTTTTCAGTATAAATAAAACATAGTGAATATATAATATATATAATATATATATATAATATATATAATGAGAAATATAGGAATGAAAAACAAACTCAGACAAAAAATGTTGTAGTATATTTCGCTGGAGATTCTTCTGCTGTATATTACCCCCATTCTGTCGGATTCATTCCAACCCCCTTTTCTATTATATATAGATATAATATATAATATATATATATATATTATGATACCTTGGCGTGCATATAATTTATTTTTTGGATATATTATATATATATATATATATACTTCAAATATTATCCATTTGTTCGCTTACTTATATACTCCGTATATGCAAAAAATATGTACGCAAACAATTTCATTCAAGTTTGAGTTCTCAATTTTGGTTGAATCCTATCAAAGAAATCATTGTCTACGCTTGTTCCAGTACCATAAAACATAGTTATATATATATATACTATATATATATATATATATATAATATATAATATATATATTGTATTCCGGAGAAAATGACAGTTTCATAAAGAAAAAGAAAAATTGCTTTGTAAAACAACAACATTTCATTGTAAAGAAAATTCAACAGGCACAGATATTTACACTACGGTCAACAAGTTTCATTCAACAATAACACACTAGCCTTCGATCACAGCCTCGATCCTCTCCAGCACAGAGAGCAACTGATGTTATAATTACACTGGAAGGTCTCAACATCTACCTTAATTCTGTCAGAATTAACTGGGTTTGTAGTACTGGCACGACGATTGGTGTCTTTCAAACACCACCTCATACATAATAATCCATGGGTTAAGATCTGGGGTTCGGAGGCCAGATATTTGGGACAGGCGTAGTCGTAAAAATTCGCCGACACCATTTGACTTTGCCCAGGAAGTCTGGCAGGAGTCCGAATCCTGCTGCCATACATATGGTCTACCATTGGCTACACTTGTTATCCACAGCTTGAACTACAGTGTTTAGCAACTCCATGTAGGCATACTGAATCCAACCTGTAACCTTTCTGCAGATATTCGAGAATTCTGATATACGAACGTCTGTTATCTTGCTTCTCTAGCAAAGCCTCGTTGTCTCCATTCAATTTTCCAGTTCACCTGACTAGTTTTTACAGTGTACGGGAGCATTTGCAGCCACCATATCTCCTTATTTTGATGACCAGCGCAGATCATCATGATACAAGTTATTCTTTTCCATGATTCCGTCAGGTTCCAGTCATCCATTCTATCTGCCATCATTGTATGAATGAAGAAGTATCCAAGCTTAAAATGATGCGTAGTGGCGTCAAACTCCCAACCTACAGAGAAAATAACCTATAATGTCAAATTTAGCGCCGAACACCCTGGAATAATTATAATATATATTATATATATAATATATATATATAAAACATAAACATATATATATGGAATTAAAAAAGGAGTTATCTTTAATATAAAAACTGATTTGGGACAAGTTTGGACACCTCTCATGTCCATATCTATAAGCCACTACGAACACAATACATTTTACATGTTGTTCAATTTTCCCAAATTTGAACTTTCAAGATAAAAAACTAGAGAGGAGAAATTACAAGAAATATTTTAATCTTTTGCTACAAGCAGTACCTACTGAAACTACGTATCATTTTCTACTCAGATTCAAAATAAGGAGAGTACACTAAAAGAATTATCTATCTGAAACTATAGTTTTCTACCAGGATTTCACAGAATATACAGTTTCAACTACAAGAGAATCTTCTGAAACTAGACTTTTCTACCGCGGATTTCAACGAATAACAGAGTTTCTCCTACAAGGAGTATCTACTGAAACTACATTCTTTTCTACCAGGATTCTCACGGGAATAAACAAAGATTTTGCAACCAGGAGTTCATTGAAACTACACCCTCTCTACCCAAATTTCAACGAATACAAGAATATGCTCAGTGAGTATCTACTGAAACTACACTCATTTCTACCAGGATTCAAGGGAAAAAACGACTTTCCTGCTACAAGGAGTAAATACTGAAACTACGCTCTTTTTGCCCGGATTTCACGAATAACAGCAGAATTCTACAAGGAGTATGAGGAAACTACACATTTCTCTACCCAGGAACTTAAGGAGTAAACAGACGATTCTGCTCAAGAAGTATCTACTGAACACACACTTTTCTAACCAGGATTCAAGAATAAACGAGATTTTGTACAAGGAGATCTATTGACACTTACACTTTTTTCTTACCAGATTATAAGAATTAAACAGAGATTTGCTACAAGAGTATCTAATGAAACCACACATTTCTAACCAGAATTCAAGGAATAAACAAGAGATTCTGCTACAAGGAGTACTATTGAAATACACCACTTTCTAACCAATTTCAAGGGAAAACGAGACTTTCTGTCCTACAAGAGTACTATTGAACTACCTCTTTTCCATCAACGGATTTCACGGAAAAACAGAGATTCTGCTACCAGGAGTATCTACTAAACTACAGATCTTCTACAGGAGATTTCAACAAATAAACAGAGCGATTCTTCTACAAGGTATTTACTGAAACTTACAACTTTCTAACCAGGATTTCAAGGAAAAAACAGAGAATTCTGCTACAAGGAGTTATCTACTAACTACACACTTTTCTAACCAGTATTTCAAGGATAACACAGAATTCTGCTCTAGGATATCTACTGAAACTACACACTTTTCTAACCAGATTTCAAGGAACAGAATAGGCTCTCTGCACAGGAACTGAACAAGGATTAACCACTGAACCCAATCAATACCGACTTGGATTTACCAACAGGGAAATGATCGCATAAAATTTTAACCAGAGTTAACATGTCAATTTTCACTTTTTTTATATTATGTGGTTACAGTGAGGTAGCTCCAGCTTGAAATCTCCTGTAATGAAACGAAGTTGAACATTTATTTACAATAGCAATATATACACCCTCGGGTGCAAGTATTTATTTTAATGTAATAAAATATTAAGTTAGAAAGGTTAATGAAACTAAATAAGAATGCAGATAAAAAGATTTGAAACAGAGGGCAAAAAAAAATAGAACAATTGAAACTTATATCCATCACTTCCGTTTTTATTGCTAAATTTTCTCAAATTATCTATTTAGTTAAAGCAGGAGTCAAATAAAATGACAATATTTTTTCTTGTTAATGGATTTCTTTTAAGATTATCCCGATATTTTGCTGATATTATTAAGATAAAACCAAACAATTAGAAATCAATCAGACTAAGTAATATTTATTAAAATCAAATTTTTAATAACAATCATTAATCTCGNTACCAATGACATTTATACTAAATTGTTTATATATATTATCCTAATCACATTATTCTGCTATTGTACCAAATGCTTATACGTAAATATTCTAACATATATCTCTTCACCTATTTGCATATTGTTTCATATGTAAAACTAGATCGTCACCGATTGACACTTCCCTAACTTTATTTCACTTAACTAGGATTAGCTGTATGCATAAATAAAAAATAACAACCAGCAAAAATAAGCCAGCATACAATATTTGTTTGTCCAATTCGGAATGTATTTGTCTTTAAAATCTTTGTATTGAAAACATGACACTTATTAATCTTTAGTTAAAATATACAATGCAGTTTATGCAAATTATACAATGCATTATCTAGTAATAAATGCATATGTATTAAAAACTTAATTATAATGCATTTTTATCATGGAATTCGGTGTTTATCTATAGGTAAACCGAAACTAACCACAATACCTCAGTAACTGCGTCAACATGCAAAGGCATAAACTGCTCTTTAGTAGCCTTTCACCATATGTATTTATTTATTGAGATATGTGCTTAATGAGTATACCTAATTTTGACAAATTTACATTAGTTAATAATTAATCGAATTTAGCGGTATATATGTTCAAATGTAAGGCTAAAAGCAAATCGAGAAAATGTCGTTGTAGACCTTACATTTGAATATATATCCCACCTAAATTCATTAATTTTTCAACTAATTAATTTTCAAATTAGGTTGACTTCAATTAACAACACAATATCCTCCAAAACAATTGTCGCTTAAAGCCTATATTAAAAAAATAAACACATGTTTGCTTGTATTAACTCATATGTACTTTAAATATAATCAGAAAAAAATGTCTCTATCAAAAAAGAAAATAAAGTGGCAATAAGTAATACACTACATCGCATTTCCCTTAATAAATATTTAATAGCAGCATACAACGACAAAAAGAAAAAAAAAGAACTAAAACAAACTTGATTATTGGGTAGAAGAACATGTAAAGAGAACAAAAATAAGAAACAAAAATAAATAAAAAAAAAACAATGTAACATGAGAATAAGACAACAATAATAATAAAAAAAAAAACGTACTAAGCAGAAACTACGCACAGAATAAACATTTAGCTCAGTCAGGTCTAGAGCGTTTGGTAAGAATCACAGGTTTCTGGTTCCGATACCAGCACTCGCCTAATCTCGCATGGTACACAAGAATCATGTGCGTAACGTAAGGATGATGGTTAAGTATGGCCATCACCTCAGACTCGATGACAATAAATATCCTGTCTAGCGCTACGTGAAAAGGATCACTCCACTCCGTCTGGTATATACCGACATTAGCCCGCCCGACGAACACGCAATATTACTTCGTATAAAAAGCATTTTCATTTCACGGGAAATAACCGAAATTTACGAAGCTAGTGTGATTAGTCGCGTAGTTAGATTAGGTTAGGAATTGTAGGGTTATAGCTACTTTGAGGTGTTCGTAAACTCAATCGATTTATACGTAAAATATGATATTAATATTAATCCTCTTGTCGCATTTTGTACCAAAAACAAATTGAAAAAAGAAAATGGAAATAATAAATATAAGTAATAACAATGTAAACGAAATGATATGAAGTCAAATACGCGTTAGAAAGATTTGGAAAGAAGAAAAGTTAAAATATATACTAAAGTTAAATAATGCGACGAAATTGTACCTTTCAGAACTGAAACAAATTTGTCAGACAACTAAGACGAATAATAAATAAATAAATAAATGAATAAATACTGAAGAAAAGCGAATAACAGAAAAACTGAAAGCAACTTTCTCTTTTTATAGAGAACGGGAAAAATATAGCGGGAATCTATATTGTCGAATATAAAATAAGGACTGTAACGAATAAAGATAGATACACGGCCATAATACTTTTCTGTTCGTATGATAATAGTGTCAAAAATCCTGAACTGGAAACATCACAGCACGATGGTGTTGAAGGACTCAAGTTGAGAGAATCATATTAACGAAGAAGCCTATCATAACAGAGAAATGAGAAGATACAGAAAGTAAGGAATCGTTATAACCTTGAAGTTTCAAGAGTCACAGACTACCATTAGTAGCAAATACGTTGAGATGACGAATGACACAAGGTGTTATTTATATTTTAGTAAAGTAATATTTATAGAAACCGTTCTCAAAGGAAAGGGAAATAATGTTGTATAGGAGTCTATATATTGCTTCTTGTTAAATATAAGAATAGACAGGAATAAATTGTCTTTGATGAGTATATATATATATATATATTTATATATATATATATATATATATACATACATACACAGATATATATGTGTGTGTATATATATATTTATATATATATATATATTATATATATATAGTGAATATGCCCTTTGTAATGTCTAATCTTCTTAGAGATTAAATGCTTGCATACAAAAGGAATTATATACATATAGCTTTATATCTTATTATACTAGAGATTCTGTTGTGTGTGCCTGTCTGTAACCGAAGATATATTAATACTCAAGTTACAATTCCTTTGTTTTTATGTACATTCGTCATGATTTTATCTTTCATTTAAACCTCAATTATAAAATTGTCTTATTTCTCTGAATGTTTGAGATGAGCTTGATGATTAGTATTTTCGTGTTATTCGGACTATTGACCCATCTTCATTGTTATTTGTCAACGTTTCGGCCGATTCTGCCAATGGAAGGTTCCCTTGTGACAAGAGAACGGAGGGATATCAGCCGAACGTTGAACAAATAACAATGAAGGTGGGGGGAAATAGCGAATAACGCAGATAATACCAAAATTTGCTTACATTATAAATACTGTTGACCATATCGACATACTAATAACATGCAATTGTATTTATATATACAACTAAATAGCGATTTACAGTGTGAACGGGAAGGCTAATTTTCATATTGATATTAGAAATTTGATTTTAATAAATGTGTACTATTGATTTCTATTTGTTTGGTTTTATCTTAATGAATATGAGCAAAAGCATCAGGGATAAATCTTAAAAGAAATGCATTAACAAGAAAAAATATCTGTCATGTTATTCTTGTTTTCCTGCTTTAACTAAATAGATGAATTAGGAAAATTTAGCAATGAAAAACGGAAGTGATGGATGAGTAAGTTTCAGTTGTTCTATTTTTCTTTTTATACTCCCTATGTTTCAAATCTTTTTATCTGCATTCTTATTTAGTTTCATTAACCTTTCTAACTTAATATATCTTATTACATTAAAACATAAATACTTGCGCCCCGATGGTGTATATATTTGCTATTGTATATAATGTTCAACTACAGTTAATTACAAAGGAGTTCAAGCTGTAACCACATAATATAAAAAAGTTGAATATTGACATGTTAAAATTCTGGTTAAAATTTTATGCGATCATTTCCCCTGTTGGTAAATCCACGTCGGTATTGAGTTTGGGTTCAGTTGGTTAATCCTTGTTCAGTTCCTGTTGGCAGAGAGCCTATTGTGTTCCTTGAAATCCTGGTTAGAAAAGAGTGTAGTTTCAGTAGATATTCCTTGTAGCAGTATCTCTGTTTATTCCGTGAAATCCTGGTTAGAAAAGTGTGTAGTTTTAGTAGATACTCCTTGTAGCTAGGATCTCTGTTTATTCCGTGAAATCCTGGTTAGAAAAGAGTGTAGTTTCCGTAGATACTCCTTGTAGCAGTATCTCTGTTTATTCCGCGAAATACTGGTTAAAAAATGTGTAGTTTCAGTAGATACTCCTGGTAGCAGAATCTCTGTTTATTCCGTGAAATCCTGGTTAGAAAAGAGTGTAGTTTCAGTAGATACTCCTTGTAGCAGTATCTCTGTTTATTCGTTGAATCATCAGCGATATATACTAACGATTTCCCTCCGACAGAAATCGAAACCGGTAGTCCGGGAGGTAAAGTCTGTAACTTTACCGCTCGGTTAATTTCACAGGGATTGTACGATGCAAACTGTTGGCCGAGCGGTAAAGTCACAGAGTTTGCCTGCTGGACTACCGGTTTCGATTTCTGTCGGAAAGAAATCGTTAGTATATATCGCTGATGAGACTTAATAAAGTTGAAATAGACTGTACGATGTTCTAGCATCGCATAATTATTTGCGAAATTCACTTGTCATGGTTATATTCTATAATTATCAAATTTTATACGATATACGCATTGTAATTGCCTTCAAGCAAAAAAAATATATATATACTTTATTCAACAATGCTTCTAAAAAACAAAGATCCCAAAAAATCTTATATATATATATATATATATATATATATATATATATATATATTCACTATGTTTTATTATACTGAAAAAGAGTGGACAGTTATTTTACTGCATACTGTGTATGTTTTTAATTTTATTTGCTTTTAGTCTTATTGGACAGTCGGTAATGGTTTTTTTTACTTGCTCTGTTCTTGCTTTCCTCTTTTTCACCATTTTCGTTGCATAAATTGATTGTTCGACAGGCCCATTTGTTCGTTCAGAGAAAGATTTTGCCCCCTCTGAGCCCGTCAACTGAAACCATTTTTAGTCAAAGACGGCTAGTCAAGTTTTCACTCCCTGTGCAAGTTTAACACTGTTGGAAGGTGCTGGTTCATAAAGCAGCCAGACGTCTATTTCCTCCCCTTCAGACGCTTGAGACATTGTCGCCGAAACTGTGTGGACGTCCTGCGGCCATCACCGCGTGTCTAAATCTGTTGCTGTCCCAGTCTTCGTCCCCTAAAGACACACTTCCGGTTTCCGTGCGACTATTTCCGGTCGCCATTAGTGTATTGCCAGACTAGAAGCTGCTTGTCAACCAACTCGTCAGACCGTGATTCCTTCCTTCTTGCTCACTTATTTTGCCCAAAAGCCCAATCAAATTCACCCTTCTACTCGCTGGAAACTCAACTTAAACTTGGAATGTAAAGTCGTCTCTCCATCTAACACACTTGTTCGTTCGTATATTCTAACAATCAATTTTGTTTCTATGAACTCCATTTACAAATAGCCTTCTCTCTCTCTCTCTCTCTCTCTCTCTCTCTCTCTTTCTCTCTCTCCCTTTTCTCTCCCTCTCATTCTCTTTCTTCCTCCCTCTCTCTCTCTCTCTTTATATCTCTTTATGTTTAGATAGAATATATTTATATATATTTATACATATAAGTAAAAAGTAAAGTCGTCGGGGCGGCCTAAAGTCGGTGTCAGCCAGTCAGCGAGGGAGTCTACCTCCTTTTCACTAGCATTAGACCAAGTAGATTGTTTTGGCCTCTGAGGTGGAGCGCCACACCTACCATCAGCTCCCTATTTTACCACACAGATCCCTGTGCTACTCATACGCTGAGTTGGCGAGGACCAGTATCGAACTAGGGACCTTGTGGTTTCTAGCCGAACGCTCTACCGACTGAGCTAACCCCCCCCTTAAATGTATATATAGAAATACATATTTATATATGTTCACACACCACACACACATGCATATATATATATATATAATATATATATATATATATATATATATATGTATATATAAGTAAAACATAACCAAAGATTTAGAACTGTTGCATTTCAGGAAGCTTAGACAAGGTGTCTAACTCTCCCAAATCATCAGATGCGAAATATATATATATAATATATATATATATATATATATATATATATATATATATATATATATATTGAACTCACTATTTAGTCGTAATGGATTTGCGAGATTTGCTTGCTAACCATTACACCAAGATAAGACGCTCATATGAGACGTCTAATAACTTTATTACTGTGTTTCATCCTCCCGCGAAACATGTCTCAAATCAGGAAGACGTGTATTTTTTGAGTCTATGGAAGAATTGCTAAATCATAGCCCTCTCCCATTGGGGGTGGGCCTCGCCAACTGCGAAATCTAAGTCGTTCATTATTCTCTACCGATTAATATCTGAGTAAATAAAACTTTTCAAAATACAACTTTCGAGTGACACTTTTTCTCATCAATCACGAGAGTTCTTGTGATAAACCCTTTGTTGTTGGTCACACAGCCGGTGACTTGGTTCACTGCTTACAACGGCTTTTTATCTGTCACCGAATTTGGTTGGAGTCATAATATTTTTTGCGAAAAAATAAGTGGTAAAATAAATTGTATATTTGCCTCTTGATTTTTCTTCTATCTTTCTCCTACTCTATTTCTTTCTTTCTTTCTTTCTTTCTTTCTTTCTTTCTTTCTTTCTTTCTTTCTTTCTTATTCTATTTACTCTGTGTAGCATGTCCTTTTTCTTCCCTTTCTTATTTCATAATAATTCATCTGAGGGGACGACACCCATAACAAAATTAAAATTCGGCGGATCAGTAGCACCAGATAATCAGGATTTACATTTTTGCATTTCATCATGGACGATTTGGACGGTCTCATTTTTAACCAGATGGTGTTGTAAGATGATAACAATAACACGAGTATTGATATTTTGGCGGTCGAAGAAATGAGAAGTAAAATCAATCATATATTTGTCCCTTGTTTTTTTTTTCTTCTTCTTTTCTACTATGCACTTTTAGCTAAACATAAGTTTTATTCAGACTTTGCTACTCCATATATTACTGTGCACTCGAGTGACTCTGAATATTTATTTATTTATTTATTCATGTGAGTATCATCAAAACAATTTAATATATTCGTTTCTTTTTCCTTTTATATTTCATTGCCTTTTCTAAATTAACTTCATTTTGTGCTTTTGTCTTTCTATTCAATTAGTTCTTCTGTTGGTAGCGTTCTTTTATTTGGAGATAAACTAATTCAACTGTAGTGGGCGCCTAGTGGTTTTTATCTTATTTCTATGGAAAGATGAATTAATTTGAGATATCAACAAATACTAAAAATATACGATTTAGAAAATAAAACAAGGAATATTAAAAGACGAACAATGAATGTCCAAATGTTAATTTCATTTTTGTTTCCGGTTTACCAAAACAAGGTTAAGCGTTTTTTTTCACAAGTCAATCTCTCAAGTAATGCTATGTTAATGTCTACTAATTTCACTACATTGTCTAATCATAACTATTTTGAATATTAATGCGGAAGAGCGTGCAAGAGATAATATCATTAGATTACGTATAAAAAGCATTACATTTCAATAAATTTCACAGAAATTCTCGAAACGTTTGAGACGCTAGTATTAGGGTTTTGGTAAGGTTTAGGGTTAGTTTTAAGTTTAGGCTTAGTGTTAGGGTTAAGGTTAGACTAATTCGGAAGTTTTTGTAATCTAATCCTGTTGTATACCCTTTACTTCTTTACTTACTTCCATCTTCTATTCTTCTTCTGACATCTCTTCTATCTTAAGTTCTTCTTGCGTCTTGGATATCTTAAGTTCTTCTAGGTCTCTTCTAACGTCTGGACTTCTCTTGGGGACTTCGTGTCTGGTCTTCCATTGGGGATTTCTCTTTATCAGAAGCCCTGTGTCATTGGTAGTTTTTAGATAATAACACAAGACTTCGATTTACTATTTATTTCATTCTCGAAACCCCCCACCAGACTACCTGCGCAGATTGAGTCGGAGCATGTATAACACGACTTACCACCGTCGTGGTTTTGGGCAAACTGACTAAAATCTATTTCTAATCTAAACCGGAAGAGGGTATCCTCCACCGATTCTCACGGTATCCACCGAAAAGGATCAGGATGAGGTCAAGCCTTGTCACTCATCCTTCAAGGCCGTGGGCTGCAACTTATAACAGCCATTTTGATTTCTACACTACTGTACATAAATATTAAGAATCTAATAATTATGTAACAATCATATTTATACGTAAAATACGATTCTTGCAAGCTATTCTGCATTTGTATCGAAATATGAATTAATTTGAGATATCAACAAATACTAAAAGTATACTATTTAGATAATAAAACCAGAAATAATAAAATATGAAGGATCAATCACCAAATGTTAATTCCATTTTGGTTTCTGGTTTACCAAAACGAGGTTAAGCGGTTTTCACAAACCACTCTCTCAAGAAATGCAGTGTTAATGTCTTCTAAGTTCATTACAAATATTGCGTTGAACTCGATTTAAAGGAGATTTCTTTTTTTTGCAATAATAATAATTCTATACGTATCTTCTTACTGTTTAACTATTCTCTTGGCTGTATATGGTTAGGTCTGTCTGTGCGGATGGGCAAAATACCACAAGCCACAATGAGCATAGTTCCAATCTTAAAAATAAAAAAAATGACACAAGGAAAAATTTGTTCAGAAAATAAAGTAATGGATTACGACAAATAAATACAAGGACTTTTATAGGAAAATAATATTGGCATAATTGCGCGGTGGGCACTTTAAGTGTGAAGGAAAATTCTTACGGATAGTAACCCAGAATATAGTGTAATAGTATAAAGCTATAATTATATTAAACTCAAACAAAGCCCTGAAGAATTACCATTATCATCTTTGCAAAGAGATGAAATCGATAGTATGAAATTTTATTTGCATGATTGGGCAGAGGGCACATGAAGAGCGAAGAAAAATTCGCACGGATAGAAAACCAGAATAAAGTGCATTAGATTATTAAGCTATATTAAACAGCGTATTGAAGAATTCTCACTATTGCCTGTGCGAAGAAATGAAATCATTGATAATTAAAATAACAGATTGATTGCTTGACTGATTTTGAACAGCGTATCAACCTGCCTATGGTTATTTTTGGAATAGAGGTTCGGGAATCGCATTCATTTCACGTGCATATTTACATTTCTATTTTTTTTTTAAATTATTTTGTGCACGCGGTACTTCGAATCAAACTATTTATCCTTTTTATTGGTAATTAGTAGGGCGGATTAGGTTCTATAACTATAGATAATCAACCAGTCTAGGAAAAAGAAAACTCTGAATTGAAATCTGTTAAACGCTTAAGAGATTGACCGGTCACATGCTGCTCGTGCAGAGAGTTGGTATATTATATATATATATATATATATATATATATATATATATATATATATATATTATTAGTAATATATATAAAAGTGGAGGGTTGATAAATGTACGTATATATGTCTTGAACAAATTGTGGAAACAGCACCCCACGAGGAAACAGCTGTATGGCCACCTGCCCCTCCATATCAAAAACCATTCGAGTTAGACGGACAAGGCATGCTTGACACTGCTGGAGAAACAAGGATGAGCTCATAAGCGACATTCTCCTGTGGAAGCCAACACACGGACATCCTAGTGTAGGCCACCCAGCAAGGACCTACATTGACCAGCTATGCGAAGATGCTGGATGCTGCGCAGAGGACCTCCCTGGGACAATGAATGATAGGGAAGGTTGGCGAGAGATTGTCATGGATATCCGTGCTTATTGCGCGGCATGATGATGATGATATATATATATATAATATATATATATGAGAAGTAAACAATGTGTTTGATATGGCCTTAGCCGACAACTTTTGGGAGAATATGTGCTTCATTGAAGTCATATTTAATTTTGAAAATTGATTAATTAATAATTAATGAATTAGGCGGGCGTATCTGTTCAAATGTAAGGCTAAACAAATCGATAAAAGATACATATTTACTTTTTCTCGATTTGTCTAGCCTTACATTTGAACAGATACGCCCGCCTAATTCATTAATTAACAATTAATTAATTTTCAAAATTAGGTATGACTTCAATTAACCACATATTCTCCCAAATATATATATATATGTGTGTGTGTCTGCGTATATGGGGATAACGAGAATGATTCGCGGATAGAGTTTGGGATTAATTGGGATTCATGAATAGATCTCAAGCATTGAGATAGTAGTATTAATGTCATAAGCTAACATACCGGGATTATTGGGTAGGATTACTTTCACTTTATCTCTGGTGAGAGACCTGAGTGACTACTGAGCTCTTCTTTTGTAGCCATAAAGGAAAAAAGATTTACGTGCAATGCTTCGGAAAAAAAAAAGAAAAGAAAAGAAAGAAGTAAGAAATTGTAGTGAAATAAACGTACAAAAAGAAAAAGTTGTGAATCTTTCGTAGACATCTTTCTTTCTTCTGTCGTTAACTCTGTCCATTTCCCTCATTTATCTAATACCAAAACTTGTTCATACAATTCCGGCCGCCCGGTCCGCAATTCCCAATCTTTTTTAAAAAAATCCTAAGACTTTTAAATCTAATTAGAACAGAAAGTTTTTCTTTTAAGAAAGATAAGTTGCTATTCGAATTCCTTACAATTGGTGATAGTGGTTGGTACAAGGGTGTTTAATGGCAATGAGTACTGGGGATGGGAAACGTCTTGACGCTTTAAGTGTTGCGGACATTTTCTACGCGACAACCGATCATAAAATAGCCACGATGTCTAACGAGCTTCTTTTCATAACGTGGCCGGAGCGACGACTGGGGTATAATGGATGCTAAATGACATTTTACGGCATCGGGCACAACGGTTTTGCGACAGTTCAGTTCTTTTTATTCGGACGAAACTAGACTGACAGGCGTTGGAAGTTTTGGGTTGGGAGTGAAATCTGTCTGGAAGAAGCAAAGAAAGAGGAAATAGATATAAGGTTTGCAATTGAGGTGGTGGGTGGTCAGGTTTATTCCGGACTCAACAAATACTAAATTCACTGAATACCATGTTTTATTGAATATATATTTAATAGAATGTTTCGTTTATTTTATTTGATTCATTGTCATTATATATATATATGGGTGTGTGTATGTGTGTGTGTTTGGGTGCATATATATATATATATATATATATATATATATATATATAAATATATGTGTGTCTATATATATTTTATTGAAAATAGATCTAATAGAATGTTTCGTTTGCTTATTTCATTATTTTTTATTGTATATATATATATATATATATATATATATATATATATATATATATATATATATATACATGTGTGTATATGTGTTTGTCCGCATGTATATGTGTACTCAAGCACACACATACATACACACACACACACACACAACATATATATATATATATATATATATATATATATATATATATATATATACATCTATGTATGTCTATATACATTTATATATGTTATATCAAGTATAGAGCTAATAGAATATTTCGTTTATTTTACTGCTTTCTTTTTCATATATATATATATATATATATATATATATATATATATATATATATATATATTTACCAACCCTCCGCACGGATAGGATGCGGCACAAGGTCATTTTTAAGCGGAGTTTAATAGGTGTGAATTCAGAGTTTTCCTTCTCCTAGACTGGTTAGCTAGCCAGGTTAAAGAGACCAGTCTGCCCTACTATTTAGCCATAGCTAGAGGGAGAATATATGGATTCATAACTTTCTCAAGGGTATTAGCGCTATGTGAAATGTGTGTGTTTCTTTCTCCCCCCTCTCTCCCCCTCTCTCTCTCTCTCTCTCTCTCTCTCTCTCTATATATATATATATATATATATATATATATATATATATTGAATATAGATCTAACAGAAGGTTTCGTTTATTTTATTTGTTTTCCATTACACACACACACACACACACACACACACACACACACTCGCACACACAGACATACACACATACATATATTTGTGTGTATATACATATATATGTGTATAAATATATGTAGGTTTATATATCTATATTTGTGTGTTTCGTTAGGTGATTATCTGTATGTGAGATCAATATTGACTAGGCAGGGCAATTGGAACGTTTCACTGAATCACTATTATTGGATCCTACCCGTGTTAACAATTTGTCGTTCATGGGTTTCGAAAAACTACAAAACTGACCATACTCTTTCGCCTGGAAATTGTTTTTGCTTAGCACATAAAAATTGACAGATATTAGTGAAGGCACAGATAAATAACAAAGAAAGATAGCATATATATATATATATATATATATATTATATATATATATATATATTATAATAAACACATAAAAAATGCACAATACTTTTTCGATACACACACTTACACACTCTAATACTAAAAGATTATTGACGTCATATTTGAAACCATCCATTTTTCAAGGTTCTTTTTATCAGACTTCAAATTTTAAACAAACTGATAAACAAGGATTATTACTCGCTTTTCTCGTTATTCTGTGAAAAAAATTTTTATCACTTTATACCAACAATGCCCTGAAGATGATCTACCAATAGATCGAACACTGCAGCGTCGGACACTTACCACTCAACTCATTTAAACTGTGTTTATTAAACATAATATACTACATACCGTCGGATTCACTTCCTTTTCTTCACACACACACACAACACACACACACACCACACACACACATATATATATATATATATATATATATATATATATATATATATATATATATATATATATTAAGTTAAGAGTAAGGAAATGAATCCGACGGTATTTATAGATAAAAGGGTATGAAAAACACACATTGTTGTTAAAATGAATATATTTTTATATATTTTCATTGCTAATATTGAAATATTTCTATAAAAATCATCATATTTATATATATAATATATATATATATATATATATATATATATATATATACATGCTTTCACACAGCATCCAGAAACCGTCGAGAGATTTGGCCCGAAACGGTTTGCACACTTCTCTCTGATGAGCCTATTTCAGTTGTAAACATCTTTTGTTTTTTCATTATATCTTATTCATACTGTCGATTAATTTCCAATATATATATATATATATATATATATATATATACGCTTTTGCGTATGAAGCTTTTGCATGACTATCATCGTAACAAATGGACATAGTAACCCAAGCTCAAGTCCGGGACGAGACTGTTTTCCTTTCACATATGGCTAATACTACTTGTGAATAGTAATTAATCCAACCATACGAAAATTCTGTCGGGTTTCGATCCCGGCTAGAGGTAGTTGTTAAAAAAAGTCGAGCCGCACTGATGAGTAGTAAACTTCGAAACACTTGTCTGTGGATGACTGATATATATACTTCCCACTTCCATGGTTGAGGACTGTGGGGAGACATTAATAGTAACTTCCCCGTTTGGCATTAGCCGTGACCCGTCTGTTTACAGATTAGAGTTCTCTGGTGATTGTAAAAACATACCACCGTAAAGTATTTTGCAATTAAATTTTCACCTTAGACTGACAGCCGCTGATAGCCGCAAGGGTAAGGGACTTGGCCGACGAAAATCTGTCAGGTTTCGGTCCCGACTAGAGGCAGCTGTTAGAAAAAGTCGAGCTGCAATGATGAGAAGTAAACTTCGAAACACGTGTCTGTGAATGACTAATATATATATATATATATATATATATATATATATATATATATATATATATATATATATGATTGTATTCCTAGCTTTCACAAGTGTATTAGCCCTATGTGAAAGGAAAACAGACTCGTCTCGGATATGAACTTGAGTGACAATGTCGCCTTGCTACGTTGACTGCCATTATACACAAGCGCCTTGTTATCATACCAAGTTAATTACACCTTTTCTTACTCTATTCTCGTGAAACCGGTCTAGTAGAAGGAAAACGCTGATTTTGTTTAGATAAACACGTCACACACACACACACACACACACATATAGATATATAGATATATTGGTAAATTTTCCGAGATGAAATAAAGGAAAATAAAGTGCACAATTACAAATGTAAGAGCTTTATCTATTAAATATAACTGATTATACAAAGGTTTTAGTGAGCATCTGCTTAAGGTTTCAGGCTTTGCCTTCTTCAGGATACCATTTAATCCCTCTGATATGTCTGCAAGTTCACATTTTACAGTTTATATATTTGCAAACAAAAGCAATTTTACGGTTAAATTTATATACGCTGATAAATTCAAAAGGGAGAGAACTTTGTGAGCCTTGATTTTGAATTTATCAGCGTCTATAAATTTAACCGTAAAATTGCTTTTGTTTGCAAATATATAACCGTAAAATGTGAACTTGCAGATACATAAGAGGGATTAAACGGTATCCTGACGAAGGCAAAGCCTGAAACCTTAGGTTGATTCTCACTAAAACCTTTGTATAAACAGTTACATTTAATATATATATATATATATATATATATTATATATATTATATATATAAGGTATGAATCAGGCTATTCTTCTTCTAGATATGGGTAAATAGTAGGGTGGATTAGGCTCTATAGCCATATTAATCCACCAGTCTAAGAAAGAGAAAACTGTTAATTGAAACCTATTAAAAGCCGCTGAAGAAATTGACCGTTTGTCTTGTCCTTCTCGTGCAGAGGGATTGGTACCCAACGCTTTGTTGCTTGAGCTCTCTGGGGTAAATTTGATTGTCGATCGCAAATTAAACTTAAGTGGCAATGCTCTCCAATGAACCGGATGTGAGCTCTCTAGAAGCTGTAACATATATACCAATGTATGTATTTATCAGTTAAAATCTACCCCTTCACTGCAGGTAGCTGAGGAGAAGTTGTTAAGACGCTTGACTAATGAAAAATAAGTCGTGCTTCTATCTTGATCGGAGGTTTTCTTCTAAGTCTAGCCATGCTGAGGAGATGTGATACGTCGAAACACGGTGTCTGTGGATGATATATATATATATATATATATATATCAAGTTCATTTTCTATAAGAAAAAGTATCGAATTTTATGCGATACATGCGTTGTAAGTGCCTTCAAGTAAAATTTAATATATGCTTTATTCAGCAACGTTTCTAAATAAACAAACATCCAAAAATCTTATTCACTCGCCGAAGGCATTCGGTCTGTTTGTTGTTATTATTCTCTCAATAACGCCCCCTTACCTATTATGGTAGAGGCGTGTAGTATCGCTTGACAAGCTTAATTTCGCTAGGATGGTCAGCTGTGTACTGTGGCCGAGGCGATAAAAGTGTTTCACTAGTGTTTCACTGTGTCTGCTGAAGTCCCGGTTTCGATTTCTGTCGGAGGGAAATCGTTAGTATATACCGCTGATGAGACTTTATAAAGTCGAAACAGTCTGTACGGTATTCTACACATCGAGCCATCCTTTACTGGGATTACACTTGTCAAGTTCATTTTCTATAAGAAAAAGTATCGAATTTTAAGCGATACATGCTTTGTAAGTGCCTTCAAGTAAAAATTTAATATATATATATATTTGTGAATAAAAAGGCCTTAAATACCAGGGTTATCGCGATATTTAAGGCCTTTTTATTCACAAATAAATTTGCTCTGTTTATAAAAATTAATCATTGCGCTCTCATATGGAATCTGAACTTTACAACAAACTACTGGTAGAGAATAGGACCAGCCTAGAATCACCTTGTACCAAGAAACATGGTACCCCAACAAAGGATATATATATATATATACGCTTCACAATTTTCAGGTTGAGCACTCTGTGTAGAAGGGACTAATTGCGAAAATTCACCGCTTCGGCGAAATGCTAGTCCCACTTGTTTACAAGTTAGAGACCTCTGGTGAGTTTATTTCCGGTTTAGGAAATATAGCGATTATTCTGCCTTCTATTCTAGGCAGCTGCTTGTGGACCCATCGGTAAGAGACTTGACGAGCGAAAGTTCGTTCGGGTCTCGATTCCGACCAGAGGTAGCTGCTGAAAAATAAGTCTAGCTGCACTGATGAGGGGTGAAACCCCGAAACGCGCGTCTGCAGATTACTATATATATATATATATATATATATATATATATATATATATGGGGTTAATAAGTATATATATATATATGGGGAGGGGTAACAAGAATGATTCGGAGATAGATACACGATAACATAATGATATTTGCAAATATAATCATACTTTCGACTAACAAACATTTGATTTATAGCAACAGTTTTGTTATATTCCCGCCAGTGACTTTATATACGTAAGTATATAGATTTTTTTCCGTTTCTGTTTCTACCTATCCGTACACTGACGTGTCAAAAAATATAACCAGAGACATGTAGGAACATGACAGCTATTGTCTCGTAACAACAGAACATGTCAGGATTAGAAGTATATCACTTGGTAACCAGCCTCGAGTATTTCGCTCAGCTTAATACCATAGTTATGTGCAAGGTAAAAAAAAAAGTCTGGGTGATTTTGATGAAAGGAAAATTGCTATGGCTACTAGCCTCAGTCAAGTTGGTTGGGTTTCGTTTGTTTTACGGCATATCAATCTCAATGGGTCATTTAATACCGACAAAGTTTTTGAAATAATTCATTCTTAATGGAACTCAATTTTTTATAAACACATTTTCCTATGTAACCCATAGATGAGACCCTAATAAGTGCTACCGCTCCGGGTCAGGGAGAACTGGTGATGAAGGGAGGGTCAAGATTCCCCAGACCCCCAGAACTGATACCCACCATCAGATAGAGTTCAACCTCATTCCCAGAACATGAAAACCCTCACCCACCGCCTTCAAGCACCTATATGATAAAAAGGGTTGGGGCTTGTAATGAGGGCAATAGAGTTAGGGCAATCCTATAGGGCTAGGGCATAACGTGACCAGCCGATTGATCGAAGGGGGCTACTCCAATCGCCCGTCTAGCCTAAGTAAGTGCCAAAGTGGACTGTGATATGTCATGAACTGCTCAGCTACCTGAGTTCCATCCTTAAGCATCACGGATCGCCACTCATGGGCAACAGGTGGCCCCGTTGGTGGTGAGATCTTACTCCTATCAAGAGGTGGAGTTGGTGTATTATTAAGCCCCAGCCGAGCGGACAGAGAAGTATATTACTTGGTAACCAATCTCGAATATTTTGCTCTGCAGAATGCCAGTTATGTGCAAGGGATAAAAACTGGGTGATTTTGAGAAAAGGAAAATTGCTATGGCAACAAGCCACAGTCAGAACATTGTCTAAAAGTAAAGTCGACGGGGTGGTCTAATGTCGGTATCAGCTAGACAGCGAGGGAGTCTATTCCCTATTCAGTAGCGCTAGACCAAGGATATTGTTGATGCACTTGAGGCGAGGTGCCACACCTACCATCAGCTCCCTACTTTACCGCACAGATCCCTGTGGTGAGATCCGGTATCGAACCAGGAACCTTACTGTTCCTAGCCGAGTGCTCTACCGACTGAGCTAAACCGGACCTAAAGATTTGGTTTAATTCGTGTGGCCATCTTTAGGCTGTAGGTGAGAGCAGGTTACAGTTGAGATCTCTTGTGGCATTAAGTTTGATCCATGTTAAAGAATCCCATAATCCTTGTCCAATCGTCTGTATTAAAGAATCTTTGGCCGTTGGTCTGTTGGTTTGTGCATCCCACGAGCAAATTGTCCGCTCGTCCATGTTAAGTAGAATCCTAAAAGGCTGGTCCGTTCATCCGTGTATCCAGAATCCTATAATCCTTGTGTTTGTTCGTGTTAAGCACAAGCAACTGAATGCCAGTCCACCACTGTCTTTAAATAGTTAACCAACCACGTATTTGAGCGTTTTGGTTGGTCGATTAAATCCACACAGCCTCGAAAAGTCTATAAATCTAAGATGTGATCTCCAGAATACCTTATATAGAAAAAATAGAGGTGCGTGGTGTAATTGTTAGAGTCATAGGAAATGGACTCGTCGAATCGAGTTTAAATCCTGGAAATGGCTGTTTGCATTTCACATAGCGCTAATACCTTTGGGAAAGGTATGAAACAATATATTCTCCCTCCAGCTATGGGTAAATAGTAGGGAAGACTGGGCTCTCTAACCTTGGATAGATAACCAATCTGAGAGAAGGAAAATTCTGAATTCAAACCTGTTAAAATCCGCTTAAGAAATTGACCTTCAGTCAGTGGAATATATATATATATATATATATATATATATATATATATATATATATATATTATTATTATAATGGAGATTGTGGGTTTGTATGTCTGTAACCGAAACTATATTACTATACAAGTCACAATTCTCTTTATTATTTACATCACATTCTCCATGATTTTATTTTTTATCTAAACTTCAATTATTAATAAAATTGTTTTACATCATTAAGACTGTTGACCATATCTACATACTAATAACATGCAATTGTGTTTATATATATACAACAAAATAGCGGTTTACAGTGTGAATGGGAAGGCTAATTTGCATAGTGATATTAGAAATTTGACTTTAATAAATATCTGCTTAGTATTATTGATTTCTAATTGTTTGGTTTTATCTTATTGAATATGAGCAAAAATCTCGGGGATAAATCTTAAAAGAAATCCATTAACAAGAAGAAATAACTGTAATATTATTCTTTACTTCCTATTTTAACTAAATAGTTGAATTAGGAAAATTTATTAATGAAAGACGGGAGTAACGGAAAGTGATGGAAAAGTTAGTTTCAAAGTTGTTCTATTTTTCAATCATACCCCCTCTGTTCCAAATCTTTTTATCTGCATTTTTATTCATTTTCTTTAGCCTTTCTAATTTAATATGATATTTTATTATATTAAAACTTAAATACTTGCTCCCGGAGGGTGCATATATTTGCTAGTATATATAAGATTGAAAATTTATGGAAAAAAACAAATGCTAATATTAGTATGCTGACAGATATCTATTTCAACCTTTGATAAAACCGTCATCCTCAAGAGCAACTATATTTATGAAAGTAAGAGGGAATAGTTAACCTTTGGCACGAGAGGCACAAACAAAGCTCTCGTTCAGGGCCGGAATGTCTTTTAAAATGTTTGTAAAAATGCGTGTTTTGTGTTAAAAATAAAATAAATTTTATTTTTAAAACCAGAAGTATTAACATTCATGAGAAAAACTCAATAGGGTTTGAAGTAAAAATATATAAGATAAAAAATATATATAAAAATATATAAGATCCACAAAAGCAAGTGTAAATGTAAGTCCACAGCACAATTAAGGAAGATACGGAAAGTTCCGGATATTCGTAAGGTTAACAAATCCATGGTGTTGTGGTCTTTATCATATCGAAATTGAGCCTCCAGTGATGAAGTTAAACAAACCAGATTTTAAGTAGACATTATAAGTGTATAATAAATGGAAATGAATCCGACAGTATGAAAACAAATGATAATATTAATATGCTGACAGATATATATTGCAACGCAATCGAGCATCGTTTTGGAAAAAACACTTAATTTCCCAACGATGAAAACAGTTTATTAGGGATAGAATCAAAAGGGATCAATATTTTTTAACTTACAGCCTAAAACTGGCCAGACGAATCGTAACAAGATGCCGGATCAAGTCATCAAACAAGTCTTTTCCAGTGGACACACGAATAAGACACCACCATTGTACATCGACCGGCAAAAGCATGCATCAATCAGCTCTGTGCGATTTCTGGATGCCGTGTGGAAAACCTGCGATGACAGGTAGTGACGGTTGGCGACGGAGTCAAGTGAATCAGAAGAGTCAGCACAACCAGATAATGATGATGATATATTACTGATATAACGCGGATATCTATGAAATGATTATTAGAATCCTTCTTAAATAGAAGCATCAATATCATCAGGGACTGCTGTTACAACAAAAATCTGATGAGTTCATAGGTTACTTAGTGTAACTCTAATTATACAAAAGTATATATATATATATATATATATATATATATATATATATATATATATATATATAAATTTAACATTTTTAAAAAACAAATGGTGTTTATAATTGCTGACAGAAATCTGTTTCGACCGCTTCAATAGATCAATAGAGAGAAAGACGGGATGAAACAACCGTTAGAAGAAAGGGTACAAACAAAACGCTATTATTCAATGCTGGAATTTAAAAAATTGCCTGTTCTGTGTTAAAAACAAAATTACTTTTATTTTTAAAAATCAGAAGCATTATAGTTCATAATAAAACTCAAAAGAGTTTGATGTAAAAAAATTTAAATTCCAGCATTGAATAATAGCGTTTTGTTTGTACCCTTTCTTCTAACGGTTGTTTCATACCGTCTTTCTCTCATATGTTGCTCTTGATGATGACTGATCTATTTAAAGCGGTCGAAACAGATTTCTGTCAGCAATTATAAACATCATTTGTTTTTTCAAAAATGTTAAATTCATAGTGTCGGATTAATTTCCATCTATTTTTCATATATATATATATATATATATATATATATATATATATATATATATATATATATGCAAGACTACTGTAAAATGGAACGAGTTCTTTAACAACCTTTAGATATATGCATATCTATTTATCTATTGTAAAATTTATATGTACATTTATAAGTCAAATTCTCTCTCCCGCCATTGGCTGTGCTGATAGCCCTGTGTTACCGATACCGACTGATGAAAAATTGGTCGGGTTTAGAACCAGGCTGGGTGTAGCCTGCTGTCTATCTACACTGAGGAGACGTGATACGTCGAAACAGGTCTGTCTATGGAA